>OY726529.1:50656461-51927579 GCA_963383655.1 Bathymodiolus septemdierum | reverse complement strand
TTTCAGTGACTTGCGACAGATCGGTGGTTTCTCGGGTCCTTCGGTTTCCTCCAGCAATAAAGCTGACCGCCACAATAAAGCTGAAATATTATTGAAAGTGGCGTTAAACACCATCAAGCAAACAACAAAAACAATTTATAGTCCTCCTTGTGTACTTTATATGCAGCCTCATACTCAGATCCCGTCCATTCCTTTTTAATGACATATCACCGGATTGTTAGCAAGAGTAGCACGACGGGTGCTATCAGTAGAGCAGGAACTGCTTACACCTCCAGAGCATATAGATTCACATTGGCATTTTAGTTAGGTTCGCGTTGCTCAATGTTATGTTTCCTTCATACTCTTTTGTTTACCATTTTTTATCTTTTTCTATTGCATTATCTGTTTCTTAAATATCAGCATATATTCAATAATTCAACTACACAACTACCATTTCACAACTACACAAATACACAACTACCATTTCACAACTACACAACTACACAACTACCATTTCACAACTACACAACTACACAACTACCATTTCACAACTACACAACTACACTACTACACAACTACCATTTCAAAGAAAATAAATATTAATGCTTGATAAGACGGAAATTATACTACCATTAACATAACGCTCACGAAAATGAAGATTATGTTGCTAAAACGTTGACGAACTGTAATAAGAACTCATAAAGCTTAAAACAATGAAGAACTTTAATTTCTTATTACTGGAGGTAGCTATATAGTTAATACATACCATTCAACCTTTCAAAATTAGATAATTACTTCTTCAGCACGGATAACTTTGAATTTATTTGGTTGAATGCTGCAAAGACTGCTATGTATGCTGGAATGTATTACAACCCAGTTGATCCAAATTCTCCTAAATTCTCTTTCAGTATGAAAGGCGTCAATTATACAAGTAAGTATATCATAATAATATAATAAAGGTCTTTTTCGGTAAAAAGCTGATTAGAGCTTATGTTGTACTGTTTTATTATGTACCGAATCAAAATAAAGTTTTCTTACCCATCAATTTTTTATAGTACTTGACTTTCTGATTCCCAAAATGTATCGTTTCTAGGTATTTTTTTGCATTCTATTTTCAATTAAGAAGCTATTTCCAGTCTGTCAATTGCATCATGTGGAAACTAATGTTCTCCTGATTAAAAAAAGCATGTATGGCTTCTAGAGACTTTTTTCACTTCCGGGTTTTACGAATATCACTTCCGGACAGGAACACAGTACCATTTGATAATTCTTAGTATTCTGGTTTCAAATATATATGGCTGCTATCCACTGTTTTGAATCAAAAGTAAACTTCCGGTTCCATGACCTTTGACCTTGTTTGTAGTTTGGTGAGCGTGCACCTTACAGCTTAGGTTTCGTACAGAGGATGCAAAACCATCATCTTATGAAAACTAACTTATTCTTTCCATACTGCAAGTCTAAATTGGCAACCTTACGTTACAATTACCACATAAAACGATACTTGGTTCGTCTTTACCTTCAGTTGTTTGTATGAGTACTCAAGTCTTATTTACGTTATATGTGTTTGTTTGTTCATAGTGGTATCCAACACATATTATGTTGTGCTTTTGCTTTGTTTTTCTTCGACTTGTGTACCTCATGTAGCCAGTTTCTCTGGACGGTCTATTTTTATTTGCCCCTTCGGTATTCTGTAACGTAATGTGCCATCTTCACAAGCTTAAGGACATGTCTTATGTCTATCATATCCTAGATTATCATTACGAGACAAGGTAAGCTTCGACTATTGCAGCTATATTTTTATATAGCTAGACATAAGACTGAAAGATTGATGCTGCAGTGTATCAATGGTGTGAGTTCAAATCCCGTCGAGGGAGAACACAAAAGAAATTGGCAGCTCAATAATCTAATTCTAACACTACTTGGTCAAATTTTCAGACATATGCATATATGTGTTTGTGACGGAGAATAAATATATTATGCATAAAGTTCACCCAGTTTTATGTAAGGGTTGATTCTCTACTAACATGTGGAAACCACATGGCATGTTGTGTATAATGTGTTGATGATAACGAAGCACAGTATTGATATTTCTGTTTGCTACCATTTTGGTACAACTGGAGCACCTGCTTTCATCCACGGTTTTCAGTGGGATTCGTGTAACTCAATCTTTGATTTTATATGTATGCTTTGTAGATCGGTGTTTGTCCTTTCGTCTTTTTTTCGTTTGGCCATACACATAAAACTAAGCAACGAGTAACACGAACCCCACTAAAAACTAGTTGTATTGGCCCAAATCTCCCCTCTTAGTGAAATAATTCATGCAAATAACTCATTTTACTTTCAGCTGGAGGTAATTCTTCTCATGTACTGTCTGACGATGATGTGAAGTATTTGGAAATGAAATTTTCCATGAATAGTAAGTTTATCGATAAAACAGCAGGTCTCCATCCATGGAAAATATCTCTTTCTCTTAATCATTATTAAGAATAAAAACGGAGATGCACACGGCACGTTTCTGGAATAAGAAGAGTTTGAAGATACCAAAGGGAGGTAATCAAAATCCGTAAATCGAAGAACAGACAACACAATGGCCAAATGAAAAAGGGCAAAAGAACAAACAGCGATCTACAAAACATACACATAAAACTAAAGATCGAGTAGCACGAACCCCACTAAAGACCGAGGTGAACTCAGGTGCTCCGGAAAGGTAAATAATTCTTGCTCCACTTGTGACACACGTCGTGGTATATCTAGTTACAAACCCGGTGATAAGTAATAATCTTCATCAAGTATGGTGGTCTTAGGTATTTTCGATAGGTTAATAGAAAATGTTGCAATTTTTTCCTGTGTATTTGATATTCAACTATAGTGTATCTCAGGGCAATAACTGTCTACTCGTTTTAATATTTACATATAAATATTCCAATGTTTTACTTTTTTTGTTTACAATCCATACTTTTCTGAGTTTGACGTGATTTGTGTAGTACACAAGAACGCCAGGAGAAATCGATAACTCCTTGAGAAACTCAACATTTATTACTCCCATCACGGTCATATGATCAAATTTTTACCAACACTATGCAGATGATAAATAGCTAGTCAGTTACCAGAGTTAAATATAATCAATATATTTTATTATTGTTTGTAAACATTTATTGGTTTTGGTCTTCCTTTGTCAATCTACTTTCACCTTAGGAAATAAATACCGGAAGTGTAGTCGCGCATGAATTGCAGGTGCAAATAAAATAGCTATCGAATTTACCTTCCGAGACCATAAGCTCATATCGAAAGATTGGAAAGCCAAATAATTTAATTTTTTGGGAGCAATAAAACCAAAGGGCCTAAGCAGGATATCCAAATTCGCCTAAGGTCACCTATGCCTGAGGGAGAAGAATCTTTCACCACTAAAGTTGTTAGTTCGAATCTCTCTCATGGCGAAGAGTACTCGAAACAACATTATGTGATACAGTTTGTCAGTGACTTGCGACGTGTCGGTGGTTTTCTCAGGGTACGCCGGTTCCCTCCATCAATAAATCTGACCGCCACGATATAGCTAAAATATTGTTGAAAGTTGTGATAAACACCATAAGCCAAACCTACCATAAATCAAGTAAAATATATTAGCCAGACAAGTAACCAAGTGGTATGTCAATTAAGAAGATATCTCTTAGTAATATTGATAAGCCCGATACAAAGCCAACTATTCTACTAAAATTAGCCATTTAATCAAGTTTGATGATACCAAAACGATAGTAAGAAATTGTAAATTTAGGAAGGACCGATATTAGAGTAATCAATTGAAAAAAAATGAAGACGAAAGTAAAACAAAGAAGAAAGTAAAGAATGGTCCACAAAAAACTATATAGAAACTAAAAAATGAATACAACAAGAATCTATGAAAACCAAAAACTCGTGTACTTCAATATAGCACGTGGCATTCCTCGTCTTACTCATGGTGATGCTGGTCATAAACCATTCTTATGGATAAGAGATGAACAGAGAAAGTCGCGTATTTGTTTTAGGGTCGTCGTAATCGTATTCGTATAGTAGTTGGATTAACAATTACCTCTGCAATCAGTGCCTATTGCCACTAACCTTTTGAGTTCATAACCCACTCAGGCGGGGGGAACTCGATACAACGCTATGTGATAAAGTTTTCAGTGAATTGTGATAGGTCGTTGGTTTTCTCCGGATTCTCCGATTTCCTCCACCAATAAAACTGACCGCCACGATGTAACTGGACTATTGTTGAGAAAGTGGCGCTAAGCACCATCAAACAAACAAACAACAACATTATATTACAGAAGGTTGTCATCGCTTATATTGTTGCATGTTTTGATTGGTGATAGTGTTGGAGGTTATCATTTGTGATATTTTTAACTGTTTTCCTTGTTATTGCTAAGATGAGATTGTCATTGCTGAAATTTGCGATGCTTTAAATTGTTGAAGGTTATCAACGCTGATATTGTTCGGGGTTGTCATTTGTGATATTATTGAATTTTAAGATTGCATTTTTGTCTAGCTAAAGATACCTGCAAAGGGATAATAAATGACAACACACCTCAAAACTGTCCAGGTGAGATAATGAAATAAAAAGAAAAATACCAAACTGCCGGCCTAGTTCCAAAATCAAATAAGAATCATAAAACATGCAAAGTCAATATCCTTTAACAAACATAGATATGAACCTTCACTTTCCATGCTTGATGCAGGCATTTAGTGAAAGCAACATCTATTATGCTATGATTGTGAAAAGAAAGTCTAAACAGTAATGGTCAACAGTTTCACCAATATCAACAAAACGAACAGTCACCTCTCGCCTTAACTCGCTGAACACACAAAAAGAAATGACCATGCCATATGAAGTAAGGAAACCCAGGTCATGTCTTGGGTCAGACAAATATATTGTACATACCGGTATTAAAGACTTAGGCTGCTATGGGTCCAATCAGATTCAGCTACAGTATTTGCTGCAATTGAATTGCTGACTAATTGTAGCCACAAATTCCAATCAGTGTCTATCACCACTAACGTTGTGAGTTCGAACCCCGCTCAGGCGATGTACAACATTATGTAATACAGTTTGTCAGTAACTTGCGACAGGTCGATGGTTTTCTTCGGGTACTCGGGTTTCCTTCACCAATAAAACTGATCGCCACGATAATACTGAAATATTGTTGAAAGTGGTGTTAAACACCATGACCATAACCACAAAAATAACCCATAAACTCAATTACACGGTTAATGCATTTTTGTCAGATCCTATTGTGACTATACAAAGGTCAGACTGACAGGTGGTGTTGATCTGTAAGATCACAGAAGACCACCAGTAGAACAGTCACATATCATTAAAGCTGACATTAGGAGTACATTTTGTTTCAAGTGATACAAAGTACTAGACACCTATGTTGTAAAACAATAAGCTACCTCATGTTTATGAATTTGATCGTGGAAGTCCTTATAATACATTAATTAATTGGCTATAATTTGTTGTGCATAGAAAATGAATGGATATAGACTATTGTGCATAGAAAATGAATGACTATACACAATTGTGCATGGAAAATGACTGGCTATAAACTATTGTGCATAGAAAATGGCTGGCCATGAACTGTTGTGCATATAAAATGACTGGATATGATTGTTTGTACATTCCAAATCAATGGATATTATTGTGTTTGCATAGTAAATGACTGTCTAGAATATGTTGTACATATGCAAAAATAACTGACTACAATCTGTTGTTCATACAAAAAAATGACTGGCTAACATCTGTTGTTCATGCACAAAAAAGACTGGCTAAACTCTGTTGTTCATGCAAAACAATGACTGGCTAAAATCTGTTGTTCATGCAAAACAATGACTGACTAGAATCTGTTGTTCATACAAATAAAATGACTGGCTAAAATATGTTGTTCATGCAAAACAATGACTGACTAGAATCTGTTGTTCATACAAATAAAATGACTGGCTAAAATCTGTTGTTCATGCAAAAAAAGAATAACTGGTTAAAATCTGTTGTTCATACACAAAAATGACTGGCTACAATATAGTGTTAATGCAAACCAAAATGACTGGCTAAAATCTGTTGTTCATACAAACACAATGTCTGGCTAAGATCTGTTGTTCATGCACAAAAATGACTGGCTAAAATATATTGTTCATACAACAAAATGACTGGCTAGAATCTGTTGTTCATACAAAACAATGACTGGCTAAATCAAATATGTTGTTCATACAAGCAAAATGTCTGGTTAAGATCTGTTGTTCATGCACAAAAATGACTGGCTAAAATATATTGTTCATGAATAAACAATGACTGACTAAAATATGTTGTTCATACAAAACAATGACTGGGCAAAATATGTTGTTCATACAAAAAAAATGACTGGCTAGAATCTGTTGTTCATGCAAAAAAATGACTGGCTACAATCTGTTGTTCATACAAAACAGTGACTGACAAGAATCTGATGTAGACAGCAAACGACAGGCTAGAATATGTTATGCATAGACAATGACTGGCTGGAATCTGTTGTTCATGGAAATACATGTATTGTATTTCTACCATAGGTCCAGATGTTAGTATACAAGTAAATGAAACGGACATCCCTGCTGGAAGTCAGGCTGCCATATCATGCACCATGATGTCTCCTCTAGGAATAGTATCAGTAAATTGGACTCTTAATGACACTGACATTGACTTAAGCAAAGCAAAATATGAAGGCATAGTACATGGTACACACACTCTCAAGATAAATGATTTTCAATCGGATGATTCCGGCAGATATAGATGCATTGCTGCAACTGCTATGGGAACAGGCCAAAGTCAGGAAAGACAGATTCAAATGATTGGTATGTCTTGATGTGGAATACATATCGTTACAAATATTTAGTAAATTGACCCTCTATATGATGCATAATATATGCATGCATAAAATAAGGGCAGTTTTGAAGGTCGAGACAGACATTATCATTAGTATCGCAGCGAGTCCGCTATATTTTTACTCTTTAGGGTAGTAAGACACTTTGGATGCTTTACGGAAAATGTGATGATGATTTCAACCCGGTAGACAACCCAAACATGTATAATGTAGAGGGAGACCAAAGGTTGTCGCCCGGTCTGCAATCTCTGACAACCAGAAATATGTTGAAAATCCGCTTTGTCTGTCCTGTTCCGCAATTGTGTTTTCTGAAGCAAGAAACTAGCTTCTATAATGAAACAGTTATTGCCCTCACATGAGGTGAACATCAAGTTGTCAACGCTTACTTGGAAATATATAAACAACATCACATGTCTGTTCACATACGGATACCTTATGCAATCAGCTATTTATAAGAATTATATTTGGTTCGCTCGATATCGGCACAACTCCGTTCGACTGTATAATATATATAATAAAGACACTTTGAAGGCCGATATCGACATTATTAATAGTATCACAGCAAGTCCGATAGGATACTGGTGATAGTATATGTCCAAGCCTTCTAATATGATGTCGACATAATGTGTTTGGTGTCACACTGGTCGATAATTTCAGTTCGTTCATACTGGCAATATTCGCTAGTCAGATCAGCGCAACTATGCATAATTACCGATGAATATATAGAGATTAATACATGATCATTTCCATATCAGCTCGGGTATCATCCCGTGACGCAGGCGAGGGCTGATATGGGTCGAGGGATTATATGGAAAAGGTCATGTATTAATCGTTGGATCATATTCTTCAGACAAATTGTTTTATGAAGCAGATAAACAAAATGAAATAAATACATGAATTTATATCGAAGTTTAATTTTTGAAAACGGTATTGTCAAACAAAAGCATTTCTACAGCCATAAATATTAATGGTAACATTTACTATCAAGGCATTTTGAAACATAGAAATATAAATGTGATTCTTTAGTGTCTTTTTTTATTCTGTGAATCGTGACGAGGGTATTACGATTAGTATGAATGTAACAAGACTAAAAATGTATTTTTAACAACTAACGTTTGGTTCGTATTTTTCAAGAATTATGATCATCATTAATTACTTCCCGTGAAATATGATAATGTCAAAAGTATTTTTCGTGAGCCGTGATTATTCCACTATCGTCCATTCATCTTTGTGTGTCAGTTCTATGGCTAGCTTACGTCCGGTCGTTATCATACTTAGCATTAATATATTCAATATACTGCGTCTAGGGCTGATATGGGGGTCTCTGGATGATACCCGGGCTGATATGGAAAAGGTCATGCATTAATATCTATTTATTTCTATTTTGATAACAGGTCCACCTTCTATCACAGTTCCGACTCAAGAGTATCGACTGACACCAGGAACTGACATGACTTTAGCATGTACTGTGCAAGCTAATCCTGCAGTAATTGGTATATTCTGGAAAAAAAATGGCGCCACTATATTAGCCAGCAGTAAATACGCTGGGGCTACTCTTGTTAGTCCATCACTGACCATATCGAATCCAGACGAATCTGATCTTGGGATATATGAGTGTTGTGCAACAAATAGCTTTAACACGGAAACACGAGTCTGTGGCGAGGACACTATTATGATCAAAGGTAGAATACATAATATTGATTGTTTATTTGTATTTTGTTACGCAAAACCACCGTGGTTAGATAAGTGCAGATGTTAATAAGAGATTGAAGATACCCCTTTGGTATCTTCAAACACCCCTTGTCATACCTCTGCCGGAAGTCTGTAACAACTATTATGACAAATTTGCAACGAGTACACTTCGTCACCTTCAAGCATTAAACTGACACAATATATTGCAATATTTGTACACTTTGTCCGCTTCCAGAATAAAACTGAAAGATTTTGTTACCACACTTTGTTCCCTTAAAGCAATAAACTTACAAATGTTTAGTGTACGATGACTATGGTGATGAGATGATCAATAATAGCAAGAATTATCCGACATTGTTTTTTTTCTTCATTTGAACCTTTTTTATTGCCAGATGTAGGGAAAGGGAAAGCGTATTTGTCCAGTACAACGAGGAAATCATCATCTCGTCAAAATGTAGTGTATAATATAGCTGAATAAATATTCACTTGGCGTTAAGCAACAACCATTCATATATTCTAACACTAACATTACTTCATATGTCGTATCATCAACATGAACTAGTTATCTTTCAAATTGGATGAAGGTTATAATTATTCAATTGATCATTAAATATAGAATTTCACCTCAGAAAAGATTACAGGCATGAACTATTTTGCCTTTAGCCTTTCTTGGTCCGGTCCGTGCTATGAATATATACTATGCTGTATGACGAAGTATAATACAAGAGCAGAAATCGTAAATATCCTGATCACGCACTAGTATTTGATGGAAATTACTGCTTAGTTCCGTGTTGTGATGTCCGTTGCCATTTCCGCATCAAAACGATGTTCTGTTCGTCTTTGCCTCCAGTTGTTCGTAGGAGGAAGCATATCTTATTTACGTTATTTGTGTTTTTTTTGCGCATAGTGATGTCCAACACATACTGTGTTGTGTCTTTGTATTGTTTGTCTTCGTCTTGTGTGCCCTATTACTGTAAACCGAGAAATGTTCGCATCGTCTTTTTTTCGCGATTTACTGACGAAATCCACATTCGCGCTGTTTTAAATTCGCGGTTCACAGACAACCTAAAGTGATAACATGTATACGGTATTATTTAGACAAAAACATGCTGTGTCATATTTTCCATATTTTAACAAGCTTATAAATAATAAATATTGTATCATTATACCCACCGCAAACAAAGTTTGGGAGGGTATATAGGAATCACCATGTCCGTCCGTCCGTCCGTCCGTCTGTTCGTCCGTCCATGTACCTTGTAAGCGCAACTCCTCCTAAACCGCTTATTGGATTTTAATGAAACTTTACACATTTGTAGTACACTACGTGCAGATGTGCATGAAGGAATATGGTTGCTGTCCAAAATTTAAAAGGGGAGATAATTCAACTTATACTTTCACGAAAGGGGGGCATGCACATTGTAAGCGCAACTCCTCCTAAACCGCTTATTGGATTTTAATGAAACTTTACACATTTGTAGTACACTACCTGCAGATGTGCATGAAAGTATATAGTGGCTGTCCAAAATTTTAAAGGGGAGATAATTCAGCTTATACTTTCACGAAAAGGGAGTGGGGGGCATGTACCTTGTAAGCGCAACTCCTACTAAGCCGCTTATTGAATTTTTATGAAACTTTACACAGTTGTAGTACACAACCTGCAGATGTGCATGAAGGAATACCGTTGCTGTCTAAAATTTAGAAGGGGAGATAATTCAACTTATACTTTCACGAAAAGGGGTTCGTGTACTAGTGGCGACCCCTAGATGTATGTTCTTGGTTAGTTTATTTTGGAGATGGGATGTTGTCTCCTTGACATAACTCCATATCCGTTCATTTTTCATAGGTAATTTGCTATTATACCTGTATTCCAAAGTTTGAACATCATAGTATTGCAAGCGGGGGGTATCACGCAGTGAGGTCACTCACGGTTCTAGTTTTATTTTGTATCTAATAATTTATTTTATGGAAAACTACTATCCTACGTAGAACATCGCTTTGCATCCGACGTCTGTTTATAAACGGTCATGCTTTTTTCTCCTGATTTATCTATGAAAAATTGTCGGATTTGGCATTTCCTTGAAATATTATATTCTACTTACTAGTATTTTACCTTTCTTGAAATATTCGCGACAGTTTTACTTTCGCGCTTCCAATGTTACCGCGAAAATAGCGAAAATAAAACTGCCGCGAAAATTACCCGGTTTACAGTATGACAGTTTCTCTGGATTGTACATTTGTGATTGTCCCTTCGGTATTCTCTAACGTTTGATTACTGCTTAGTTAGCATACGCATATTGCTTAATATTACCAGAGCTAGCTCTGCAAATGAATCCCACATATGACACATACTAAATTAGAAATATACGTTTCTATAACTATCACTGGGTCGATAATTTTAGTCTCCTAAGGTATCACCCATCCATCCACTCGTCGCAACTTCGGCTGATTCCGTACCTTCATCATACCTCGTCCGTATTACGATAGCTCCCATTGGAACTACTTTCGGAAATCTTCAATGAAGGAGGAATTAAAATAATTTCACTTTCGAATATTCGTCCAATAATGATATATTTTCATTCGTCGCAATATCGGCTGATTCCGTACCTTCATCAAAGACCAATATTTTCCAAAGTAAACTTATCTATTGTCGCCATTTTTGAACTTATTCGCGGTGCGCAATGTTTGATTGAAGTTATACGGTCTTCCGGCGAAGAAATATGACGCGTAGACGCATATCAAATAACGTATTACAGCCGAGGTATTGAGGCAGAGAAGTGGACTCACCCGAGGTTTGCCGATTGCCTTCCATCATGGCACTGACAAAGTTTATTAGATATACAATGTATTTAAGTTTGAAATTTACAGTTCCAATGTAGAGGCCGTCCGATCGTGGTCGTATGTTAGTTGGATTTATTACTACCTATGCAATCAGTGCCTATCACCACTAACGTTGTGAGTTCGAATTCCGCTCAGGCCAGAAGCACTCGATACACCATTATGTGATAAAGTTTGTGACAGTTCGGTGGTTTTCTCCGGACACTTCGGTTTACTCCACCAAATAAAACTGACCGGCACGATATAACATATAACTGAAATATTGTTGAAAGTGGCGTTAAACACCATAACCATAACCCCTGTAGTTTCTAAGTAATATAATTGATTAAAACTAAGGCTAATCTCTGCACCGTGCATATGTTTTGTTGATCGTTGTTTGTCTTTTTGTACTTCCTCTTTTGGCCATTGTATTGTCTGTTCTTCTTCGATATACGAATTCTGATTGCCCCTCTGATATCTTCAAACTCTTCTTACCCTTGTCCGTTATTATCCATCCTGCTTAGACCCATTGATTTACTTGCTCACGATGTCTTTTTTTATTTTTAGATTATTTGGCTTTCCCGTCTGTTGATTATACAAACACTTCATACTGTGAAAAACGTGTTATTTGTAGATAACCAATTTTTCGTGGTTTTCGTGGGTCAACCAAAGCGACGAATTTTATGAATATATATATTTTTATTTTCAATTCAACAACACCAATGATATCGGGATTTTTTATATCTTGATATCATCAATTTATTACCTATTAGATATCCACGAATTTAAGAACCCACGAAATGTTATTTTTGAGCAAACCACGAACATTGGGATTCACGATATTAGATATTTCACAGTAGATTTAAGTTAGATATCTACAATTTGTTATTCACGTACAATGTTTTGTTTTATGTTTTAGACGACCCATCAGTGCAGATACTTACTAAGAAGTATGAATATATACTCGGAGATGCCATTTCCTTGAATTGTAATTTCACATCTTATCCCGAAGTTCAGGATGTATACTGGGAAAAAAATGGATCAAGATTATCGATCAGTGGTCAACTCACATATAGTAATTTTAGTGGCAGTCCGGTCCTGCAGCTTAATAACTTGGTATCAAATGACCGCGGATCATATACATGCTGCGTGGAAAATAGAATATCGACAAGGTGTGGAGAAGATATTCTCTTAGGAGGTAATGGTCATCATGTTTTCAGTTGATTCAGAATTAAGTAATGCACTATGGGATTTCTTAAAATATAAAGCATAAACAAACTATGCTGGTTCGAAACCTTCGTTGCATAGCTATTTTTCCAAAAGATTACAAGGAGGCCGTCGTGGCCGTGATCGTATGGTAGTTGGATTTACAACTACATATGCAATCAATGCCTATCACCACTGATGTTTTGAGTTCGAATCTTGATCAGGGCGAGATGTACAACATTATGTGATAAAGTTTGTCACTGACTTGCGACAGGTTAGGAGTTTTCTCCGGGTCCGCCAGTTTCCTCCACCAATAAAACTGACTGCCATGATATAGCTGAAATATTGTTGAAAGTAGCGCTAAACACAATCAAACAAAGAAAGAAAAGATTACATACACCATGATTGTTTTAATTATCCTCCGATAAAATCAGGTCATCAGATTAAGGGAATATGCATACCCTTTTTTATTTTGTTTACATTTTAATGATATAAGATTAAAAACCTTAGAATGCATAAAATCATATTAAGCTTCACATTTGTCGTTTGTATATCGAGGATGAACTCTTTGCAAAGTCCTCAACCTTGGCAAGGAGACACCAAAAACAAAAGTAATCTCTTCAGAAACCATATGCTCACCATAATGAATGTGTTGACCAATACATTTCCGAGTCGGAATTTATTAGACACGTGTTCATTGTCACAGAATTGTGTCAATAATGTTTGATCTGAACCATATCCTTCAAGAACAACTAAAAATGACTTACACAATGCATACCCTTAAGAAACAAATATCTAAATGGTTATTCTCTATACACCATTCCGGAACATAACCTTTGCGAACGCAATACAAATGGTTCACCCGATATATAGCCTTCAAGAACGCAAAACCAATGGTTCATCCGATAAAAACATTTGAGAAACATAATGGTTTATTCAATTGACTACCTGCAGGAACGAATATCGATTAGTTCATCCGATGCATACCCTTCAGGAACACCTAAAAATATATTTTCAGATGCATACCCTTCTTGAACACCTAAACATTTCATCCGGTAAATTCCTTTCAAGAAAACATAACAAATAACTCAACCGATACACTTCCTTCAGAAATACTGAACATATGGTTCAACCGAAACATTACCTTCAGAAATACTGAACAAATGGTTCAACCAATACATTACCTTCAGAAATACTGAACAAATGGTTCAACCAATACATTACCTTCGGAAATACTGAACAAATGGTTCAACCAATACATTATCATCAGAAATACTGAACAAATGGTTCAACCAATACATTACCTTCATAAAAACTGAACAAATGGTTTAAACAATACATTATCTTCAGAAATACTGAAAAAATGGTTCAACCAATACATTATCTTCAGAAATACTGAACAAATGGTTCAACCAATACATTATCTTCAGAAATACTGAACAAATGGTTCAACCAATACATTATTTTCAGAAAAACTGAACAAATGGTTCAACCAATACATTATCTTCAGAAATACTGAACAAATGGTTCAACCAATACATTATCTTCAGAAATACTGAACAAATGGTTCAACCAATACATTATCTTCAGAAATACTGAAAAAATGGTTCAACCAATATATTACCTTCAGAAATACTGAACAAATGGTTCAACCAATACATTATCTTCAGAAATACTAAACAAATGGTTCAACCAATACATTATCTTCAGAAATACTGAACAAATGGTTCAACCAATACATTATCTTCAGAAATACTGAATAAATGGTTCAACCAATACATTATCTTCAGAAATACTGAACAAATGGTTCAACTAATACATTATCTTCAGAAATACTGAACAAATGGTTCAACCAATACATTACCTTTAGATATACTGAAGAAATGGTTCAACCGATACATTACCTTCTGAAATACTGAACAAATGGTTCAACCAATACATTATCTTCAGAAATACTGAACAAATGGTTCAACCAATACATTATCTTCAGAAATACTGAAAAAATGGTTCAACCAATATATTATCTTTAGAAATACTGAACAAATGGTTCAACCGATACAATACCTTCAGAAATACTGAACAAATGGTTCAACCAATACATTATCTTCAGAAATACTAAACAAATGGTTCAACCAGTACATTATCTTCAGAAATACTGAACAAATGGTTCAACCAATACATTACCTTCAGATATACTGAAGAAATGGTTCAACCGATACATTACCTTCAGAAATACTGCACAAATGCTTCAACCGAAACATTACCTTCAGAAATACTGAACAAATGGTTCAACCAATACATTACCTTCGGAAATACTACACAAATGGTTCAACCTATACATTATCTTCAGAAATACTGAACAAATGGTTCAACCAATACATTATCTTCAGAAATACTGAACAAATGGTTCAACCAATACATTATCTTCAGAAATACTGAACAAATGGTTCAACCAATATATTATCTTTAGAAATACTGAACAAATGGTTCAACCGATACATTACCTTCAGAAATACTGAACAAATGGTTCAACCAATACATTATCTTCAGAAATACTGAACAAATGGTTCAACCAATACATTATCTTCAGGAATACTGAACAAATGGTTCAACCAATACATTATCTTCAGAAATACTGAACAAATGGTTCAACCAATACATTATCTTGAGAAATACTGAACAAATGGTTCAACCAATACATTATCTTCAGAAATACTGAACAAATGGTTCAACCAATACATTATCTTCAGAAATACTGAACAAATGGTTCAACCAATACATTATCTTCAGGAATACTGAACAAATGGTTCAACCAATACATTATCTTCAGAAATACTGAACAAATGGTTCAACCAATACATTATCTTGAGAAATACTGAACAAATGGTTCAACCAATACATTATCTTCAGAAATACTAAACAAATGGTTCAACCAATACATTATCTTCAGAAATACTGAACAAATGGTTCAACCAATACATTATCTTCAGAAATACTGAACAAATGGTTCAACTAATACATTATCTTCAGAAATACTGAACAAATGGTTCAACCGATACATTACCTTCAGAAATACTGCACAAATGCTTCAACCGAAGCATTACCTTCAGAAATACTGAACAAATGGTTCAACCAATACATTACCTTCGGAAATACTACACAAATGGTTCAACCAATACATTATCTTCAGAAATACTGAACAAATGGTTCAACCAATACATTATCTTCAGAAATACTGAACAAATGGCTCAACTAATACATTATCTTCAGAAATACTGAACAAATGGTTCAACCAATACATTACCTTCAGATATACTGTAGAAATGGTTCAACCGATACATTACCTTCAGAAATACTGAACAAATGGTTCAACCAATACATTATCTTCAGAAATACTGAACAAATGGTTCAACCAATACATTATCTTCAGAAATACTGAACAAATGGTTCAACCAATATATTATCTTTAGAAATACTGAACAAATGGTTCAACCGATATATTACCTTCAGAAATACTGAACAAATGGTTCAACCAATACATTATCTTCAGAAATACTAAACAAATGGTTCAACCAATACATTATCTTCAGAAATACTGAACAAATGGTTCAACCAATACATTATCTTCAGAAATACTGAACAAATGGTTCAACCAATACATTATCTTCAGAAATACTGAACAAATGGTTCAACTAATACATTATCTTCAGAAATACTGAACAAATGGTTCAACCAATACATTACCTTCAGATATACTGGAGAAATGGTTCAACCGATACATTACCTTCAGAAATACTGAACAAATGGTTCAACCAATACATTATCTTCAGAAATACTGAACAAATGGTTCAACCAATACATTATCTTCAGAAATACTAAACAAATGGTTCAACCAATACATTATCTTCAGAAATACTGAACAAATGGTTCAACCAATACATTATCTTCAGAAATACTGAACAAATGGTTCAACTAATACATTATCTTCAGAAATACTGAACAAATGGTTCAACCGATACATTACCTTCAGAAATACTGCACAAATGCTTCAACCGAAGCATTACCTTCAGAAATACTGAACAAATGGTTCAACCAATACATTACCTTCGGAAATACTACACAAATGGTTCAACCAATACATTATCTTCAGAAATACTGAACAAATGGTTCAACCAATACATTATCTTCAGAAATACTGAACAAATGGTTCAACTAATACATTATCTTCAGAAATACTGAACAAATGGTTCAACCAATACATTACCTTCAGATATACTGAAGAAATGGTTCAACCGATACATTACCTTCAGAAATACTGAACAAATGGTTCAACCAATACATTATCTTCAGAAATACTGAACAAATGGTTCAACCAATACATTATCTTCAGAAATACTGAAAAAATGGTTCAACCAATATATTATCTTTAGAAATACTGAACAAATGGTTCAACCGATACATTACCTTTAGAAATACTGAACAAATGGTTCAACCAATACATTATCTTCAGAAATACTAAACAAATGGTTCAACCAATACATTATCTTCAGAAATACTGAACAAATGGTTCAACCAATACATTATCTTCAGAAATACTGAACAAATGGTTCAACCAATACATTATCTTCAGAAATACTGAACAAATGGTTCAACTAATACATTATCTTCAGAAATACTGAACAAATGGTTCAACCAATACATTACCTTCAGATATACTGAAGAAATGGTTCAACCGATACATTACCTTCAGAAATACTGAACAAATGGTTCAACCAATACATTATCTTCAGAAATACTGAACAAATGGTTCAACCAATACATTATCTTCAGAAATACTGAAAAAATGGTTCAACCAATATATTATCTTTAGAAATACTGAACAAATGGTTCAACCGATACATTACCTTTAGAAATACTGAACAAATGGTTCAACCAATACATTATCTTCAGAAATACTAAACAAATGGTTCAACCAATACATTATCTTCAGAAATACTGAACAAATGGTTCAACCAATACATTATCTTCAGAAATACTGAACAAATGGTTCAACCAATACATTATCTTCAGAAATACTGAACAAATGGTTCAACTAATACATTATCTTCAGAAATACTGAACAAATGGTTCAACCAATACATTACCTTCAGATATACTGAAGAAATGGTTCAACCGATACATTACCTTCAGAAATACTAAACAAATGGTTCAACCAATACATTATCTTCAGAAATACTGAACAAATGGTTCAACCAATACATTATCTTCAGAAATACTAAACAAATGGTTCAACCAATACATTATCTTCAGAAATACTGAACAAATGGTTCAACCAATACATTATCTTCAGAAATACTGAACAAATGGTTCAACCAATACATTATCTTCAGAAATACTGAACAAAGGGTTCAACCAATACATTATCTTCAGAAATACTGAACAAATGGTTCAACCAATACATTATCTTCAGAAATACTGAACAAATGGTTCAACCGATACATTACCTTTAGAAATACTGAACAAATGGTTCAACCAATACATTATCTTCAGAAATACTAAACAAATGGTTCAACCAATACATTATCTTCAGAAATACTGAACAAATGGTTCAACCAATACATTATCTTCAGAAATACTGAACAAATGGTTCAACCAATACATTATCTTCAGAAATACTGAACAAATGGTTCAACTAATACATTATCTTCAGAAATACTGAACAAATGGTTCAACCAATACATTACCTTCAGATATACTGAAGAAATGGTTCAACCGATACATTACCTTCAGAAATACTGAACAAATGGTTCAACCAATACATTATCTTCAGAAATACTGAACAAATGGTTCAACCAATACATTATCTTCAGAAATACTAAACAAATGGTTCAACCAATACATTATCTTCAGAAATACTGAACAAATGGTTCAACCAATACATTATCTTCAGAAATACTGAACAAATGGTTCAACTAATACATTATCTTCAGAAATACTGAACAAATGGTTCAACCGATACATTACCTTCAGAAATACTGCACAAATGCTTCAACCGAAGCATTACCTTCAGAAATACTGAACAAATGGTTCAACCAATACATTACCTTCGGAAATACTACACAAATGGTTCAACCAATACATTATCTTCAGAAATACTGAACAAATGGTTCAACCAATACATTATCTTCAGAAATACTGAACAAATGGTTCAACTAATACATTATCTTCAGAAATACTGAACAAATGGTTCAACCAATACATTACCTTCAGATATACTGAAGAAATGGTTCAACCGATACATTACCTTCAGAAATACTGAACAAATGGTTCAACCAATACATTATCCTCAGAAATACTGAACAAATGGTTCAACCAATACATTATCTTCAGAAATACTGAAAAAATGGTTCAACCAATATATTATCTTTAGAAATACTGAACAAATGGTTCAACCGATACATTACCTTTAGAAATACTGAACAAATGGTTCAACCAATACATTATCTTCAGAAATACTAAACAAATGGTTCAACCAATACATTATCTTCAGAAATACTGAACAAATGGTTCAACTAATACATTATCTTCAGAAATACTGAACAAATGGTTCAACCAATACATTACCTTCAGATATACTGAAGAAATGGTTCAACCGATACATTACCTTCAGAAATACTGAACAAATGGTTCAACCAATACATTATCTTCAGAAATACTGAACAAATGGTTCAACCAACACATTATCTTCAGAAATACTGAAAAAATGGTTCAACCAATATATTATCTTTAGAAATACTGAACAAATGGTTCAACCGATACAATACCTTCAGAAATACTGAACAAATGGTTCAACCAATACATTATCTTCAGAAATACTAAACAAATGGTTCAACCAGTAAATTATCTTCAGAAATACTGAACAAATGGTTCAACCAATACATTACCTTCAGATATACTGAAGAAATGGTTCAAACGATACATTACCTTCAGAAATACTGCACAAATGCTTCAACCGAAACATTACCTTCAGAAATACTGAACAAATGGTTCAACCAATACATTACCTTCGGAAATACTACACAAATGGTTCAACCTATACATTATCTTCAGAAATACTGAACAAATGGTTCAACCAATACATTATCTTCAGAAATACTGAACTAATGGTTCAACTAATACATTATCTTCAGAAATACTGAACAAATGGTTCAACCAATACATTACCTTCAGATATACTGAAGAAATGGTTCAACCGATACATTACCTTCATAAATACTGAACAAATGGTTCAACCAATACATTATCTTCAGAAATACTGAACAAATGGTTCAACCAATACATTATCTTCAGAAATACTGAAAAAATGGTTCAACCAATATATTATCTTTAGAAATACTGAACAAATGGTTCAACCGATACATTACCTTCAGAAATACTGAACAAATGGTTCAACCAATACATTACCTTCAGATATACTGAAGAAATGGTTCAACCGATACATTACCTTCATAAATACTGAACAAATGGTTCAACCAATACATTATCTTCAGAAATACTGAACAAATGGTTCAACCAATACATTATCTTCAGAAATACTGAAAAAATGGTTCAACCAATATATTATCTTTAGAAATACTGAACAAATGGTTCAACCGATACATTACCTTCAGAAATACTGAACAAATGGTTCAACCAATACATTATCTTCAGGAACACCGAACATATGCATATATCTCAAATGGTCCAAATATATGACCCATCACTGACATATGTACAGTGTTTGATGGTTAAATACGGGGTGGGGGTTGTGGTGGTTAACGCCACTTTCAACAAAATTTGAGCTGTATCGTGAAGGTCTGCTTTATAGTCGGAGGAATCCAGGGTATATGTAATCAAGTCAAAGACAAATTTTATCCCATAATATTTTATCGAGTACACCTGTTCATGAGCGGGATTCAAACACACAACAGATAGTTGTCAATCAAACTGACATACGATCACAATCATGACGACCCCTGCCTGCTTATATTCTGACATTCTCTAATAATAGTACATTTGTATGACCAACATACGTTTTTTTCCCTCAAAATCCTAGTCGATTCTGCAATCCCAGATCAGTTCATTGCACATTATGTTAAATGAATACTTTCTATGCAGACGTTTAGAGACAGACATAACCTTAGTCAATGTTTGCTATTCTGTTTCTGGACTTTCATTGTCTTCCTTTTAAATTATATGGCTTTCCAATTCATTGATGGGGTCGTCGTGGTCGTGATCGTATGGTAGTTGGATTTACAACCACCTGTATGATCAGTGTCTACCACACTAAAGTTATGAGTTCGAATCCTGCTCATGGCGAGGTGTACTCAATACAATATTATGTGATAAAGTTTGTCAGTGACTTGCGACAGATCGGTGTTTTTTTTCCGGGTACTCCGGTTTCCTCCACCAATAAAACTGACCGCTCTGATATAGCTGAAATATTGTTGAAAGTGGCGTTAAACAAAATAATCCCCTCCCCTAATTTCCTTTATATTGAGCGTTTTTGTTGAAGGTTACTCCCGAAACGCGTCGCTATCATGAATTTGATATCTATCTTTGTTATTTTAACCTTTAGAGTTTGTTCTGTAATTTTCAGATTGCTTTAGCATCCGGTTCCAAATAGTTTTTAATAGAAATATTTAAAATTGAGTAACCTAAATTCAACGACATTTATTCAAGTATTTTTTTTTTCAGGTAAACCTACCGTAAGCGTACTTTACAGTAGTATAATTGCAACCAGAAATATTAAAAATACACTTTTCTGTGATGTTGATGCCTACCCAAATGCTGTAACCGTATCGTGGAATATTACCTTGGATGACACAGTTGTTGTACATACTGGTGCTGCTACAGGGAAATACGATGCAGTGTCTCCTTCAAGTCCAAAGTTAATAGTAAAAGCACCAGGTTTTGCAGATAATGGAGTATATGTTTGTATAGCAGAAAATGAGTTCGGATTTGGTATCGGCGCAGAGGTGACCTTTTCTGTATACGGAGGTAGGTCTGTAGAGCCTCAATTGAACACAAACTGCTGAAATTTACAGTTCCTAAATAATGTAATTATTATCAAAACTAAGGTTCTCCATTCTTAGGGATAGGTGACCTTAGATGATTTTGGATATCTTGTTTAAGCCCTTTTGTTTTATTGCTCCCAAACACTTATAAATTACAGGTGCGGATCCAGGATTTCAAGTTATGGGGCGCACTCAAAAAAATTGCGCCGAGCGGAGGGAGGCGCGAAAGGTTTTTCGGTATTTCGTGTAAAAAAATCACGATTTTACGCCAAAAAATCTTATTTTTTCCAATCTTAGGGGGCGCGTGCCGGGTGCGCCCCCCTGGATCCTCCCCTGTTATAAATTATTTAGCTTTCCAATTTTTCCACTTTGAGCTTACCCGATTAAAGTGATGCCAGGAAAGCGTCGTACGCACTAATTTTAAAATCTACGTTTCCAGTACATAAAAGTTGTTCAGAACATGGGTGGCATATATTTGATATAGTATAAATTTAATAAAAGTGCACTTGGAACTTTGTATGTCTATTGAAGCATGTATATATTCTCACAGGATTCACCATTCCCACCGGTGAGGAGAGCGTGGGGGTTCACTTCCTATATAACCGTATGCACGAACGTGCCACAGGAATGGGTCAACTTTTTCAGCTTTCATATATATATGATTGAGTGGTGAAATGTCCGTGGTTTTCTCTGGGTCCTCCGGTTTCCGCCACCAATAAAACTGACCGCCACGATATAACTGAAATATTGCTGAAAGTGGCGTTAAGCACCATATTTTTTTAAATGTCCACTGCAATATATTAATGGGATAGGAATTTTAATCTATGATATATCAATGGGTGACATTTCTACAAACCCATGCAGCTACCTTACGTCAAAGATAAACTCTTTTGTAAATCAAACATGATAAGGTGAAAAATTGCAGGCCACTTAATACATTTTATTACTTACAACACTATATTGGTAATTGATGAAAAGAAAATAGCAGCAATCAGTGCAGAGATCGTAAAAATGTACCTCTTCCCCCTAACCAAACCCTTAACACTGCAAGTACATTATTTCCTGTTTAAAAATATTGTGACCAACTTTTGTGATCGGAATAGACATATGATGAATTTGTGCATGTTGAATTAAACCACACATTTCCTACGTTGGGATTTTATTTCAACTTCGATTTAAAAAGAATTCCGGTTTATTCAGGTGTCGGTTTATACTGGTTTCACCATATTAAATTGTTTGTTACGCTATATAAATTATCTGTATATAGACGTGCTCATGTAGTAAGCATGACGGTCCTGATAGTGACAATTTATATTTATACATATATGGTCTTTACTTTTTAGTTATCGTGGAGGCTCCGGTATTGAAGTATAACGTTATCTATAGTGAATCTGTCGAGCTAAACTGTACAGTTACATATGCCCCGGACTTACTAAGTGTTACATGGATACAAGTAACTAATCCTGTCAGCGTTGTGGACATGAATAATACTGCAAAGTACACTGGGTCCACAATTTCCAATCCACATTTGATAATTCACAATGTAGTGACGGCCGACGCAGACGAGTACTACTGCAAAGCATCAAATGCATATGACGAAATGGAAAGCAGTCACATAAAATTGAGTGTTAACGGAGGTAGGTGGTCAAAATGACAAAATCTAATTTAATTGAAGATGAAATATTACTTTTATTCACTAATTACTAATTAGAAATGAACAGCATCGATGGTGTAATGGTTAGCATGTCGCCTCGAATGCGGTCGATGATTGTGGATTCGAACCCCAATCGGGTCAAGCCAAACACTATAAAATTTGTATTTGTTGTTTCTCCGCTAAGGACACAACATTACGGAGAAAGAGCAGAAACTGGCTGGCTCGGAATCATAATAATGTGTCCGAGTAGGGCGACATGTCTTTCCGCGAACTGTTATTCAGTGACCTAGCTAAGCGTGTTGGTCTAGTACAAAAGGAAATTCATCATAATCTTGTTGAAAATTTACTTATTTTCACCATGATATAGCTTACAAACATGCTGAGTTGGCGTTTAACAGCAATCAGTATCTCACTCACATGTCAAAATGTAATATTTCCTGACGGACATATGCAAAGCAATGAATGCGTATGAAGAAATTGAAAGTACATGTAGTCCAATAACATTACGTGGTAATAATGACAATTTCAAATTTGAAAGATGAAATATTAATTTAAGTCACCACATAGGGATATATGTTAACTGTAAACGAAAATTACAATCCAGGCGTCATTTTGTTTATATAACGCTATTTCCCCAGATATTGTAACTTATTTTACAGCTATATCTGGTTGTATGTGATATATTGCACCACATTATAAATGAATACCCAGATGAAAAAGTAATAATTGAATAAGATTCAACGGTCCAACGATAAACTTGTCGAGCCACTCGGACACATTATCCTGATTCATAGCTAACCTGTCTTTGATCTTACTTCTTTCCTGAAAGTTGTGTGCTTAGCGTAGAAGAAGCAAATACCATTTCAATGTATTGTTAATCGTGGATTCCCGCCCAGTCAAGGACAAACAAAAGACAATGAAAGTTGTATTTGATGGTTCTACGCTCAGCACGTAGGTGAAGGAGTGAGAACAAATGCGGTGGACTCGAGATCAGGATAATGTGACCGAGTGTCTCCTGTCACATTAATTGGCATAGCAGATAAGAAAAGCCACTAGCAGTCATATCGATAAGTCTAACGTTTACCGACACGCTTTGCTTGTTGCATAGTTCTCGTCATATATAACCGAGAAAACCGAAGGGACGACCACGAATGAACAATCCCGAGACACTAACAGCAAGAAGATACAGTACAACAAGAAACAAAAACAAAAACAAGTACACAAAAATAAAACATACAAGACAACACAGAAAGCTACAAAGATGACCGACACGGACCCACCAAAATACCGGGGGTGAACCCATGCGCTCGCGACGGGTAAGCGGTTCATGTCTCTTAAAAGACAATCGCAACGTATACTACCTGTTTGAAGCTAAACTCCAATCAAATATAATATTTAAAAGAAAGATATCTAGTCTTGTACGCACGGCGCGTTTCTTGAATAACTTTCATTAGGAATGCACAAGGTCTACAGATGGGAAAGCCAAATAAGTTAAAGATCCTTTTGGACTTAGATGCTCTGGAAGAAAGCGTATATCATTAATGACTACTGCTTAATAATTTGGTTTGTACTTATAAACTACGGTTCATCTGATCTTCCGTTATCTTTACCTCATTATTATCTAAAGTGATCACCTAGAGAGAGAGAGAGAGAGAGAGAGAGAGAGAGAGAGAGAGAGAGAGAGAGAGAGAGAGAGAGAGAGAGAGAGAGAGAGGGGAGTTTTGTGTTGTCTTTTCTCTCTATTAATTTGTATTCTTTTGTGTTATTCATGATGTTATTGTCTGTATCTATTGTTATGTAATGTATGTAATCCTCATAAAATAAATACATAATTACAAATATACTTTCAACCTCTCAGTATGAAACATATGTTTTAATTACAATTTTGTGTCCATTCAGCTGCCCCTACTGTTACAATATCTCAGTCGGAAATCACTGTAAATACATCCAATCACGTGACACTGTCTTGTACTTATACTGGGGCGATACCAAATGTCACTAGTGTCAAGTGGTACAAAGAGGTCAATGGCGTAGTGAGTGAGATTGTGACGTCGCCGTCAACACCATCACTAACAATAACGTCTGTTGTAATGGCTGATGCAGGACATTACACTTGTAGTGCAACTAATGCAGTTGGTCAACGCAATAGTAGTTCAACAGTTGAACTTAGAGTCAATCAAGGTATGTTAATTATGTTTGCTAATTATAAGTCTATACAGGCATGTCTTATTGATAAATCGATTAGATTAGCAGGACAGGTGCCACTAGTGGACCAGGAATTGCTTACCCTTCCGTAGCACATGTGTTCACCCCGGTTTTTAGCATTACTCGATCTTTAGTTGTATGTGTATGTTTTGTAGATGGTTGTCCCTTTTGATCTATTGCTTGTGACTATTGTGTTGTCTGTTCGTCTTCGATTTACGGATTCTGATTACCCCTTTGCTATAATCAAACTCTTCTTGATCCCATCATTGGTTGAATGGTTAACGTCCCCGCCTCAAGCACAGGATATCGTGGGCCTTAACTCAATCAGATCAAACCTAAGACAATAAAATTGGCACATGCTGCTTCTCTACTAAGCACATAGTTTCAAGCAGCAACAGCAAATTCTGGTTAGCTCGAAATCAGGATAGTGTGTCCGAGGGAAGCGAGATGTCTACCCGCCGACGGTTGTTACAGTGATCTTTCAATATAAAAATCCATCTAAGCGTGTTGGTCTAGTAAAAAGGAGACAACATTATCATCTCATTAAAATGTAACTTGGTTTTGCCATGATTTAAATAACAAAATGTTCATTTGGCGTTAAACAGCAATCACTCGCTAATTGATAATGATATAAATATAGTCATGGTAACTTGAATATCAGAAGAGTTTGAAGATACCAAAGAGGTAATCAGAATCCGTATCTCGAAGAAGAACAGACAACACAATGACCAAAAGAAAAAGCACAAAAGGATAAACAACGATATACAAAACATACACATAAAACTAAAGATCTTGTAACACGAACCCACTTAAAACCGGTGATAAATAATGAATGAGTCATGGTAACTTGGAAATTAGAGACATTACTAACACATTTTTTTTTTTTTTTTTTTTTTACAAATATTGTGTGCATGATTCTGTTTCATTGTTTATATATGCATATTCGTATGTCGGATTTTAAAGCTCATTAGAGCTTGTGTTGTAATGTTTGATGTTTTCTGACTTTAAATAAAGCTTATTGTATTGTATTGAATTGTACTCAAACAACTTTGAAGTATACAATGTCAATAAGAGGAAACAAAGGTTACATACAAAGTAGCGGGAACACAATTAAACTTCACAATCAAGAAAAAGAACCATCATACAATTTCCAGTCAACAATAACATATCAAATAAAAGGGAACAGCATACATAACCAACCTTAATTCGGATAACAAACACAACACTAAAACATACAATTCAACAGATCAAAAGTAAAATACAAAACAGAGGGGGCACTATAAAACTTCACAATCAAGATAGCAAACTGCACCATCAGTAAGCCATAACATCTTAAAGGAAATACAGTCAAACCTGTCCACGTGGTCACCTCTATTAAGTTAAACCAGCCCATGTGGTCACCTGTATTAAGTCAAACCTGCCCATGTGGTCACCTCTATTAAGTCAAACCTGCCCATGTGGTCACCTGTATTAAGTCAAAACTGCCCATGTGGTCACCTGTATTAAGTCAAACCTGCCCATGTGGTCACCTCTATTAAGTCAAATCTGCCCATGTGGCCACCTGTATTAAGTCAAACCTGCCCATGTGGTCACCTGTATTAAGTCAAACCTGCCCATGTGGTCACCTGTATTAAGTCAAACCTGCCCATGTGGTCACCTGTATTAAGTCAAACCTGCCCATGTGGTCACCTGTATTAAGTCAAACCTGCCCATGTGGTCACCTGTATTAAGTCAAACCTGCCCATGTGGTCACCTCTATTAAGTCAAATCTGCCCATGTGGTCACCTGTATTAAGTCAAACCTGCCCATGTGGTCACCTGTATTAAGTCAAACCTGCCCATGTGGTCACCTGTATTAAGTCAAACCTGCCCATGTGGTCACCTGTATTAAGTCAAACCTGCCCATGTGGTCACCTGTATTAAGTCAAATCTGCTGATGTGGTCACCTGTATAAAGTTAAACCTGCCCATGAAGTCACCTGTATTAAGTCAAACCTGCCCATGTGGTCACCTCTATTAAGTCAAACCTGCCCATGTGGTCACCTGTATTAAGTCAAATCTGCTGATGTGGTCACCTGTATTAAGTTAAACCTGCCCATGTGGTTACCTGTATTAAGTCAAACCAGCCCATGTGGTCATCTGTATTAAATCAAACCTGCCCATGTGGCCACCTGTATTAAGTCAAACCAGCCCATGTGGTCACCTGTATTAAGTCAAACCTGCCCATGTGGTCACCTCTATTAAGTTAAACCAGCCCATGTGGTCACCTGTATTAAGTTAAACCAGCCCATGTGGTCACCTGTATTAAGTCAAGCCTGCCCATGTGGTCACCTGTATTAAGTCAAACCTGCCCATGGGGTCACCTGTATTAAGTCAAACCTGCCCATGTGGTCACCTGTATTAAGTCAAACCTGCCCATGGGGTCACCTGTATTAAGTCAAACCTGCCCATGAAGTCACCTGTATTAAGTCAAACCAGCCCATGTGGTCACCTGTATTAAGTCAAACCTGCCCATGTGGTCACATGTATTAAGTCAAACCTGTCCCCGTGGTCACCTCTATTAAGTCAAACCAGCCGATGTGGTCACCTGTATTAAGTCAAACCAGCCCATGTGGTCACCTGTATTAAGTCTAACCTGCCCATGTGGTCACCTCTATTAAGTCAAACCTGCCCATGTGGTCACCTGTATTAAGTCAAACCTGCCCATGTGGTCACCTCTATTAAGTCAAACCTGCCCATGTGGTCACATGTATTAAGTCAAACCTGCCCATGTGGTCACCTGTATTAAGTCAAGCCTGCCCATGTGGTCACCTCTATTAAGTCAAACCAGCCCATGTGGTCACCTGTATTAAGTCAAACCTGCCCATGTGGTCACCTCTATTAAGTCAAACCAGCCCATGTGGTTACATGTATTAAGTCAAACCAGCCCATGTGGTCACCTGTATTAAGTCAAACCTGCCCATGTGGTCACATGTATTAAGTCAAACCTGTCCCCGTGGTCACCTCTATTAAGTCAAACCAGCCGATGTGGTCACCTGTATTAAGTCAAACCAGCCCATGTGGTCACCTGTATTAAGTCAAACCTGCCCATGTGGTCACCTGTATTAAGTCAAACCTGCCCATGTGGTCACCTGTATTAAGTCAAACCTGCCCATGTGGTCACCTGTATTAAGTCAAACCTGCCCATGTGGTCACCTGTATTAAGTCAAGCCTGCCCATGTGGTCACCTCTATTAAGTCAAACCAGCCCATGTGGTCACCTGTATTAAGTCAAACCTGCCCATGTGGTCACCTCTATTAAGTCAAACCAGCCCATGTGGTTACCTGTATTAAGTCAAACCTCTCCCTGTGGTCACCTCTATTAAGTCAAACCAGCCCATGTGGTCACCTCTATTAAGTCAAACCAGCCCATGTGGTCACCTGTATTAAGTCCAACCGCCCATGTGATCACCTCTATCACATCAAACCAGCCAATGTGGTCACCTGTATTAGGTCAAACCTGTCCATGTGGTTACCTCTATTAAGTCAAACCTGCCCATGGGGTCACCTGTATTAAGTCAAACCTGCCCATGTGGTCACCTGTATTAAGTCAAACCTGCCGATGTGGTCACCTGTATTAAGTCAAACCTGCCCATGAAGTCACCTGTATTAAGTCAAACCAGCCCATGTGGTCACCTGTATTAAGTCAAACCTGCCCATGTGGTCACCTGTATTAAGTCAAGCCTGCCCATGTGGTCACCTCTATTAAGTCAAACCAGCCCATGTGGTCACCTGTATTAAGTCAAACCTGCCCATGTGGTCACCTGTATTAAGTCAAACCTGCCCATGTGGTCACCTCTATTAAGTCAAACCAGCCCATGTGGTTACCTGTATTAAGTCAAACCTCTCCCCGTGGTCACCTCTATTAAGTCAAACCAGCCCATGTGGTCACCTCTATTAAGTCAAACCAGCCCATGTGGTCACCTGTATTAAGTCCAACCGCCCATGTGATCACCTCTATCACATCAAACCAGCCAATGTGGTCACCTGTATTAGGTCAAACCTGTCCATGTGGTTACCTCTATTAAGTCAAACCAGCCCATGTGGTCACCTCTATTAAGTCAAACTAGCCCATGTGGTCACCTGTATTAGGTCAAACCTGTCCCTGTGGTTACCTCTATTAAGCAGTCACTCATATTAAGATGTCACTTTTTTCTTGTCCTGTCATAGAAAATTTCACATGAATTGAACCTCTTTTAAGAGGTCACCTATTTTGAAAGACCACTTTTTCTTTATTTCAAAGGTGACCTCTTAAGGCAGGTTGAATTGTGGTATAAAACATCTCTATTTGAATGGAAAACACAATAATAAAGCATTAAATTCTAAATTAGGAATTACAGAAACGTAAAAAAACATATCTGAGGGAACTAAATAAAAGTAAATTACAAATGTAGAGATATGTAACAATCAGGGGTTAGGGTTATGGTGCTTAACGTCACTTTCAATAATATTTCAGTTACATCGTGGCGGTCAGCTTTATTGATGGAGGAAACCAGAGTACCTGGAAAAAACCAACGACCTGTCGCAAGACACTGACAATCTTTATCACATAATGTTGTATCGAGTACACCTCGCCCTGAGTGAGATTCAAACTCACAACGCTACAACGTCACAATCAAGATAGACAACTACACCACCAGTCAACCATAGCATATTACAACTGAAGCTATATTTAAATACGATTATTAAATGGATGTTAATTAAAGGTGTTCTATTTTTAGTGCAACCTATGTGTCCATGTGACTGTGCTTACCAAAAGCGCCTTGACTACTGGGCATCACAAGGTGTTCCTAACCACACCATGGCAGAGTGGAGAGAAATCCTGGCACCCGTCTTGGATGAAATTAAGAAAAATCTAACAGTCAATAAAGCTAATTTATCGGCAACTATCAGAAAACTGTCGAGTGCACCGGATGAACGACAATCGTCCAAATCGGTCGGGTTTATTGGAATTGCCTTGATTAGTTTCGTGTGTGCCTCTTTTATATTAATTGATATAACATCGATTCGTAGACACCTCGCTGTTATTCGTGAAATGATTGGCCATGGTAGTGCTATAGAATGATGGTATAATGTGTCAAGAATAGGGGGTTATGGTGTTTAAGGTAGAGAAGGACAATATGGGCAAAAAAAAACTAGTCAATTAATTTTTTTGAATTTCATATATATTGTTCTTTGGGATGTACCTAATAAAATATCGAAATTTGAGAATAGGTTTCCAGGTTTATTTAAAAAATATTCCCTGAAAGAATTACCCCCCTCTGAAGTCCAAAAAAATGACATTTTTTTTCACTTCTCCGTGTCATTAAGGTACTAAAAAAAAATAGCATATAATTTTTTTTAATTATCTGAGTATAATATGATAAATGAATATTTTGGAATATCTAAGACATAAATTTGTATAATTGTTCCATTTTTTTTTTCAAAATGGCTACCCTTTTTTGGCAATATAGCCTGTAACTGGCTTTGGTGAAATCCAACAAAATTTGATTTTAAAGTGGAATAGAAAAAAATTGTGTCAATGAATTTAAAAAAAAAAGAAGATATATCACATTACGCATATCCATGCTACATATCATTAAAAAATAAAGATATGTTTCCAGGCAAAAAAAAAAGTTAGGGGTTTAGAAAGACACCGTGGCATATACCCTTTTTGTCAATTTCATAAAAAATGTCCACATTTTCACTTTTTTTTAATAAGACATTGAATAAATGAAAATAAAACAGGCAAAGATAATGTTTGCAAGGGAAAGCTTTCCTTTCTACGTGAAATAGTTAGAAAATTAAGCTGTCTACAATTCTTCCAGGGCAGGAAAAGTACATTTTTAGAGCTAATTTTGCACTCTTTAAGGTAGAGACCCACATTTCATACTAAAATAATTTGTCATTGCATTTCCTTAAAGCTGGCCAGATTTATTGCTTTTGTGGCAGACTTTAAGGAATTTAATTTAAAAATATAGGTCACCAGACTAATTTTCAAGATATAAAGCATTTAAATCTTTAACTTTTATAATGCATTTTATGTGAAATGTATAAATTCTCCTCAAAATTCTTCAATAGCGAAAAATCCTGTCATTTAAAATAACTAAATTTTTGATATAATATGGTGCATTTTGTTTTATTTTCAGAAGTGTAAGGAAAGTCTGGGGTCATAATATTAAAAACTTCAGTATTTGACAAAAACATGCAAAACTCATCATATTCTAATATCATTTGAGACATGATTACCTCCCTTGACGAAATGCTTCATATAGCATTGTACACATATAATGTATTATTACCAAGAAATTACTGTATTAAATTTGCATTTCACTTTAATTTGAGAACTTGCACAAATCATATGCAGAAAATTCAAAAAGCAAAATACCCCATAAGAAATACTGCAAGCATAATTAATAATCATTACCACATTTTATTCAATATTCTTAAAAGTCATGTGACTAGTGTCAGTCTCTACCTTAACGCCACTTTGAATAATATATGAGCTATATCGTGGTTGTCAGTTTAATTGGTGGAGGAAACCGGAGTGCCCGGAGAAAACCCCCATCTGTCGCAAGTTACTGACAAACATTATCACATAAGTTGTATCGAGTACACCTCGCCATGAGAGGGATTCGAACTCATGATATGCAATGATTGCACCGGTATATGTAAATTCTACTGCCATACGATAACGACCACGACGGTAGTTAAATTAAATAAATGGTGGCGAAAATTGATAGAGATAGCACGTGAATACACGGTATCATAGAACCCGTGGTACCATAGGGTCAGACGATTAGTGTCAGCAAAGGAACCTCCCTTGATGATACATATATAAACCTTCCGATGTGTTTTACGAAAAGTTTGAAGATACTAAAGGGGTAAGCAATGCAAAAGGACAGAAAAGATCCACAAAACCCTACACAGAAGACTAAAGATTGAGCAACACGAACCCTATTAAAAACCACGGGTGAACTCCTGAACGATAAGTACTCCCTGCTGCACTGGTGACTAAATTTATGAGAGAAAAAAAAGATTAAAATCCATTAAAATCGTAGTTTTGTTCACGTGAACTATTTTCCCGCCATTTGTTCCACATAGTGAACCATTTTGAAGCATACATAATTTTATATAACATTTTGTAATATATTCTAGTCCATTTTTTTATTACTATTTCTTTTAAAACAAGGACAAATGTAATGTTGCGTGGATGAGATGATGATTCTTATATGACTTAAGTTAATAATGGTTAATTATATCTGTTATTTCGTAATTAATTAAATTATGCACACTTGTTTCGTCATGACCTATATATGGGTTTCACCAATCGTATGGAATTAATCAAAGTGTGTGTGTGTGTGTGTTTGTGTTTGGGTGCTTTATATTGCATGGCTTAAATTCATTTATATGGATGATATATATTGTTTTATTTGTTATGGTATATGTTTTTATATTCTGTAAAAATTTCTTCAGAGCTTATGTTTGCACTGTTTATAAAATGTCGAATCAAAATAAAACCTTCTTATCTTATCTTATCTTATCTTATCTATAGGTTTTAGGTTTATGATGTTTAACGTCACTTTCAATAATATTCCAGCTATATTGTAGCAGTTAGTTTTATTGGTTGAGGAAACAGGAACACCGGTAGAAAACCACCGAACTGATGCAAGTCACTAACAAACTTTATCATATAGTGTTGTATCGATCACACCTCGCTACGAGCGGGATTCGAAATCACAACTTTAGTTGAGATAGGAACTGATTGCACAGGTAGTTGTGAATCCAACTATCATATGATCAGGGCCACGACGACCACTATCTTATTTACATGTATATAATAACTTGGATAGAATAATCAAAGTCCATCATTTTTGTTTCATGCACCTTACCACAAGTCCATCTGTACAATTTTGTAATGGGTAATTAGTGTTTCATGTTTATTTAACAGTACTTCAATTAAATCGTAGTGTTCAGTTTTATTGAAAACCAGATTACCCTAAAACTCGACGGAAACAACATACCTGTCGCAATTTTTTTATTAATTTGAATATATATAATATCGAGGCATGCATGGTAGTTCGCAAGAAAACTTAGATGATGTCAAAAGCCGTAAATCTAAGGACAGACAATCCACTAGTAAAATTTGTCTAATTTCATCTATATTACGGCGACTTATCTCCACAGATTTAAATTTTTTTATACTGGATTCCACACTTTTAACTGATTAAGTGCTAGATGACACACAACATATGTTAGTTAAGTCCCCCAAACAAAGCTTTGGAGACTTATTGTTTTTGCTCCGTTTCTTCTTCTTATTATTATTATTCTCTCTTTCTCCTCTTTCTCCTTTCTTTCCGCGGACCATGAACTTGTCCACGGCAGATCTCAGGAACTACTGGACAGAATTTCATCAAACTTTGTGGAGTTATAGATATATGTTTCTAGTTGGTTCTCAAGTTTTCAGCTTTGTGGTAAAAGGGGTCAAAGTCATATTTTGAGGGGTTCAAATGGGGTGGGGGTTACTATAGAATCCTATTGGAAAGTTGAAATTTCGTACATTAATGTTGATAACTTCTATATGAATAATGATAGAGACATAAAATTTGACATAGTGATAGGTCACCATCAGAGAAGCAATTCTGTGTTTTCAAAATTTTCGAGATGTCTGCCATTTTCAAAATGGCTGCCAAAACACGGTACAAAAATAGGCGGTAAAAATTCAACATTGCCCGATATCATCAAAATTTGATATGTGGGTAGAAAATGATGTCGCAAATTGATTCCTGACATAGAAAAATTTCTACCGGTCGCCATTTTCAAAATGGCCATCACAATACCGCACAAATTCAACATTGTCCGATTTCAACGACATTTCATATGTGGGTAGATTATGATATCCCGAAATGATTCCTGACATCAAAAAATGTCTATTGGTCGCCATTTTCAAAATGGTCGCCACAATACCGCACAAATTCAACATTGTCCGATTTCAACGACATTTCATATGTGGGTAGATTATGATGTCCCGAAATGATTCATGACATCGAAAAATTTCTACCGGTTGCCATTTTCAAAATGGCCGCCACAATACCGCAAAAATTCAACATTGTTCGATTTCAAAGGTAGCTTTTAATTTATTTTTTAAACTGGTTGTCTGTGGTCTCTTTGGGAGACTTCATAACCGCTAGATTATAATCATATCTTGTTGTTTCTTGTCTTTGGTCTTGTATATGGAAAAACTTAGCTTAGAAACGTCCTTGTAATCGTGCCACATAACAACTATTAATTACTCTCCACCAAAGCTTTCTCCTAGATAATCAATGCCTATGTCAAGGACAGGATAACCGTTTATATCGCCGCTCAAATGAACAAAGTTTGCACTTAGGCTTGCAGTCGTAGCAGTCAAAGCAGAATTTAATATAAACTGATTGGTTTGCATGAAAGTTGCTGTTCATATCAATAAATCTGACAATTGTCCTCCACTGGAAGCAGTCCTTTGATGGTTCAGGTATTGTTTGCCTCAGTAACTCAGCGGATGATTCTGAACCGTATAAATGTGAATATGTCTTAACAAACCAGACAGGATGAGGAACAGATATTCGTGTTGCACTATCAATGATACCACCTTTAACATATTTCTCCACTAAAAGGTTCCCGGATTTGATATCTACCATTTTTGTAACAATGTTATTCGTGGTTCGCCCCCGCTCGCAAAGTTGCTGTGTAATTTTGAAACTAGCATCAGATAAGAAATGTATTTTGTATATTTCCGGGTTTATCCTCAAAAGTTGCTTTAACACGACATAAAAAGCATTATCAGGTTTAAGTGAAGGAGTATCCGTGAATGATCCCAGTTTTCCCACCATGTACTCTGCTCCATACAAAAACAATGATATATTCCATACAGTCCATCTCCCTGTAAATATATTATACATAAACGTTAGAGAATACCGAAGGGGCAATCAAAATGAACAATCCAAAGTCTATTATAACGACGGACGGGTCACAACCATGCTCCTTTAACACACGAAACATTGATTCATAACTTGTCTGAGTCTTTCTCTGTAAGAGTACGTACACTAATGGAACACAAACTCCAGAAACACGACCCTGGATGACATAAAGTTGCATAAATATACTGGGTGCCATTGCGAAGTTATCATCCATGCACCAAGCATCGGAATTTGCAAGTTTCTGGATATGATGTTCTTTGGCAAAGATCATGACACGTTCATCAGCATCTGGAGCATTGTCATGGACCAAGCACCATCTATGTCGAGTTCCTGTAGTGTCTGAGGTTCCCTTGGTCTATGTTGGGCACGAACTCTTCTTAAAACACGCTTGCAGGTATCGGAACTTGGTATGTATGTTTTGGCGTCATCTGGAAGCTGGGCATTTGCATGCGTGAAGATCTGGTTTGGCTTGTCCAGTGTTAACTTGGCTTTTCTTTTCATGGCGTGTCTGCATTTGGCAATGGTAATAGCATTTTCATCTGGCTGGTGGCTATGTGGTTTCTTCATATCTGGATTGTCCATGTTTTTGGAGGTTTGCAGTATTGCTGTATATTTGACTGTATCATCTCTGTTCGCACAACGCCATATCAGTTTGTCAGTTGTTTCATTTTTTTTTGTATACATGAAACCTTCAAAGCAGAGTTTTTGCCCTCCACGCTTTGTTGCAATAACTTCCATAGTACTATTATCAGTGACGTTTTTTCTTAGCTTAAATGATTATAAATTCTCAGTAATATTATATATACTTTAAGTGGGCTTGTGTATATTTGTGCATTACAAGCTAAATCAAAATTTGAGAAAATACCGTAAAAAGTTAATCTTTTGAAACTACAAGATAAAAGAGAATGGTCTTGTATGATGTATTAATTAATCTGACAATCATAAATTCAAAGGTAATATTTTCTTTTCATAATTAGTTTTTTATTAACTAATTAAAATGAATACTGCTGTCTAAAAAAACACAGTAATTATTACCTTTAAATTTTGTATTCATTAAAATTTGGAAAACCAATTATTTTATTACATCTGATTGTTTGATTAAAATTATAATAATCTGGAAAACCAGTTATTTTATTACATGTGATTGATTGATATGGAAAATTGTTGAGATGAATAACAAGTTTTAGATTTATTTAATTATTTAATTTATTGATTGCTTGATTAAAATTATAATAATCTGGAAAACCAATTATTTTATTACATGTGATTGTTTGATATGGGAAATTGTTTAGATGAATAACAAGTTTTAGATTTACTTACTTATTTAATTTAATAATTTGGCCGAAACGTCCATTGTCAGAAACGTCCTTGTCCGAAAAGTCCATGACCGAAACGTCCTAGGCTGAAATATCCTAGGCCGAAACGTCCACTGGCCGAAACGTCCGCCGATCAAAGAAACTGGAGAAATAGGGTATCCACGACGACGAAAAACAAAACATATGCACAACACAATATGTGTTGGACACCACTATATGCAAACAAACACAAATGACGTACATAAACCATGAACCCTGCTACAAACAACTGGAGGTAAAGACGAACCGAACATCGTTCTTATGCAGAAATCGTAATTGACATCACAACACCTCAAGTACGATAGGTTGTGGGACCGAGTCCTTGTCGAGTCGAACCAAAGACAATCAAATTGGTATTCGTTGCTTTTCCGCTAAACACGCAAAGATTGGTTGGATCGGAATCAGGATAATTTGTCCAAGGAGAGCAACATGTCCACTCGCGGATTGTTGTTCAAGTGAACTAGCACAATAACAATGAAACTAAGCGTGCTGGTCTAGTAGAAAGCGAATATCATTATCATCTCATCGTATTTAGCTTGTTCGCTCCATTACATAGATGACAAATTGTTCATTTGGCGTTAAGCAACAATCATTCACTCACAAATTGGTTGACCGTTACGAAATATCCATTTCTCAATTGGCAATATATTTTTTCTTTTCACGTATTTGTGTTATTTTCATTATCTACCACTGACACCAATTTTACCAGCCTGGACTATGAGTAATATTGGGGGTGTCATACCTTCGCGAGCACCTGGGTTCATCTCCGTTTTTCATGGGGTCCGTCTTGCTCATTACTTAGTTTTCTGTGTTGTGTTTTTCATTTCATTAATTAAAATAAATTTCAAGGAGTGCCACTGAAATAGCTTTGTCATATCAGTTGTTGTGCTTCCATGAGGTTCAACGCTTACACGATATGCAATGTATTAGCATGTGTTTCATAGAAGTCAATACTTCCCCAATCTGTCATACTGTATCCACATCTCCAAGGTTCACAACTTACTCAATCTGTGATATTGTATCCACATCTCCAAGGTTCACAACTTACTCAATCTGTGATATTGTATCCACATCTCCAAGGTTCACAACTTACCCTATCTGTGATATTGCATCCACATCTCCAAGGTTCACAACTTACTCAATCTGTGATATTGTATCCACATCTCCAAGGTTCACAACTTACCCAATTTGTGATATTGTATCCACATCTCCAAGGTTCACAACTTATCCAATCTGTGATATTGTATCCACATCTCCAAGGTTCACAACTTACCCAATTTGTGATATTGTATCCACATCTCCAAGGTTCACAACTTATCCAATCTGTGATATTGTATCTGTATGAAACGTTCGAAGACACCAAAGAGGTAGTCAGAAACTGTAAATCGTAGGACGGACAATAGAAAGACCAACTGTAAAAAGACAAAAGACAAACCACTGATCTACAAATCACTGGAAAGAAAACTAAAGATTGTTCAACACAAACTCCATTCTGAAGCGGGGTTGAACCCATATGCTCCAGAATGGTAAGTAGTTCCTGCTTCACTAGTGACACCCGTTGCATTTCTTTGGAAATGCCTGTACCAAGTCATGGTCATTAAGGTCTTCACAGTTTTCCGGTTGTTGACTGATTTTGTCTGTTTATATACTTATGAGTTTTGACTCACCCTTTGGAAGATTGTTCGGTGTTCGGGAATTTTGTTATTACCCATATATACTCTAGTGATACACCCTGTTATATGTCGTGAATGAAGACAGGAACAGCTAATGATTACGACAAACGGAACACATCGATGTATGTTTGTCTAAGCAGATGTTCTAGATTTGTCCATCCTGTCGTCGAAGGTATAATGTATGCCTTGAGCTGTAATCTCAGTCAGGTCACTCCTATATTTTTCAATTTTAAAGGTGCTAATTTTTATAACAACAAAACCAAGCTATAATACAACATAAGAACATAAGAACAATATCATATTAGTCACATGAGTATCAGAACACCATGCTATACTACAATAAAAGAACAAAATCATATTAGTCACATGGGTATCAGAACACCATGCTATACTACAACAAAAGGACAAAATCATATTAGTCACATGGGTATCAGAACACCATGCTATACTACAACAAAAGAACAAAATCATATTAGTCACATGGATATCAGAACACCATGCTATACTACAATGAAAGAACAAAATCATATTAGTCACATGAGTATCAGAACACCATGCTATACTACAACAAAAGAACACAATCATATTAGTCACATGGGTATCAGAACACCATGCTATACTACAACAACAGAACAAAATCATATTAGTCACATGAGTATCAGGACACCATGCTATACTACGATAAAAGAACAAAATAATATTAGTCACATGAGTATCAGAACACCATGCTATACTACAATAAAAGAACAAAATCATATTAGTCACATGGGTATCAGAACACCATGCTATACTACAACAAAAGAGCAAAATCATATTAATCACATGGGTATCAGAACACCATGCTATACTACAACAAAAGAACAAAATCATATTAGTCACATGGGTATCAGAACACCATGCTATACTACAACAAAAGAACAAAATCATATTAGTCACATGGGTATCAGAACACCATGCTATACTACAACAAAAGAACAAAATCATATTAGTCACATGCGTATCAGAAGACCATGCTATACTACAACAAAAGAACAAAATCATATTAGTCACATGCGTATCAGAACACCATGCTATACTACAACAAAAGAACAATATCATATTAATCACATGGGTATCAGAACACCATGCTATACTACAACAAAAGAGCAAAATCATATTAATCACACGGGTATCAGAACATTACTGGAACAAAATAGGTAAAATAGTTGTCAAAGCAGTACCAAATTCAATAGAAGTGACATGTAGATATTTTAGTATTAGCCAGGAACCCATGATTTAACTATTAGGATGGCGGGGAGCTATGCTTTCTCCCAAGTTAGATTTTGTTTGCACAAAACAGTAAATAAGATAGGCTTACACATGAATATACCAAAAATACCAAAATATCTTGTTGTAATATCTTACTGTTAGATAATTTATTAATTTCCATCTATCAGGTCAAGAATTGTTTTTTCTGTAAAATATGGCAACATAAATTGAAACGAAACATAGCCCCACTCCCACTAATAGTTAAATAATCGTTCCCTTAGTAACGATATAAACAATGTTTTTCCCTAAAGCATCCTAAACAATTGCTATAGATATTGAACAATTATGGATTTTTCATTCGACGTATATACCATAACAAGTCACGCCTGTATTAGCAAAAATTTCATAGAAGAGTTGAAAGTCTTGCTTGAAAGACCATTTTTAAGTTCAAACTTTGTGGCAAAAATCGCTTAATTATCTAAAACTAATAATCTAATAGAAAAAACAGCATATTATTTAAACTTTATTATCAAGTATGGGAGTGAAATAGTATATGACATGGACATAGAGATGAAGTATGTACGTTTTAAATGTGTAGCGATATTAATCAGTGCATTCATATTGTGTAAGTATAATTAGATTTTTGTTGTTGTACTATAAGTATTTAATCATAGAAACATAGATAATGTATGTCAGTGACTTGCTGCATGTCGGTGGTTTTCTCCGGGTACTCTGGTTTCCTCCACCAATAGAACTGCCGCCACGATATAACTGAAATACTGTTGAAAGTGGCGTTAAACACCAAAACCCTATCCCTATTAATTGTAATGTATTGTTTCACCTGTTATCGATACACTATTATAAATTTACAGGAGAGTTTTGGGCCCATGGAAATAGCTTAACGACTCCACTTTTTATTGAAGTGTATGGAAAGTGAGTGGCCATGTATTTATGTGTTAGGGGTATCGCTTTTGGCTCTTTCTACCATTTTTCTATTGGATTGAACTGTTCCGACAATGTTGTAATTTTTAGTTTTTTTAATTTTGTTAGATTATCTTAATTATTTATGATTTATTAAAAAAGTATAATTTTTAGTATTAACCTCATTCGGACTATTTTCAGATTGTGAGTGACACGGTTGAATTTACACACCGATAAACTCCTGCAAAATCGCAATTAATCCTATAATAAATTTTATTTCCAATTATGTAGAAGTACAAGTCACATCAAATTAACTTTTATTACCCATTCGAAATTATCTGTTTTGTGCGTTATTATACAAAGAAAAAGAAAGCATGATCAGGGGGGTAGCCAGGGTAACATTAAGTGTAAGTGGCGAGGGGTCTTATGTAATATGGACGTCTACGGCTGCAATCGGGTAATGGGCGGTTCCTGATGGGGATTAGTGGCAAAAATAGGGATTCTTCAAAATTTCCCAAGATTTCCTCGAAATTGACATTCTTGCTAATAACCATGCAAACATCCGAAGATCGTTATAGCAAATTGACCGGAACGTTTTTGAAGGAGTTATTGATATTGTTTACTCATCAATATTTAATGATGAAACAAATCTACTCGCCATAGAAATTCTTTAGAACTGTGCATGCTTGATTATTACAATATGCACATTTGTAAAACGTTACGGAAGTTTGGTCGGAGTAGCTTAGTAATTTGTAAGTGGAATATTTAATCAAAAAGTTTGTGCACAAAAATCATCCTATATTTTAATTGGGAATTATAAAGATCTTTCTCAAAAGATGAAAGAATGTCGTCTGCTTTTTCGGTCAATAATAAACCTAAATTACCATTTGCTTTTTTGGAAATTGTATCATTTTTCATCGGTTTACAATAATACATATATGATTTAAAATTCTCTTTTTTTGGTTCAAAAAGTTGTGTATATGAGTGGGTTTTTTCGTCAATATAGCTACACTCCTGATAATTAAACGGATAATTTGATAAACAAAATATAAAATAATTCATGGAACACATAATGTTTTAACATGGGTTGGCAGGATAATAGGATTTCATCCCGAGTTGTAGCAAGGGATAAAATTTGCTAATATTCCTCCAACCCATATTGCGATTCTGATATGTCTAACAGTACAAATATGTTAGTACACTTTGATGAGAAACACGGTAATTTATGCTTGCGTTTGCGGGCAGAGCTCGTACACATTTATGCTTGCGTTTGCGGGCAGAGCTCGTACACAATTTATGTGACGCAGGATGGCTGTTCTATCTTCCATGCTGTCAAATTCGAACAAACGAAAGCTCATCAACGTGTGCTCTTTCGACGGGCAAGTGTTATTGAAGGAATAGCCGTTTGTTTGTTTGTATGCCTCTTGATGGTGTTTAACGCCACTTTCAACAATATTTCAGTTTTATCGTGGCGTCAGTTTTATTGGTGGAGGAAACCGGAGAACCCGGAGAAAATCACCGACCTGTCTCAAGTCACTGACAAACTTTATCACATAATGTTGTGCACTTCGCCCTGATCGAGATTCGAGCTCACAACATCAGTGGTGATAGACACTAATTGCATAGGTAGTTGTAAATCCAACTATCATACAATCACGGCCACGACGGTCCACTGGAACAGCTGTAACAATAATATTATGCTTATTCAAGTACACATCGCATATTTGTCAGTTATTGTGTTTTTAATATTTTATCAACATTGTGTGATTTTATAAGGTGGTTTAAATGTGTGGACAGCACATGTGCAAATGAGAATTTACAAGGTAATACATCATTGGTTTATTTACAAAGAGAAAGAAGGACGTCATATTAGAAAGTATATTATATTTATATCTCCTTGTATAGAAGAAAACCTGCAGCTATGAAGGTTGGGAAAAACAATATCGCTAGAACATCAGCGAGTCCGACAAACTATCATGTTTTGTCCATTCGGGTTAATTGCTCCGAAAGACCTTTAAATTATTTGGTTTTCCAGTCTGTTGACTATCAGCCTACCCGATGAACATTATTCCAGAAATCAGTTTTCCTCGCTAAGTTGGACATCTATGATTTTATTACCCATAATAAATAATAATGGAACTTTTTTGACATTTTAAATGCTTGAAAATTAACTTCAATCTAATTTTGATAAATATTAAATGCGTAAATTTGAATAGACGTCATTATTGATTGAAACTCTACCTAACAACATATTCATAAAAAAATATTTTTCACCGACACTATGAATAAATTCATTTTTATATTGATTTCTTAAGGATGTTTAACAATAAATTCTAAAATACAATATCCTTTTGTTTAAATATTTAAAAACTTAGAATATCAGCAGCTTTAATTAAACTTCACTATAGGTAAGGGAGTGAAATAATATGTGACAAGGACTTCAAGATGAAGTATATACATTTTAAATGTGCAGTGATATTACTTAGTGCGTTCATATTGGGTAAGTATAATTCAATTTTTTCTTGTACTAAACGTATTTTACATAGGGGTAAATAAACATTAGAGAATACTGAAGGGGAAATCAAAAATGGACAATCCAGAGAAACTGACAACATAGGCGAGGAAAAAACAAAACAAAAACACAACAGAATATATAATAATGTGCTGTTCGACTTGTTATCTGTACAATATTTATCATTCACCAGTTATCTTAATTAAATATGATTGATTAATTAAGATAGTATATTTCTTAGTATCAATTTCATGATATCCCACTAAATCGTATTCAAACTGTAATAAATTAAAAAAACAAAATTAATTATAATACAATAGAGATCTTCTGCTATTATACCAATAGGGAAAATAGAAAAAAGTAAGAAGCAAGAAAGAAAAAATATAACTAAATAATATTTAGAAAAAAAATAAATAAAAAACATAAAAAAAAAAAACAACAACAAAAAAAACAACAAACAATCAAAAATCAAACAAACAAACAGACAAAACAACCAAACAAACTAAGCAATCAACAAAACAAACGTAAATAAAACGGAAAAAGCAGGAGGTCTGGGATTTAAATATTGTTTGATATTCATTTGATATCATTGAAATATAATAAAACGGATAATTGGAATAACTGCAGTTATTAAGATTGAGGCAGAAAATTAAAAAAATAAATATTATTTTAGACTCAAATGTACAAGGAGAAGGGTAATACAAACGAAATTTTAGTTTTAGTGCGGACGACGCGTTTCTTGATAAACCTTCATCAGGCACGCTCAACAACAAAAGATTGGAAAACAAAATAATTGAATAACTTCTCCTTCCACTTTGAAATAAAGGATCTATCATGCGCAAACTCTCTTATTTGCAAGAGAGAAATTCGGTCTTGTTATTGAAATAACCCAACTGTAAATCAAGGTGTTTTTTATTGTCCATTTCAAAGCATGCAACAATATGACTTACAAAAAGTGAAGAAACAAATAATCAGACATTCAGCATCATTAAAATAGAATTGACAGTAAATAAAACAATCCCTAGTTATTTGTCAACATATTCCAGTCAAATGACTCCCATGACTATCAAACTTCATTAAAATTAATGTAGTTGTAAATTAATGTTCTGTAGTTTTAAATTCAATTTTGGGATATATATCCCCCTATTTTTGTTTTGTTCTAAATTTGTGTGTAGAATGATCTCTGAATGAAAACACCTTATCTAAAGTACCTTTTGCATTGGTTTCTGTTTTATTTTCCCTTGAAATGTATATCATATAACTCTATCAGTAAAACACTCCTTTTGAAAATTCCTTGTGAGTTCGACTCCCGTTTATTGCGAGGTATACCTGATACACCATTATGTGATAAAGTTTGTCAGTGACTTGCGACAGGTCGATTGTTTTCTCCGGATACTCAGGTTTCCTCCACCAATAAAACCGACCGTTACGATAAAACTGAAATATTGTTGAACGGGGCGTTAAGCACAAAACCAAATCTGACTGAAAACGTCTTTCATAGAGTACAATTTGCATTTGGTTTCTGCCCCCTTGCAATGTATATTATATTGCTCCATCAGTAGATATTACCTTTTGATTGTTTTGTGTATATATTGTGATATTTTGATTCTTTACTGCATACCTAAACTGTATTCGTTCATTACTGCGTTGTTCAGTGACTCCCGATTCACTTTTGATTTTCGAAATTAGAAAACAAATACAGGTATACAGTTTATTACATAGATTTTCCACTTTTTTGCACAATATGACGTTAGACCAATTAAGAAATGCACTTTCTACGCAGTAAAATAAATATAGAATAACGGCAGTTATGAACGTCGAGACAGACATTATCGCTAGTATCATAGCGAGTCCGATATGAAGAGTTATGGGCTAGTGATAATGTATGACGTTATTATTTTCATAGGTAACGTCATAATGAACTTGACATCCATCATACTCACCAACATTTTGCAGTATATTGACAATATCACTCGATGATTTTAAAGGGAAAATGTCCAAAACCCCAACAAGCGTTCTTATTTCACTGCCTGAATTACCTGTTTTTGGTTCGCTTGAAATTCCATTATTTTGATGCTATCTTTGTATTAAATGCATGTCAGTTATAATTAGCAACTGAATATGTTGCTAATATCTATTTTTGGCTGTCCTGGCTGTCCAATCTTTTAATCATGAACTTAACGAAGGCTATCACAGAAACTCACCGCCCACACTAATTTCGATATCTACCTTGGTATGTAGTAAAAAATGAAAAAAATTTACAACGCTGTCGGAACAATTTCAAAATCAAATATAAAAATCGTAGAAAGTCGATATCACTAAAATACAAATGCATGACCGCTCACGTTCTTGGCTTCAATGAAACCTTCGGGATTAAGCCAGTTTATGGACCGAAACCTTCCCTCTTAGTGAAATGATGTTGACATGCAAGTGTTTTCCACATGTGATTAAAATGGCAACCATCACATATAACCAGACGAACAACGTTTTTGATTAAAACGTAGATATCAAATTTAGTGCGCACGACTCGTTTCTGGAATAACATTCATCAGGTACGCTCAAAATCGAAAGATTTGAAAGCCAAATAGTTTAAAATTTTGAGAGCAATAAAACCAAAGAGCTTAAACAGGATAGCCAAAATAGGCTAAGGTGACCTATATCTGAGGGTGGAGAACCTTAGTTTTATTAATCAAAATAGGCTAAGGTCACCTATGTCTGAGGGAGGAGAACCTTAGTTTTATTAATCAAAATAGGCTAAGGTCACCTATGTCTGAGGGAGGAGAACCTTAGTTTTATTAATCAAAATAGGCTAAGGTCACCTATGTCTGAGGGAGGAGAACCTTAGTTTTATTAATAATTACATTATTTGGGAACTCTAAATTTCAGTAAAAATATATATCTAATAAACCCTGTGAGTGCCAAAGCACTTACTACTGGGTGGATGATACAAATGGCTTTAAAGGATGTCAGTAATGTTCTTTTATATGATTCACTGACATTTTAATAGCATGCATTTTACACATTTAAATATAGAAATCTTAGACTTTAATGAAGGTAATTGTCGGTTGACATATGTTTACACATCACTTATCCTTTCATCCAAACAATCGATCGACACAGTTTTGTACATCACTTAAGCTTTAGTAAATGATGGAACAAGACCCGGCTAAGCTATTGCTAAACGACAAGCATTTACTTAGTTGACATATCAGTTGCATCAGAAATTTCACCTTTGCTGGAAATATGATCAGAATTAAATTTAAAACAGCTTGCACTGATTATCTTTGTGAACATAATAATTTATATAAGTCTATAGGTTTTTATGGTGCTCAACGCCATTTTCAACAACATTTCAACTATATCGTGACTGTCATTTTTATTGGTGGAAGAAACCGAACTACCTGGAGAAAACCATCGACTTGTCGCAAGTCACTGACAAACTGTATCACATAAAGTTGTGCATCTCGTCCTGATCGAGATTCGAACTCACAACATTAGTGGTGATGAGTGCTGATTGCACAGGTAGTTGTAAATCCATCTACCATACGACCACGGTAACGACGGCCCTCCTCGTTTGATGGAAATCTGATAATTATATCAGAATTAAAATTAGAATAGCTTGCACTGAATATATGTGTAAACAGAATAATTTATTTGAGCATATTGGCAATTATATTTTTGTTAAAAGCTGACTAATGCTTCACTAATTTGTCTTACGATGACTTTTTATGCTATCCTATATTCAAACAATGTTTGAGGCCATATGCTTTCTTTGACAGAACTATGACTTTTCATCGGGTGTGTAACAATAGTAATACGACGGGTACCGCATGTGCAGCAGGATCTATTAACCATCCAGAGGTATCTGAGTTTTTGGTAGGGTTCATGTTGTCCATATATTTAGTGTTCTGTCTTATACTTTGCAGATCGTTGTTGACAGTGAGGGACAATTAATAACGAAACTTTACGACAAAAGAGATGATTTCAATTTTCCGATTGTGAGCTTTCCATTTATATGTAGCAACTTTCAAGCAGCCCCTGCATATGGAGTATATATCTCTCAGTTGATACAATATTCCAGAGCTTGTGGTTCCTATCAGGATGTCCTTGATAGAGAGTTGCTGCTAACAAGGAAGCTACTGAACCAAGGTTTCCTCTTTGTTATGTTGAAGTCATCACTTCGAACGCTTTACGATCGCCATCATGACTTGATTGACCGCTATGGAATATTTGTGTCACAAATGACCACGGATATGTATGTTTCACTTGTTGTAAGCACTTCCCGGTACTTATTCAGAAATTATCGCCGGGTTTGTAACTAGATTAACACGACGGGTGCCACTAGTGGAGCAGGAACTGCTTACCCTTCTGTAGCACCTGAGTTCACTCCCGGTATTTATTGGTGTTCGTGTTACTCGATCTTTTTCTTTTGGCTATGGTGGTGTCTGTTCTTCTTCGATATACGGATTATGATTACCCCTTTGTTAACTTCAAACTCTTCTTGTCATTTTGTTTCTTGTTGTGGTCATTGCATTGTCAGTTCTTTTTCGATTTAAGACTTCTCAATACCCCTTTTACACTTTGATAGTTTAACAAACTCGAGTGGAGAAAGACAACCTATATATTTATTCATAGATAAATATGACATACCGGGTCTTTGTAAATTTTTAATTTCAAATATGCAATTAATTAAAAGTTGAAATTGGAAGAAAGTCATTTGATTTAATTGCTTTACATTATTTTATGCTTTGCTGCTATTGCATATCATATTTAATATTTAATGTGTATCGTTTCATGTTGGGCTTTAATGGTCATGAATGAGTGATTGTTATTAGTCAGAGTATCACTTTCTATAATTGATTTTAAGTTTTATTAATTAGATATACTGAGATTGGAGGGCCTGGGTGGTTCAATGAATTAAGTAGTTGGACTACCTAACAACTCATACAACCCTATCACCAATACATCGTGGGTTCGCGCCTGGCTTTGTAAGTTACAAAAAAGGGTGCACCCGACTCGCAACCGCAAGTGATACAGTTTACCAGTTACTTGCCCATGGTCGATGGTTCTCTCCTGATACTCCGCCTTCTTATACCACTAAAACTGGTCGCCCATGATATAGTTGAAATATTGTTGAAAGTGGTGATAAACACCAAAAATCAAAATCAAAATCAAATAATATACTAACATTGGCTATGCATAGACCATTTTAACATTTCAGACCAAATGAAAAATAATAAACATAGGCAAAATCGATACCCTTAGTACATAAACACATAACCGCTCAGTGTCCTTGCTTCAGTGAAATCACATACTACCACAAAATAATGCGTGAGTCCAGGTACGTCGACAAAAGGATATTCATATCTTCGTCCTTGACAGTCGTCCGGGAATACATATCTTCAAAGTCGAAGAATCCTATAAATTGGTTCAATAGAAGAACGAATCCAATTAGCGAGCTAGAACAATGTGAAAAGAATATTTAAACAGTGATGGTCAACAATTCCACCAATATCAACAAAACCAACAGTCACCTGCCATTTTAACTGATCACCTTGAACACCAAGAAGGTTTAAACAGTGATGGTTATCAATTCCACTATTATCAACAAAACGAGTAACCACCTCTCATCTTAACTGAACTCTCTGAACACAAACAAGTTTAAACAGTAATGGTATCCAAGTCAACCAATATCAACAAAGAGAACAATCACTTCAATGGGCATAAAAAAGACGACGAGTTAGGGTATTGGAAATCCAGATCCTGTCTTGGAACAGGCACAAATATGAGGAGATATTGGGTTTCCATCCCTCACCTCTTGATAACTGGATCTTCAACGGCAATATAAACACCACATGCTATCAACAAAATGAATGACAGCATAAACATTAACAGTACAATAGCAGAGTCAGTGAGTGGTCGTAGTTAACTGACTACTAGCTAGGAAGGCCGATCTCTAGTTTGATTTATTAAATGTATATATGATATAGGATTTCTGTTGACTTCACCGCCTCCAAATATCAAATACCCGGATGTTCGGAAAAGAGAATCGAATTTTCAATATCTTAAAACGATGCATAACAATCAGTAGTATACTATGTATATAATAATGTGGTCTTGTCCAGTTAATATGCCAAAATATTATCCAGGTCTGAGAGACATATTACCCGACCGACGGGGATGATAATACGGTATGTCTCTCAGACCTGGGTAATATTTTGGCATATTATCTGGACAAAGACCACATTAATCTCATTATTATACAGAGTGTCTAAGTGTCCAGGTAATATGCCAAAATATTACGCAGGTAATATGCCAAAATATTACAGTATCTAATATCACTACAGAAACTTACACAGAGTATAATAATGTATTCTCTAATTCTTGTTCAATTTTCACACTTCTCAACCCGTGTGAGAAAAAAATCGATAATCAACGTGTGGATCACTTTGTCCTCAGTCGCTGATTGGTCAATTACGCAATTATGTCTCAACCCGTGGGGGAGATAAGAATTTCACGCTACTTTTCCTGTAAAAATGTTATGTTTCGCAAAATGTCATTGTGTCAATAAAATCGTTTAACTAACCGTAATTAACCGTACCGTCATCAAGAACCCCTCATCTGGAATATTGTCCCTTCTCCATCATTGCTTCAAAAACATTCCTTAACGGGTGTGACGTCAATTGAAGTGTACGTCAGTGACGTCATTGAACGTCGATTTGAGAAAGTGAAAACGGCCATATATTTTGTTAAATTAGTGAGAAAAAGAATCAAACAAATTTTAGTGGTTCATTAGAGAAACAATCTCTCACATTGTTTCCCGTTTATTACGATAATTTCTCAAATCTCGATAGTTAAATTTTTACATTTTAAAGTTCTCGGTTAAACGGGAAACAATGTTAGAGACTATATGTGTATATCTGTTTAATCCGGGATCATCCAAGCACAACATTGAATAATACTTTAATATTACTTCATTGCCAATTGAAACTCATGACAATTCAGTGCTTTTTTTAAATCCCGACTTCTACCAGGAAGAAGGATTTTTGTCCTTTGGCCCTTCTTTGCATGTATTAATATTATAATTTTCTCTAACTCTAAGCAAACATTAAGTAATGTTGCGTGGTGTTAACAAATAGGATATAACAGGAATATAGCGTTGTTTATTTTTCCTTATCAACATTGTTGTATTTTACAATGCAATCTAGTTGTAATTAGTGTTATATAATATATATGAGGTGATTCTTTGGGATATGATATGAATTAGTACCCTGTATGTGGTACATCATAGCGCTACATCAACGGCAGATAACTTTTGTGTCACTTCCCAGTGAAATACGATTAGTATTTCGACTTCTGATACAAATCAAGCACTTTCGACTCTGACCAATATGTCATTACTGTATCTATCTCTTCCCTTTGGTTGTCTTGTTCCCAGAGACTTTGAAGCTATTTAGCTTTAAAATAGTTTGGCTTCAATCGTACATGATGAAGGTTATTCTAGAAACGCGTCGCTTAAATACAATTGACAAATATAATTGTCTGCGTACTAGTGACTGGTCTCAGGGTTTAAACCAGAGATCTGCCCAACGCATACCAAAATGGAATGCAAATATTGTGTTTCCGATTGATGGAGGTGTTATGTTATATGTCATGTCATAATACGGAACATCTCGCCATCTGAAAAAGGACAAATGACAAACAATGATCTACAAACTACTTCTCAGAAAACTAAAGATTAAGCAGCTTAAAGATACCAAAGGTGTAATCAGAAGCCGTAAATCGAAGGACAGACAATATAATGGAAAAATACAAATGCCAAACGATGATGTAAAGCACTACAGAGAAAGCTAAAGATCGAGCAACACGAACTCCAATAAAAACCGGAGGTGAACTCGGGTGCTTCGGAATGATAGTCAGCTTCTGCTCCTCTAGTAGAACCCGTCGTGTTACTTTAGTTACAAAGACCGTCGTCAATACGTTTTTCCTCTGTGCAGTTTGTACCTATTTACCTAAGCATCAATATTTTAATGATTATAAGTATGAATATATCCAAGCATTTAATCAATTAATTGTTATTACAGTAATTAAAAGCCATTTCTAATTAATTACGTGTTTTATGGGTTATTTACTGGTCAATGAAAAAGACCAACATCAATATAAAAATGTTCTGAGTAGATTAAACGATAAATACCAACTAATAAATTGAATTGACTTGAATAATATGCCAAATATAAAAAAGTAATTAAAAACCATTTCTGATAAATTATTAATTACTCGCTTTGTGGGTTATTGGTCAATGAAAAAAAACCATCAATATGAAAATGTTCCAGAGATGAATCAATTCAACTAGAAATGGCTATAACTAAATTGACTTGTACGTTCAGCTAAAATAAAATCCAGTGTTTTCTTGTTAAACCTCATTATATCGTAGATGCTCAATTGCAGTCAACCATTAAATCTACTCAAATGACTGTGAAACATTTTAAGTATGAAACAACTGCTGTCAATACCAAGCACATTAATATCACGTTGTAAGTATGAAACAACTGCTGTCAATACCAACCACATTAATATCACTTTGTAAGTATGAAACAACTGCTGTCAATACCAAACACATTAATATCACGTTGTAAGTATGAAACAACTGCTGTCAATACGAAGCCCATTAATATCACGTTGTAAGTATGAAACAACTGCTGTCAATACCAAACACATTAACATCACGTTGTAAGTATGAAGTAACTGCTGTCAATACCAAGCACATTAATATCACGTTGTAGGTATGAAACAACTGCTGTCAAAACCAAGCACATTGACATCACATTGTAGGTATGAAACAACTGATGTCAATACCAAACACATTAATATCACGTTGTAAGTATGAAACAACTGCTGTCAATACCAAACACATTAATATCACGTTGTAAGTATGAAACAACTGCTGTCAATACCAAACACATTAATATCACGTTGTAAGTATGAAGCCACTGCTGTCAATACCAAACACATTAATATCACGTTGTAAGTATGAAACCACTGCTGTCAATACCAAACACATTAATATCACGTTGTAAGTATGAAACAACTGCTGTCAATACCAAACACATTAATATGAAACAACTGCTGTCAATACCAAACACATTAATATGAAACAACTGCTGTCAATACCAAACACATTAATATCACGTTGTAAGTATGAAACAACTGCTGTCAATACCAAACACATTAATATCACGTTGTAAGTATGAAACAACTGCTGTCAATACCAAACACATTAATATCACGTTGTAAGTATGTAACAATTGCTGTCAATACCAAGCACATTAATATCACGTTGTGAGTATGAAACAACTGCTGTCAATACCAAACACATTAATATCACGTTGTAAGCATGAAACAACTGCTGTCAATACCAAGCACATTAATATCACGTTGTAAGTATGAAACAACTGCTGTCAATACCAAACATAGTAATATCACATTGTAAGTATGAAACAACTGCTGTCAATACCAAACACATTAACATCACGTTGTAAGGATGAAACAACTGCTGTCAATCCCAAGCACATTAATATCACGTTGTAAGTATGACACAACTGCTGTCAATACCAAACACATTAATATCACGTTGACTTTGTCCTTGGTCAATAAACGCCATTTAAGTTGGTAAAGCATTAGAAGAAGTTAATTTATTTACAAAACACTTAATTAACGTAATATGCCATGTAATAGCGACGATGAATGGTATCGATTCGATCTTGGTTTTCTAAAAGAAATACTGATCAATAATTTACAAATGTAGGCGTTAGGGTTTAGGGTTATCGTGCTTAACGCCACTTTCAACAATATTTCAGTTATATCGTGGCGGCCAGCTTTATTGGTGGAAGAAACCGGAGTACTCGGCGAAAACCACCGACCTACCTCAAGTCACTGACAAACTTTATCACATACTGATGTATCGAGTACACTTCGCCTGAGCAGGATTCAAACTCACAACGTTAGTGGTGATAGGCACTGATTGCATAAATAGTTATAAATGAAGCTACCATATGATCACAACCACGACAGCCCATTTAGAAATGTACAACATTGACTGTGATATGTGTGAGTTAAAAGTTTATTTATTGAGAAATAAACAAGCATACATCTAGTTGTAATGTTGAATGGTCTCTCATGTTCGTTTACATCCAAATATTTTCTTACGAAATGATTCGAGATTATTTTTGTTTTCTATTAAAGTTATCAGACCTCACTGTCATAATTTCGTATTCGTACGCCAACAATCGTCCAATCAGAACACTGCATTTATTGGATATGATGATTTGATTGGATGATTCTCGAAGAAGGAGTACACAAATTGTACTCAAAGTTGTATGGTCGTGAGACCCTGCCTTACAGAAATAAGACTTAAGAATACGAGTTTCGTATTCATTTGTATTCCAAATATCTGACAGATTGTTGAAAGTGGCACTAAAGCCATAACCCAAACCTCATACCCACTAAATATCATCAAATAAGAACACTATGTATGTTAGATATATTGTCTTGGTCGGCTCCTTTTCGAGTACGATACTGCAAAAACATATTTGTGAAGTTTAATGTCGGTAATGATCCAGAAAGCATCACACCTAAAGGTAAAGATTGAGCAGCACGAACCAGGCTAAAACAGGGAGGAAACAAGTTCTCCGGATAGGTAAGCTGTTCCTTCTCTACTAGTGTAGGTGAGTAAGAGTTACTTAGCGCCAAGTGAGCAAGTTTGCAGCTACATTATGGCGAGAACAAGTATTATCACTTAAACTAGTTCTCCTGTTTCAAGCATATGTGACCATAGCCGAATTTGGCTATTCTGTTTAAATCATTTGGCTTTCTTGCTCATAAAGATTTAATTTATTTGGCTTTGGAAACTTTTAATTTTGAGCGTACCTGATGAAGGTTATTCCAATAACGTACCTGATGAAGGTTATTCCAGTAACGTATCTGATGAAGGTTATTCCAGTAACGTACCTGATGAAGGTTATTCCAGTAACGTACCTGATGAAGGTTATTCCAGTAACGCGTCGTGGACACTACATTTGATATCTACATTCTTATTAGAATTCGACGTGATTATTATGGTGGTGATGATACTGATATCAGCTTTGTACTAAGCTTAGTTGGAATTATATAGTGTTAGCGCAACGAAGCAATAGTCAGGCGTAGACAAAGCACACAAGAGTCTTCTGGATCCATTCTGAAGTCTTAGGAAGCCATTTTATTTAACAAATAATAAATGGATAAACGATATTGTCACACATTTGCATCATAACACACTGCTATGTGGTTTACAAAGGTTTAGAGTAGAACAATAGGCTATACATTGCTTAGCTTATATATGCTGTAACATAAGACATAGCAAAGTATCCAATGCATATGACCTAACCATTTGATCAGTCTCTTTACATCAAATGAGCAGATACAATTTATTACAAATCATGCAACCTCTTTGATACAAGAAACACTGCGTACGTCATATACTGTGACTTAATCAAATTTTATTTTTTAGCCATTTATTTCTAAAATGCAGTTCTTAGACAATCAACATTCCACTTTCCGCCGAGACGCCATATATAATTGATTATCTATTTTTTTTTCAAAGCAAAAGTTATATTAATGGTTGTATCTGCACTAAGACTTGATCTTTTATTTCAGGGATTTCTTTGGACTTTCAATTAAGCGAAGGAATATCATAGATTCTGAACAAAAATGATAAAAGAAAACATCATGTCTTAAAAGTGTGCGATATTTCACAATATGTAGGTCTTATTTTTTTTCATTTTATAAAGTTAAGGAATAACTGTATTTTATTGTCGGCATCAACAGTTTTACTTTGGCATGGGTTTAGAAAGTTGTCTAAAAATGCGACAACATTGTCGCTGACCTTATCAAATAAATTTCATGAAAAATCGTGATGCCATTTTAATTTTTTCAGCATAGAACTTAAACACTGGACATTTTTGTTGCAATATATACTTTTCAATTTTGAATAAAATCCAACAAGAAATAACTTCAAAGGTAGACAATGTCTATCTTTTCTATCTAATTGTATTAATTGACATGTTGAATTTCAAGAATTCAATATGGCGGATAATATGCACGAGAATACTTCGATACGGCATGCCAATTGGGAATTTGATGGCAATCTTTAGCGAAACCCACTCCCCCCTTAAAAAAAAAAAAAAAAAAAAAAAAAATCAAACAAACAGACAAACAGACAAACAAACAGACAAACAGACAGACAGACAAACAAACAGACAAACAGACAAACATACAAACAGACAAACAAACAGACAAACAAACAAACAAACAGACAAACAGACAAACAAACAGACAAGCAGACAAACCGACAAACAGACAAACAAACAGACAAACAAACAGACAAATAAACAAAAAAACAGACAAACAAACAAACAAGCAGACAGACAAACAGACAAACAAACAAACAAACAAACAGACAAACAAACAGACAAACAGACAAACAAACAGACAAACAGACAAACAGACAGAAAAACAGACGAACAGACGAACAAACAGACAAACAGACAAACAAACAAACAAACAAACAAACAGATAGACAAACAGAAAAACAAACAAACAAACAAACAGACAAACAAACAGACAAACAGATGAACAAACAGACAGACAGACAAACAGAGAAACAGTCAAACAAACAGACAGACAAACAAACAGACAAACAGACAAACAAACAGGCAGACAGACAAGCAAACAAACAAACAGACAAACAGACAAACAAACAGACAAACAAACAGACAAACAGACAAACAGACAAACAAACAGACAAACAGACAAACAGACAAACAGACAAACAAACAGACAAACAAACAGACAAACAAACAGACAAACAGACAAACAAACAACCAAACAGACAAACAGACAAACAAACAAACAAACAAACAAACAGACAAACAGACAAACAAACAGACAAACAAACAGACAAACAGACAAACAGACAAACAAACAAACAAACCAGCAGAAAGCATGTTACATTGTATATAATATATGCATTCGAATGTGGAATTATTTTGAAGAAAGGGTAGATACAAATCGTTTTTTTTTAAAAGAAATGTGTTCATGATGGTAATAAAATGTAATTTCATTCCTTTTAATAGCGTTACACATTTTTATTGTTTCGACTAAGTCAACCATCCATAGCTTAACTTTTGAATTTAAAAATTTGCATGAAAGTGCCAGTTTTATATTCAAATTTGTGTTACTGATTTTATATACAGACAGCGTGTTTTAAACTCTATGTATTTATTGAAGCATCGTTGATTTCTTATAATAGAAATAGTGAATACTAATAAATAGTTAATAGACAGAATCTCAAGAGGTTTATAGTTGGAGATGTTAAAAAACAAAATGACAATAAAATGCAAAACCCAGACAATTCTTAATTATAATAATTGAATGAAATGTTTTTAGTTATTATTAATTTAGCAAATTTAATTAAAATAGACGTAACATCAATAAAGAATTTTTTTGAGTGAAATAAAATTTTAATAAAATATACGTAATGTCAATAAAGAGGATACCAGGGGAAAAATAATATAGGCAAATAGAGTCAGACATGCCAGACATATCGACCTAGTAAAATAAATAATATATCATAGAGTAATTTACATGTACAATAACAATATATTTACACGTATGTGTTATGTCGGAAATTTTATGGGGGCCGTCGTGGTCGTGATCATATGTTAGTTAGATTAACAACTACCTGTGTAATCAATGCCCGTCACCACTAACGTTGTAAATTATAGTCCTCTCATAACGAGGTGTACTCAATACAACATTATGTGATAACGTTTGTCAGTGTCTTGCGGCTGGTCGGTGGTTTTCTCCGGATACTCCTACTTCCTCCACCAATTAAAATGACCGCCACGATATAACTGAAATATCGTTGAAAGTGGCGTTAAACATCATAAACCTGATCCAAAGCCTAAATATATTGTGCATTTACATGTAAAACATATTGTTTCTAATTTGTGTATATATTCTCGTTCCACCAAAATATGGTAATCATAAAGATATTCTTTACATATTCATTCATATTGAATGTCATGTGGTTGATGAACGGTTCGTCTTTACCTCACGTTGTTTGTAGGAGGGCTCATGTAATATTTACCATATTTGTATTTGTTTGTATTTGTGGTGCCAAACACATATTATGTTGATTCTGTTGTGCTTTGTTTTGCTTTTCTTTGTCTTGTGTACTCTATGTTGCCCATATTTAATTGCCCCTTCGGTATTCTCTAACGCTTATCTATTGTAACTTAAATTTCAACTAACAATGATTTACTTTTCCTAAAACCGGGGCCTCCGTTCCAGAACTACATGTTAGTAGCATTTAGATCTATTGTGATTTGATTTGATTTATTATGTTTAACGCCACTTTCAGCAATATTTCAGTTATATCATGGCGACCAGTTTTGGTGGTGGAAGTACCCGGAGAGAACCACCAACCATTGGCAAACAACTGGTAAACTTTATCACTTGCGGTTGCGAGTCGAGTGCACCCTTTTTGTAATTTACAAAGTCGGGCGCAAACCCACCGTATTGGTGATAGGCTTGTATGAATTGCTAGGTAATCCAACTGCCTCACTCATTGGGGTGAGTTTAAACCCAAGTGAAATATTTATACGATGTAGCTGAAAAAGTGGAGTTAAACACCATCAAACAAAAACAAAACAAACCAAACATACATCACCCGCATGATATATCATGACGGTAAACTTGTGTATCATATACTGAAGTAATAAAAGCGTAGATACTATATTTTGTGCGCACGACGCGTGTCTGGACTACACGCATCAACATTACTTGCTGTAAGTCTTTGGTTTTCTCCGTGTACTCCGGTTTCCTTCACCAAAAAAACTGACAGCGACGATATAACTGATATGTTGTTGAAAGTGGCGGTAAACACCATAACGATAACCCATAAGTGCATATAAAGTCCATTAAACTGTTGCAACTGTAAGTAAGTGCGCAATACAAATAAGATGATCAACGTATCCTGGATTGATTGATTGATTGATTATTGTTTCAAGTCCAGCGAACACTATTTAAGACTTGGTTTATTATATTTATTTATAACTGAACTTTACAGTTACTAAGTAATGTAATTATTAATAGACGATATTGGAAAATACCTAGAATACTCAGACTTTTAAAACTTGTAATAAAATTGAGGATGAAGAACACTTTATATTGGAATGTACCATAAATAGTAAATTGAGAACTGATCTATTTGCAATTCTTGCAAATGAAAACCGAAATTTTATGCAATTTTCCAGTGAAAAAAAACTAATTTATCTTCTTAATCCTACAACTACAGCTCATGTCAAAATTATAGGCTTCTACATGATAAGGTCATTAGAACTGAGGACAGAAGTCTCTTAATTTGTTCAGGATAAATTGAGATATCTTGTTTACATTGTTTTTTTTTTGTCTTTTTGTTTTTTGTTTTTTTTTCTGGTCACAAACATGCATGGATGTTTATTTGACAATACCAGTATTATTATTAATAAAGCTAGGATTCTCCTTCCCCAGGCATAGGTGACATTAACAGATTATGGCTATCCTTTTTAGGCCTTTTGGTTTTATTGCTCGCCAAACTTTAATCTTTTTTGGTTTTCAAATCTTTTCATTTTGAGTGTACCTGATGAAGGTTATTCCCGAAACGCGCCGTGCCCACTAAGTTGGATATCTACGTTTTTATTGAAGACGAGAACAAGTTCAATAATATATAAAGCTAGACAGAAATGAGGGTGGAATGGGTCACGTGTTAACGACATTTGACTGCCACTAAAAATGTATGACGAGTTGGGTAGAACGATAAATTTAGTTTTTTGTAGCGGCTACAAAGCTCCTACTCTTTTCCGAAATTTCCAAAGAGATCTTTAGCGTGCAGGGGGCATGGCAATCACCACACATGTTTCCTTCTACGGTCCACGGCCAGGCTTTCCGTATTATAACCTGTCAACCTCCTATTGAGATCCCCCTATTCGCCACCCGGGGACGCACCATGCAGCTCTGTCAGTTTGAGTACTGGGAACCTTCACTAGCACTCAGTAGTGTCCAGGAGGTAATACTATTTGGTGGGAAATAGATAGGTAACGTTTAACACGAGAAAGGGAACAAACTCACTCCACACCACTAATGTTTAATACAAAAACATTACGTTTGAATTTCGTCAATTTATTTAATTTGATTTTAAAATACTAAGCCCACACCAGTAGATATATAATACTTCTAAGTCATTTTTTGAAGTATTGTAGATGAATATGATCCACCAGTGAAAAGTTAAACATGAATATTACGCCATAAAATGCCATTTTGCATTTTTTTTTCTAGCTGTAGACGGTGATTGGAAACTGGGATTAACAGTTAGCTCTTCTTCAAGAGTTAGTATTTACTCGTTATGGGACTATACTGGAGTACACTGTGATAAAGAAAACGTATTATACAGACATTCATTCCTAGATAATCTTACAAGTATAGCACACTGTATCAATGCTGTAAGTAATAAATATAATCTTTAAAGATATTAATGCAAAATCATGGGGGCCGACGTGGTCGTAATCGTATGGTAGTTGGATTTACAACTAGCTATGCAATCAGTGCCTATCAACACTAATGTTGTGAGTTCTAACCCGGTTCATGACGAGGTGTACTAGATACAGCATTATGTGAAAAAGTTGGTCAGTGACTTGGGACAGGTCTGTGGTTTTCTCCGGGTACTCTGGTTTCCTCAACCAACGGAACTGTGCGCCACGATATCACTGAAATATTGTTGAAAGTAGCGTTAAACACCATCAAACAAGCACAATTGTGTTATTTTAGTGCAAATCATGACATTTTGATATATTTATGGTTTTTTGAAAGGGAGATTACTGTATTTGTGTTGGTTTGCTTTGCGAGAATGCATTTCTCAAAGCAATATTGCATCAAATGGGAAGCCATAGATGTAAGAGACGATGAAATATCCATTTCGAGCGAAACTTTTTAACATTATCAGCTGGATTTTAGCAAGAAAAAAACCCCGACTTGTGTCACTGGTGGATCAGGAAATGCTTACCCTACTAGAGCACCTGAGTTCACACTCGTGTTTCAGTTGCTCAATCATTAGTTTTCTGTGTTGCGTTTTCTAGATAATTGTTTGTCCTTTTTCTCTTTCCTTTTGGTCATTATATTGTCTGACATGCTATGATTTACGGCTTCTGCTTACCTCTTTGGTATCTTCAAGCTTTTCTCAAAAGAGGATTTAATAACAGAAGAGTTTGAAGATACCAAAGAGGTAATCAGAATCCGTATATCGAAGAACAGACAACACAATGGTCAAAAGAAAAAGTACAAAAGCACAAATAGTGATTTACAAAACGTACACATAAAACTAAAGATCGAGTAACACGAGCCCCACTAAAACACGGGGGTGAATTCAGGTGCTCCGGAAGGGTGCGCAGTATTTTGCAGTCTAACAATTGATAGTTAAGCATAAAAATCAACGATCATTGTTCAGTGCGGTTGTTCCTTGGATATAAATATATACATTGTCTATATATGTTATCGCGCGTAAAGATCAAAGGACAAATATACATATTATCGATAATATTATGAAAAGAAAGTGGTCAGTGCTGGTCACCAAGTCAACCAGTATCAGCAAAACGAACAACTACGTCCAGTGACAATACAGACAAACATGCCATTCATTATTTTGTACATTGTCCGTTAAATGGTACGATTTAAGAACACTATCAAGAAGAGTTGAAGTTACCAAAGGATAATCAGAATCCGTAAATCGAAGAAGAACAGACAACACAATGGTCAAAAGAAAAAGTAAAAAATAACAAACAACGATCTACAATACATACACATAAAACGACAGATCGAGTAACACGAACCCCACTAAAACCCGGGGGGTGAATTCAAGAGCTCTGTAAGGGTATTGCATGTGACGATATTAATATCAACATTGAAATTTTACTCATTCTGAATGACGACTATTGCTATGATGTTTAACTACAGATGTGTTTGGGTTAGGTCTATGGTGTTTAACGCCACTTTCAACTATATTTAATGTATATCGTGGTGGTCAGTTTTATTGGCTGATGAAACTGGTATACCCAGAAAAAAACCACCGACCTGTCGCAAGTTATTATTGTGTATCGACCTGATCAGTTTACTTGTTTATCTAGGTTTATTTTTGTTGTAGATATAATATAAGTAATTGTGTTTATTATATTGTATCAATCTGATCAGTTTTCTTGTTTATCTAGGTCTATTTTATTGTAGATATAATTTAAGTAATTGTGTTTATTATAATGTATCAATCTGATCAGTTTACTTGTTTATCTAGGTTTATTTTATTTTAGATATAATATAAGTAATTGTGTTTATTATATTGTATCAATTTGATCAGTTTTCTTGTTTATCTAGGTCTATTTTATTGTAGATATAATTTAAGTAATATTGTGCTTATTATATTGTATCAACCTGATCAGGTTACTTGTTTATCTAGGTCTATTTTATTGTAGATATAATTTATGTAATTGTGTTTATTATATTGTATCAATCTGATGAGTTTACTTGTTTATCTAGGTCTATTTTATTGTAGATATAATTTAAGTAATATTGTATTTATTATATTGTATCAACCTGATCAGCTTTCTTATTTATCTAGGTCTATTTTATTGTAGATATAATTTAAGTAATTGTGTTTATTATATTGTATCAATCAGATCAATTTACTTGTTTATCTAGGTCTATTTTATTGTAGATATAATTTAAGTAATTGTGTTTATTATATTGTATCAATCTGATCAGTTTGCTTGTTTATCTAGGTCTATTTTTATTGTAGATATAATTTAAGTAATATTGTGTGTCTATTATATTGTATCAACCTGATCAGTTTATTTCTTTATCTAGGTCTATTTTATTGTAGATATAATTTATGTAATTGTGTTTTTATTATATTGTATCAAAATGATCAGTTTACTTGTTGATCTAAGTCTATTTTGTTGTAGATATAATTTAAGTAATTGTGTTTATTATATTGTATCAATCTGATCAGTTGTAGATATAATTTAAGTAATATTGTGTTTATTATATTGCATCAACCTGATCAGTTTACTTGTTTATCTAGGTCTATTTTATTGTAGATATAATTTAAGTAATTGTGTTTATTATATTGTATCGACCTGATCAGTTTACCTGTTTATCTATGTCTATTTCTATTGTAGATATAATTGAATAAATTGTTTGCATTATATTGTATCAATCTGATCAGTTTACTTGTTTATCTAGGTCTATTTTATTGTAGATATAATTTAAGTAATTGTGTTTATTATATTGTTTCGACCTGATCAGTTTACTCGTTTATCTAGGTCTATTTTATTGTAGATATAATTTAAGTAATTGTGTTTATTATATTGTATCGACCTGATCAGTGTGCTTGTTTATCTAGGTCTATGTTATTGTAGATATAATCTAAGTAATTGTGTTTATTATATTGTATCAATCTGATCAGTTTACTTGTTTATCTAGGTCTATTATATTGTAGATATAATTTATGTAATTGTGTTTATTATATTGTATCAACCTGATCAGATTACTTGTTTATCTAGGTCTGTGTTATTGCAGATATAATATAAGTAATTGTGTTTATTATATTGCATCAGTCTGATCAGTTTACTTGTTCATCTAGGTCTATTCTATTGTAGATATAACATAAGTAATTGTGTTTATTATATTGTATCAATCTGATCAGGCTACTTGTTTATCTAGGTCTATTTTATTGTAGATATAATTTAAATAATTGTGTTTATTATATTGTAACAACCTGATCAGCGTACTTGTTTATCTAGGTCTATTTTATTGTAGATATAATTTACGTAATTGTGTTTATTATATTGTATCAATCTGATCAGTTTACTTGTTTATCTAGGTCTATTTTATTGTAGATATAATTTATGTAATTGTGTTTATTATATTGTATCAACCTGATCAGTTTACCTGTTTATCTATGTCTGTGTTATTGCAGATATAATTTAAGTAATTGTGTTTATTATATTGCATTAGTCTTATCAGTTTACTTATTCATCTAGGTCTATTCTATTGTAGATATAATTTAAGTAATTGTGTTTATTGTATTGTATCAATCTGATCAGGCAACTTGTTTATCTAGGTCTATTTTATTGTAGATATAATTTAAGTAATTCTGTTTATTGTAATGTATCAACCTGATCAGTTTACTTGTTTATCTAGGTCTATTTTATTGTAGATATAACATAAGTAATTGTGAGTATTATATTGTATCAATCAGATCAGTTTACTTGTTTATTTAGGTCTATTTTATTGTAGATATAATTAAAGTAATTGTGTTTATCATATTGTATCAATCTGATCAGTTTACTTGTTTTTCTAGGTCTATTGTATTGTAGATATAATTTAAGTAATTGTGTTTATTATATTGTATCAACCTGATCAGCTATTTGTTTATATAGGTCTATTTTATTGTAGATTTAATTTAAGTAATATTGTGTTTATTATATTGTATCAACCTGATCAGTTTACTTGTTTATCTAGGTCTATTTCTATTGTAAATATAATTTTATTTGCAAATACTCAAATGTTTTATCCTTAAAGAGGGAGAGGCGTTAAGGGGCAACATTGTCCCCACATTATATTAAAAAATAATACTCGACATAGAATAAAAACAATTTACTAATTTGATTGTTAGATAAACAAATTTTCAAAAAATATAACTTTCCGTGAAATTGGGTGCGCTATGACGTCATAATGACATCATCATTAGACGCATAATGCTAAAAATGGACTACAAACGACATATTTAATGTACATTTTAGCTATTTTATGTACCTCCACAGTCTTCCACCAACACCAAATTGAGCAGCTGTTTTGAGCATAGAGGGTTAATGATTATATCAAAATATTTTGTTGGAGGAGGATTGTGGAGGTTGTTAAATATTAATTTATTTATAACCTCAGCCAGACCCTTAAAATCAATATTTTCACTCTTCTGATTGTATATATGAGACCATTATATACACAATCTGTACATTTCATGATTCATTTCAAGTAATGAAATTCATCAGTAAATAACTTATGTTTTTGTAAATAATTGTATTTATTTGAAATACAGTCTGTGTACATTGAACCCAAGAGAAAAACTCAGTGCATGCAATCCGGCGTCAATGCCATAAAAAAAACTGGGGACTATAAGTGCCATATATGGCCCCATATTTAATGAATCATTATCTTAGAAAATACTTGATTAAAATTTGATGTATTATAGACGAGATCATACTTTTGATGTTAAAACTTGTTTCCAACAAATCGATACGTATTTGACGTCATTGTGACGTCATGAACGTTATTTGTTTTCTGTATTTCGTGGAATTTTGCCCGCGATATTTGGACGGTTTTCGAAGAAATTAAGCACCTTCGCAGTCGTGCACCAGAAAAATATTTTACCAGATTATTAGAATAAATAAAACACAAATACTGTTAAAGTATTTTTTGGTTTCACAATCTTTCTTGAAAAACGACGGGAAAATGTTCAAATATTCCAAGCGTTTTGATATTTGAGAAGCAATCTTTGCCGTAAAAAACGATGGTATGTCGGCACGTAACAGTTATATACAAATGTAAGATAAAAATAAGCCCCCAATTATTGATTATATATTTTCTTCCGGGATACTGAAATAGTTATTACTACAGGGATTTGGAGGTAGCCGTTTAATGGTCTATCGATGCTACTTCTAAAATGAAGCAAAATAGTTTGATCCAAAAGGAGTAGATATTTTTTGTGCACAATCCAACAGATAGCTCTCACATTATGACCCAAAGGTGTTTTATGTTATGCACTACATACACAAACGTTTGATCCATCATTTGTTCATTGGAGGTTAGGTGTTTAACACCACTTTCAAAAATATTTCATTTATAACTTTTGTGGCGGAAATTGGAGTACCCAGAGAAATCCACAGACCTGTCCCAAGTCACTGACAAACTTTATCACATAATGTTTTATCGAGTACACCTCGCCATGAATGGGGTTCAAACTCACAACTTAAGTGGTGATAAGCAATGATTGCACAGGTAGTTGTAAATTCAAGTACCATACGACCACGACGGCTCAAGTTCAGTTAAGATGAAAGGTAGTTGTTTTATTGATATTGATGGAATTTATGATTATCACTGTTTATAAACGTTCTTTTCATATCAATCAATGAAAAGAATTGGCTTGCTGAAAGTATGTTTTTTGTTGTGGTTCATTGGATGGAATTTGTATCTCATGTGAAGTTCCGTCAATTGCAGACACAACGTTAGGCATATCAGAACAATACATTTTCTTTTGCCATCGGACTGGGATGGTTGGCCACTGAATTCACATAACATTTTGCGCCCAAATTAAACTTTTAACTTCTATCAATTCCATTCTCTTAAATCAACCTCCAATGGACAAATGATGGATCAAAAGTTTGTGTATGTAGTGCATTGAAAATGCGTTCTGTCATGTGCATAAGTTATTGTTTGCATGATTGACAGACAATATTCGTCATATTGTTTTCTAGCTTCTGAACTGTCGATCGAGAAAAAAAAAATATTCTAGACAGGCAGCAAATAGCCAGTCAATGGGGTTTGCAATTAATATTTCGCATGCACAATAGCGACCCCACACCACAAGATGTGGGAAATAGAAATATTCTTCTGTGGTTTAAATGCGTATTAACTGCATTACATTTAAACTGTATGATTCTGTTTGATAAAGTCCTTTAACTAGAACAGGAACAAAATGTTCACTTGAGTGAAATAGTATTGTAATAAAAGATCGTGAACGTGATGTACAAGTATTAAAGAATGTCCAGGTATATTTTAAATGAGGTTGAAACAAGTCACCATTTGATATTAATTCGGTTGTATTTCATTTTGACGATTCTAATTACGGAAGACGATCACAACCATATTGTTTTTGATTGGATTAAAGTTATAGCTGTATAATAATGTATCATATCCTGTTATTATTAGAATCCTAACATGACTGCGAATTTGACATAAATAAAATAACAAATGGCTTTCACTAGGAAAACGCCAACTTTAAGTGAAAGGGACACCAGACAGCTATGAGGAACGAATTTAATACATCCCTTAGCGCGGGATGTAAAGGACACACTCCTTTCACGGAGAAGACAACTTTCAGCATATTCTGATAGCAACAGTTTATTAGGAGTGTTGTTGTTGGTTTGTCACAAAGCAAAATAATATCTACCATCTCCTCTTTTTCTAGTGACAATTAAAACAATCATACATAGACTCATGGCAGCGACACACATTTTACCTACACGATTAATCATATGGTTGTAAAGTTGTTCTCATCATAAATATATATGGAATACTTGATTGTAAAACAATTATCTATCGACAACCACTTTCTATGGGATATCTGATTCCAATGCTTGTTATCAGTTTATCAAGAAAACAAAAATAATTCTCACAGGGTCCTTGCTAAAATCGTTACACATTAAACATTTTGCTTCACACCATTTCCCAAAATATTTCCATATTATAAAAAAGCGGTTTTTAAATATTGGACATTTTTTTTTATAGATTTGTGATGGTTGTCTGTAAAAATGTACTGGAATATATCATCGCATTGGTTGTCGTTAAGAATAAAGCACGGTTAAAAAAGCGCTTAAAAAAAATTAAAATATGACAAAGTTCTATTGTCCAAATAAATCTATCTATTACTTCTTTAAGATTAATACCAAAATTTCGACCAGTTTTCGACGATCAATGTTAATAAGTTTCTGAATTGATGCCCCAGGGACGGATCCAGGGGGCGCGCGCTCCCCCCCCCCCCCCATAAAATTGGAAAAAATATAATTTTTTGGCGTAAAATCGTGATTTTTCACACGAAATACCCCAAACAAAATTTAAGTTCGTCCCGCCCCCGCCCCCCTCCCTAGCTTGAAATCCTGGATCCGCCCCTGATATTAACCTCAATATGTACATTATCAATGTCATAGCAGACGATGAATCCAAAATTAGTCTGTATGAGATTTAAGGTGACGAAAAAATGAATTACGAAAAACTACAATTTGAACGTGAAATAATAGATGTGGTACGTAGTTCTTATACCGGGTATTTAAAGATGACATTTTTAGATCAGATTTCATGAGATTATTCATGCAATTTTATCATCATAATATAACATCTGACAAATTAACGGATCAAAATAATGAGAAATTTTATCACGTGAAACAAACCGTCGAAAACAGGAGACCGTCGAAAATGGGTGACGTTGTGACATTACTATTCGTTCACTTTAATTTCATAATACAGTTTCGAACGTGTTTTTATTCCTGAAATCAATCCACATTGCATATTATTTCAAATTTATGTTGTGTTTATTGAGTTTTATTATGCTTTGTTTTTGTTTTTGTTTTTTAATGATATGCATTATAATACAATGATACGTACGTATAATGAAACAAATGACGTTCACTGCTTTTCATTACCTGAATTTGTCGATCCGCTGTGAGGAATTAGATACACATATTAACTAACTGTATTTATTTCTGAAAAGCACATATTGTGAATACATTTTGGAGAAAATGTTATCGACATCTGAGGTGGGGCCGATTTTGGCCCTTATAGCTCCCAGTCCTTTAAACAGATATCCCTTGTTCTATCAACAATCAATCCAAGCATGGACAAAATTTTTACAATGTGTACAAAAGATGGAAACCAAAACAGATATCTTGCATGTTAGATTATTTGGGAATTGTAATATAACCTTCCAAAATAAACCTTTAGTATTTTCTTCATTTTTAAGAAGTAATATAAAAACTATTCAAGACATATGGGATGAAAACTCAAAACAATTCATCGATTGTGATTTATTATATTCTAAGCTGATAAACAGGAGAAACTGTATCTCAGAATACTCAAAAATTAAGAAATGTATTCCAAAAGACTACTTAAAGTTCTTAAAAAATGAAAATAATGATATAGAAAACAAAACTAAAAGTAGAAATAAAATGAAATTGTTAAATAATTTAAAACTTACAGATATTAGAGGCAAAAATATTAATACAAAAGACGTGAAGATTAAAATTATACAAAAAATATTGAATACAAAATCAATACCAAAATGTCAAGATAAATGGAATAATGTTTATAATGAAGAATTTCACTGGCCCAAAATTTGGAATAATCTAAAAAGACTGGGCATCAGTAATAAAATTAAAGAATTCCAATGGAAATGCAGCCATAACATTATTTACACCGAAAGTAGACTTAGAAAAATGAACCTATCCAATGGAAGATGTCACCTTTGTAAAGAATCGAACATTCAAGAAGATCTCCAACATTTGTTTTTTAAATGCATTATATCTAACCGATTCATATCAAACATCACAATTTTAATACACATTTTAAATGTGGGAACTGTTAACTTAAAAGAGAAAAATATGATGTTTGGGCTCAATATGGAGGGTAAACATGAACTTCTATTAAATACATTAATTTTTATATCTAAGTGGTCCATTTGGAAGGCAAGAAACAAAGTTAAATATGACAAAATTCATATCAATCAAAATGTACTTTGTAATATATGGAAACAGACTTTAAAATCTGAACTAAAAATTTGTTAACGGCCAATTGTAATGATACAATAGATAAAGCCAAATATTGACAATTCTATCAGTGATTAGTAAGTAGTTATAATATATGAGTACAATGCATGTATGTAAATGTTATAACAAATTATGTTGAAGCTATCATAAAATGCCGATATAGATTGACTTACATGTTGATTCTATTATTGATAAATTTAGTTGCATTTTTGAAATGGGATCATGTGGACTCTAATAAATACCTTATTAACCCTGGATAAGAGATCTATTGTAAAACAGAGAACCTTAGATTATTTTTGCTTACCTGGGCATCTAAGGTGTTTTGTTAACAGGCGAGTCAAACAATAAAGTATTATGTTATTAAAAAAAATATATATATAATTTTAGTAATTGTGTTTATTATATTGTATCAATCTGATCAGTTTACTTGTTTATCTAGGTGTGTTTTATTGTAGACATAATATAGGTAATTGTTTTTATTATATTGTATCAACCTGATCAACTTACTTGTTTATCTAGGTCTATTTTATACAATTATTGACTTTTAATGAGGTCTACTGATGACTATGCGGACCTGGTCAATGATTTATTGACTGAGGCCAACGGCCGAGGTTAATCAATCATTGACCAGGTCCGCATGGTCATGAGTAGACTGTAATTAAAAGTCAATAACTGCTTTATTAAATAATAAGGAATTTTTAAAACTTTTCAACAGTATATTCAACAAAATAGGCTATAATTGTTTTATCATTTTACAATGTTATTATTAAAATATTAAAATTTTGAAATTTTATGAAAACTTTGAAATTTTTAGAAAATTTAGAATTTTTTGGAAAATGTTGACCTTTTTTGCGATTTGATTGGCCGACTGGAAGTAAAATCTCGTCTCTGGTTGGACAACGTTGAAACCCCGAATAGACCCCCCGAGGCTCTCGCGAGGTGAACTCACTCTGAGGTACAACCAAGAAAGTACAGCGAAAAGCAAAATTCCTTATCATTTAATAATATTGTAGTTATAATATAAGTAATTATGTTTATTATATTGTATCTGATCACTTGACCTGTTTTCAGATAAATATTCTGTTGGTTGTGTCATATTCGGATGATAATGTATTTGGTATGAAGCTAACACCAATATCTGGAGACCTCAGTCTTGAAAGTTTATTATTAAAGACACCATCCTTTACAGAATTATGGAAAACGAATGTTAATATCTCAATCGACCCTAGTCACCATCATCTGATAAAGTAAGTAACGTGCCTGGTTATATGGCAGTTCTTTACTAATAAAATGAAAAACATAAAATACCACAATATCGGAAGAGTTCCAGATTTATATTTCCTCAATACGTTAAAGGGACCATTGTGGCCGTGATCGTATGGTAGTTGTATTTACAACTACCTATGCAATCAGTGCCTATCACCACTGATGTTGTGAGTTCGCATCTCGATCAGGACGAGGGGTACAACATTTTGCGATCATGTTTGTCAGTGACTTGCGACAGGTCGGTGGGTTTCTCCTGGGCCTCCGGTTTCCTCCATCAATAAAGCTGACCGCCAAGATATAATTGAAATATTGTTGAAAGTAGCGTTAAGCACCATCAAACACACATCAAACAAACAATCAATAAGTTAATTACTATTGAAACTAAGGTTTTCTTCCTCATATATAGGCACTATGATATCATTGCTCCGAACGACTCTTAAATTATTTGGTTTTACAGCCCCTCGACTCTGAACATATCCTCGTGTGTCCACTTTTCGTCGACCTAAGCATTATCGTGGAAATAACAATAAAATCAATAAATAAAATAAAATTTTGAATTGCTTACCTTTAACACTGATATCTCATCCTTTTATCCATATATCCTCAGAAAAATGCATGCTCAATTTAATACAATAATAAAGATAATAGTGAAGCCGTATAAACAAATTTAGGGGACCGGAAGAGTCCACTTTTCGTGGGTATGTTTCAAACGGTTCTTTAAGTCAAGGAAATCACAAAAACTGTTACAACTTTATCAATCTGTTTTATAACTTTATATTAATGATTAATTTTCATTTGAAGCTTAAACTTCAATGCAAAAAATAATAAATTTCAAACAAACATTTAACCTGCAAAATGAAAAAAAAAATGTAAAAGATTAGTTTAATTTGGTTATTCCCGGCAAATTAAAATATTTTTTTCATAAATTTTTGGAAATTGTTCATAAATATACACAAAAATTAATAAATTCATACTTTTATTACATTAATGCAACTCATTATTGTTCTAAATCATCAAGAGTAATCATTGGTCAAACTCATTTAGAAAAATAAAACATGAGTATGTTACTTATGTAACCATCATTCAATTTTTCTCCATTTTCAATTCGCAGTGCTAAGCTTACAACAGTTAATAAAATATCAACAATTCTTACAACAGCATTGGCATCAAAGTTGTATGACGTCATACAGTGACTAAAAATACGCACGCGCGCTGACAGATGTAAACATTGGAATTCTGACTGCAGAAAGTTGATTTCTGGACGATTGAACATAGGCAAAATTTGGTAATAGTAAAATTTGCTAAAAAAATCATAGTTGTGATGCAATTATAAGTAAATTTACCTGTTTTGACCGCATATTGTACAGCAAATGTAAATAAACACCAGCGACGTTCCACTTCCTAGTTACAGCTAAAACTATCGTAAATGTGACGTCACGATCGAAATCTCGAGACTTCCGGAAAATCCACGAAAAGAGAACCCCCACGAAAACTGGACCTTGCACTATACCTGATTAACGTCTATTCCAGAAATGTGTTGTGTAGACTAAATCTACGTTTTTGTCTTAAAATTGTAGAAAAAGAAAAATTCAGTACCCCTAACACACGAATGCATTGTACTCACTCTCCTGGCTTGGTACAGACACTTCAATAAAAAGTCGCGGATGTAAGTTAGTTTTATAGGCCGAAGCCTAACTCCTACATTTCATAACCTGTCTAATTCAATATTAGCAGACATTTAAATCAATGAAAACATATCACATGGTGGACGGTTTTTCGTTTTGTATTTTACTTGTGTCGATCGCTTGTTTTTGTTGTTGAAATGTTTTTGATAAATTGATTTGTTTTTAACCAGATATTGTATTAACATTAAAGTTCGGACCCATTTCCAGTTGTAAGTCCTTTCTGTAAAAGCAACATGCTTCGTTCATGCACATCACGAATTGGAGTGTCTCTGCAAACAATATATGCATTGCTCAGACATGTACCCTATCGAAATTCTACTCATATTCAATATATATTTCGTTCAGACGTATCACCAATTGTAGTCCTATTCCATACAATATACATTTCGTTCAGACGTATCACTAATTGTAGTCCTATTGTCTACAATATATATTTCGTTCAGACGTATCACCAATTGTAGTCCTATTCCATACAATATACATTTTGTTCAGGCGTATCACCAATTGTAGCCCTATTGTCTACCATATATGTTTCGCTTAGACGTATTACCAATTGTAGTCCTATTGTATACAATAAACTATTTCGTTCAGATGTATCTCTTATTGTAATCCTTCTTGTATGCAAATTGTACTTCATTCAGACATATCTACAATAGTAGCCCTCCTTGCATGCCAAATATTCTTCTTCGTTCAGACGTATCTCCAATTGTAGTGTTCTTCTTATGGAAATGTTACTTCGTTCAGACATTTCTGCAATTGTATGTCCACTTTGCATACAATATATACTTTGCTCAAACAATTTCTGCAATAGTAGTCCTCCTTGTATGCCAACTATTCTTCGTTCATACGTATCTCAATTTGTAGTGCGGGACCATCGTGGTCGTGCTTGTATGGTTGTTGGATTTACAACTACCTATGCCTATCTCCACTGATGATATGAGTTCGAATCACGATCAGGACGAGGTGTACAACCTTATGTGATGCAGTTTTTCAGTGACTTGCGACAGATCGGGGGTATATCGGGTCCTTCGGTTTCCTCCAGCAATACAGCTGAAATATTATTGAAAGTGGCGTTAAACACCATCAAGCAAACAACAATAGTTAATAGCCCTCCTTGTGTACTTTATATGCAGCCTCATACTGAGATCCCGTCCATTCCTTTTTAATGACATATCACCGGATTGTTAGCAAGAGTAGCACGACGGGTGCTATCAGTAGAGCAGGAACTGCGTACACCTCCAGAGCATATGGATTCACATTGGCATTTCAGTTAGGTTCGCGTTGTTCAATTCTATGTTTCCTTCATACTCTTTTGTTTACCATTTTTTTTTCTTTTTCCATTGCATTATCTGTTTCTTAAATATCAGCATATATTCAATAATTCAACTACACAACTACCATTTCAAAGAAAATAAATATCAATGCTTGATAAGACGGAAATTATACTACCATTAATATAACGCTTACGAAAATGAAGATTATGTCGCTAAAACGTTGACGAACTGTAATAAGAACTCATAAAGCTTAAAACAATGAAGAACTTTAATTTCTTATTACTGGAGGTAGCTATATAGTTAATACATACCATTAAGCCTTTCACAATTATATAATTACTTCTTCAGCACGGATAACTTTGAATTTATTTGGTTGAATTCTGCAAAGACTGTTATGTATGCTGGAATGTATTACAACCCAGTTGATCCAAATTCTCCTAAATTCTCGTTCAGTATGAAAGGCGTCAATTATACAGGTAAGTATATCATAATAATATAATAAAGGTCTTTTTCGGTAAAAAGCTCATTAGAGCTTATGTTGTACTGTTTTATTATGTGCCGAATCAAAATAAAGTTTTCTTACACATAAATGTTTTATAGTACTTGACTTTCTGATTCTCAAAATGTATCGTTTCTAGGTTTTTCTTTGCATTCTATTTTCAATTAAGAAGCTATTTCCAGTCTGTCAATTGCATCATGTTGAAACTAATGTTCTCCTGATTAAAAAAAACCATGTATGGTTTCTAGAGACTTTTTTCACTTCCGGGTATTACGAATATCACTTCCGGACAGGAAAACAGTACCATTTGATAATTCTTAGTATTCTGGTTCCAAATATATATAACTGCTATCCACTGTTTTGAATCAAAAGTAAACTTCCGGTTCCATGACCTTTGACCTTGTTTGTAGTTTGGTGAGCGTGCACCTTACAGCTTAGGTTTCGTACAGAGGATGCAAACCATCATCTTATGAAAACTAACTTACTCTTTCCATACTGCAAGTCTAAATTGGCAACCTTAAGTTACAATTACCACATAAAACGATACTTGGTTCGTCTTTACCTTCAGTTGTTTGTATGAGTACTCATGTCTTATTTACGTTATATGTGTTTGTTTGTACATAGTGGTATCCAACACATATTGTGCTGTGCTTTTGTTTTGTTTTTCTTCGTCTTGTGTACCTCATGTTGCCAGTTTATCTGGACGGTCTATTTTTGATTGCCACTTCGGTATTCTCTAACGTAATGTGCCATCTTCACAAGCTTAAGCACATGTCTTATGTCTATCATATCCTAAATTCTCATTACGAGACAAGGTAAGCTTCGACTATTGCAGCTATATTTTTATATAGCTAGAAATAAGACTGAAAGATTGATGCTGCAGTGTATCAATGGTGTGAGTTCAAATCCCGTCGAGGGAGAGCAAAAAAGAAATTGGCGGCTCAAGAATCTAATTCTTACACTGTTTGGTCAAATTTTCAGACATATGCATATATGTGTTCGTGACGGAGAATAAATATATTATGCACAAAGTTCAAGATTAAGACTCGTCGTTCTTTTCAAGAAAACTGCTCATCCAGTTTTATGTAAGGGTTGATTCTCTACTAACATGTGGAAACCACTTGGCATGCTGTGGATAATTTGTTGATAATAACGAAGCACAGTATTGATATTTCTGTTTACTACCATTTTGGTACAACTGCGTTCATCCACGGTTTTTAGTGGGGTTCGTGTAACTCAATCTTTAATTTTATGTGTATGTTTTGTAGATCGGTGTTTGTCCTTTCGTCTTTTTTTCTTTTTGCCATAGACATAAAACTAAGCAACGAGTAACACGAACCCCACTAAAAACTAGTTTTATTGGCCCAAATCTCCCCTCTTAGTGAAATAATTCATGCAAATAACTCATTTTACTTTCAGCTGGAGGTAATTCTTCTCATGTACTGTCTGACGGTGATGTGAAGTATTTGAAAATGCAATTTACCATACATAGTAAGTTTACTGATAAAACAACAAGTCTCCATCCATAGAAATATATGTCTTTCTCTTAATCATTATTTAGAATAAAAACGGAGATGCACACGGCACGTGTCTAGAATAAGAAGAGTTTGAAGATATCAAAGGGAGGTAATCAAAATCCGTAAATCGAAGAACAGACAAAACAATGGCCAAAAGAAAAAGGGCAAAAGAACAAACAGCGATCTACAAAGCATACACATAAAACTAAAGATCGAGTAGCACGAATCCCACTAAAAACCGAGGTGAACTCAGGTGCTCCGGAAGCGTAAATAGTTTTTGCTCCACTAGTGACACACGTCGTGGTATATCTAGTTACAAACCCGGTGATAAGTAATAATCTTCATCAAGTATGGTGGTCTTAAGTATTTTCGATAGGTTAATAGGAAATATTTTTTTCCTGTGTATTTGATATTCATCTATAGTGTATCTCAGGGCAATAACTGCCAACTCGTTTTAATATTTACATATAAATATCCCGATGTTTTACTTTGTTTGTTTACAATCCATACTTTTCTGAGTTTGACGTGATTTGTGTATTACACAAGAACGCCAGGAGAAATCGATAACTCCTTTAGAGCCTCAAAATGTATTACGCCCATCACGGTCATATGATCAAAATTTTACCAACACTCTGCATATGATATATAGCTAGTCAGTTTCCAGAGTTAAATATAATCAATATACTTTATGCAAATTAAAAGTTCTAGCGAAATGGCTGAAAATATGCAGGGTTATGATAAAAAGAGTACTTATTTTCTTAGAAGGCATTGTTTGTAAACATTTATTGGTTTTGGTCTTCCTTTGTCAATCTACTTTCACCTTAGGAAATATATACCGGAAGTGTAGCCGCGCATGAATTGCAGGTGCAAATAAAAATAGCTATCGAAATTACCTTCCGAGACCATAAGCTCATATCGAAAGATTGGAAAGCCAAATAATTTAATTTTTTGGGAGCAATAAAACCAAAGGGCCTAAACAGGATATCCAAAATCGCCTAAGGTCACCTATGCCTGAGGGAGAAGAACCTTTCACCACTAAAGTTATTAGTTCGAATCTCTCTCATGGCGAAGAGTACTCGATACAACATTATGTGATAAAGTTTGTCAGTGACTTGTGACGTGTCGGTGGTTTTCTCAGGGTACGCCGGTTCCCTCCCTCAAAAAATCTGACCGCCACGATATAGTTAAAATATTGTTGAAAGTGGTGATAAACACCATAAGACAAACCTACCATAAATCAAGTAAAATATATTAGCTAGACAAGTAACCAAGTGGTATGTCAATTAAGAAGATATCTCTTAGTAACATTGATAAGCCCGATACAAAGCCAACTATTCTACTAAAATTAGCTATTTAATCAAGTTTGAAGATACCAAAACGATAGTAAGAAATTGTAAATTGAGGAAGGACCGATATTACAGTGATCAATAGAAAAAAAATGAAGACGAAAGTAAAACAAAGAAGAAAGTAAACAACGGTCCACAAAAAGCTATATAGAAACTAAAAAATGAATACAACAAGAATCTATGAAAACCAAGAACTCGTGTACTTCAATATAGCACGTGGCATTCCTCGTTTTACTCATGGTGATGCCGGTCATAAACCATTCTTATGGATAAGCGATGAACAGAGAAAGTCGCGTATTTGTTTTAGGGCCGTCGTAGTCGTATTCGTATAGTAGTTGGATTAACTATTACCTCTGCAATCAGTGCCTATTGCCACTAACTTTTTGAGTTCATAACCCACTAAGGCGGGGTGAACTCGATACAACGCTATGTGATAAAGTTTTCAGTGACTTGTGACAGGTCGGTGGTTTTCTCCGGGTTCTCCGATTTCCTCCACCAATAAAACTGACCGCCACGATGTAACTGAACTATTGTTGAGAAAGTGGCGCTAAACACCATCAAACAAACAAACAACAACATTATATTACAGAAGGTTGTTATCGCTTATATTGTTGCATGTTTTGATTGGTGATAGTGTTGGAGGTTATCATTTGTGATATTTTTAACTGTTTTCCTTGTTGTTATTGCTAGGATGAGATTGTCATTGCTGAAATTTGCGATGCTTTAAATTCTTGAAGGTTGTCAACGCCGATATTGTTCGGGGTTGTCATTTGTGATATTATTGAATTTTAAGATTGTATTTTTGTCTACCTAAAGATACCTGCACTGATATCATAGATGACAGCACACCTCAAAACTGTCCAGGTGAGTTAATGAAATAAAAAGAAAAATACCAAACTGCCGGCCTAGTTCCAAAATCAACTAAGAATCATAAAACATGCAAAATCAATATCCTTTAAGACACATAGATATGAACCTTCACTTTCCATGCTTGATGCAGGTATTTAGTGAAAGCAACATATATTATACTATGATCGTAAAAAAAAGTCTAAACAGTAATGGTCAACAGTTTCACCAATATCAACAAAACGAACAATCACCTCTCGCCTTAACTCGCTAAAAACACAAAAAGAAATGACGATGCCATATGAAGTAAGGAAACCCAGGTCATGTCTTGGGTAAGACAAATATATTGTACATACCGGTATTAAAAATTTAGGCTGCTATGGGTCCAATCAGATTCAGCTACAGTATTTGCTGCAATTGAATTGCTGACTAATTGTAGCCACAAATTCCAATCAGTGTCTATCACCACTAACGTTGTGAGTTCGGACCCCGCTCAGGCGAGGTACAACATTATGTGATACAGTTTATCAGTGACTTGCGACAGGTCGATGGTTTTCTCCGGGTACTCGGGTTTCCTTCACCAATAAAACTGATCGCCACGATAATACTGAAATATTGTTGAAAGTGGCGTTAAACACCATGACCATAACCACAAAAATAACCCATAAACTCCATCACACGGTTAATGCATTTTTGTCAGATCCTATTGTGACTATACAAAGGTCAGACTGACAGGTGTTGTTGATCTGTAAGATCACAGAAGACCACCAGTAGAACAGTCACATATCATTAAAGCTGACATTAGGAGTACATTATGTTTCAAGTGATACAAAGTACTAGACACCTATGTTGTAAAACAATAAGCTACCTCATGTTTATGAATTTGATCGTGGAAGTCCTTATAATACATTAATTAATTGGCTATAATTTGTTGTGCATAGAAAATGAATGGATATATACTATTGTGCATAGAAAATGAATGGCTATGCACAATTGTGCATGGAAAATGACTGGCTATTAACTATTGTGCATAGAAAATGGCTGGCCATGAACTGTTGTGCATAGAAAATGACTGGCTATGATTGTTTGTACATTCCAAATCAATGGATATAATGGATATAATTGTGTTTGCATAGTAAATGACTGGCTAGAATATGTTGTACATATACAAAAATAACTGACTACAATCTGTTGTTCATACAAAAAAATGACTGGTTAACATCTGTTGTTCATGCACAAAAAATACTGGCTAAACTCTGTTGTTCATGCAAAACAATGACTGGCTAAAATATGTTGTTCATGCAAAACAATGACTGACTAGAATCTGTTGTTCATACAAATAAAATGACTGGCTAAAATATGTTGTTCATACAAAAAAAGAATAACTGGTTAAAATCTGTTGTTCATACACAAAAATGACTGGCTAAAACATATTGTTCATGCAAAGCAAAATGACTGGCTAAAATCTGTTGATCATACAAAAAAAAACGTGTGGCTAAGATCTGTTGTTCATGCACACAAATGACTGGCTAAAATATATTGTTCATGAATAAACAATGACTGACTAAATTATGTTGTTCATACAAAACAATGACTGGGCAAAATTTGTCGTTCATGCAAAAAAAAAAGACTGGCTAAAATCTGTTGTTCATACAACAAAATGACTAGCTAGAATATGTTTGTTCATACAAATAAAATGACTGGCTACTATCTGTTGTTCATGCCAAAAAATGACTGGCTAGAATCTTTTGTTCATACAAAACAATGACTGGCTAAATCAAATATGTTGTTCATACAAAAAAAATTACTGGCTAGAATCTGTTGTTCATACAAAAAAAATTACTGGCTAGAATCTGTTGTTCAAGCAAAAAAATTACTTGTTTAAATCTGTTGTTCATACAAAAACAGTTACTGGTTACAATCTGTTGTTCATATACAAAAAAAAATGGCTGGCTAGAATCTGTTGTTTATGCAAAAAAAATATGTTGTTCATACAAAAACAAATACTGGCTACAATCTGTTGTTCATACAAAACAGTGACTGACAAGAATCTGATGTAGACAGCAAACGACAGGCTAGAATATGCTATGCATAGACAATGACTGACTGGAATCTGTTGTTCATGAAAATACATGTATTGTATTTCTACCATAGGTCCAGATGTTAGTATACAAGTAAATGAAACGGACATCCCTGCTGGAAGTCAGGCTGCCATATCATGCACCATGGTGTCTCCTCTAGGAATATTATCAGTAAATTGGACTCTTAATGACACTGACATTGACTTAAGCAAAGCAAAATATGAAGGTATGCTCCTTGGTACACACACTCTACAAATAAAGGATTTTCAATCGGATGATTCCGGCAGATATAGATGTATTGCTGCAACTGCTATGGGAACAGGCCAAAGTCAGGAAAGACAGATTCAAATGATTGGTATGTGTTGATGTGGAATACATATTGTTACAAATATTTAGTAAATTGGCACTCCATATGATGCATAATATATGCATGCATAAAATAACGGCAGTTTTGAAGGTCGAGACAGACATTATCATTAGTATCGCAGCGAGTCCGCTATATTTTTACTCTTTAGGGTAATAAGACACTTTGGATGCTTTACGGAAAATGTGATGATGATTTCAACCCGGTAGACAACCCAAACATGTATAATGTAGAGGGAGACCAAAGGTTGTCGCCCGGTCTGCAATCTCTGACAACCAGAAATATGTTGAAAATCGGCTTTGTCTGTCCTGTTCCGCAATTGTGTTTTCTGAAGCAAGAAATTATCTTAGAGTCGCTTCGATATAATAAAACAGTTATTGCCCTCACATGAGGTGAACATCAAGTTGTCAACGCTTACTTGGAAATATATAAACAACATCACGTGTCTGTTCACATACGGATACCTTATGCAATCAGCTATTTATAAGAATTATATTTGGTTCGCTCGATATCGGCACAACTCCGTTCGACTGTATAATATATATAATAAAGACACTTTGAAGGCCGATATCGACATTATTAATAGTATCACAGCAAGTCCGATAGGATACTGATGATAGTATATGTCCAAGCCTTCTAATATGATGTCGACATAATGTGTTTGGTGTCACACTGGTCGATAATTTCAGTCCGTTCATACTGGCAATATTCGCTAGTCAGATCAGCGCAACTATGCATAATTACCGATGAATATATAGAGATTAATACATGATCATTCCCATATCAGCTCGGGTATCATCCCGTGACGCAGGCGAGGTCTGATATGGGTCGAGGGATTATATGGAAAAGGTCATGTATTAATCGTTGGATCATATTCTTCAGACAAATTGTTTTATGAAGCAGATAAACAAAATGAAATAAATACATGTATTTATATCGAAGTTTAATTTTCAAAATGGTATTGTCAAACAAAAGCATTTCTACAGCCATAAATATTAATGGTAACATTTACTATCAAGGCATTTTGAAACATAGAAATATAAATGTGATTCTTTAGTGTCTTTTTTATTTACGGATTCTGATTACCCCTTTGCTATAATCAAACTCTTCTTGATCCCATCATTGGTTGAATGGTTAACGTCCCCGCCTCAAGCACAGGATATCGTGGGCCTTAACTCAATCAGATCAAACCTAAGACAATAAAATTGGCATATGCTGCTTCTCTACTAAGCACATAGTTTCAAGCAGCAACAGCAAATTCTGGTTAGCTCGAAATCAGGATAGTGTGTCCGAGGGAAGCGAGATATCTACCCGCCGACGGTTGTTACAGTGATCTTTCAATATAAAAATCCACCTAAGCGTGTTGGTCTAGTAAAAAGGAGAAAACATTATCATCTCATTAAAATGTAACTTGGTTTTGCCATGATTTAAATAACAAAATGTTCATTTGGCGTTAAACAGCAATCACTCGCTAATTGATAATGATATAAATATAGTCACGGTAACTTGAATATTAGAAGAGTTTGAAGATACCAAAGAGGTAATCAGAATCCGTATCTCGAAGAAGAACAGACAACACAATGACCAAAAGAAAAAGCACAAAAGGATAAACAACGATCTACAAAACATACACATAAAGCTAAAGATCCTGTAACACGAACCCACTTAAAACCGGTGATAAATAATGAATGAGTCATGGTAACTTGGAAATTAGAGACATTACTAACACATTTTTTTTTTTTACAAATATTGTTTGCATGATTCTGTTTTATTGTTTATATATGCATATTCGTATGTCGGATTTAAAAGCTCATTAGAGCTTGTGTTGTAATGTTTGATGTTTTCCGACTTTAAATAAAGCTTATTGTATTGTATTGTATTGTACTCAAACAACTGTGAAGTATACAATGTCAATAAGAGGAAACAAAGATTACATACAAAGTAGCGGGAACACAATTAAACTTCACAATCAAGACAAAGAACCATCATACAATTTCCAGTCAACAATAACATATCAAATAAAAGGGAACAGCATACATAACCAACCTTAATTCGGATGACAAACACAACACTAAAACATACAATTCAACAGATCAAAAGTAAAATACAAAACAGAGGGGGCACTATAAAACTTCACAATCAAGATAGCAAACTGCACCATCAGTAAACCATAACATCTTAAAGGAAATACAGTCAAACCTGTCCACGTGGTCACCTCTATTAAGTTAAACCAGTCCATGTGGTCACCTGTATTAAGTCAAACCCGCCCATGTGGTCACCTCTATTAAGTCAAACCTGTCCATGTGGTCACCTGTATTAAGTCAAAGCAGCCCATGTGGTCACCTGTATTAAGTCAAATCTGCCCATGTGGTAACATGTATTAAGTCAAACCTGTCCCCGTGGTCACCTCTATTAAGTAAAACCAGCTGATGTGGTCACCTGTATTAAGTCAAACCCGCCCTTGTGATCACCTCTATTACATCAAACCAGCCTATGTGGTCACCTGTATTAAGTCAAACCTGTCCATGTGGTTACCTCTATTAAGCAGTCACTCATATTAAGATGTCACTTTTTTCTTGTCCTGTCATAGAAAATTTCACATGAATTGAACCTCTTTTAAGAGATCACCTATTTTGAAAGACCACTTTTTCTTTATTTCAAAGGTGACCTCTTAAGGCAGGTTGGATTGTGGTATAGAGCATCTCTATTTGAATGGAAAACACAATAATAAAGCATTATATTCTAAATTAGGAATTACAGAAACGTAAAAAACATATCAGAGGGAACTAAATAAAAGTAAATTACAAATGTAGAGGAATGTCACAATCAGGGGTTAGGGTTATGGTGTTTAACGCCACTTTCAATAATATTTCAGTTACATCGTGGCGGTCAGCTTTATTGATGGAGGAAACCAGAGTACCTGGAAAAAACCAACGACCTGTCGCAAGACACTGACAATCTTTATCACATAATGTTGTATCGAGTACATCTCGCCCTGAGTGAGATTCGAACTCACAACGTTACAACGTCACAATCAAGATAGACAACTGCACCACCAGTCAACCATAGCATATTACAACTGAAGCTATATTTAAATACGATTATTAAATGGATGTTAATTAAAGGTGTTCTATTTTAGTGCAACCTATGTGTCCATGTGACTGTGCTTACAAAAAGCGCCTTGACTACTGGGCATCACAAGATGTTCCTAACCACACCATGGCAGAGTGGAGGGAAATCCTGGCACCCGTCTTGGATGAAATTAAGAAAAATCTAACAGTCAATAAAGCTAATTTATCGGCAACTATCAGAAAACTGTCGAGTGCACCGGATGAACGACAATCGTCCAAATCGGTCGGGTTTATTGGAATTGCCTTGATTAGTTTCGTGTGTGCGTCTTTCATATTAATTGATATAACATCGATTCGTAGACACCTCGCTGTTATTCGTGAAATGATTGGCCATGGTAGTGCTATAGAATGATGGTATAATGTGTCAACAATAGGGGGTTATGGTGTTTAAGGTAGAGAAGGACATTATGGGCAAAAAAAAATAGTCAATGAATTGTTTTGAATTTCATATATATTGTTCTTTGGGATATACCTAATAAAATATCGAAATTTGAGAATAGGTTTCCAGGCTTATTTTAAAAATATTCCCTGAAAGAATTACCCCCCTCTGAAGTCCCAAAAAATGTCATTGTTTTTCACTTCTCTGTGTCATTAAGGTATTAAAAAAAAATAGCATATATTTTTTTTTAATTATCAGAGTATAATATGATAAATGAATATTTTGGAATATCTAAGACATAAATTTTTATAATTATTCCATTTTTTTTTTCAAAATGGCTACCCTTTTTTGGCAATATAATCTGTAACTGGCTTTGGTGAAATCCAACAAAATTTGATTTTAAGGTGGAATAGAAAAAAATTGTGTCAATGAATTTAAGAAAAAAAAAATATATCACATTACGTATATCCATCCTACATATCATTAAAAAATAAAGATATGTTTCCAAGCAAAAAAAAAAGTTAGGGGTTTAGAAAGACACCGTGGCATATACCCTTTTTTGTCAATTTCATGAAAAATGTCCACATTTTCACTTTTTTTAATAAGACATTGAATAAATGAAAATAAAACAGGCAAAGATAATGTTTGCAAGGGAAAGCTGTCTACAATTCTTCCTGGGCAGGAAAAGTGCATTTTTAGAGCTAATTTTGCACTCTTTAAGGTAGAGACCCACATTTCATACTAAAATAATTTGTCATTGCATTTCCTTAAAACGGGCCAGATCTATTGCTTGTGTGGCAGACTTTAAGGAATTTAATTAAAAAATATAGGTCACCAGACTAATTTTCAAGATATAAAGCATTTAAATCTTTAACTGTTATAATGCATTGTATGTGAAATGTATACATTCTCCTCAAAATTCTTCAATAGCGAAAAATCCTGTCATTTAAAATAACAAAATTTTTGATATAATATGGTGCATTTTGTTTTATTTTCAGAAGTGTAAGGAAAGTCTGGGGTCATAATATTAAAAACTTCAATATTTATCAAAAACATGCAAAACTCATCATATTCTAATATCATTTGAAACATGATTACCTCCCTTGACGAAATGCTTCATATAGCATTTTACACATATAATGTATTATTGACAAGAAATTACTGTATTAAATTTGCATTTCACTTTAATTTGAGAACTTGCACAAATCATATGTAGAAAATTCAAAAAGCAAAATACCTCATAAGAAATACTGCAAGCATAATCAAAAATTATTACCACATTTTATTCAATATTCTTAAAAGTCATGTGACTAGTGTCAGTCTCTACCTTAACGCCACTTTGAATATTATATGAGCTATATCGTGGTGGTCAGTTTAATTGGTGGAGGAAACCGGAGTGCCCGGAGAAAACCCTCATCTGTCGCAAGTTACTGACAAACATTATCACATAAGTTGTATCGAGTACACCTCGTCATGAGCGGGATTCGAACTCACGATATGCAATGATTGCACCGGTATATGTAAATTCTACTGCGATACGATAACGACCACGACGGTAGTTAAATTAAATAAATGGTGGCGAAAATCATAGAACCCGTGGTACCATAGGGTCAGATGATTAGTGTCAGCAAAGGAACCTCCCTTGATGAAATATATATAAACCTTCCGATGTGTTTTACGAAAAGTTTGAAGATACTAAAAGGGTAAGCAATGCAAAAGGACAGAAAAGATCCACAAAACCCCACACAGAAGACTAAAGATAGAGCAACACGAACCCTATTAAAAACCACGGGGAACTCCTGAACGATAAGTACTCCCTGCTGCACTGGTGACTAAATTTATGAGAGAAAAAAAAGATTAAAATCCATTAAAATCGTAGTTTTGTTCACGTGAAATATTTTCCCGCCATTTGTTCCACATAGTGAACCATTTTGAAGCATACATAATTTTATATAACATTTTGTAATATATTCTAGTCCATTTTTTTTTATTACTATTTCTTTTAAAACAAGGACAAATGTAATGTTGCGTGGATGAGATGATGATTCTTATATGACTTAAGTTAATAATGGTTAATTATATCTGTTATTTCGTAATTAATTAAATTATGCACACTTGTTTCGTCATGACTTATATATGGGTTTCACCAATCGTATGAAATTAATCAAAGTGTGTGTGTGTGTGTGTGTGTGTGTGTTTGGGGGCTTTATATTGCATGGCTTAAATTCATTTATATGGATGATATATATTGTTTTATTTGTTATGGTATATGTTTTTATATTCTGTAAAAATCTCTTCAGAGCTTATGTTTGCACTGTTTATAAAATGTCGAATCAAAATAAAACCTTCTTATCTTATCTTATCTTATCTTATCTATAGGTTTTAGGGTTATGATGTTTAACGTCACTTTCAATAATATTCCAGCTATATTGTAGCAGTTAGTTTTATTGGTTGAGGAAACAGGAACACCGGTAGAAAACCACCGAACTGATGCAAGTCACTAACAAACTTTATCATATAGTGTTGTATCGATCACACCTCGCTACGAGCGGGATTCGAAATCACAACTTTAGTTGAGATAGGAACTGATTGCACAGGTAGTTGTGAATCCAACTATCATATGATCAGGGCCACGACGACCACTATCTTATTTACATTATATTATAACTTAGATAAAATAATCAAAATCCATCATTTTTGTTTCATGCACCTTGCCACAAGTACATCTGTACAATTTTGTAATGGGTAATTAGTGTTTCATGTTTTTTTTAACAGTACTTCAATTAAACCGTGGTGGTCAGTTTTATTGAAAACCAGATTACCCTAAAACTCGACGGAAACAACATACCTGTCGCAATGTTTTATAAATTTGAATATATATAATATCGAGGCATGCATGGTAGTTCGCAAGAAAACTTAGATGATGTCAAAAGCCGTAAATCTAAGGACAGACAATCCACTAGTAAAATTTGTCTAATTTCATCTATATTACGGCGACTTATCTGCACAGATTTAAATGTTTTATACTGGATTCCACACTTTTAACTGATTAAGTCCTAGATGACACACAACATATGTTAGTTAAGTCCCCCAAACAAAGTTTGGGAGACTTATTGTTTTTGCTCCGTTTCTTCTTATTATTATTATTATTCTTCTCTCTTTCTCCTCTTTCTCCTTTCTTTCCGCGGACCATGAACTTGTCCACGGCAGATCTCAGGAACTACTGGACAGAATTTCATGAAACTTTGTGGAGTTATAGATATATGTTTCTAGTTGGTTCTCAAGTTTTCAGCTTTGTGGTAAAAGGGGTCAAAGTTATATTTTGAGGGGTTCAAATGGGGTGGGGGTTACTATAGAATTCTATGGGAAAGTTGAAATTTCGTACATTAATGTTGATAACTTCTAAATGAATAATGATAGAGACATACAATTTGACATAGTGATAGGTCACCATCAGAGAAGCAATTCCGTGTTTTCAAAATTTTCGGGATGTCTGCCATTTTCAAAATGGCTGCCAAAACACGGTGCAAAAAATGAGCGGTAAAAATTCAACATTGCCCGATATCATCAAAATTTGATATGTTGGTAGATAATGATGTCCCGAATTGATTGCCGACATTTAAAAAATTCTACCGGTTGTCATTTTCAAAATGGTCGCAACAATACCGCATATATTCAACATTGTCCGATATCATCCAAATTTGATATGTAGGTAGAAAATGATGTCGCAAATTGATTCCTGACATAGAAAAATGTCTACCGGTCGCTATTTTCAAAATGGCTACCACAATACCGCACAAATTCAGCATTGTCCGATTTCAACGACATTTCATATGTGGGTAGATTATGATATCCTGAAATGATTCCTGACATCGAAAAATGTCTATCGGTCGCCATTTTCAAAATGGGCGCCACAATACCGCACAAATTCAACATTGTCCGATTTCAACGACATTTCATATGTGGGTAGATTATGATGTCCCGAAATGATTCATGACATCGAAAAATTTCTACCGGTTGCCATTTTCAAAATGGCCGCCACAATACCGCACAAACTCAACATTGTTCGATTTTAACGTCCTGAATTGAGTCCCGACATTAAAAAATTTCTAACGGTCTCCATTTTCAAAATGGCCGCCACAATACCGCAAAATTCAACATTGTTCGATTTCAAAGGTAGCTTTTAATTTATTTTTTAAACTGGTTGTCTGTGGCCGGTTTGGGAGACTTCATAATCGCTAGATTATAATCATATCTTGTTGTTTCTTGTCTTTGGTCTTGTATATAGAAAAACTTAGCTTAGAAACGTCTTTGTAATCGTGCCACATAACAACTATTAATTACTTTCCACCAAAGCGTTCTCCTAGATAATCAATGCCTATGTCAAGGACAGGGTAACCGTTTATATCGCCGGTCAAATGAACAAAGTTTGCACTTAGGCTTGCAGTCGTAGAACAGTCAAAGCATAATTTAATATAAACTGATTGGTTTGCATGTAAGTTGCTATTCATATCAATACATCTGACAATGGTCCTCCACTGGAAGCAGTCCTTTGATGGTTCAGGTATTGTTTGCCTCAGTAACTCAGCGGGTGATTGTGAACCGTATAAATGTGAATATGTCTTAACAAACCAGACAGGATGAGGAACAGATATTCGTGTTGCACTATCAATGATACCACCTTTAAAATATTTCTCCACTAAAAGGTTCCCGGATTTGATATCTACCATTTTTATAACAATGCTATTCGTGGTTCGCCCCGGCTCGCAAAGTTGCTGTGTAATTTTGAAACTATCATCAGATAAGAAATGTATTTTGTATATTTCCGGGTTTATCCTCAAAAGCTGCTTTAACACGATATAAAAAGCATTATCAGGTTTAAGTGAGGTAGTATCCATGAATGATCCCAGTTTTCTCACCATGTTCTCTGCTCCATACAAAAACAATGATATGTTCCATACAGTCCATCTCCCTGTAAATATAGTATGCATAGACGTTAGAGAATACCGAAGGGGCAATTAAAATGAACAATCCAAAGTCTATTATAATGACGGACGGGTCACAACCATGCTCCTTTAACACACGAAACATTGATTCATAACTTGTCTGAGTCTTTCTCTGTAAGAGTACGTACACTAATGGAACACAAACTCCAGAAACACGACCCTGGATGACATAAAGTTGCATAGATATACTGGGTGCCATTGCGAAGTTATCATCCATGCACCAAGCATCGGAATTTGCAAGTTTCTGGATATGGTGTTCTTTGGCAAAGATCATGACACGTTCAGCAGCATCTGGAGCATTGTCATGGAACACGCACCATCTATGTCGAGTTTCTGTAATGTCTGATGTTCCCTTGGTCTATGTTGGGCACGAACTCTTCTTAAAACACGCTTGCAGGTATCGGAACTTGGCATGTATGTTTTGGCGTCATCTGGAAGCTGGGCATTTGCATGCGTGAAGATCTGGTTTGACTTGTCCAGTGTTAACTTGGCTTTTCTTTTCATGGCATCTCTGCATTTGGCAATGGTAATAGCATTTTCATCTGGCTGGTGACTATGTGGTTTCTTCATATCTGGATTGTCCATGTTTTTGGAGGTTTGCAGTATTGCTGTACATTTGACTGCATCATCTCTTTTCACACAACGCCATATCAGTTTGTCAGTTGTTTCATTTGTTTTGTGTACATGAAACTTTCAAAGCAGAGCTTTTCCCCTCCACGCTTTGTTGCAATAACTTCGATAGTACTATTAACAGTGACTTTTGTTTTAGCTTAAATGATTATAGATTCTCAGTAATATTATATATACTTTAAGTGGGCTTGTGTATATTTGTGCATTACAAGGTAAATCAAAATTTGAGAAAATACTGTAAAAAGTTAATCTTTTGAAACTACAAGATAAAAGAGAATGGTCTTGTATGATGTATTAATTAATTTGACAATCATAAATTCGAAGGTAATATTTTCTTTTTATAATTAGTTTTTTATTAACTAATTAAAATGAATACTGCTGTCTAAAAAAACACAGTAATTATTCCCTTTAAATTTTGTATACATTAAAATTTGGAAAACCATTTATTTTATTACATCTGATTGTTTGATTAAAATTTTAATAATCTGGAAAATCAATTATTTTATTACATGTGATTGATTGATATGGAAAATAGTTTAGATGAATAACAAGTTTTAGATTTATTTAATTATTTAATTTATTGATTGTTTGATTAAAATTATGATAATCTGGAAAACCAATTATTTTATTATATGTGATTGTTTGATATGGGAAATTGTTTAGATGAATAACAAGTTTTAGATTTATTTACTTATTTAATTTATAAATTTGGCCGAAACGTCCATTGTCCGAAACGTCCTTGTCAGAAAAGTCCATGACCGAAACGTCCTAGGCCGAAATATCCTAGGCCGAAACGTCCACTGGCCGAAACGTCCGCCGATAAAAGAAACTGGAGACATAGGGTATCCACGACGACGGAAAACAAAACATATGCACAACACAATATGTGTTGGACACCACTATATGCAAGCAAACACAAATGACGTACATAAACCATGAACCCTGCTACAAACAACTGGAGGTAAACACGAACCGAACATCGTTCTTATGCAGAAATCGTAATTGACATCACAACACCTCAAGTACGATAGATTGTGGGACCAAGTCCTTGTCGAGTCGAACCAAAGACAATCAAATTGGTATTCGTTGCTTTTCCGCTAAACACGCAAAGATTGGTTGGATCGGAATCAGGATAATTTGTCCAAGGAGAGCAACATGTCCACTCGCGGATTGTTGTTCAAGTGAGCTAGCACAATAACAATGAAACTAAGCGTGCTGGTCTAGTAGAAAGCGAATATCATTATTATCTCATCGTATCTAACTTGTTCGCTCCATTGCATAGATGACAAATTGTTCATTTGGCGTTAAACAACAATCATTCACTCACAAATTGGTTGACCGTTACGAAATATCCATTTCTCAATTGGCAATATTTTTTTTCTTTTCACGTATTTGTGTTTTTTTCATTATCTACCACTGACACCAATTTTACCAGCCTGGACTATGAGTAATACTAGGGGTGTCTTATAAGAATCTGGAACTGTTTAACCCTTCGCGAGCACCTGGGTTCATCTCCGTTTTTCATGGGGTTCGTCTTGCTCATTACTTAGTTTTCTGTGTTGTGTTTTTCATTTCATTAATTAAAATAAATTTCAAGGAGTGCCACTGAAATAGCTTTGTCATATCAGTTGTTGTGCTTCCATGAGGTTCAACGCTCACACGATATGCAATGTATTAGCATGTGTTTCATAGAAGTCAATTCTTCACCAATCTGTCATACTGTATCCACATCTCCAACGTTCACAACTTACTCAATCTGTGATATTGTATCCACATTTCCAAGGTTCACAACTTGCTCAATCTGTGATATTGTATCCACATCTCCAAGGTTCACAACTTACCCTATCTGTGATAATGCATCCACAACTCCAAGGTTCACAACTTATCCAATCTGTCATATTGTATCTGTATGAAACGTTCGAAGACACCAAAGAGGTAGTCAGAAACTGTAAATCGTAGGACGGACAATAGAAAGGCCAATTAAAAAAAGATAAAAAGACAAACCACTGATCTACAAATCACTGGAAAGAAAACTAAAGATTGTTCAACACAAACTCCATTCTGAAGCGGGGTTGAACCCATATGCTCCAGAATGGTAAGTAGTTCCTGCTTCACTAGTGACACCCGTTGTATTTCTTTGGAAATGCCTGTACCAAGTCAGGGTCATTACGGTTTTCACAGTTTTCCGGTTGTTGACTGATTTTGTCTGTTTATATACTTATGAGTTTTGACTTTTCCTTTGTAAGATTGTTCGGAGTTCGGTAACTTTGTTATTACCCTTATTCCACTCCACCTTGGTCCAACATATCAGTTTGAGGTCAAGGTAAGTGGAATAGTTCCCAATTCTACCACTAATGGAGAAGGATTGTTAAGATATAGCATAAACAGTGTTATTATTTTTTTTAAATCCACTATTTTTGTGTTATTAGTGAATAAATTGATGACCACCACTGTTTAAACCTTCTTTTTTTATTTGTTGACTTTTGTAAATTTATTCACTAATAACACAAAAATAGTGGATTTTTATTAAAAAAATAACACTGTATATGTTATATCTTAACCGTTATGAAATCAGAAACATCCGATCAACCTGATCGGGAGACATGCGCATTAAAATGTCATTATTTATAGTAAAGTTGGCTGATAAACAACAGCTGATAATGGTAAACATAAGCACAATGACATGGATGAGGACTCTTACGTGAATATATAAACACAACATCAAACACCTAAAATTAGATTTCCTAATTTTCATTCTTCAAATGTTACGTCTTTAAGGTTTCTCCAACTGAAAAGGAATTAACTACGTCAAAAAAGTAGCTTCAGTCAAATGTCATTGCGTCCCCTATGATACATGTAAGATGAAAGTAAGTAATACATGTATTCTAGGGGGCCGTGGTAATCGTGATTTTATGGTAGCTGGATTTGCAACCACAAATGCAATCAGTTCATATCATCATTAAAGGTGTGAGTTCGAATCCTGTTCATGGCGAGGTGTTGTCGATGTAACATTATGTGATACATTTATCAGTGACTTGTGACAGGTCGGTGGTTTTCCCCGGGTACTCCTGCTTCCTCCACCAATAAAACTGACCGCCATGATATAGCTGAAATATTGTGGAAAGTCGCGTTAAACACCCTAAGCCAACCTATAATATTATGTATTTTCATTTTTAGTGTTTTTAAAAAATCACACGAAGAATATCATTGTATATCATTGTACAAAAAGCCATAAAAGCAACAGTTTGACGATACCAAAGGGATGGTGAGAAACAGGAAGTCAAAGGACAAACAATACAATGAACAAATGAAATTAGAACAGGACAAACAATGAACAACAACACACTACAATAAAAACAATAGTGAGCAACGTGAGCTCCACTAATAACTAGGAGTGAACACATGTGCTTCAGGGAAGAGTGAGCAGCGCAAACCCCACTAAGAAGTAAGAGTAAACACACGTGCTTCAGGGAAGGGAAGTAGTTCCTACGCCACTAGTAAAACATGTTTTGTGTACCCAGTGTTGCCAGTTTTTCTTGACTTTTCATTGTTGATTGTTCTTTCGATATTCTCTAACGTTTATTGATCTATCTTTACCTTATACGGCATATGCTCGATTGATTGTGTGTTTGTTTCATGTCCAGTAAACATAATTCCAGTCATATTAATTAACAGAACAATATGTTAAGCCATATCTTGCATAGAAAAGAAGGTGGTCATGACATGGACAAATGAGGCTACTGTTTGGTAGTTGAAACACATTTTATTGTTAAAAAAGGAATGACAATAAGATCAGATACTAGTCTTACAACTTAAAATCTAATCTCTTAGATTCGACGTAACAAATCAAAGGGGATATAATTCATGCGATTGATAAATAACATGCAGGACGAACACTTCAAATTTCTAAATATCATTGAAAGCGGAATTATTTATTACCTTATTTGGTGGTGTGTTTTAGATATATTTATTTTGTTTTCTGATAGTAGCCTGAATTGTTCCTATATAAGATATCACGTGGTCTGGTCGACAAATATGTGCGTTTGTGTTCATTTTGTGCATTGCGAAAGAGATTATGTATGTATACTAATGAATGGTCTAACATTTAATACTGGTCGATTTGTTGGTTGTCTTTAAAAACAACGCCAACATAGCGCACCATTAGCGAGTCTTGTGTTGCTTGGCCACTTTCAACAATATTTCAGTTATATCTCGGCGGTCAGTTTTATTGGTACCCGGAGAAAAACAACGACCTGTCACTAGTGACGGGCAAACTGCATCACATAATGTTGCACCGAGTACACCTCACCATAAACGGGGTTCGAACTCACACATTTAGTGGTGATAGGCACTAATTGCACAGGTAGTTGTAAATCCAACTACCATGCGATAACCACCACGACGGCTCTATGTTATTTGGTGATAGTAACAGAACACTAAAGATCGAGCAACGCGAACCCTGCTATAGCTAGTCGAGCACTCGGCTGCTCCTGTAAAGATCGAGCAACACGAACCCTGCTATAACTAGTCGTGCACTCGGCTGCTCCTGTAAAGATCGAGCAACACAAACCCTGCTATAACTAGTCGTGCACTCGGCTGCTCCTGTAAAGATCGAGCAACACGAACCCTGCTATAACTAGTCGTGCACTCGGCTGCTCCTGTAAAAATCGAGCAACACGAACCCTGCTATAACTAGTCGTGCACTCGGCTGCTCCTGTAAAGATCGAGCAACACGAACCCTGCTATAACTAGTTGTGCACTCGGCTGCTCCTGTAAAGATCAAGCAACACGAACCCTGCTATAACTAGTCGTGCACTCGGCTGCTCCTGTAAAGATCAAGCAACACGAACCCTGCTATAACTAGTCGTGCACTCGGCTGCTCCTGTAAAGATCGAGCAACACGAACCCTGCTATAACTAGTCGTGTACTCGGCTGCTCCTGTAAAGATCGAGCAACACGAACCCTGCTATAACTAGTCGTACACTCGGCTGCTCCTGTAAAGATCGAGCAACACGAACCCTGCTATAACTAGTCGTGCACTCGGCTGCTCCTGTAAAGATCGAGTAACACGAACCCTGCTATAACTAGTCGTTCACTCGGCTGCTCCTGTAAAGATCGAGCAACACGAACCCTGCTATAACTAGTCGTGCACTCGGCTGCTCCTGTATAGTTAGCAGTTACTGCTCCACGTGTGGCACTCGTAGTGTTATTCTTGTCACAAACCTGGTGGCAAGTCATGAATGAGGAAAGAATCGGTTTGTGATTAAGAGAAACGGAACGTGTCCGTGCTCATATCCGACACAGCTACTACGTAACGGTTACCAAATTCACCAAGCGTAGAGTTATTTAATAAAAGGGCAGGATCTATATAGCAGAGTATGAAATTAAAGGATCAGCTAGCTTCTTTTCGTTTATTTGAGAAGCCCCTGTATGAAGTCTTACCTTTTCTGAAGTGGCTGTTTCTAGCCAAGAACGTTATATGTGACGAATCGCAGTTTTTTGACATGTGAAAAGCAATGGCAGGACAACAACATGGAGTATATATCTCTCAGATGATACGATATTCCAGAGCTTGTGATTTCTATCAGAATTTCTTGATACAGGGTTGCTGCTAACAAGGAAGCTACTGAACCAAGAGTTCCTTTTGGTAAAGTTGAAGTCAACACTTCCAAAATTTTACACTTCCCGGTCCTTTCCTCATTCACGACTTATTACCGGGTTTGTCACTAGATTAACACGACTGGTGCCACTAGTGGAGCAGGAACTGCTTACCCTTCCGTAACACCTGAGTTCACCCCCCGGTTTTTAGCGGAGTTCGTGTTACTCGGTCTTTAGTTTTATATGTATGTTTTGGAGATCGTTGTTTGTCCTTTTGTATTTTTTCCTTTGGCCATTGTGTTGTCTGTTCTACTTCGATATACGGATTCTGATTGCCTCTTTGTTATCTTCAAACTCTTCTTGCACAAACAAGGAAGTTTTAGGCCCATAGCACTTTATGTTTTACTGACATTTCTGTTACATGCATTGAAGTGATCGGTCCTGTGTATGTTTGTTACAGGCATCAATTTGGCACATATTCCTACCATTTTTCTATTAGATTTTGAAACTGTTTTGACAGTGTTTTTGCTTAACATTTTATTTTTTTTATATTTAAATTTTATTCTTCTATTATTAACCAACAAGATGATTTTTTTTAATAAACAAATAGAAGTTGATTACCATGACATTTTCTGTAAGTCATATCAAGTTGCTATACAACGAAAATATATTTCCAGAGATTTAAAATTTTGACACTGGATTCCAGACTTTTAACTGATCAAGTCCTAGATGACACACAACATATGTTAGTTGTTTCTTGTCTTTGGTCTTGTATATAGAAAAACTTAGCTTAGAAACGTCCTTGTGATCTTGCCACATAACAACTATTAATTCATCTCCAGCAAAGCTTTCTCCTATATAATCAATGCTTATGTCAAGGAGAGGGTAACTGTTTATATCGCCGGTAAAATGAGCTAAGTTTCCACTTAGGCTTGCAGTCGTAGAACAGTCAAAGCAAAATTTAACGTAAACTGATTGGTTCGCATGAAAATTGCTATCCATGTCACTAAATCTGACAATGGTCCTCCACTGGAAGCAGTCCTTTGATGGTTCGGGTAGTGTTTGCCTCAGTAACTCAACGGGTGATCCTGAACCGTATAAATATGAATATTTCTTAACAAACCAGTCAGGATGAGGAACAGGTTTACGTGTAACATTATCAATAAGTCCAATTTTAGCACATCTCTCCACTAAAAGGTTCCCGGATTTGATATCAAACATTTTTGTAACAGTGTTGTTCGTGGTACGCCCCGGCTCGCACAGTTGCCGTGTAATCTTGAATCTAGCATCAGATAAGAAATGAAATTTGCATATTTCTGGGTTTATCCTGATCACTTGCTTAATCAGGACATAAGAACTATTATCAGGTTTAAGTGAGGTAGCATCCATGAATGATCCCCCTTTCTCCGCCATGTCTTCTGCTCCATCTAAGAATAATGATATGTTCCATACAGTCCATCTTCCTGTAAGCATATGATACATATTATACATATTATACATATTATACATAAACATAATACGGTCTTCATCAGGAACTGGAACCACATCGGTAGTGTAATGGTTAACGTTCTCGTAGTGCAGTAGAACGTTGATCGATCCTCAGTCGAGTCGAACCAAAGGCATACAATCGGTATATGTTGCCTTCCCGCTAAGCACACAATATTAAGGAGAATGAGTACATAATGGTCTGGTTGGCTCGAAGCAACATGTCTACCCGCGGACTGTTATTTCATGGAGCTTGCACAATACAAATCTAACTAAACGTGTTGGTTTAGTGCAAAGCAAGCATCATTATCATCTCATCGAATATATCTTGTTCTCGTTGTTACATAGCTGACACATTGCTCATTTGACGTTTAACAACACTCACTCGCTCATGAACTGGTTGACTGCAGCGAAATATATATTTCTCAATTACTGCTAAAATTGGCGTTAAACACCAATCAATCAATCAATCGATTATAAACCACTTCTCAATTGGCGAAATTCTGTGGTTTTTTGCGTATTTTTTTTTTTTTGTTTTTTAATTATTTATCAAAGACAAGACATTTACCGGATAAACTATGAGTATTACGACGGGTGTCTTGTAAGAATCTAGACCTGTTTATTCTTCGCCATCACAGAGATTCGTCTCCTTTTTTTTGTGGAGTCCATCTTGCTCATTATCTTAGTTTGCTGTCTTGTGTTCTTGTTTTGTCTGTCTTCGTTCTATTTGCAATTTATTGCTAACCCGGTGTTTAGTGGGGTTCGTGTTACTCGATCTTTAGTTTTATATGTATGTTTTGTAGATCGTTGTTTGTTATTTTGTGCTTTTTCTTTTGACCATTGTGTAGTCTGTTCTTCTTCGATTTACGGATTCTGATTAACCCTTTGGTATCTTCAAACTCGTCTTTCTTTTCATCTTGATAATGTATTCACTAAATTTCACGGAGAGCGACATAAATAATTTCGTGCCATATGTCTATGAGCTTCAACGTTTACCCGATCTATAATGTTGTATCTGAATCTTTGTGTTTTTCTGAAGTTCATAACTTACCCAGTCTATGATATTGTGTCTGTATGGTCTAAAAAGTTTGAAGATACCAAAGGGGTAATCAGAAACTGTAAATCGTAGGACGGATAATACAATGACAAAATGAAAAAGTACAAAAGGACAAACACTGTACAGAAAACTAATGATTGAGCAACATGAACCCCATTGAGTACCTGGTTTGAACCCATGTGTTCCGGAAGGGTATCAATTCCTGTTTCGCTAGTGGCACCCGTCGTATTAAACTTGTTACAAACCCGGTTATAAGCCATGAATGACTAAAGGACTGGATAATGAATACGACAAACCGAACATATCCATGTATATTTGTCTTGCATAGGTTCTAGACTTACCCAATATGTCATATAGTATCTATATTTGTGTTTCTCATATTGTACATACGAGGCTCAGGATTTACCAGTCTGTCGTATAGTAATTATAGGGATCAAGACTAACCCAGTCTGTCATATAGTATTTATGAGGTTCAAGACTAATCCAGTCTGTCGCATAGTGTCTATAAATGTCATGACTTACTCAATTTATTATATACTCCCCCATGAGGTTCAAGACATACCCAGTATGTTGTACAGTATCAATGTTTGTGTTTCTCATATTGTATCCATGAGGTTCTAGACTTATCCAGTTCGTCATTTAGTATCTATAAGGTTCTAGACTTGTCCAGTTCGTCATTTACTATCTATCAGGTTCAAGATTTCCCCAGTTCGTCATTTAGTATCTATAAGGTTCTAGACTTTCTCAGTTCGTCTTTTGTATCTATAAGGTTCAAGACTTACCCAGTTCGTCATTTAGTATCTATAAGGTTCTAGACTTACCCAATTCGTCATTTAGTATCTATAAGGTTCAAGACTTACCCAGTTCGTCATTTAGTATCTAAAAGGTTCAAGACTTACCCAGTTCGTCATTTATTTTCTATAGGGTTCAAGACATCCCCAGTTCGTCATTTGGTATCTATAAGGTTCTAGACTTACCCAGTTCGTCATTTTGTATGTATAAGGTTCAAGACTTACCCAGTTCATCATTTAGTATCTATAAGGTTCAAGACTTACCCAATTCGTCATTTAATATCTATAAGGTTCACGACTTACCCAGTTCGTCATTTAGTATCTATAAGGTTCAAGACTTACCCAGTTCGTCATTTAGTATCTATAAGGTTCTCGACATACCCAGTTCGTCATTTAGTATCTATAAGGTTCTCGACTTACCCAGTTCGTCATTTAGTATCTATAAGGTTGTCGACTTACCCAGTTCGTCATTTAGTATCTAAAAGGTTCAAGACTTACCAAGTTCGTCATTTAGTATCTATAAGGTTCAAGACTTACCCAGTTCGTCATTTAGTATCTATAGGTTTCAAGACTTATCCAGTTCGTCATTTAGTATCTATCAGGTTCAAGACTTCCCCAGTTCGTCATTTAGTATCTATAAGGTTCAAGACTTACCCAGTTCGTCATTTAGTATCTATAAGGTTCATAACTTACCCAGTTCGTGATTTAGTATCTAAAAGGTTCAAGACTTACCCAGTTCGTGATTTAGTATCTATAAGGTTCAAGACTTACCCAGTTCGTCATTTAGTATCTATAAGGTTCAAGACTTACCCAGTTCGTGATTTAGTATCTAAAAGGTTCAAGACTTACCCAGTTCGTCATTTAGTATCTATAAGGTTCAAGACTTACCCAGTTCGTCATTTAGTATCTATATGGTTCTAGACTTACCCAGTTCGTCATTTAGTATCTATAAGGTTCAAGACTTATCCAGTTCGTCGTCATTTAGTATCTATAAGGTTCTAGACTTACCCAATTCGTCATTTAGTATCTATAAGGTTCAAGACTTACCCAGTTCGTGATTTAGTATCTATAAGGTTCAAGACTTACCCAGTTCGTCATTTAGTATCTATAAGGTTCAAGACTTACCCAGTTCGTGATTTAGTATCTAAAAGGTTCAAGACTTACCCAGTTCGTGATTTAGTATCTATAAGGTTCAAGACTTACCCAGTTCGTCATTTAGTATCTATATGGTTCTAGACTTACCCAGTTCGTCATTTAGTATCTATAAGGTTCAAGACTTATCCAGTTCGTCATTTAGTATCTATAAGGTTCTAGACTTACCCAGTTCGTCATTTAGTATCTATAAGGTTCAAGACTTACCCAGTTCGTCATTTAGTATCTAAAAGGTTCAAGACTTACCCAGTTCGTGATTTAGTATCTATAAGGTTCAAGACTTACCCAGTTCGTCATTTAGTATCTATAAGGTTCTAGACTTACCCAGTTCGTCGTCATTTAGTATTGATAAGGTTCAAGACATACCCGTTTCGTCATTTAGTATCTATAAGGTTAACAACTTACCCAGTTCGTCATTTAGTATCTATAAGGTTCAAGACTTATCCAGTTCGTCATTTAGTATCTATAAGGTTGTAGACTTACCCAGTTCGTCATTTAGTATTCATAAGGTTCTAAACTTTCCCAGTTCGTCATTTAGAGTCTATGAGGTTCAAGACTTACCCAGTTCGTCATTTAGTATCTATAAGGTTATAGACTTACCCAGTTGTCAGTTAGTATCTATAAGGTTCAAGACTTACCCAGTTCGTCATTTAGTATCTATCAGGTTCAAGACTTACCCAATTCGTCATTTAGTATCTATAAGGTTCACGACTTACCCAGTTCGTCATTTAGTATCTATAAGGTTCCAGACTTACCCAGTTCGTCGTCATTTAGTATTGGTAAGGTTCAAGACATACCCAATTCGTCATTTAGTCTCTATAAGGTTAAAAACTTACCCAGTTCGTCATTTAGTATCTAAAAGGTGCAAGACTTACCCAGTTCGTCATTTAGTATCTATAAGGTTTAAGACTTACCCAATTCGTCATTTAGTATCAATAAGGTTATAGACTTACCCAGTTCGTCGTCATTTAGTATTGGTAAGGTTCAAGACATACCCAATTCGTCATTTAGTATCTATAAGGTTAAAAACTTACCCAGTTCGTCATTTAGTATCTAAAAGGTGCAAGACACACCCAGTTCGTCATTTAGTATCTATAAGGTTTAAGACTTACCCAATTCGTCATTTAGTATCTATAAGGTTCAAGACTTACCCAGTTCGTCATTTAGTATTTAAAAGGTTCAAGACTTACCCAGTTCGTCAATTAGTATCTATCAGGTTCAAGACTTACCCAATTCGTCATTTAGTATCAATAAGGTTCACGACTTACCCAGTTTGTCATTTAGTATCTATAAGGTTCTAGACTTACCCAGTTCGTCGTCATTTAGTATTGACAAGGTTCAAGACATACCCAATTCGTCATTTAGTATCTATAAGGTTAAAAACTTACCCAGTTCGTCATTTAGTATCTAAAAGGTGCAAGGCTTACCCAGTTCGTCATTTAGTATCTATAAGGTTTAAGACTTACCCAGTTCGTCATTTAGTATCTATAAGGTTCAAGACTTACCCAGTTCGTCATTTAGTATCTAAAAGGTTAAAGACTTACCCAGTTCGTGATTTTGTATCTATAAGGTTCAAGACTTACCCAGTTTGTCATTTAGTATCTATAAGGTTCTAGACTTACCCAGTTCGTCGTCATTTAGTATTGGCAAGGTTCAAGACATACCCAATTCGTCATTTAGTATCTATAAGGTTAAAAACTTACTCAGTTCGTCATTTAGTATCTAAAAGGTGCAAGACTTACCCAGTTCGTCATTTAGTATCTATAAGGTTTAAGACTTACCCAGTTCGTCATTTAGTATCTATAAGGTTCAAGACTTATCCAGTTCGTCATTTAGTATCTAAAATGTTCAAGACTTACCCACTTCGTGATTTAGTATCTATAAGGTTCAAGACTTACCCAGTTCGTCATTTAGTATCAATAAGGTTCTAGACTTACCCAGTTCGTCGTCATTTAGTATTGATAAGGTTCAAGAAATACCCATTTCGTCATTTAGTATCTATAAGGTTAAAAACTTACCCAGTTCGTCATTTAGTATCTATAAGGTTCAAGACTTATCCAGTTCGTCATTTAGTATCTATAAGGTTGTAGACTTACCCAGTTCGTCATTTAGTATTCATAAGGTTCTAAACTTTCCCAGTTCGTCATTTAGTGTCTATGAGGTTCAAGACTTACCCAGTTCGTCATTTAGTATCTAAAAGGTTATAGACTTACCCAGTTGTCAGTTAGTATCTATAAGGTTCAAGACTTACCCAGTTCGTCATTTAGTATCTATCAGGTTCAAGACTTACCCTATTCGTCATTTAGTATCTATAAGGTTCACGACTTACCCAGTTCGTCATTTAGTATCTATAAGGTTCAAGACTTATCCAGTTCGTCATTTAGTATCTATAAGGTTGTAGACTTACCCAGTTCGTCATTTAGTATCTATAAGGTTCTAGACTTACTCAGTTCGTCATTTAGTATCTATGAGGTTCTAGACTTGCCCAGTTCGTCATTTAGTATATATAAGGTTCTAGACTTACCCAGTTCGTCATTTAGTATTTATAAGGTTCAAGACTTACCCACTTCATCATTTAGTATCAATAAGGTTCACGACTTACCCAGTTTGTCATTTAGTATCTATAAGGTTCTAGACTTACCCAGTTCGTCGTCATTTAGTATTGGCAAGGTTCAAGACATACCCAATTCGTCATTTAGTATCTATAAGGTTAAAAACTTACCCAGTTCGTCATTTAGAATCTATAAGGTTTAAGACTTACCCAGTTCCTCATTTAGTATCTATAAGGTTCAAGACTTACCCAGTTCGTGATTTAGTATCTATTAGGTTCAAGACTTACCCAGTTCGTCATTTAGTATCAATAAGGTTCTAGACTTAACCAGTTCGTCGTCCTTTAGTATTGATAAGGTTCAACCCATACCCATTTCGTCATTTAGTATCTATAAGGATAAAAACTTACCCAGTTCGTCATTTAGTATCTATAAGGTTCAAGACTTATCCAGTTCGTCATTTAGTATCTATAAGGTTGTAGACTTACCCAGTTCGTCATTTAGTATTGATAAGGTTCTAAACTTTCCCAGTTCGTCATTTAGTGTCTATGAGGTTCAAGACTTACCCAGTTCGTCATTTAGTATCTATAAGGTTATAGACTTACCCAGTTGTCAGTTAGTATCTATAAGGTTCAAGACTTACCCAGTTCGTCATTTAGTATCTATAGGTTTCAAGACTTATCCAGTTCGTCATTTAGTATCTATCAGGTTCAAGACTTACCCAGTTCGTCATTTAGTATCTATAAGGTTAACAACTTACCCAGTTCGTCATTTAGTATCTATAAGGTTCAAGACTTATCCAGTTCGTCATTTAGTATCTATAAGGTTGTAGACTTACCCAGTTCGTCATTTAGTATTCATAAGGTTCTAAACTTTCCCAGTTCGTCATTTAGAGTCTATGAGGTTCAAGACTTACCCAGTTCGTCATTTAGTATCTATAAGGTTATAGACTTACCCAGTTGTCAGTTAGTATCTATAAGGTTCAAGACTTACCCAGTTCGTCATTTAGTATCTATCAGGTTCAAGACTTACCCAATTCGTCATTTAGTATCTATAAGGTTCACGACTTACCCAGTTCGTCATTTAGTATCTATAAGGTTCCAGACTTACCCAGTTCGTCGTCATTTAGTATTGGTAAGGTTCAAGACATACCCAATTCGTCATTTAGTCTCTATAAGGTTAAAAACTTACCCAGTTCGTCATTTAGTATCTAAAAGGTGCAAGACTTACCCAGTTCGTCATTTAGTATCTATAAGGTTTAAGACTTACCCAATTCGTCATTTAGTATCAATAAGGTTATAGACTTACCCAGTTCGTCGTCATTTAGTATTGGTAAGGTTCAAGACATACCCAATTCGTCATTTAGTATCTATAAGGTTAAAAACTTACCCAGTTCGTCATTTAGTATCTAAAAGGTGCAAGACACACCCAGTTCGTCATTTAGTATCTATAAGGTTTAAGACTTACCCAATTCGTCATTTAGTATCTATAAGGTTCAAGACTTACCCAGTTCGTCATTTAGTATTTAAAAGGTTCAAGACTTACCCAGTTCGTCAATTAGTATCTATCAGGTTCAAGACTTACCCAATTCGTCATTTAGTATCAATAAGGTTCACGACTTACCCAGTTTGTCATTTAGTATCTATAAGGTTCTAGACTTACCCAGTTCGTCGTCATTTAGTATTGACGAGGTTCAAGACATACCCAATTCGTCATTTAGTATCTATAAGGTTAAAAACTTACCCAGTTCGTCATTTAGTATCTAAAAGGTGCAAGGCTTACCCAGTTCGTCATTTAGTATCTATAAGGTTTAAGACTTACCCAGTTCGTCATTTAGTATCTATAAGGTTCAAGACTTACCCAGTTCGTCATTTAGTATCTAAAAGGTTCAAGACTTACCCAGTTCGTGATTTTGTATCTATAAGGTTCAAGACTTACCCAGTTTGTCATTTAGTATCTATAAGGTTCTAGACTTACCCAGTTCGTCGTCATTTAGTATTGGCAAGGTTCAAGACATACCCAATTCGTCATTTAGTATCTATAAGGTTAAAAACTTACTCAGTTCGTCATTTAGTATCTAAAAGGTGCAAGACTTACCCAGTTCGTCATTTAGTATCTATAAGGTTTAAGACTTACCCAGTTCGTCATTTAGTATCTATAAGGTTCAAGACTTATCCAGTTCGTCATTTAGTATCTAAAATGTTCAAGACTTACCCACTTCGTGATTTAGTATCTATAAGGTTCAAGACTTACCCAGTTCGTCATTTAGTATCAATAAGGTTCTAGACTTACCCAGTTCGTCATTTAGTATTCATAAGGTTCTAAACTTTCCCAGTTCGTCATTTAGAGTCTATGAGGTTCAAGACTTACCCAGTTCGTCATTTAGTATCTATAAGGTTTAAGACTTACCCAATTCGTCATTTAGTATCAATAAGGTTATAGACTTACCCAGTTCGTCGTCATTTAGTATTGGTAAGGTTCAAGACATACCCAATTCGTCATTTAGTATCTATAAGGTTAAAAACTTACCCAGTTCGTCATTTAGTATCTAAAAGGTGCAAGACACACCCAGTTCGTCATTTAGTATCTATAAGGTTTAAGACTTACCCAATTCGTCATTTAGTATCTATAAGGTTCAAGACTTACCCAGTTCGTCATTTAGTATTTAAAAGGTTCAAGACATACCCATTTCGTCATTTAGTATCTATAAGGTTAAAAACTTACCCAGTTCGTCATTTAGTATCTATAAGGTTCAAGACTTATCCAGTTCGTCATTTAGTATCTATAAGGTTGTAGACTTACCCAGTTCGTCATTTAGTATTCATAAGGTTCTAAACTTTCCCAGTTCGTCATTTAGTGTCTATGAGGTTCAAGACTTACCCAGTTCGTCATTTAGTATCTATAAGGTTATAGACTTACCCAGTTGTCAGTTAGTATCTATAAGGTTCAAGACTTACCCAGTTCGTCATTTAGTATCTATCAGGTTCAAGACTTACCCTATTCGTCATTTAGTATCTATAAGGTTCACGACTTACCCAGTTCGTCATTTAGTATCTATAAGGTTCAAGACTTATCCAGTTCGTCATTTAGTATCTATAAGGTTGTAGACTTACCCAGTTCGTCATTTAGTATCTATAAGGTTCTAGACTTACTCAGTTCGTCATTTAGTATCTATGAGGTTCTAGACTTGCCCAGTTCGTCATTTAGTATATATAAGGTTCTAGACTTACCCAGTTCGTCATTTAGTATCTATAAGGTTCAAGACTTACCCACTTCATCATTTAGTATCAATAAGGTTCACGACTTACCCAGTTTGTCATTTAGTATCTATAAGGTTCTAGACTTACCCAGTTCGTCGTCATTTAGTATTGGCAAGGTTCAAGACATACCCAATTCGTCATTTAGTATCTATAAGGTTAAAAACTTACCCAGTTCGTCATTTAGAATCTATAAGGTTTAAGACTTACCCAGTTCCTCATTTAGTATCTATAAGGTTCAAGACTTACCCAGTTCGTGATTTAGTATCTATTAGGTTCAAGACTTACCCAGTTCGTCATTTAGTATCAATAAGGTTCTAGACTTAACCAGTTCGTCGTCCTTTAGTATTGATAAGGTTCAAGACATACCCATTTCGTCATTTAGTATCTATAAGGATAAAAACTTACCCAGTTCGTCATTTAGTATCTATAAGGTTCAAGACTTATCCAGTTCGTCATTTAGTATCTATAAGGTTGTAGACTTACCCAGTTCGTCATTTAGTATTGATAAGGTTCTAAACTTTCCCAGTTCGTCATTTAGTGTCTATGAGGTTCAAGACTTACCCAGTTCGTCATTTAGTATCTATAAGGTTATAGACTTACCCAGTTGTCAGTTAGTATCTATAAGGTTCAAGACTTACCCAGTTCGTCATTTAGTATCTATAGGTTTCAAGACTTATCCAGTTCGTCATTTAGTATCTATCAGGTTCAAGACTTACCCAGTTCGTCATTTAGTATCTATAAGGTTCTAGACTTACTCAGTTCGTCATTTAGTATCTATGAGGTTCTAGACTTGCCCAGTTCGTCATTTAGTATGTATAAGGTTCTCGACTTACCCAGTGCGTCATTTAGTATCTAAAAGGTTCAAGACTTACCCAGTTCGTCATTTAGTATCTATAAGGTTCACGACTTACCCAGTTCGTCATTTAGTATCTATAAGGTTCCAGACTTACCCAGTTCGTCGTCATTTAGTATTGATAAGGTTCAAGACATACCCAATTCGTCATTTAGTATCAATAAGGTTAAAAACTTACCCAGTTCGTCATTTAGTATCTATAAGGTTCAAGACTTGCCCAGTACGTCATTTAGTATCTATAAGGTTCAAGACTTACCCAGTTCGTCATTTAGTATCTATAAGGTTCAAGACTTAACCAATTCGTCATTTAGTATCTATAAGGTTCAGGACTTACCTAGTTTGTCATTTAGTATATAAAAGGTTCAAGACTTACCAAGTTCGTCATTTAGTATCTATAAGGTTCAAGACTTACCCAGTTCGTCATTTAGTATCTATAGGTTTCAAGACTTATCCAGTTCGTCATTTAGTATCTATCAGGTTCAAGTCTTCCCCAGTTCGTCATTTAGTATCTATAAGGTTCAAGACTTACCCAGTTCGTCATTTAGTATCTATAAGGTTCTCGACATACCCAGTTCGTCATTTAGTATCTATAAGGTTCTCGACTTACCCAGTTCGTCATTTAGTATCTATAAGGTTGTCGACTTACCCAGTTCGTCATTTAGTATCTAAAAGGTTCAAGACTTACCAAGTTCGTCATTTAGTATCTATAAGGTTCAAGACTTACCCAGTTCGTCATTTAGTATCTATAGGTTTCAAGACTTATCCAGTTCGTCATTTAGTATCTATCAGGTTCAAGACTTCCCCAGTTCGTAATTTAGTATCTATAAGGTTCAAGACTTACCCAGTTCGTCATTTAGTATCTATAAGGTTCATAACTTACCCAGTTCGTGATTTAGTATCTAAAAGGTTCAAGACTTACCCAGTTCGTGATTTAGTATCTATAAGGTTCAAGACTTACCCAGTTCGTCATTTAGTATCTATAAGGTTCAAGACTTACCCAGTTCGTGATTTAGTATCTAAAAGGTTCAAGACTTACACAGTTCGTCATTTAGTATCTATAAGGTTCAAGACTTACCCAGTTCGTCATTTAGTATCTATATGGTTCTAGACTTACCCAGTTCGTCATTTTGTATCTATAAGGTTCAAGACTTATCCAGTTCGTCGTCATTTAGTATCTATAAGGTTCTAGACTTACCCAATTCGTCATTTAGTATCTATAAGGTTCAAGACTTACCCAGTTCGTGATTTAGTATCTATAAGGTTCAAGACTTACCCAGTTCGTCATTTAGTATCTATAAGGTTCAAGACTTACCCAGTTCGTGATTTAGTATCTAAAAGGTTCAAGACTTACCCAGTTCGTGATTTAGTATCTATAAGGTTCAAGACTTACCCAGTTCGTCATTTAGTATCTATATGGTTCTAGACTTACCCAGTTCGTCGTCATTTAGTATTGGCAAGGTTCAAGACATACCCAATTCGTCATTTAGTATCTATAAGGTTAAAAACTTACTCAGTTCGTCATTTAGTATCTAAAAGGTGCAAGACTTACCCAGTTCGTCATTTAGTATCTATAAGGTTTAAGACTTACCCAGTTCGTCATTTAGTATCTATAAGGTTCAAGACTTATCCAGTTCGTCATTTAGTATCTAAAATGTTCAAGACTTACCCACTTCGTGATTTAGTATCTATAAGGTTCAAGACTTACCCAGTTCGTCATTTAGTATCAATAAGGTTCTAGACTTACCCAGTTCGTCGTCATTTAGTATTGATAAGGTTCAAGACATACCCATTTCGTCATTTAGTATCTATAAGGTTAAAAACTTACCCAGTTCGTCATTTAGTATCTATAAGGTTCAAGACTTATCCAGTTCGTCATTTAGTATCTATAAGGTTGTAGACTTACCCAGTTCGTCATTTAGTATTCATAAGGTTCTAAACTTTCCCAGTTCGTCATTTAGTGTCTATGAGGTTCAAGACTTACCCAGTTCGTCATTTAGTATCTATAAGGTTATAGACTTACCCAGTTGTCAGTTAGTATCTATAAGGTTCAAGACTTACCCAGTTCGTCATTTAGTATCTATCAGGTTCAAGACTTACCCTATTCGTCATTTAGTATCTATAAGGTTCACGACTTACCCAGTTCGTCATTTAGTATCTATAAGGTTCAAGACTTATCCAGTTCGTCATTTAGTATCTATAAGGTTGTAGACTTACCCAGTTCGTCATTTAGTATCTATAAGGTTCTAGACTTACTCAGTTCGTCATTTAGTATCTATGAGGTTCTAGACTTGCCCAGTTCGTCATTTAGTATATATAAGGTTCTAGACTTACCCAGTTCGTCATTTGGTATCTATAAGGTTCAAGACTTACCCACTTCATCATTTAGTATCAATAAGGTTCACGACTTACCCAGTTTGTCATTTAGTATCTATAAGGTTCTAGACTTACCCAGTTCGTCGTCATTTAGTATTGGCAAGGTTCAAGACATACCCAATTCGTCATTTAGTATCTATAAGGTTAAAAACTTACCCAGTTCGTCATTTAGAATCTATAAGGTTTAAGACTTACCCAGTTCCTCATTTAGTATCTAAAAGGTTCAAGACTTACCCAGTTCGTGATTTAGTATCTATTAGGTTCAAGACTTACCCAGTTCGTCATTTAGTATCAATAAGGTTCTAGATTTAACCAGTTCGTCGTCCTTTAGTATTGATAAGGTTCAAGACATACCCATTTCGTCATTTAGTATCTATAAGGATAAAAACTTACCCAGTTCGTCATTTAGTATCTATAAGGTTCAAGACTTATCCAGTTCGTCATTTAGTATCTATAAGGTTGTAGACTTACCCAGTTCGTCATTTAGTATTGATAAGGTTCTAAACTTTCCCAGTTCGTCATTTAGTGTCTATGAGGTTCAAGACTTACCCAGTTCGTCATTTAGTATCTATAAGGTTATAGACTTACCCAGTTGTCAGTTAGTATCTATAAGGTTCAAGACTTACCCAGTTCGTCATTTAGTATCTATAGGTTTCAAGACTTATCCAGTTCGTCATTTAGTATCTATCAGGTTCAAGACTTACCCAGTTCGTCATTTAGTATCTATAAGGTTCTAGACTTACTCAGTTCGTCATTTAGTATCTATGAGGTTCTAGACTTGCCCAGTTCGTCATTTAGTATGTATAAGGTTCTCGACTTACCCAGTGCGTCATTTAGTATCTAAAAGGTTCAAGACTTACCCAGTTCGTCATTTAGTATCTATAAGGTTCACGACTTACCCAGTTCGTTATTTAGTATCTATAAGGTTCCAGACTTACCCAGTTCGTCGTCATTTAGTATTGATAAGGTTCAAGACATACCCAATTCGTCATTTAGTATCAATAAGGTTAAAAACTTACCCAGTTCGTCATTTAGTATCTATAAGGTTCAAGACTTGCCCAGTACGTCATTTAGTATCTATAAGGTTCAAGACTTACCCAGTTCGTCATTTAGTATCTATAAGGTTCAAGACTTAACCAATTCGTCATTTAGTATCTATAAGGTTCAGGACTTACCTAGTTTGTCATTTAGTATATAAAAGGTTCAAGACTTACCAAGTTCGTCATTTAGTATCTATAAGGTTCAAGACTTACCCAGTTCGTCATTTAGTATCTATAGGTTTCAAGACTTATCCAGTTCGTCATTTAGTATCTATCAGGTTCAAGACTTCCCCAGTTCGTCATTTAGTATCTATAAGGTTCAAGACTTACCCAGTTCGTCATTTAGTATCTATAAGGTTCTCGACATACCCAGTTCGTCATTTAGTATCTATAAGGTTCTCGACTTACCCAGTTCGTCATTTAGTATCTATAAGGTTGTCGACTTACCCAGTTCGTCATTTAGTATCTAAAAGGTTCAAGACTTACCAAGTTCGTCATTTAGTATGTATAAGGTTCAAGACTTACCCAGTTCGTCATTTAGTATCTATAGGTTTCAAGACTTATCCAGTTCGTCATTTAGTATCTATCAGGTTCAAGACTTCCCCAGTTCGTCATTTAGTATCTATAAGGTTCAAGACTTACCCAGTTCGTCATTTAGTATCTATAAGGTTCATAACTTACCCAGTTCGTGATTTAGTATCTAAAAGGTTCAAGACTTACCCAGTTCGTGATTTAGTATCTATAAGGTTCAAGACTTACCCAGTTCGTCATTTAGTATCTATAAGGTTCAAGACTTACCCAGTTCGTGATTTAGTATCTAAAAGGTTCAAGACTTACCCAGTTCGTCATTTAGTATCTATAAGGTTCAAGACTTACCCAGTTCGTCATTTAGTATCTATATGGTTCTAGACTTACCCAGTTCGTCATTTAGTATCTATAAGGTTCAAGACTTATCCAGTTCGTCGTCATTTAGTATCTATAAGGTTCTAGACTTACCCAATTCGTCATTTAGTATCTATAAGGTTCAAGACTTACCCAGTTCGTGATTTAGTATCTATAAGGTTCAAGACTTACCCAGTTCGTCATTTAGTATCTATAAGGTTCAAGACTTACCCAGTTCGTGATTTAGTATCTAAAAGGTTCAAGACTTACCCAGTTTGTGATTTAGTATCAATAAGGTTCAAGACTTACCCAGTTCGTCATTTAGTATCTATATGGTTCTAGACTTACCCAGTTCGTCATTTAGTATCTATAAGGTTCAAGACTTATCCAGTTCGTCATTTAGTATCTATAAGGTTCTAGACTTTCCCAGTTCGTCATTTAGTGTCTATGAGGTTCAAGACTTACCCAGTTCGTCATTTAGTATCTATAAGGTTATAGACTTACCCAGTTGTCAGTTAGTATCTATAAGGTTCAAGACTTACCCAGTTCGTCATTTAGTATTTAAAAGGTTCAAGACTTACCCAGTTCGTCAATTAGTATCTATCAGGTTCAAGACTTACCCAATTCGTCATTTAGTATCAATAAGGTTCACGACTTACCCAGTTTGTCATTTAGTATCTATAAGGTTCTAGACTTACCCAGTTCGTCGTCCTTTAGTATTGGTAAGGTTCAAGACATACCAAATTCGTCATTTAGTATCTATAAGGTTAAAAACTTACCCAGTTCGTCATTTAGTATCTAAAAGGTGCAAGACTTACCCAGTTCGTCATTTAGTATCTATAACGTTTAAGACTTACCCAGTTCGTCATTTAGTATCTATAAGGTTCAAGACTTACCCAGTTCGTCATTTAGTATCTAAAAGGTTCAAGACTTACTCAGTTCGTGATTTAGTATCTATAAGGTTCAAGACTTACCCAGTTCGTCATTTAGTATCTATAAGGTTCTAGACTTACCCAGTTCGTCGTCATTTAGTATTGATAAGGTTCAAGACATACCCGTTTCGTCATTTAGTATCTATAAGGTTAACAACTTACCCAGTTCGTCATTTAGTATCTATAAGGTTCAAGACTTATCCAGTTCGTCATTTAGTATCTATAAGGTTGTAGACTTACCCAGTTCGTCATTTAGTATTCATAAGGTTCTAAACTTTCCCAGTTCGTCATTTAGAGTCTATGAGGTTCAAGACTTACCCAGTTCGTCATTTAGTATCTATAAGGTTATAGACTTACCCAGTTGTCAGTTAGTATCTATAAGGTTCAAGACTTACCCAGTTCGTCATTTAGTATCTATCAGGTTCAAGACTTACCCAATTCGTCATTTAGTATCTATAAGGTTCACGACTTACCCAGTTCGTCATTTAGTATCTATAAGGTTCCAGACTTACCCAGTTCGTCGTCATTTAGTATTGGTAAGGTTCAAGACATACCCAATTCGTCATTTAGTCTCTATAAGGTTAAAAACTTACCCAGTTCGTCATTTAGTATCTAAAAGGTGCAAGACTTACCCAGTTCGTCATTTAGTATCTATAAGGTTTAAGACTTACCCAATTCGTCATTTAGTATCAATAAGGTTATAGACTTACCCAGTTCGTCATTTAGTATTTAAAAGGTTCAAGACTTACCCAGTTCGTCAATTAGTATCTATCAGGTTCAAGACTTACCCAATTCGTCATTTAGTATCAATAAGGTTCACGACTTACCCAGTTTGTCATTTAGTATCTATAAGGTTCTAGACTTACCCAGTTCGTCGTCATTTAGTATTGGCAAGGTTCAAGACATACCCAATTCGTCATTTAGTATCTATAAGGTTAAAAACTTACCCAGTTCGTCATTTAGTATCTAAAAGGTGCAAGGCTTACCCAGTTCGTCATTTAGTATCTATAAGGTTTAAGACTTACCCAGTTCGTCATTTAGTATCTATAAGGTTCAAGACTTACCCAGTTCGTCATTTAGTATCTAAAAGGTTCAAGACTTACCCAGTTCGTGATTTTGTATCTATAAGGTTCAAGACTTACCCAGTTTGTCATTTAGTATCTATAAGGTTCTAGACTTACCCAGTTCGTCGTCATTTAATATTGGCAAGGTTCAAGACATACCCAGTTCGTCATTTAGTATCTATAAGGTTAAAAACTTACTCAGTTCGTCATTTAGTATCTAAAAGGTGCAAGACTTACCCAGTTCGTCATTTAGTATCTATAAGGTTTAAGACTTACCCAGTTCGTCATTTAGTATCTATAATGTTCAAGACTTATCCAGTTCGTCATTTAGTATCTAAAATGTTCAAGACTTACCCACTTCGTGATTTAGTATCTATAAGGTTCAAGACTTACCCAGTTCGTCATTTAGTATCAATAAGGTTCTAGACTTACCCAGTTCGTCGTCATTTAGTATTGATAAGGTTCAAGACATACCCATTTCGTCATTTAGTATCTATAAGGTTAAAAACTTACCCAGTTCGTCATTTAGTATCTATAAGGTTCAAGACTTATCCAGTTCGTCATTTAGTATCTATAAGGTTGTAGACTTACCCAGTTCGTCATTTAGTATTCATAAGGTTCTAAACTTTCCCAGTTCGTCATTTAGTATCTATGAGGTTCAAGACTTACCCAGTTCGTCATTTAGTATCTATAAGGTTATAGACTTACCCAGTTGTCAGTTAGTATCTATAAGGTTCAAGACTTACCCAGTTCGTCATTTAGTATCTATCAGGTTCAAGACTTACCCTATTCGTCATTTAGTATCTATAAGGTTCACGACTTACCCAGTTCGTCATTTAGTATCTATAAGGTTCAAGACTTATCCAGTTCGTCATTTAGTATCTATAAGGTTGTAGACTTACCCAGTTCGTCATTTAGTATCTATAAGGTTCTAGACTTACTCAGTTCGTCATTTAGTATCTATGAGGTTCTAGACTTGCCCAGTTCGTCATTTAGTATATATAAGGTTCTAGACTTACCCAGTTCGTCATTTAGTATCTATAAGGTTCAAGACTTACCCACTTCATCATTTAGTATCAATAAGGTTCACGACTTACCCAGTTTGTCATTTAGTATCTATAAGGTTCTAGACTTACCCAGTTCGTCGTCATTTAGTATTGGCAAGGTTCAAGACATACCCAATTCGTCATTTAGTATCTATAAGGTTAACAACTTACCCAGTTCGTCATTTAGAATCTATAAGGTTTAAGACTTACCCAGTTCCTCATTTAGTATCTAAAAGGTTCAAGACTTACCCAGTTCGTGATTTAGTATCTATTAGGTTCAAGACTTACCCAGTTCGTCATTTAGTATCAATAAGGTTCTAGACTTACCCAGTTCGTCGTCCTTTAGTATTGATAAGGTTCAAGACATACCCATTTCGTCATTTAGTATCTATAAGGATAAAAACTTACCCAGTTCGTCATTTAGTATCTATAAGGTTCAAGACTTATCCAGTTCGTCATTTAGTATCTATAAGGTTGTAGACTTACCCAGTTCGTCATTTAGTATTGATAAGGTTCTAAACTTTCCCAGTTCGTCATTTAGTGTCTATGAGGTTCAAGACTTACCCAGTTCGTCATTTAGTATCTATAAGGTTATAGACTTACCCAGTTGTCAGTTAGTATCTATAAGGTTCAAGACTTACCCAGTTCGTCATTTAGTATGTATAAGGTTCTCGACTTACCCAGTGCGTCATTTAGTATCTAAAAGGTTCAAGATTTACCCAGTTCGTCATTTAGTATCTATAAGGTTCACGACTTACCCAGTTCGTCATTTAGTATCTATAAGGTTCCAGACTTACCCAGTTCGTCGTCATTTAGTATTGATAAGGTTCAAGACATACCCAATTCGTCATTTAGTATCAATAAGGTTAAAAACTTACCCAGTTCGTCATTTAGTATCTATAAGGTTCAAGACTTGCCCAGTACGTCATTTAGTATCTATAAGGTTCAAGACTTACCCAGTTCGTCATTTAGTATCTATAAGGTTCAAGACTTAACCAATTCGTCATTTAGTATCTATAAGGTTCAGGACTTACCTAGTTTGTCATTTAGTATATAAAAGGTTCAAGACTTACCAAGTTCGTCATTTAGTATCTATAAGGTTCAAGACTTACCCAGTTCGTCATTTAGTATCTATAGGTTTCAAGACTTATCCAGTTCGTCATTTAGTATCTATCAGGTTCAAGACTTCCCCAGTTCGTCATTTAGTATCTATAAGGTTCAAGACTTACCCAGTTCGTCATTTAGTATCTATAAGGTTCAAGACTTACCCAGTTCGTGATTTAGTATCTAAAAGGTTCAAGACTTACCCAGTTCGTGATTTAGTATCTATAAGGTTCAAGACTTACCCAGTTCGTCATTTAGTATCTATAAGGTTCAAGACTTACCCAGTTCGTGATTTAGTATCTAAAAGGTTCAAGACTTACCCAGTTCGTGATTTAGTATCTATAAGGTTCAAGACTTACCCAGTTCGTCATTTAGTATCTATATGGTTCTAGACCTACCCAGTTCGTCATTTAGTATCTATAAGGTTCAAGACTTATCCAGTTCGTCATTTAGTATCTATAAGGTTCTAGACTTTTCCAGTTCGTCATTTAGTGTCTATGAGGTTCAAGACTTACCCAGTTCGTCATTTAGTATCTATAAGGTTATAGACTTACCCAGTTGTCTGTTAGTATCTATAAGGTTCAAGACTTACCCAGTTCGTCATTTAGTATCTAAAAGGTTCAAGACTTACCCAGTTCGTCAATTAGTATCTATCAGGTTCAAGACTTACCCAATTCGTCATTTAGTATCAATAAGGTTCACGACTTACCCAGTTTGTCATTTAGTATCTATAAGGTTCTAGACTTACCCTGTTCGTCGTCCTTTAGTATTGGTAAGGTTCAAGACATACCAAATTCGTCATTTAGTATCTATAAGGTTAAAAACTTACCCAGTTCGTCATTTAGTATCTAAAAGGTGCAAGACTTACCCAGTTCGTCATTTAGTATCTATAACGTTTAAGACTTACCCAGTTCGTCATTTAGTATCTATAAGGTTCAAGACTTATCCAGTTCGTCATTTAGTATCTATAAGGTTGTAGACTTACCCAGTTCGTCATTTAGTATTCATAAGGTTCTAAACTTTCCCAGTTCGTCATTTAGTGTCTATGAGGTTCAAGACTTACCCAGTTCGTCATTTAGTATCTATAAGGTTATAGACTTACCCAGTTGTCAGTTAGTATCTATAAGGTTCAAGACTTACCCAGTTCGTCATTTAGTATCTATCAGGTTCAAGACTTACCCTATTCGTCATTTAGTATCTATAAGGTTCACGACTTACCCAGTTCGTCATTTAGTATCTATAAGGTTCTAGACTTACCCAGTTCGTGGTCATTTAGTATTGGTAAGGTTCAAGACATACCCAATTCGTCATTTAGTATCTATAAGGTTAAAAACTTACCCAGTTCGTCATTTAGTATCTAAAAGGTTCTAGACTTACCCAGTTCGTCGTCATTTAGTATTGGCAAGGTTCAAGACATACCCAATTCGTCATTTAGTATCTATAAGGTTAAAAACTTACCCAGTTCGTCATTTAGTATCTATAAGGTTTAAGACTTACCCAGTTCCTCATTTAGTATCTAAAAGGTTCAAGACTTACCCAGTTCGTGATTTAGTATCTATTAGGTTCAAGACTTACCCAGTTCGTCATTTAGTATCAATAAGTTTCTAGACTTACCCAGTTCGTCGTCCTTTAGTATTGATAAGGTTCAAGACATACCCATTTCGTCATTTAGTATCTATAAGGATAAAAACTTACCCAGTTCGTCATTTAGTATCTATAAGGTTCAAGACTTATCCAGTTCGTCATTTAGTATCTATAAGGTTGTAGACTTACCCAGTTCGTCATTTAGTATTGATAAGGTTCTAAACTTTCCCAGTTCGTCATTTAGTGTCTATGAGGTTCAAGACTTACCCAGTTCGTCATTTAGTATCTATAAGGTTATAGACTTACCCAGTTGTCAGTTAGTATCTATAAGGTTCAAGACTTACCCAGTTCGTCATTTAGTATGTATAAGGTTCTCGACTTACCCAGTGCGTCATTTAGTATCTAAAAGGTTCAAGACTTACCCAGTTCGTCATTTAGTATCTATAAGGTTCACGACTTACCCAGTTCGTCATTTAGTATCTATAAGGTTCCAGACTTACCCAGTTCGTCGTCATTTAGTATTGATAAGGTTCAAGACATACCCAATTCGTCATTTAGTATCAATAAGGTTAAAAACTTACCCAGTTCGTCATTTAGTATCTATAAGGTTCAAGACTTGCCCAGTACGTCATTTAGTATCTATAAGGTTCAAGACTTACCCAGTTCGTCATTTAGTATCTATAAGGTTCAAGACTTAACCAATTCGTCATTTAGTATCTATAAGGTTCAGGACTTACCTAGTTTGTCATTTAGTATCTAAAAGGTTCAAGACTTACCAAGTTCGTCATTTAGTATCTATAAGGTTCAAGACTTACCCAGTTCGTCATTTAGTATCTATAGGTTTCAAGACTTATCCAGTTCGTCATTTAGTATCTATCAGGTTCAAGACTTCCCCAGTTCGTCATTTAGTATCTATAAGGTTCAAGACTTACCCAGTTCGTCATTTAGTATCTATAAGGTTCAAGACTTACCCAGTTCCTGATTTAGTATCTAAAAGGATCAAGACTTACCCAGTTCGTGATTTAGTATCTATAAGGTTCAAGACTTACCCAGTTCGTCATTTAGTATCTATAAGGTTCAAGACTTACCCAGTTCGTGATTTAGTATCTAAAAGGTTCAAGACTTACCCAGTTCGTGATTTAGTATCTATAAGGTTCAAGACTTACCCAGTTCGTCATTTAGTATCTATATGGTTCTAGACCTACCCAGTTCGTCATTTAGTATCTATAAGGTTCAAGACTTATCCAGTTCGTCATTTAGTATCTATAAGGTTCTAGACTTTTCCAGTTCGTCATTTAGTGTCTATGAGGTTCAAGACTTACCCAGTTCGTCATTTAGTATCTATAAGGTTATAGACTTACCCAGTTGTCTGTTAGTATCTATAAGGTTCAAGACTTACCCAGTTCGTCATTTAGTATCTAAAAGGTTCAAGACTTACCCAGTTCGTCAATTAGTATCTATCAGGTTCAAGACTTACCCAATTCGTCATTTAGTATCAATAAGGTTCACGACTTACCCAGTTTGTCATTTAGTATCTATAAGGTTCTAGACTTACCCAGTTCGTCGTCCTTTAGTATTGGTAAGGTTCAAGACATACCAAATTCGTCATTTAGTATCTATAAGGTTAAAAACTTACCCAGTTCGTCATTTAGTATCTAAAAGGTGCAAGACTTACCCAGTTCGTCATTTAGTATCTATAACGTTTAAGACTTACCCAGTTCGTCATTTAGTATCTATAAGGTTCAAGACTTACCCAGTTCGTCATTTAGTATCTAAAAGGTTCAAGACTTACCCAGTTCGTGATTTAGTATCTATAAGGTTCAAGACTTACCCAGTTCGTGATTTAGTATCTAAAAGGTTCAAGACTTACCCAGTTCGTGATTTAGTATCTATAAGGTTCAAGACTTACCCAGTTCGTCATTTAGTATCTATATGGTTCTAGACCTACCCAGTTCGTCATTTAGTATCTATAAGGTTCAAGACTTATCCACTTCGTCATTTAGTATCTATAAGGTTCTAGACTTTTCCAGTTCGTCATTTAGTGTCTATGAGGTTCAAGACTTACCCAGTTCGTCATTTAGTATCTATAAGGTTATAGACTTACCCAGTTGTCTGTTAGTATCTATAAGGTTCAAGACTTACCCAGTTCGTCATTTAGTATCTAAAAGGTTCAAGACTTACCCAGTTCGTCAATTAGTATCTATCAGGTTCAAGACTTACCCAATTCGTCATTTAGTATCAATAAGGTTCACGACTTACCCAGTTTGTCATTTAGTATCTATAAGGTTCTAGACTTACCCTGTTCGTCGTCCTTTAGTATTGGTAAGGTTCAAGACATACCAAATTCGTCATTTAGTATCTATAAGGTTAAAAACTTACCCAGTTCGTCATTTAGTATCTAAAAGGTGCAAGACTTACCCAGTTCGTCATTTAGTATCTATAACGTTTAAGACTTACCCAGTTCGTCATTTAGTATCTATAAGGTTCAAGACTTATCCAGTTCGTCATTTAGTATCTATAAGGTTGTAGACTTACCCAGTTCGTCATTTAGTATTCATAAGGTTCTAAACTTTCCCAGTTCGTCATTTAGTGTCTATGAGGTTCAAGACTTACCCAGTTCGTCATTTAGTATCTATAAGGTTATAGACTTACCCAGTTGTCAGTTAGTATCTATAAGGTTCAAGACTTACCCAGTTCGTCATTTAGTATCTATCAGGTTCAAGACTTACCCTATTCGTCATTTAGTATCTATAAGGTTCACGACTTACCCAGTTCGTCATTTAGTATCTATAAGGTTCTAGACTTACCCAGTTCGTGGTCATTTAGTATTGGTAAGGTTCAAGACATACCCAATTCGTCATTTAGTATCTATAAGGTTAAAAACTTACCCAGTTCGTCATTTAGTATCTAAAAGGTTCTAGACTTACCCAGTTCGTCGTCATTTAGTATTGGCAAGGTTCAAGACATACCCAATTCGTCATTTAGTATCTATAAGGTTAAAAACTTACCCAGTTCGTCATTTAGTATCTATAAGGTTTAAGACTTACCCAGTTCCTCATTTAGTATCTAAAAGGTTCAAGACTTACCCAGTTCGTGATTTAGTATCTATTAGGTTCAAGACTTACCCAGTTCGTCATTTAGTATCAATAAGTTTCTAGACTTACCCAGTTCGTCGTCCTTTAGTATTGATAAGGTTCAAGACATACCCATTTCGTCATTTAGTATCTATAAGGATAAAAACTTACCCAGTTCGTCATTTAGTATCTATAAGGTTCAAGACTTATCCAGTTCGTCATTTAGTATCTATAAGGTTGTAGACTTACCCAGTTCGTCATTTAGTATTGATAAGGTTCTAAACTTTCCCAGTTCGTCATTTAGTGTCTATGAGGTTCAAGACTTACCCAGTTCGTCATTTAGTATCTATAAGGTTATAGACTTACCCAGTTGTCAGTTAGTATCTATAAGGTTCAAGACTTACCCAGTTCGTCATTTAGTATGTATAAGGTTCTCGACTTACCCAGTGCGTCATTTAGTATCTAAAAGGTTCAAGACTTACCCAGTTCGTCATTTAGTATCTATAAGGTTCACGACTTACCCAGTTCGTCATTTAGTATCTATAAGGTTCCAGACTTACCCAGTTCGTCGTCATTTAGTATTGATAAGGTTCAAGACATACCCAATTCGTCATTTAGTATCAATAAGGTTAAAAACTTACCCAGTTCGTCATTTAGTATCTATAAGGTTCAAGACTTGCCCAGTACGTCATTTAGTATCTATAAGGTTCAAGACTTACCCAGTTCGTCATTTAGTATCTATAAGGTTCAAGACTTAACCAATTCGTCATTTAGTATCTATAAGGTTCAGGACTTACCTAGTTTGTCATTTAGTATCTAAAAGGTTCAAGACTTACCAAGTTCGTCATTTAGTATCTATAAGGTTCAAGACTTACCCAGTTCGTCATTTAGTATCTATAGGTTTCAAGACTTATCCAGTTCGTCATTTAGTATCTATCAGGTTCAAGACTTCCCCAGTTCGTCATTTAGTATCTATAAGGTTCAAGACTTACCCAGTTCGTCATTTAGTATCTATAAGGTTCAAGATTTACCCAGTTCCTGATTTAGTATCTAAAAGGATCAAGACTTACCCAGTTCGTGATTTAGTATCTATAAGGTTCAAGACTTACCCAGTTCGTCATTTAGTATCTATAAGGTTCAAGACTTACCCAGTTCGTGATTTAGTATCTAAAAGGTTCAAGACTTACCCAGTTCGTGATTTAGTATCTATAAGGTTCAAGACTTACCCAGTTCGTCATTTAGTATCTATATGGTTCTAGACCTACCCAGTTCGTCATTTAGTATCTATAAGGTTCAAGACTTATCCAGTTCGTCATTTAGTATCTATAAGGTTCTAGACTTTTCCAGTTCGTCATTTAGTGTCTATGAGGTTCAAGACTTACCCAGTTCGTCATTTAGTATCTATAAGGTTATAGACTTACCCAGTTGTCTGTTAGTATCTATAAGGTTCAAGACTTACCCAGTTCGTCATTTAGTATCTAAAAGGTTCAAGACTTACCCAGTTCGTCAATTAGTATCTATCAGGTTCAAGACTTACCCAATTCGTCATTTAGTATCAATAAGGTTCACGACTTACCCAGTTTGTCATTTAGTATCTATAAGGTTCTAGACTTACCCAGTTCGTCGTCCTTTAGTATTGGTAAGGTTCAAGACATACCAAATTCGTCATTTAGTATCTATAAGGTTAAATACTTACCCAGTTCGTCATTTAGTATCTAAAAGGTGCAAGACTTACCCAGTTCGTCATTTAGTATCTATAAAGTTTAAGACTTACCCAGTTCGTCATTTAGTATCTATAAGGTTCAAGACTTACCCAGTTCGTCATTTAGTATCTAAAAGGTTCAAGACTTACCCAGTTCGTGATTTAGTATCTATAAGGTTCAAGACTTACCCAGTTCGTCATTTAGTATCAATAAGGTTCTAGACTTACCCAGTTCGTCGTCATTTAGTATTGATAAGGTTCAAGACATACCCATTTCGTCATTTAGTATCTATAAGGTTAACAACTTACCCAGTTCGTCATTTAGTATCTATAAGGTTCAAGACTTATCCAGTTCGTCATTTAGTATCTATAAGGTTGTAGACTTACCCAGTTCGTCATTTAGTATTCATAAGGTTCTAAACTTTCCCAGTTCGTCATTTAGTGTCTATGAGGTTCAAGACTTACCCAGTTCGTCATTTAGTATCTATAAGGTTATAGACTTACCCAGTTCTCAGTTAGTATCTATAAGGTTCAAGACTTACCCAGTTCGTCATTTAGTATCTATCAGGTTCAAGACTTACCCAGTTCGTCATTTAGTATCTATAAGGTTCACGACTTACCCAGTTCGTCATTTAGTATCTATAAGGTTCTAGACTTACCCAGTTCGTGGTCATTTAGTATTGGTAAGGTTCAAGACATACCCAATTCGTCATTTAGTATCTATAAGGTTAAAAACTTACCCAGTTCGTCATTTAGTATCTATAAGGTGCAAGACTTACCCAGTTCGTCATTTAGTATCTATAAGGTTTAAGACTTACCCAATTCGTCATTTAGTATCAATAAGGTTATAGACTTACCCAGTTCGTCGTCATTTAGTATTGGTAAGGTTCAAGACATACCCAATTCGTCATTTAGTATCTATAAGGTTAAAAACTTACCCAGTTCGTCATTTAGTATCTAAAAGGTGCAAGACTTACCCAGTTCGTCATTTAGTATCTATAAGGTTTAAGACTTACCCAATTCGTCATTTAGTATCTATAAGGTTATAGACTTACCCAGTTGTCAGTTAGTATCTATAAGGTTCAAGACTTACCCAGTTCGTCATTTAGTATTTAAAAGGTTCAAGACTTACCCAGTTCGTCAATTAGTATCTATCAGGTTCAAGACTTACCCAATTCGTCATTTAGTATCAATAAGGTTCACGACTTACCCAGCTTGTCATTTAGTATCTATAAGGTTCTAGACTTACCCAGTTCGTCGTCATTTAGCATTGGCAAGGTTCAAGACATACCCAATTCGTCATTTAGTATTAATAAGGTTCAAGACTTACCCAGTTCGTCATTTAGTATCTAAAAGGTTCAAGACTTACCCAGTTCGTGATTTAGTATCTATAAGGTTCAAGACTTACCCAGTTTGTCATTTAGTATCTATAAGGTTCTAGACTTACCCAGTTCGTCGTCATTTAGTATTGGCAAGGTTCAAGACATACCCAATTCGTCATTTAGTATCTATAAGGTTAAAAACTTACCCAATTCGTCATTTAGTATCTAAAAGGTGCAAGACTTACCCAGTTCGTCATTTAGTATCTATAAGGTTCAAGACTTACCCAGTTCGTCATTTAGTATCTATAGGTTTCAAGACTTACCCAGTTCGTCATTTAGTATCTATAAGGTTTAAGACTTACCCAGTTCATCATTTAGTATTAATAAGGTTCAAGACTTACCCAGTTCGTGATTTAGTATCTAAAAGGTTCAAGACTTACCCAGTTCGTGATTTAGTATCTATAAGGTTCAAGACTTACCCAGTTCGTCATTTAGTATCTATATGGTTCTAGACTTACCCAGTTCGTCATTTAGTATCTATAAGGTTCAAGACTTATCCAGTTCGTCATTTAGTATCTATAAGGTTCTAGACTTTCCCAGTTCGTCATTTAGTGTCTATGAGGTTCAAGACTTACACAGTTCGTCATTTAGTATCTATAAGGTTATAGACTTACCCAGTTTTCAGTTAGTATCTATAAGGTTCAAGACTTACCCAGTTCGTCATTTAGTATCTAAAAGGTTCAAGACTTACCCAGTTCGTCAATTAGTATCTATCAGGTTCAAGACTTACCCAATTCGTCATTTAGTATCAATAAGGTTCACGACTTACCCAGTTTGTCATTTAGTATCAATAAGGTTCTAGACTTACCCAGTTCGTCGTCATTTAGTATTGGTAAGGTTCAAGACATACCAAAGTCGTCATTTAGTATCTATAAGGTTAAAAACTTACCCAGTTCGTCATTTAGTATCTAAAAGGTGCAAGACTTACCCAGTTCGTCATTTAGTATCTATAACGTTTAAGACTTACCCAGTTCGTCATTTAGTATCTATAAGGTTCAAGACTTACCCAGTTCGTCATTTAGTATCTAAAAGGTTCAAGACTTACCCAGTTCGTGATTTAGTATCTATAAGGTTCAAGACTTACCCAGTTCGTCATTTAGTATCTATAAGGTTCTAGACTTACCCAGTTCGTCGTCATTTAGTATTGATAAGGTTCAAGACATACCCATTTCGTCATTTAGTATCTATAAGGTTAACAACTTACCCAGTTCGTCTTTTAGTATCTATAAGGTTCAAGACTTATCCAGTTCGTCATTTAGTATCTATAAGGTTTATGACTTACCCAGTTCGTCATTTAGTATTCATAAGGTTCTAAACTTTCCCAGTTCGTCATTTAGTGTCTATGAGGTTCAAGACTTACACAGTTCGTCATTTAGTATCTATAAGGTTATAGACTTACACAGTTGTCAGTTAGTATCTATAAGCTTCAAGACTTACCCAGTTCGTCATTTAGTGTCTAAAAGGTTCAAGACTTACCCAGTTCGTCATTTAGTATCTATCAGGTTCAAGACTTACCCAATTCGTCATTTAGTATCTATAAGGTTCACGACTTACCCAGTTCGTCATTTAGTATCTATAAGGTTCTAGACTTACCCAGTTCGTCGTCATTTAGTATTGGTAAGGTTCAAGACATACCCAATTCGTCATTTAGTATCTATAAGGTTAAAAACTTACCCAGTTCGTCATTTAGTATCTAAAAGGTGCAAGACTTACCCAGTTCGTCATTTAGTATCTATAAGGTTCAAGACTTACCCAATTCGTCATTTAGTGTCAATAAGGTTATAGACTTACCCAGTTCGTCGTCATTTAGTATTGGTAAGGTTCAAGACATACCCAATTCGTCATTTAGTATCTAAAAGGTTCAAGACTTACCAAGTTCGTCATTTAGTATCTATAAGGTTCAAGACTTACCCAGTTCGTCATTTAGTATCTATAGGTTTCAAGACTTATCCAGTTCGTCATTTAGTATCTATCAGGTTCAAGACTTCCCCAGTTCGTCATTTAGTATCTATAAGGTTCAAGACTTACCCAGTTCGTCATTTAGTATCTATAAGGTTCAAGATTTACCCAGTTCCTGATTTAGTATCTAAAAGGATCAAGACTTACCCAGTTCGTGATTTAGTATCTATAAGGTTCAAGACTTACCCAGTTCGTCATTTAGTATCTATAAGGTTCAAGACTTACCCAGTTCGTGATTTAGTATCTAAAAGGTTCAAGACTTACCCAGTTCGTGATTTAGTATCTATAAGGTTCAAGACTTACCCAGTTCGTCATTTAGTATCTATATGGTTCTAGACCTACCCAGTTCGTCATTTAGTATCTATAAGGTTCAAGACTTATCCAGTTCGTCATTTAGTATCTATAAGGTTCTAGACTTTTCCAGTTCGTCATTTAGTGTCTATGAGGTTCAAGACTTACCCAGTTCGTCATTTAGTATCTATAAGGTTATAGACTTACCCAGTTGTCTGTTAGTATCTATAAGGTTCAAGACTTACCCAGTTCGTCATTTAGTATCTAAAAGGTTCAAGACTTACCCAGTTCGTCAATTAGTATCTATCAGGTTCAAGACTTACCCAATTCGTCATTTAGTATCAATAAGGTTCACGACTTACCCAGTTTGTCATTTAGTATCTATAAGGTTCTAGACTTACCCAGTTCGTCGTCCTTTAGTATTGGTAAGGTTCAAGACATACCAAATTCGTCATTTAGTATCTATAAGGTTAAATACTTACCCAGTTCGTCATTTAGTATCTAAAAGGTGCAAGACTTACCCAGTTCGTCATTTAGTATCTATAAAGTTTAAGACTTACCCAGTTCGTCATTTAGTATCTATAAGGTTCAAGACTTACCCAGTTCGTCATTTAGTATCTAAAAGGTTCAAGACTTACCCAGTTCGTGATTTAGTATCTATAAGGTTCAAGACTTACCCAGTTCGTCATTTAGTATCAATAAGGTTCTAGACTTACCCAGTTCGTCGTCATTTAGTATTGATAAGGTTCAAGACATACCCATTTCGTCATTTAGTATCTATAAGGTTAACAACTTACCCAGTTCGTCATTTAGTATCTATAAGGTTCAAGACTTATCCAGTTCGTCATTTAGTATCTATAAGGTTGTAGACTTACCCAGTTCGTCATTTAGTATTCATAAGGTTCTAAACTTTCCCAGTTCGTCATTTAGTGTCTATGAGGTTCAAGACTTACCCAGTTCGTCATTTAGTATCTATAAGGTTATAGACTTACCCAGTTCTCAGTTAGTATCTATAAGGTTCAAGACTTACCCAGTTCGTCATTTAGTATCTATCAGGTTCAAGACTTACCCAGTTCGTCATTTAGTATCTATAAGGTTCACGACTTACCCAGTTCGTCATTTAGTATCTATAAGGTTCTAGACTTACCCAGTTCGTGGTCATTTAGTATTGGTAAGGTTCAAGACATACCCAATTCGTCATTTAGTATCTATAAGGTTAAAAACTTACCCAGTTCGTCATTTAGTATCTATAAGGTGCAAGACTTACCCAGTTCGTCATTTAGTATCTATAAGGTTTAAGACTTACCCAATTCGTCATTTAGTATCAATAAGGTTATAGACTTACCCAGTTCGTCGTCATTTAGTATTGGTAAGGTTCAAGACATACCCAATTCGTCATTTAGTATCTATAAGGTTAAAAACTTACCCAGTTCGTCATTTAGTATCTAAAAGGTGCAAGCCTTACCCAGTTCGTCATTTAGTATCTATAAGGTTTAAGACTTACCCAATTCGTCATTTAGTATCTATAAGGTTATAGACTTACCCAGTTGTCAGTTAGTATCTATAAGGTTCAAGACTTACCCAGTTCGTCATTTAGTATTTAAAAGGTTCAAGACTTACCCAGTTCGTCAATTAGTATCTATCAGGTTCAAGACTTACCCAATTCGTCATTTAGTATCAATAAGGTTCACGACTTACCCAGCTTGTCATTTAGTATCTATAAGGTTCTAGACTTACCCAGTTCGTCGTCATTTAGCATTGGCAAGGTTCAAGACATACCCAATTCGTCATTTAGTATCTATAAGGTTAAAAACTTACCCAGTTCGTCATTTAGTATCTAAAAGGTGCAAGACTTACCCAGTTCGTCATTTAGTATCTATAAGGTTTAAGACTTACCCAGTTCGTCATTTAGTATTAATAAGGTTCAAGACTTACCCAGTTCGTCATTTAGTATCTAAAAGGTTCAAGACTTACCCAGTTCGTGATTTAGTATCTATAAGGTTCAAGACTTACCCAGTTTGTCATTTAGTATCTATAAGGTTCTAGACTTACCCAGTTCGTCGTCATTTAGTATTGGCAAGGTTCAAGACATACCCAATTCGTCATTTAGTATCTATAAGGTTAAAAACTTACCCAATTCGTCATTTAGTATCTAAAAGGTGCAAGACTTACCCAGTTCGTCATTTAGTATCTATAAGGTTCAAGACTTACCCAGTTCGTCATTTAGTATCTATAGGTTTCAAGACTTACCCAGTTCGTCATTTAGTATCTATAAGGTTTAAGACTTACCCAGTTCATCATTTAGTATTAATAAGGTTCAAGACTTACCCAGTTCGTGATTTAGTATCTAAAAGGTTCAAGACTTACCCAGTTCGTGATTTAGTATCTATAAGGTTCAAGACTTACCCAGTTCGTCATTTAGTATCTATATGGTTCTAGACTTACCCAGTTCGTCATTTAGTATCTATAAGGTTCAAGACTTATCCAGTTCGTCATTTAGTATCTATAAGGTTCTAGACTTTCCCAGTTCGTCATTTAGTGTCTATGAGGTTCAAGACTTACACAGTTCGTCATTTAGTATCTATAAGGTTATAGACTTACCCAGTTTTCAGTTAGTATCTATAAGGTTCAAGACTTACCCAGTTCGTCATTTAGTATCTAAAAGGTTCAAGACTTACCCAGTTCGTCAATTAGTATCTATCAGGTTCAAGACTTACCCAATTCGTCATTTAGTATCAATAAGGTTCACGACTTACCCAGTTTGTCATTTAGTATCAATAAGGTTCTAGACTTACCCAGTTCGTCGTCATTTAGTATTGGTAAGGTTCAAGACATACCAAAGTCGTCATTTAGTATCTATAAGGTTAAAAACTTACCCAGTTCGTCATTTAGTATCTAAAAGGTGCAAGACTTACCCAGTTCGTCATTTAGTATCTATAACGTTTAAGACTTACCCAGTTCGTCATTTAGTATCTATAAGGTTCAAGACTTACCCAGTTCGTCATTTAGTATCTAAAAGGTTCAAGACTTACCCAGTTCGTGATTTAGTATCTATAAGGTTCAAGACTTACCCAGTTCGTCATTTAGTATCTATAAGGTTCTAGACTTACCCAGTTCGTCGTCATTTAGTATTGATAAGGTTCAAGACATACCCATTTCGTCATTTAGTATCTATAAGGTTAACAACTTACCCAGTTCGTCTTTTAGTATCTATAAGGTTCAAGACTTATCCAGTTCGTCATTTAGTATCTATAAGGTTTATGACTTACCCAGTTCGTCATTTAGTATTCATAAGGTTCTAAACTTTCCCAGTTCGTCATTTAGTGTCTATGAGGTTCAAGACTTACACAGTTCGTCATTTAGTATCTATAAGGTTATAGACTTACACAGTTGTCAGTTAGTATCTATAAGCTTCAAGACTTACCCAGTTCGTCATTTAGTGTCTAAAAGGTTCAAGACTTACCCAGTTCGTCATTTAGTATCTATCAGGTTCAAGACTTACCCAATTCGTCATTTAGTATCTATAAGGTTCACGACTTACCCAGTTCGTCGTCATTTAGTATTGGTAAGGTTCTAGACTTACCCAGTTCGTCGTCATTTAGTATTGGTAAGGTTCAAGACATACCCAATTCGTCATTTAGTATCTATAAGGTTAAAAACTTACCCAGTTCGTCATTTAGTATCTAAAAGGTGCAAGACTTACCCAGTTCGTCATTTAGTATCTATAAGGTTCAAGACTTACCCAATTCGTCATTTAGTGTCAATAAGGTTATAGACTTACCCAGTTCGTCGTCATTTAGTATTGGTAAGGTTCAAGACATACCCAATTCGTCATTTAGTATCTATAAGGTTAAAAACTTACCCAGTTCGTCATTTAGTATCTAAAAGGTGCAAGACTTACCCAGTTCGTCATTTAGTATCTATAAGGTTTAAGACTTACCCAATTCGTCATTTAGTATCTATAAGGTTATAGACTTACCCAGTTGTCAGTTAGTATCTATAAGGTTCAAGACTTACCCAGTTGTCAGTTAGTATGTATAAGGTTCAAGACTTACCCAGTTCGTCATTTAGTATTTAAAAGGTTCAAGACTTACCCAGTTCGTCAATTATTATCTATCAGGTTCAAGACTTACCCAATTCGTCATTTAGTATCAATAAGGTTCACGAATTACCCAGTTTGTCATTTAGTATCTATAAGGTTCTAGACTTACCCAGTTCGTCGTCATTTAGTATTGGCAAGGTTCAAGACATACCTAATTCGTCATTTAGTATCTATAAGGTTAAAAACTTACCCAGTTCGTCATTTAGTATCTAAAAGGTGCAAGACTTACCCAGTTCGTCTTTTAGTATCTATAAGGTTTAAGACTTACCCAGTTCGTCATTTAGTATCTATAAGGTTCAAGACTTACCCAGTTCGTCATTTAGTATCTAAAAGGTTCAAGACTTACCCAGTTCGTGATTTAGTATCTATAAGGTTCAAGACTTACCCAGTTTGTCATTTAGTATCTATAAGGTTCTAGACTTACCCAGTTCGTCGTCATTTAGTATTGGCAAGGTTCAAGACATACCCAATTCGTCATTTAGTATCTATAAGGTTAAAAACTTACCCAGTTCCTCATTTAGTATCTAAAAGGTGCAAGACTTACCCAGTTCGTCATTTAGTATCTATAAGGTTTAAGACTTACCCAGTTCGTCATTTAGTATCTATAAGGTTCAAGACTTACCCAGTTCGTCATTTAGTATCTAAAAGGTTCAAGACTTACCCAGTTCGTGATTTAGTATCTATAAGGTTCAAGACTTACCCAGTTTGTCATTTAGTATCTATAAGGTTCTAGACTTACCCTGTTCGTCGTCATTTAGTATTGGCAAGGTTCAAGACATACCCAATTCGTCATTTAGTATCTATAAGGTTAAAAACTTACCCAGTTCGTCATTTAGTATCTAAAAGGTGCAAGACTTACCCAGTTCGTCATTTAGTATCTATAAGGTTTATGACTTACCCAGTTCGTCATTTAGTATCTATAAGGTTCAAGACTTACCCAGTTCGTGATTTAGTATCTATAAGGTTCAAGACTTACCCAGTTCGTCATTTAGTATCAATAAGGTTCTAGATTTACCCAGTTCGTCGTCATTTAGTATTGATAAGGTTCAAGACATACCCATTTCGTCATTTAGTATCTATAAGGTTAAAAACTTACCCAGTTCGTCATTTAGTATCTATAAGGTTCAAGACTTATCCAGTTCGTCATTTAGTATCTATAAGGTTGTAGACTTACCCAGTTCGTCATTTAGTATTCATAAGGTTCTAAACTTTCCCAGTTCGTCATTTAGTGTCTATGAGGTTCAAGACTTACCCAGTTCGTCATTTAGTATCTATAAGGTTATAGACTTACCCAGTTGTCAGTTAGTATCTATAAGGTTCAAGACTTACCCAGTTCGTCATTTAGTATGTATAAGGTTCTCGATTTACCCAGTTCGTCATTTAGTATCTAAAAGGTTCAAGACTTACCCAGTTCGTCATTTAGTATCTATAAGGTTCACGACTTACCCTGTTCGTCATTTAGTATCTATAAGGTTCCAGACTTACCCAGTTCGTCGTCATTTAGTATTGATAAGGTTCAAGACATACCCAATTCGTCATTTAGTATCAATAAGGTTAAAAACTTACCCAGTTCGTCATTTAGTATCTATAAGGTTCAAGACTTGCCCAGTACGTCATTTAGTATCTATAAGGTTCAAGACTTACCCAGTTCGTCATTTAGTATCTATAAGGTTCAAGACTTAACCAATTCGTCATTTAGTATCTATAAGGTTCAGGACTTACCTAGTTTGTCATTTAGTATCTAAAAGGTTCAAGACTTACCCAGTTCGTCATTTAGTATCTATAAGGTTCTAGACTTACTCAGTTCGTCATTTAGTATCTATGAGGTTCTAGACTTGCCCAGTTCGTCACTTAGTATATATAAGGTTCTAGACTTACCCAGTTCGTCATTTAGTATTAATAAGGTTCAAGACTTACCCAGTTCGTGATTTAGTATCTAAAAGGTTCAAGACTTACCCAGTTCGTGATTTAGTATCTATAAGGTTCAAGACTTACCCAGTTCGTCATTTAGTATCTATATGGTTCTAGACTTACCCAGTTCGTCATTTAGTATCTATAAGGTTCAAGACTTATCCAGTTCGTCATTTAGTATCTATAAGGTTCTAGACTTTCCCAGTTCGTCATTTAGTGTCTATGAGGTTCAAGACTTACACAGTTCGTCATTTAGTATCTATAAGGTTATAGACTTACCCAGTTTTCAGTTAGTATCTATAAGGTTCAAGACTTACCCAGTTCGTCATTTAGTATCTAAAAGGTTCAAGACTTACCCAGTTCGTCAATTAGTATCTATCAGGTTCAAGACTTACCCAATTCGTCATTTAGTATTCATAAGGTTCTAAACTTTCCCAGTTTGTCATTTAGTATCAATAAGGTTCTAGACTTACCCAGTTCGTCGTCCTTTAGTATTGGTAAGGTTCAAGACATACCAAAGTCGTCATTTAGTATCTATAAGGTTAAAAACTTACCCAGTTCGTCATTTAGTATCTAAAAGGTGCAAGACTTACCCAGTTCGTCATTTAGTATCTATAACGTTTAAGACTTACCCAGTTCGTCATTTAGTATCTATAAGGTTCAAGACTTACCCAGTTCGTCATTTAGTATCTAAAAGGTTCAAGACTTACCCAGTTCGTGATTTAGTATCTATAAGGTTCAAGACTTACCCAGTTCGTCATTTAGTATCTATAAGGTTCTAGACTTACCCAGTTCGTCGTCATTTAGTATTGATAAGGTTCAAGACATACCCATTTCGTCATTTAGTATCTATAAGGTTAACAACTTACCCAGTTCGTCTTTTAGTATCTATAAGGTTCAAGACTTATCCAGTTCGTCATTTAGTATCTATAAGGTTGTAGACTTACCCAGTTCGTCATTTAGTATTCATAAGGTTCTAAACTTTCCCAGTTCGTCATTTAGTGTCTATGAGGTTCAAGACTTACACAGTTCGTCATTTAGTATCTATAAGGTTATAGACTTACCCAGTTGTCAGTTAGTATCTATAAGGTTCAAGACTTACCCAGTTCGTCATTTAGTGTCTAAAAGGTTCAAGACTTACCCAGTTCGTCATTTAGTATCTATCAGGTTCAAGACTTACCCAATTCGTCATTTAGTATCTATAAGGTTCACGACTTACCCAGTTCGTCATTTAGTATCTATAAGGTTCTAGACTTACCCAGTTCGTCGTCATTTAGTATTGGTAAGGTTCAAGACATACCCAATTCGTCATTTAGTATCTATAAGGTTAAAAACTTACCCAGTTCGTCATTTAGTATCTAAAAGGTGCAAGACTTACCCAGTTCGTCATTTAGTATCTATAAGGTTCAAGACTTACCCAATTCGTCATTTAGTGTCAATAAGGTTATAGACTTACCCAGTTCGTCGTCATTTAGTATTGGTAAGGTTCAAGACATACCCAATTCGTCATTTAGTATCTATAAGGTTAAAAACTTACCCAGTTCGTCATTTAGTATCTAAAAGGTGCAAGACTTACCCAGTTCGTCATTTAGTATCTATAAGGTTTAAGACTTACCCAATTCGTCATTTAGTATCTATAATGTTATAGACTTACCCAGTTGTCAGTTAGTATCTATAAGGTTCAAGACTTACCCAGTTGTCAGTTAGTATGTATAAGGTTCAAGACTTACCCAGTTCGTCATTTAGTATTTAAAAGGTTCAAGACTTACCCAGTTCGTCAATTATTATCTATCAGGTTCAAGACTTACCCAATTCGTCATTTAGTATCAATAAGGTTCACGACTTACCCAGTTTGTCATTTAGTATCTATAAGGTTCTAGACTTACCCAGTTCGTCGTCATTTAGTATTGGCAAGGTTCAAGACATACCCAATTCGTCATTTAGTATCTATAAGGTTAAACACTTACCCAGTTCGTCATTTAGTATCTAAAAGGTGCAAGACTTACCCAGTTCGTCATTTAGTATCTATAAGGTTTAAGACTTACCCAGTTCGTCATTTAGTATCTATAAGGTTCAAGACTTACCCAGTTCGTCATTTAGTATCTAAAAGGTTCAAGACTTACCCAGTTCGTGATTTAGTATCTATAAGGTTCAAGACTTACCCAGTTTGTCATTTAGTATCTATAAGGTTCTAGACTTACCCAGTTCGTCGTCATTTAGTATTGGCAAGGTTCAAGACATACCCAATTCGTCATTTAGTATCTATAAGGTTAAAAATTACCCAGTTCCTCATTTAGTATCTAAAAGGTGCAAGACTTACCCAGTTCGTCATTTAGTATCTATAAGGTTTAGGACTTACCCAGTTCGTCATTTAGTATCTATAAGGTTCAAGACTTACCCAGTTCGTCATTTAGTATCTAAAAGGTTCAAGACTTACCCAGTTCGTGATTTAGTATCTATAAGGTTCAAGACTTACCCAGTTTGTCATTTAGTATCTATAAGGTTCTAGACTTACCCAGTTCGTCGTCATTTAGTATTGGCAAGGTTCAAGACATACCCAATTCGTCATTTAGTATCTATAAGGTTAAAAACTTACCCAGTTCGTCATTTAGTATCTAAAAGGTGCAAGACTTACCCAGTTCGTCATTTAGTATCTATAAGGTTTATGACTTACCCAGTTCGTCATTTAGTATCTATAAGGTTCAAGACTTACCCAGTTCGTCATTTAGTATCTAAAAGGTTCAAGACTTACCCAGTTCGTGATTTAGTATCTATAAGGTTCAAGACTTACCCAGTTCGTCATTTAGTATCAATAAGGTTCTAGATTTACCCAGTTCGTCGTCATTTAGTATTGATAAGGTTCAAGACATACCCATTTCGTCATTTAGTATCTATAAGGTTAAAAACTTACCCAGTTCGTCATTTAGTATCTATAAGGTTCAAGACTTATCCAGTTCGTCATTTAGTATCTATAAGGTTGTAGACTTACCCAGTTCGTCATTTAGTATTCATAAGGTTATAAACTTTCCCAGTTCGTCATTTAGTGTCTATGAGGTTCAAGACTTACCCAGTTCGTCATTTAGTATCTATAAGGTTATAGACTTACCCAGTTGTCAGTTAGTATCTATAAGGTTCAAGACTTACCCAGTTCGTCATTTAGTATGTATAAGGTTCTCGACTTACCCAGTTCGTCATTTAGTATCTAAAAGGTTCAAGACTTACCCAGTTCGTCATTTAGTATCTATAAGGTTCACGACTTACCCAGTTCGTCATTTAGTATCTATAAGGTTCCAGACTTACCCAGTTCGTCGTCATTTAGTATTGATAAGGTTCAAGACATACCCAATTCGTCATTTAGTATCAATAAGGTTAAAAACTTACCCAGTTCGTCATTTAGTATCTATAAGGTTCAAGACTTGCCCAGTACGTCATTTAGTATCTATAAGGTTCAAGACTTACCCAGTTCGTCATTTAGTATCTATAAGGTTCAAGACTTAACCAATTCGTCATTTAGTATCTATAAGGTTCAGGACTTACCTAGTTTGTCATTTAGTATCTAAAAGGTTCAAGACTTACCCAGTTCGTCATTTAGTATCTATAAGGTTCTAGACTTACTCAGTTCGTCATTTAGTATCTATGAGGTTCTAGACTTGCCCAGTTCGTCACTTAGTATATATAAGGTTCTAGACTTACCCAGTTCGTCATTTAGTATCTATACGGTTCAAGACTTACCCACTTCATCATTTAGTATCAATCAGGTTCACGACTTACCCAGTTTGTCATTTAGTATCTATAAGGTTCTAGACTTACCCAGTTCGTCGTCATTTAGTATTGGCAAGGTTCAAGACATACCCAATTCGTCATTTAGTATCTATCAGGTTAAAAACTTACCCAGTTCGTCATTTAGTATCTAAAAGGTGCAAGACTTACCCAGTTCGTCATTTAGTATCTATAAGGTTTAAGATTTACCCAGTTCGTCATTTAGTATCTATAAGGTTCAAGACTTACCCAGTTCGTCATTTAGTATCTAAAAGGTTCAAGACTTACCCAGTTCGTGATTTAGTATCTATAAGGTTCAAGACTTACCCAGTTCGTCATTTAGTATCAATAAGGTTCTAGACTTACCCAGTTCGTCGTCATTTAGTATTGATAAGGTTCAAGACATACCCATTTCGTCATTTAGTATCTATAAGGTTAAAAACTTACCCAGTTCGTCATTTAGTATCTATAAGGTTCAAGACTTATCCAGTTCGTCATTTAGTATCTATAAGGTTGTAGACTTACCCAGTTCGTCATTTAGTATTGATAAGGTTCTAAACTTTCCCAGTTCGTCATTTAGTGTCTATGAGGTTCAAGACTTACCCAGTTCGTCATTTAGTATCTATAAGGTTATAGACTTACCCAGTTGTCAGTTAGTATCTATAAGGTTCAAGACTTACCCAGTTCGTCATTTAGTATGTATAAGGTTCTCGACTTACCCAGTTCGTCATTTAGTATCTAAAAGGTTCAAGAATTACCCAGTTCGTCATTTAGTATCTATAAGGTTCAAGACTTAACCAATTCGTCATTTAGTATCTATAAGGTTCAGGACTTACCTAGTTTGTCATTTAGTATCTAAAAGGTTCAAGACTTACCCAGTTCGTCATTTAGTATCTATAAGGTTCTAGACTTACTCAGTTCGTCATTTAGTATCTATGAGGTTCTAGACTTGCCCAGTTCGTCACTTAGTATATATAAGGTTCTAGACTTACCCAGTTCGTCATTTAGTATCTATACGGTTCAAGACTTACCCACTTCATCATTTAGTATCAATCAGGTTCACGACTTACCCAGTTTGTCATTTAGTATCTATAAGGTTCTAGACTTACCCAGTTCGTCGTCATTTAGTATTGGCAAGGTTCAAGACATACCCAATTCGTCATTTAGTATCTATCAGGTTAAAAACTTACCCAGTTCGTCATTTAGTATCTAAAAGGTGCAAGACTTACCCAGTTCGTCATTTAGTATCTATAAGGTTTAAGATTTACCCAGTTCGTCATTTAGTATCTATAATGTTCAAGACTTACCCAGTTCGTCATTTAGTATCTAAAAGGTTCAAGACTTACCCAGTTCGTGATTTAGTATCTATAAGGTTCAAGACTTACCCAGTTCGTCATTTAGTATCAATAAGGTTCTAGACTTACCCAGTTCGTCGACATTTAGTATTGATAAGGTTCAAGACATACCCATTTCGTCATTTAGTATCTATAAGGTTAAAAACTTACCCAGTTCGTCATTTAGTATCTATAAGGTTCAAGACTTATCCAGTTCGTCATTTAGTATCTATAAGGTTGTAGACTTACCCAGTTCGTCATTTAGTATTGATAAGGTTCTAAACTTTCCCAGTTCGTCATTTAGTGTCTATGAGGTTCAAGACTTACCCAGTTCGTCATTTAGTATCTATAAGGTTATAGACTTACCCAGTTGTCAGTTAGTATCTATAAGGTTCAAGACTTACCCAGTTCGTCATTTAGTATGTATAAGGTTCTCGACTTACCCAGTTCGTCATTTAGTATCTAAAAGGTTCACGACTTACCCAGTTCGTCATTTAGTATCTATAAGGTTCCAGACTTACCCAGTTCGTCGTCATTTAGTATTGATAAGGTTCAAGACATACCCAATTCGTCATTTAGTATCAATAAGGTTAAAAACTTACCCAGTTCGTCATTTAGTATCTATAAGGTTCAAGACTTGCCCAGTACGTCATTTAGTATCTATAAGGTTCAAGACTTACCCAGTTCGTCATTTAGTATCTATAAGGTTCAAGACTTAACCAATTCGTCATTTAGTATCTATAAGGTTCAGGACTTACCTAGTTTGTCATTTAGTATCTAAAAGGTTCAAGACTTACCCAGTTCGTCATTTAGTATCTATAAGGTTCTAGACTTACTCAGTTCGTCATTTAGTATCTATGAGGTTCTAGACTTGCCCAGTTCGTCACTTAGTATATATAAGGTTCTAGACTTACCCAGTTCGTCATTTAGTATCTATAAGGTTCAAGACTTACCCACTTCATCATTTAGTATCTATAAGGTTCAAGACTTACCCAGTCTGTCGTCGAAGTTATAAGGTATGCCATGAGCGGTAACTTCAGCAAAGTCATTCCTATCTTTCACAATTTTATAGGTGGCCATTTCTGTAAATCAAAAAGCATAGTAGACGTTAGTCTTTTATTATGAGCTGACAAATATTATACTGGTCAAATGGGTATCCAAAAAGTCAACATGTACTAAAAACAGCATTATCATACAGGTAAAATAGATAATACAGAATCACAATATTAAGCATGTACTACAGTACACATAATACAATACAATCAAACCTGTATTAAGAGGTCACCTGTGGGACAAAGAAAAAGTGGCCTTATAGGACAGGTGACCTATTAAAAGAGGTTCATTTCATATGTAATTTTCTATGACATGACAAGAATACAGGTGATTGCTTAAAAGATTTGATTTGATTTTTGGTGTTTAACGCCACTTTCAGCAATATTTCAGCTATTTCATGGTGACTAGTTTTAGTGGTGGAAGAAGCCGGAGTACCCGGAGAATACTACCGACAATGGGCAAGCAACTAGTAAACTTTATTACTTGCGGCTGCGAGTCGAGTGCACCCTTTTTGTAATTTACAAAGCCGGGCACGAACTCACGCCGTATTGCTGCTTAACAGCGGTAACCTCTTGAGTGGGTTTAACTGTATATTATACTGGTCAAATGGGTATCACAAAATTACAGTCATATGCATGCATCTTGAAGTATATTTGGATATTTATTTTGCATGGTGTACTTGATTTTATTAATACACATCATAATATAATGTTGTTTGTCATCAACATATCTAATCATAACTTTATTTATTTGCTAAACAAGGGCCCGGGTGGCTCAATGAGTTAGGTAGTTGGATTACCTCACAACACATACAAGCCTATCATCAATACGGCGTGAGTTCGTGCCCGGCTTTATACATTAAAAAAAGGTGCACTCGACTCGTAGCCGCATGTGATAAAGTTTGCTAGTTGCTTGCCCATGGTCGGTGGTTCTTTCCGGGTACTCCGGCTTCTTCCACCACTAAAACTGGTCGGCATGAAATAGCTGAAATATTGCTTAAACACTAAAAATCAAATCAAATCAAATCATTTGCAAAACAAAACTCCTATATGACTGAGGCAATAGAAATACAAAAATGTACAACAACAAAACAATGCTTATCACCACTAACGTTGTGAGTTCAAACCCCGCACAGGCGAGATCTACTCGATACAACAATATGTGGTTTGGGTGATGATTTGTAATGCCACTTTCAACAAGAAACAAAATATTTTTCTTAGCAGGAAAACAACAAAAGAACAAATCTGTAGAACAAGTGTGAACAACAAATGGCAACATTCGCCTGAAAGATAGACACGGCCGAATATATGAAACGAACACAATAGATCGATTTCTACAGGTTGCAGTTCAACTAGATCCATCATATAGCCTACCCGAATAATCTAGCTAACTGTTCATTAAAGAAAATGACTTGTTGAATTGTTGACTGTTTATTTTCTAAATCTCTCTATATATATCAACAATGTAGTATGACCATGCTTCAATTATTTTCTACTGTACTAATTATTACGTGTATCTTACATGTTAAACATAATTATTATATAGATATATAATATCATGTATATGCATGATATGGTTACTCAGTTCGTTTACACGTTGTCGCGTAAACTTCTGTTTTGCTCAGTTATTTGTATATTTTTCATTTTTTTTTTATATGCTGCAATTCCTGCATTGTACTAAATTGGTTGACCTTCTCACAGTAACCCTATTTCTTATCATCGTAAGCAGAATGTAATATCATACATGAAAGACACAAATGCATATTATTTTACTACAGATATTCCGATTGAGCTTTTCAATTATTCCAAATATGGTCGTAATTGCCGTAGTATTTAAATTAACGTACAATATTACTATTGTTTACATGTATACATGTTGGAGTATCAACTCAACTTTAGTTCATTCATGAAAATCCTTCAATTAAAGAAGCTCACTTCTGTTTTGTAATTGGCTAACATTTTTATTGTGTGACCAACCCTGACCTTTTTGTTTACAAAAATACACCCCCCTTCCCCCAGCCGAGACGTATACCATTTCTAAATACGTTTACACGTGAGTGTATACATGTACATATGTATGGATATCCTCAAATTGGTTTGTCAGCATATTGTAAATCGCTTAAATTATGTGTGGTCATTTTAATTATCCAGTTAAATCAGCTCAACCGCATATTTGGATCTTGAATTGTTGACCTTTTAACTTTTCTAAACATCAAATTAATCTAAATATGTTACATGAGTGTACATACATGCATAAGTACATTGTACATGTACATGTATGGTTATTCCTCAGAATTGTTCAGTTTAATTAATTGATTAGGTCTTATGTCCACCAACTGGGAATTTGGAGTAGTGATTATTGATTGATCCGTTATTCCCGTCGTCGTAAACTCAATGTAACATATGTTTTTTTTTAATAAGTCGTAAACACAATGCAATATAATAGTATTTTAATTTATGTACATTATAGTTAATGAATATAGTTCTACTGCAGCTGTTATATAATACAAAATGACGACATGCACAAGTCATACTGTTGCATCAAATATATTAAACCTGCACGTAAATGCCGCTTTAGCGTGCAATATTTATATTGTGTAGAAGCAGGCCGATTTACAAATGCAGCCCAATGATGAGAATCTTTCAATCGAAACAGCTCAATATACATTACTGGTTTGTAATTAGTTAACACAGTGTAACCTCATTTTCTTCAGGGTTACCTACCTTAGCTTTATCAATAAGTCTGCGCTCGATTAGTTCCATTTGCTTATAAAAATATATCTTGATACATGTACTTCATATATTCTATGCTTTGTTTATTGCTTGTTTGTTTCTGTATATATGTTTTCGTTTCCAAGCGTCGAGCGCAGACCTTACATACATATAAAAAAATAAAAAATAAAAAATAAAAAAAATGTATCTTGATACATGTATTTCACATATTCTATGTTGTGTATTATTTGTTTGATTTTGTTTTTGTAAATGTGTTTTGTTATAGTTATGCACATACCTGATATTGTAAATTACTTCTTGCATCATGCTATATTAATAATCCGAGCACCATAATCACACGTCCTACAATATCTTAGGGAACATATTCGAACTTCGTAAATTCCGCATACATACTACAGTACCTCGTATTCTACTTTCCATAATCACGTTAATATCCATAATATTGATCACTTACTTTTACTTCTTTTCTATGCACACCCTTTACTTCAATGGCGAATCTGACATTGGTGACCTACTTATTGATTGAACTCCTAACCGATACTGCTCTCTCACGTTTTATTCGTGCTACATGTACCAACTGGTATAACATGATTCATGGGTACTGACGCGTTACAACACAGAGAGAACATCGGTCGGTTCTATTGTTTAGCACGTACTGTTAAAAATAGTAAACGGCTAACATTATTAGAATTTATAGGTATATATTTGTTTGCCATTCATGGTATTGTGGCGTTGCCTATTACAGTTTATATTTTTTCGTTTCAATACTAACGACCAATTAGTTAAATCAAAATCGCTGGAATATGTGAATAATTACGCCTTCTTGTGCATTGTGATGCGTATTTTGCTTATAATATCAGGAATAGAAATGAATCCTGGTCCCTCTGATTCAGACTTATCAAGTAGTTTCGGTAGTATCAGTTCAACCTCAACGACTGTAAGTAATTTTATACATAATTCCGTTTCCTTTCTTCATTTGAATATTCAAAGTATTACACCAAAATTAGATCTAATATCCGCAGAATACTCCTGTCGTGAAGATACTCTCATTTACGGAAAGCTGGTTGCGTCCTCATGTAAGTGACGATATGCTTAAAATTCCTGGATACAAATTTCCCGCATTTCGACGAGACAGAGTAGGTAAAATGGGCGGCGGAGTGGTGGTGTTTTAGTAAAGACCATATGAACTGTAGGCATAGACCTGATCTACAAATAGGGAATCTTGAATGTATATGGCTTGTGATAAAAATCAAGAACAAAACATACTTATATGGAACATTTTATATTCCTCCCAATAGCAATCTGCAAACTTGGGATGAACTAGAGCAATCAATTGATCTGGCATTAAACAATACCCATGACATCATCATTACTGGTGATTTTAATATAAACCAATTAAGTGACAATCATAGGAACAAAATTAGTTCATTACTGACCCAATACAGCTTTCAACAGTTAATTACGGAACCCACTTACATGACTGAGCATAGCTCATCTTTATTAGACTTGGTTATGGTAAATAATCCCACGAATGTTTTATATACTTGATACATCTAAAGCTATTGGGCCTGACCTGTTAAACCCTAGGCTCCTTAAAGAAGCAGCATCTATGCTTAAATATCCTTTATGTAGACTGTTTAATTTATCATTAACACTTTCTACCTTTCCATTAGAATGGAAATATGCTAATGTGATCCCCGTTTTTAAAAAAGATGGTCCCAGTAATTCATAAAACTATAGACCAATTTCCCTCATTAGTATACTTGCCAAGGTAATGGAGCGATTAGTCTATAAACATATTTATAACTATTTGATTGACAATAACTTAACTACTTCCCATCAATCTGGTTTTACTCCTGGAGAGTATGCCGTTAATCAACTCATGTACATCACACATGAAATTGGTAGAGCGTTAGATGAAGGTAAGGATGTGAGAGTTGTCTTTTGCGATATAAGTAAAGCATTTGACCGAGTTTGGCATAAGGGATTGCTTCGTAAGCTTGAATCAATAGGGATTAGAGGATCATTATTATCTTGGGTGAGAAAACTACTTGTCTGAAAGAAAACAACGTGTCGTAATTAATAATTCAACTTCTAGTTGGCGTGACATAAATGGTGGTATAACCCAGGGATCTATTTTAAGCCCTCTTTTGTTCATTGTTTTCATAAATGACATACTGACCGATATTAATTCGACTATAAAATTATTTGCCGATGACACTAGTCTGTACTTAATTGTAGACGACCCACAAGAAACAGCACAAACACTCAATGATGACCTAGTGAAATTACATGCATGGTCTACACAATGGTTGGACAATTTTAATCCACAGAAAACTGAAACCATGACTATCTCTCGAAAATTTAATAAACCCCATCAACCTAACCCTATTGTGAATAATACTATCATTAGTACTGTTACTGAACATAAACACCTTGGACTACAACTTTCTGACGATGGTAATTGGAATAAACATATTGACATGATAACTAAAAAAACATTCTCACGTGTTAACATTTTAAGGAAATTCAAATTTATACTGGATCGGAAAACTCTAGAAACAATTTATATTACTTTTATAAGACCATTACTAGAATATGCGGATGTTGTTATGGATACCAAGACTCGAATGCTAATTAACAAACTAGAACATGTTCAGGTTGAAACTGCTAGAATCGTGACTGTGGGTACCATACTTGTATCCTTAGGTAATCTATATATTGAAACCGGGTGGGAAAAATTGAAAGATAGAAGGGAAAGGCATAGAACGATTCAATTTTATAAGATGTCAAATAATCTAACTCCTCAATATCTTAGTAACTTAATTCCGCAAAATTTCCGCATGATCCATGACCACAATACTCGTCATACCTCACGTATTCCTCCAGTACGCACTCGAACATTGCTCTACACAAGCTATTTCATACCCTCCAGTATACAACTATGGAACCAACAGCCAGAAAATATTAAATCAAGCTGATTTGTTCAGATAATTAAATCAAATCTTCAACCCCAAAACAATACTAAACCCATTTATTATTATATTGGTACTCGACTGGGACACATTTTACACGCTAGGTTGCGTATGCAATGCAGCTTTCTCAATCATCACTTATTTCGTAAAAACATTGTAAATTCCCCATGCTGTCAATGTGGGGCAACAGAAACCACGGCCCATGTTCTGCTACATTGTCCCCGTCACAATGCAACAAGACTGAGATATATTTACACCATTAATTTACCAATTAACTTAAATACGGATTTATTATTGCTTGGCTCTACAGACTTAACGAATACCCTAAATACAGATATATTCTTAAACGTGCAGAAGTTCATCATAAGTAGTAAACGATTCACCTCTTAACCATATTCACACAACCTAAACTTGTTAAAACAAAAAGCACTTGCACCTTTGCACTTCATTTGTTTGTTTCTTTTTATATTATTCTTTTCTTGCTAAAGCACACCAAATAACATTGACAACGACTGATTAACACTTGATTAATTCTGCAAAATCCCACTTTATCAATTTTTTTAGATTTTAGATAAGATCCTTCTTTTTTCAAATCTTTTAGATTTTAGATGAGATCTTACTTTTTCAAATCTTTTAGATTTTAGATTATACATTTTAGATTTTAGATAAGATCCTACTTTTTCAAATCTTTTAGATTTTAGATTATTTATCTGCTAGATCTATAATAACCAGTGTATATACATATTTTATGAGTCGTTTTATGTGACAGTGATAGGAACTTTTATAAATATTTATTATACGCGTCGCTATATTATGGTGGTGAATTGACATATTATGTGTTTTATATTGTGGTGATAGAGTGACTTTTATGTATCCTAGATAGTGACTTTTATATATGTACTATATATTTTATGCGTCGTAATTACCGGTATTATAGTGGTGGATTAACCTTCCTCTTATATTGAGGTGTGCCTTGATTGGCAGAAATTCGTCTACCTTTCATACTAATTATACCTTGAACACCAGATAACAACAGGGATACGGATTAATATAAGTATAACCACTTGTTTCCGAATCCTATTGATTAATTTAAATGTCTATATAATTTTTATGTGTATTATCATAATGTGTAATATTGAATTAATTAATAAAATATGTTTATACTACTTTCAACAATATTTCAGTTATATCATGTGATAAAGTTTGTCAGTAACTTGCGACAGTTCGGTAGTTTTCTCTGCGTACTCCGGTTTCATCCACCATTAAGACTGACTGTCCTTGATATTGATGACAAGGTACATCACTTAAATGTTGCAATAGTGCAGATAGACGTTAAGTAGCTATTTATAACTCATCTTGTCATGTTGGTAGTCAAGATCAGATGAGTCATGATTCCGAATATAATAGTTGAAAATAAAAAAACAAACAAACAAACAAAACAAACAAATCGTACCAATGAAAAGATCTGAAAAGGTGTTGCATAAAACGGCAAGCATGCACTTATTATATATATTGTGGCGTGGTAGTGATGGTGATGCACTTCTTTCATCAGTAAGGGAACGACCATTTAACTTGCTGTTGAAAAAAATATTCTGATTTTGGTGGAAAAAAAAAATAATCTGATTCAGATTTTTTGTCATATAACCTAATGCTAAATTCTGGAAAAAAATTTGCGCGACAAAAAAATAAATAAATATTCTAACTATTGTGTTGTCCGGAAAAAAAATTCTGAACGAAACAAAAAACCATAACCCCCCCCCCCCCCCCCCCCCCCCCCCTTCAAGTTAAATGGTCGGCCCCTAATACATTTATTAAATTATTATTTTATTGGAAATAACACACATGTAGGCATATAATAGGCGTGATCAAAGTACATGTAGCATAGCAATACTACACAATTAACAGAATGAAGTGTCAGAGACATATAATGTATATAATGTGATGTGGTTTCATAATATAAACAACAATAATAGAGTCCATCCATTCAGTCTATAATACATAAATAAATGTTTAGAATTAAGGTGGTTAGGTTACACTAATACTTGAAAAGTAAGAATACTGGAGTATAAATTGAAAATAAAATCCCTGAAAAGGAAATGCCACGGAAGGCAAACTAGTATCCCTAGAATAAAAATGACAAATAATGTTCATCTCTCCACCTCGGGTTTTGAAAAAATTCTACGTAAAACCTGAAATTGAAACGAAAGAAACACGCCATCTTACCTGTAAGCCTTTATTACGACAGTGTATGTGCTAAATGTTAAACCCGATATCAGTGTAAAATGTGTGTGACCTGTTTGTCCCAGATATTAAACCTGATAACGACAAGCCGGTATGAATTAAAAAAATAGGTAAAGAGACCTCTTTGTTGGGGGAATGGGAAATAATGGTTAGTATGCATTTGGAAAATAACTCAAATATTTTGTTCCACAGCTTTTGTAGCATAAGGGAAGTAACTCAAAATTGAATGGTAACAATATTTTTTTATGGTGTCGGCCCAATGTTCCGAAGGCACAATAGACCGAAACCCCCAAATAGTCCGGATGCCCGATATGCCACTTTATTTTGTTTATGCAAAACAGTATAACAGTGGTAGATTTAGAGTTTTCCTTACATTTTCTTTTGTGCAAATATAAAGGGGGTGGGTAGTGGGGGCAAAATCTTGGCCAAAATAGCCTAATAATAGATACATGCTCAATACGGCATATTCACATGTTTTAATAGTTTTATTTCAGTACCTCGAAACAGTTTGAATAATTTGTTTGTTAAAGAATTTCGTCGAGATTGAGTTCCAATATTCCATTTTCCGATTGAGAAAGTTCGTCTAGAAATGTGTTTTGTTGGAAATTGATGTTTCCTGAATCAACCACACCAATTTCATGACGGGACACTGTTCATGGACATGCCCTATGAGAGGGGGATCAGTCGGTACATTGTTCCTGGACCCGGAGAGCTTAGAAGGGGCATGCGAATCTCTGAAGAGTCCATAGCCTTAGCCATATTTTGATGCATGATTATTTTTTTTGTAATTTCAACTATTTTTAGTTTATTTTGAAAAATAATTATGTAAAATGCACTTAGACTTCTGAATTATGTTTGTCACTGCATTGTATAAAGTGTATGTTATCTGGACATTTTGTTGCACAGGAAATAAAGCATTTATGAAAGTTTACCAGTGGTTTCATTTGACCCCAAATCTTATATTTTGAGAGAAGTCTCAGCCTGTCCCAGGGCCCCAAAACAGTATTGTTCGGCCTTGCAAAATTTTTCTTGGAGACCCTGTTCGTAGATTGAATCCAGCATTGTCTCACATAGTTTCTGGTAATCAATAATTGTATTGCGGACAACTTTATGTTCCGTTTTCAATCCTATTTCTAACGGGGATAGGAGCCTGTCGTTCTCCATTTTATATAAGCAAACCATGAATCATTGACATGTGCTTTTACGACAGGAAAGTCGTATTGATGGAACAGCCGTGACAGTAATATTGTGTTCGCACGTTTTAGTTACACATCGCATGTTTAATTATTTAATCATTTATTGATATGTTAACATTTTCAGTGAAAATAGAAGTTTTTAAAACTATAGCAACACTCTAAATAATTATATTTAATGATTTTATCACCTGGCTTAAATGTCGCGCCGCACTTTCGCTAATAAGATTTTACCATCTCGATAAATCGCTCGTTTGGCCGGTTACAAAGCGAAGAATGACGTCATGCTAGAATCCTCCTAGTGCTAGCCATTATCCCCCACCACCTCCCACCCCGCAACAAAGAGGTTTTTGTTACCTAATTATTATTCGTACAGGCTTTTAAAGACATAATATCGTTGCGTTTGGTATTTTTTATGAAAGATTTTTTTTGCGTTGAATTGTTCCATCGATTAGACTTTTCTGTCGTAAAAGCACATGTTGATGATTCATAAAATTGCGAACGTCAGGCTTCTATCACCGTTAGAAATAGGATAGAAAGTGGAACATAAAGGTGTCCACGATAAAATCATTGATCACCAGAAACCAAATAACTTTGTGAGACAATACTGGATTAAATCTATGAACAGTGGCCACATACAAACTGTTCCGGCATGACCTTTTTGTGGTTGACACAGGAAATCATCAAGTTCCAACAAATATAAATATGTCTGTAAATCACTCAGCAGGGGCGTAACAACAACTGTAGTAAAAAAGCACGGGCCTACACATATTTTTTCAAAAAAAAAAGAAGAACAAAATTGCAAAAAAAAATAAAAACAATTTGCTTGCTTCATTTGCATTTGTGTATGCGCGCTTGCTACCAAAGGTTCTATGCTGTCAATGTAGGCTTGTAGCATGCTCTGAAAGAAGTGCAAAAGCACGATCGGATTTCTGCGTTTGTGGTCTCGTCAATTAAATGCTTTTATAGTATGGCTCTTTTTGGTGAAGTGACAATTATTGCAAAAAGTTTTTTTGCAACATAAATATGAGTCAAAGAAAACTTGACACGTTTTTTAAACTAAAGTCTTACACTCAACAGCCCACTCCTGATAAAGACAAGGGTGATCGTGATATAAATGTGTCAGAAGCAAACTCAGATGGTCCTTCTAGTGTCGCCAGTGCTAGTGCGATAAGCAAGCATGGACCCCCGTATATTTACGCGGCAGACATCACCTTGATCAATTTGTCACACATAGATAAATTAAACCTGCTAAAAGTTGAGTGGACTGATGCTCACACATTTACATTTCCAAGCAAGTAACAGTCTAGTTACAATAATGCAACCCTCACATCGATTTTTCTAAATATAAGTAACTGCTATATTTAGACGTACAATACATTTATATATCAATACAAGAAACTTCTCGCCTAAAAAATTTAATATGGACAGTAATTTGTAATTTGATTTGATTCTGAGCTTCATCAATTTTAAAAACTTGCTGGAAATTTCAATTGATTAAAGTATTAAATATGTAATTATAGATTAAAATGACCGAAAATAGTCTTTCAGGTCAATTTAGAGCTATTTGAAACACATTTCAAAAATTAAATCCATTTATAAAACCCCGCCTCCAAACCATAAGCGGACTGGTCCATTGAAAGTGATGGCAGCGAATCGTAACCCTCACGTAGAGAATCGAAGAGAGGGTTTCATTATTGTAACTAATAACAGTCTAAAATCATACATACATGTAAAATGCAATAATAAAAATCAAATGGTTGTCGTAATTTCCTAAAATAAACAGTTTCTTTTCCATTTAAAATCCTAAAAAGCGCTAAGCTCCTGGGGGCTTCGCCCCCCGGACCACCAACACCAGCCATTCTCTGGGAAACTTGAGCGGTCCCCAGACCCCTTGCCGATTTTTCCTACACATGAATTTGTACTTTGTTACGCCCCTGCCTAACTATAAATAGTATTACATTTCAAGAAGAACTTTCTCAATTGGACAATGAAATATTAGAACTCAATCTCGACGAAATCCTCCAACAAACAAATAATTCAGCACAATTTAATACCATTACCATGCCACCATCTACATGTATTTCTACCCGCTTTAAGGTTTCTCCAACTGAAAAGGAATTAACTGCGTCAAAAAAATAGCTTCAGTCAAATTCCACTGCGTCCCCTATAATACATGTAAGATGAAAGTAAGTAATACATGTATTCTAGGGGGCGTGGTAGTCGTGATTTCTTTTGGTATTTTGGATTTACAACTACCGATGCAATCAGTGTATATCACCATTAAAGTTGTGAGTTGGAATCCTGTTCATGGCGAGGTGTCCTCGATACACTGAACATTATGTGATGAAGTTTGTCAGTGACTTACGACAGGTCGGTGGTTTTCTCCATGAACTCCGGTTTCCTTCATCAATAAAACTGTCCATCACGATATACCTGCAATATTGATGAAAGTAGCGTTAAACACCATAAACCAAACCAACTGAAAATGAATTAATGGCTATATCAGAAGCCAGAACAGAAAAAACCCCAACCAATAGAGAGACAGTACTGTGTAGTCAAACTATTTCGAGGTACTAAAATCAGTAAAACTATTAAAACATATGATGATGCCATATTGAACATGTATCTATTTCTTAGGCTATTTTTGCCAATATGTTGTCCCCCCTTATATTTGCACGAAAAAGAAAGTTAGAAAAAGTCTAAATCCACCACTGTTATACTGTTTCACATAAACAAAATAAAGTAGCATATCGGGCCTTCGGAATATTGGTTCGACACTCTAAAAACGGGGGTGAACTCAGGTTAAGAGAATACTATGGAACTATTTTGTTGCCATTCCTTTTTGAGTTACTTCCCTTATGCTACAAAAGCTCTTGTTAATTTGAGTTATTTTCCACAAGCATACTAACCATTATCCCCCACAACAAAGAGGTATCTTTACCTAATTTTATTATTCATACAGACTTGACATTAAAATATAGTTTGAAGTAATTATCACACACATGTCACTCACATTTTATTCTGCTATCGGGTTTAATATTTAGGACAAACAGATCACACTCATATTATACAGATTGGATATCGGGTTTAATTTTTAGCAAACATTCGTAATAAAGGCCTATTACAGGTAAGTGTTCCTCTATTTCAGCTTATACGTAGAATTTTTGCCAAACCTGAGGTTTAAACACAAAGATTATTTTGCCATTTTTATTCTAGGGATAATAGTTTACCTTTGTTTTTTTTTCTCAATTTCCAACTATCTATTCAGCAGGGGTGCCGTCGTGACCGTGATCGTATTGGATTTACAACTACCGATGCAATCAGTGTCTATCACCACTAAAGTTGTGAGTTGGAATTCTGTTCATGGCGAGGTGTCCTCGATACACTGAACATCATATGATGAAGTTTGTCAGTGACTTACGACAGGTCGGTGGTTTTCTCCATGGACTCCGGTTTCCTCCATCAATAACACTGCCCACCACGATTTAACTGCAATATTGATGAAAGTAGCGTTAAACACCAAAAACCAAACCGACTGAAAATGAATTAATGGCTATATCAGAAGCCAGAATAGAAAGAAAAAACAACAGACAGACAGTACTGTGTAGTCAAACTATTTCGAGGTACTAAAATCAGTAAAACTATTAAAACATATGATGATGCCATATTGTACATGTATCTATTTCTTAGGCTAATTTTGCCAAGATGCTGTCCCCCCTTATATTTGCACGAAAAAGAAAGTAAGAAAAAGTCTAAATCCACCACTGTTATACTGCTTCGGAATATTGGTTCGACACCCTAAAAACAAGGGGGTGAACTCAGGTTAAGAGAATACTATGGAAATATGTTGTTGCCATTCCTTTTTGAGCTACTTCCCTTATGCTGCAAAAGCTGTTGTTAAATTGAGTTATACTAACCATTATCCCCCCCCCCCCCCCCAACAAAGAGGTATCTTTACCTAATTTTATTATTCATACAGACTTCACATTAAAATATAGTTTGAAGTAATTATCACATACATGTCACTCACATTCAATTCTACTATCGGGTTTAATATTTGAGGACAAACAGATCACACACATATTATACAGATTGGATATCGGGTTTAATTTTTAGCACACATTCGTAATAAAGGCCTATTACAGGTAAGTGTTTCTCTATTTCAGTTTATACGTAGAATTTTTGCCAAACCTGAGGTTTAAACATAAAGATTATTTTGTCATTTTTATTCTAGGGATAATAGTTTGCCTTTGTTTTTTTTTCAATTTCCAACTATCTATTTAGCAGGGGGGGGGGGGGCGTCGCGGTTGCGATCGCATTGGATTTACAACTACCTGTGGAATCAGTGTCTTTCACCACTAATGTTGTGACTTCGAATCTATATCAGGGCGAGGTGCACAACATTAAGTGTTAAAGTTTGTCAGGGACTTGTGATAGGTCGGTGGTTTTCTCCGGGTCCTCCGGTTTCCTCCGACAATTAAACTGACCGCCACGATATAACTGAAATATTGTTGAAAGTGGCGTTAAACACCATCAAACAAGCAAACAAACAAGCAAACAAACAAAATATATTCAGCATTATGACTAATCTGGTTTTAACAGGAGCAGATAAGCAACATGACAAGACGAGTTCTAGATTGTTAACGTATCTCTGCACAATTGCACCATTTAGGCGATGCATCTTGTCATCGATATCAATAACAAAAAGCTAAGCATTTATGATATAATAACTGAACATGTAATCAAATTAATCAATATACAAAAATATATTTATTCTATTGTCCTATTGTTTTTTGTTGTTGCATTTCTATTGCTTCAGTCCAATTGGAGATTTGTTTAGCAAATAAATAAAGATATAATTAGATTTATTACATAATGATTTTGTACTCTTTATTTCATTGGTTTAGAATTTATCACCTAGCATGCCATTAATCTTTGAATTGTTTGATTAAAATCCATATTGACTCTCTTTCATTTTCACTTTCCATTGCATTATGTATGACGTCATAATGAAGAGATTAATTTCATATTGACTTGGTTTCACTTTCACTTTCACTTTTCATTTTAATGTAATAAAACAGTTACAGTCTTTTGTATCGGTCAATGCGAGTTTTTATGGACCTTAGAAATCAAAATTCAGCTCAGCATAAAGGCTTCGGTGAATATCGTTTTTAAGGTCCATAAAAACTCACATTGACCTCAACAAAAGACTATTATTGTATAATATTGATTACAAACTACATTATATTATGATGTATTAATAAAATCAATTAAAACATTCAAAATAAATATCCAATTATGCTTCAAGATGCATGTATATGATTTTGTGATTTTGTGCTACTCATTTGACTAATATAATATAGCTGGATGTGTGTAGTACATGATTAATATTGCGATTGTGTATTATCTATTTGACCCATGGGCATCTTAACAGCATAATATACCACCGTCCAAAGCAGTGCACTGAGGCCCCTATCTACACAACCACTCACAGGAATAAAATGTAAATGGTCGACAAGATTAAATATATATTTATTGTATTGGTACTTCCAACAAAATCAGTGTTTAAGCATTGAAAAACATGCATAGATTAGCATTGGGCCCATATGCTCGTCCTAACTGCCCAGTGTGTCCATGCGTTAAGACGACACTGATATTGACCTGTACAATATTGCTGTTTGTAGTACAGCTTGGCTTTGTTATTTTGGAATACCCAATTTAACAGTATAATATTCGTCAGCTCATAATATCACACTGACATATACAATGGTTTTTAATTTTCAGAAATGACCACCTATACAATGGTAAAAGATAGGAATGACTTTACTGAAGTTACCGATCACGGCATACCTTATAACTTCGACGATAGACTTGGTAAGTCTTGAACCTCATAGAAACACAAATATAGATACTATATGACATATTGGGCAAGTCTAGAATATCTGCAAAACAAACATACATGAATATGTTCGGCTTGTCCTAATCATTATCCGGCCCTTTCGTCATTTGTGGCTTATAACCGGGTTTGTAACAAGTGTGATACGGCGGGTGCCGCTACCGAAACAGGAATTGATTACCCTTCCGGAGCACATGGGATCAAACCAGGTACTCAATGGGGTTCATGTTGCTCATTCATTAGATAAGTCTCCCAAACAATGTTTGGAGACTTATTATTTTTGCTCCGTTTCTTATTATTATTTTTATTATTATTATTCTTATTCTTCTCCTTTCTTTCCGCGAAGCATGAACTTGTGCACGGCAGATCTCAGGAACTACAGGACAACATTTCATAAAACTTGGTGGAGTTATAGATATATGTTTTTAGTTGATAATAAACTTTTCAGATTTGTGGTAAATGGGGTCAAAGCCATATTTTTTGAGGTTCAAATGGGGTGGGGTGGAGGTTACTATAGAATCCTATGGGAAGCTTGAAATTTCGTACATTAATGTTGATAACTTCTAACTGGATAATGAGAGAGACATAAAATTTGACATAGTGATAGGTCACTATTAGTGGAGCAATTCTGCGTGGGGGTAAAAATTCAACATTGTCCGATATCATCAAAATTTGATATGTGGGTAGATAGTGTCAGTGGCCGGTTTGGGAGACTTCATAATCGTTAGATTATAATTATATCTTGTTTTCGTTGCAGTATTTGTCCTTTTGTACGTTAATTTGTAATATACGTATGTACGCGCATCATAAATAAATGTATCTGAAAATTATAATTTACATATTGCTTTTTATATAATATCTTTATTGAAATTTAAATCTCTTTTTAATCTTGAATAAGAAATCTTCATGAGATACCTATGTTTTGGTTTATATAGAATATTTCTTTATCTTATGCGAATCATGAGGACATGGTGATAGTATTTCATAGAAGCAATTTCATATATGAAATCTTGAAAGTTGTGTCAGATAATATAAAATTTTAGTGCTTGTTGTGTTTTACACAAGCCGACAAACTGTTTTCACTGAATTTTTGAAACCCTAAAGAAATTGAAATTATTTGCTTGGATATCAAGTCTTTGAAGTCATAATTTATACTTGATATTTTTTGTAGCTGTGATAGTTTTGATTGCAATTAAGCATATAATAATATCTACATTATTTGTTAAATAAATTTCATGAAGAAAATTCATTTACATAAATCATACATTAAATATCTAAGGAGAAAGATGAAAAGTAATCCAAATGTAATCAGAAAGTAACCATGATTACAGGGTCAATTACATTACGATTACATGTAATCTAAAAATGTCCGATTACAGATTACATTCGATTACATGAAAAATGTAATGAATTACAACCGATTACGATTACAAATTACGATTACCCAATGTCTGTCACTCACTCACTCAATGATAAAAGAGGAAACAATTTTCGGTGAGAATTCAGATTGCATTATTAGACTGAAATATTCCATTTACCATCAAATATAGAAAATTAATATAATTGTACATACGTTAATTTTTAAGATTTCTGTTAGTTGATAATTCTAAAGATATAATTGTAAATACGTTATCTTTTTTTTGAAAATTGCGTTAGACTCACTCACTCACTCACTCATTCCCTCCCTCCCTCCCTCCCTCCCTCCCTCCCTCCCTCCCTCCCTCCACTTGCGGCTGCGAGTTGAGTGCACCCTTTTTTGTAACTTACAAAGCCGGGCGCGAACCCACGCCGTATTGGTGATAGGCTTGTATAAGTTGTTAAATCCAACGACCTAACTCATTGAGAGAAATTCAATTCAACATTCATATATTTGAACTTAGCTAGGAAGTGGAAACATTTTTCTTGCAATCTGAAGAGTTAGTAGAAAGCTTATAACAGTGTCTCAGAATTTTAATACAGAGCCTTTTTTTTTCAATGAAGTTATTTCGAATTTTAAGGTAAAAGTAACAAATTACATGAATAACTTCCAACGTGATTTATTTTTACACAAGACCATGTTTCAAAAAAATGTGACATAAATAGGCCTGCATGGTCGGCTCTGGAACACTGGATTTATTGGCGAGAGTTTATATAATTTTCAGGAAAGGAATTGGTGGTGATTTGGTTTAAATAATTTTTAGCCCTTAAAAGGGCTGTTGTAGCACCTAAAAAGGACTGTTCAATATTTGTTTAGTACGCCTCAACGACGTTGAAAAAAATTATTGGAGTACCCTCGGCATCCATGTGAGTAGTATATGGGTACGAACAAATTATTATATGAGGTGGAGCAATGTGGAGCAACCGGAAGTGACGTGACCGAAAATGACATGACCGGAAGTCATGTGACCGTATGTCATGTGACCGTAAGTGACGTTAGTCACGTGACCCTATCCACAATTATATTCTGCGCATGTTCAACCGGAAGTTGCGTCATATCCGCCCTAGTGGGGCCTTTTGACCCGAAGTGCCAAAGTCACGTGACCGGAACAGGTCCTGTCCGGAAGTGTCCCTGAACAGAAGTAGGTTCTGCGCATGCCCGGCTTTACAATATTTTTTAGTATTAACCTCATTCGGACTATTTTCAGATTGTGAGTGAAACGGTTGAATTTACACACCGATAAACTCTTGCAAAATCGCAATTAATGCTATAATAAATTTAATTTCCAATTATGTAGAAATACAAGTCACATCAAATTAATTTTAATTACCCATTCGAAATTATCTGTTTTGTATGTTATTATACAAAGAAAAAGAAAGCATGATCAGGGGGGTAACCAGGGTAACATTAAGTGTAAGTGGCGAGGGGGTCTTATGTAATATGGACGTCTACGGCTGCAATCGGGTAATGGGCCGTTCCTGACGGGGATTAGTGGCCAAAATGGGGATTCTTCAAAATTTTCCAAGATTTCCTCGAAATTGACATTCTTGCTAATCACCATGTAAACATCCGAAGATTGTTATAGCAAATTGATCGGAACGTTTTTGAAGGAGTTATTGATATTGTTGACTCATCAATATTTAATGATGAAACAAATCTACTCGCCATAGAAATTCTTTAGAACTGTGCATGCTTGATTATTGCAATATGCACATTTGTAAAACGTTACGGAAGTTTGGTAGGAGTAGCTTAGTAATTTGTAAGTGGAATATTAAATCAGAAAGTTTGTACACAAAAATCATCCTATATTTTAATTGGGAATTATAAATATCTTTCTCAAAAGATGAAAGAATGTCGTCTGCTTTTTCGGTCAATAATAAACCTAAATTACCATTTGCTTTTCTGGAATTTGCATCATTTTTCATCGGTTTACAATAATACATATGTGGTTTAAAGTTCTTTTTTTTTCTCAAAAAGTTGTGTATATGAGTGGGTTTTTTCGTCAATATAGCTACACTCCTGATAATAAAACGGATAATTTGATAAACAAAATAAAAAATAATTCATGGAACACATAATGTGTTGTGAGTTTTAACATGGGTTGGCAGGATATTAGGATTTTATCTCGAGCTGTAGCAAGGGATAACATTTGCTAATATTCCACCAACCCATATTGCGATTCTGATATGTCTAACAGTACAAATATGTTAGTACACTTTGATGAGAAACACGGTAATTTATGCTTGCGTTTGCGGGCAGAGTTCGTACACAATTTATGTGACGCAGGATGGCTGTTCTATCTTCCATCCTGTCAAATTCGAACAGACGAAAGCTCATCAACGTGTGCTCTTACGACGGGCAAGTGTTATTGAAGGAATAGCCGTTTGTTTGTTTGTATGCTTGATGGTGTTTAACGCCACTTTCAGTTTTATTGGTGGAGGAAACCGGAGAACCCGGAGAAAACCACCGACCTGTCTCAAGTCACTGACAAACTTTATCACATAATGTTGTGCACTTCGCCCAGATCGAAATTCGAGCTCACAACATCAGTGGTGATAGGCACTAATTGCATAGGTAGTTGTAAATCCAACTATCATACGATCACGGCCACGACGGTCCACTGGAACAGCTGTAACAAATATATTATGCTTATTCAAGTACACATCGCATATTTGTCAGTTATTGTGTTTTTAATATTTTACCAACATTGTGTGATTTTATAAGGTGGTTTAAATGTGTGGACAGCGCATGTGCAAATGAGAACTTACGAGGTAATATATCACTGGTTTATTTACAAAGAGAAAGAAGTACGTCATATTAGAAAGTATATTATATTTATATCTCCTTGCATAGAAGAAAACCTGCAGTTATGAAGGTTGGGAAAACAATATCGCTAGAACATCAACGAGTCCGACAGACTATCATGTTTTGTCCATTCGGGTTAATTGCTCCGAAAGACCTTTAAATTATTTTGTTTTCCAGTCTGTTGACTATCAGTTAAATTGGATATCTATGATTTTATTACCCATAATAAATAATAATGGGACTTTTTTGACATTTTGAATGCTTGAAAATTAACTTCAGTCTAATTTTGATAAATATTAAATGCGTAAATTTTAACAGAATTCATTACTGATTGAAACTCTACCTAACAACATATTCATAAAAAAATAATATTTCAACGACACTCTGGATAAATTCATTTTTATATTGATTTCTTAAGGATGTTTAACAATAAATTCTAAAATACAATATCCTTTTGTTTAATTATTTAAAAACTAAGATATCAGCAGCTTTATTTAAACTTCATTATAAGTAAGGGAGTGAAATAATATGTTGCGCATACCCAAGGGAGTTTCGAAGGGGTCACGTGACTTTGTCACTTCCGGTCAAAAGGCCCCACTAGGGAGGATATGGCGCAACTTCCGGTTGCGCATGCACAGAATATCCTTTCGGACATGGTCGCTTCCGGTCACATGACTTCCGGTCATGTCACTTCCGGTCACGTCACTTCCGGTTGCTCCCCATTGCTCCCCCTCAAATAATAATTTGTCCGTACTCATGTGCACGTCAGCATCAGCGTTCCCGTCCACGCTCATATCTCTGCAACTATAAGTTGTGGGAGCATGTTAACTTGAATGTAGATGCATCTGGGATGGTAGGTCAGCGTCCAGACAAAAGTAGGTCACTTTGACCCACATTTCGCGCTTCAATTACTTGCGAAACGTGGTGGGGTATCATGTAATGTCCCATTAGATGCCCTATTTTTTGCATTTGGGAAACCCCATTCAAAGTCATTTGAATCATCCATGTACAAACTATTTGGCTAGTAAGCCCATCGACACTGATAGTCGACCAAAAGTGACACTGGCAAGTGCTAGTAAAATTTAACAGAGCAGCTAAGTTGAATATTCAAGCCATTTTCAGAGGGGGACTACAATATAGTCATTCTTTCGGGGGGAATTCCTACTATACAGCCATTCTTCCGGGGGGGGGGGGGATCCCACTACATAGACATTTTTTGGGGGGGGGAAATCCTACTATATAGTCATTTTTCAGTGGGGAAAAATGACTCTATAACGCTCCTATAGTAGTTTTTCCTTCTAGCCATTTTTCCGGGGGGAAAACTGACTATGGGGAAAACATGGCTCTATAAGACCGGTACCTTAATATCTAATTAGGTAATTACTACAATGTAAAATAGTTGCCGGATATCACGTCATTAAAGTCAAAAATAAAAATGAATGATAATTAAAATAAAAACAATGCTATCAAATTTGGTGAGCACGACGCGTTTTTGGAATAGCCTTCATCAGGTAGGCTCAAAATCGGGAGTTTGGAGAGCCAAATAATTTAAAGTTTTGGGCGCAATAAAGCCAAAGGGCTTAAACAGGATAGACAAAACCGGCTAAGGTCACCAATGCCCGAGGGAAACATATCGATGTTGTTAGTTTGGTTGAAGGATCAAACCGCAATAATGCGCATGGTTGGAAAAGCATCCAATCATTTGCAAGACGCAAGCATATTACGTAAACTTCTACAGAACCGTTTCACCTCGGGCGGAGTAGAACTCATAAATCGTACTGGTGATCGACACCAGAACAGAAATCAATTAACGTTCGATATCAATGTAAACATCTGGAAAATAAGTCATGTAATGCAACTGCGGAAATAATGCGTATACAGTAAAAGGTATTTCCCTGTTACTATTTTTTCTTCCTCGCAAACACCTTTGAATTGTTGAGAATTCGACTATTGTTGTTTTGAGCGAACCTAATGATAATTATTTCACAAATGGGTCTTGCTCATTCAATGAGAAACAATAATAGACACATTGTCGGAACAGCTCTAAAATCGAATAGGAAAACTCGATACCACTAACACACAAATACATGACCGCCCATTGTCCTGTTTCAGTACAGTAAGCAAATAAGGGTAATAAAAAAATTACCGAACTCCGAACAATCTTGCAAAGGGAAAGTCAAAACTCATAATTATATAGACAGACAAAATCAGTCAACAACCGGAAAACTGTGAAAACCGGAATGACCCTGACTTGGTACAGACATTTCTAAAGAAATGGTGGGTTGAATCAGATTTTAAAGCGCCAAACCTCCCGCTTTCATTACGGCTCAAAGGTTCCGGCTGTCACTATAACAGTATTTATAACAATACTGGAACAAAATAGGTAAAATGGTTGTCAAAGCAGTACCAAATTCAATAGAAGTGACATGTAGATATTTTAGTATTAGCAAGGAACCCATGATTTAACTTTTAGGAGGGCGGGGAGCTATGCTTTCTCCCAAGTTAGATTATTTAACTATTAGTATTTATTTGCACAAAACAGTAAATCAGATAGGCTTAAACATGAATATACCAAAAATACCAAAATATCTTGTTGTAAGCTGCATTGTTAGATAATTTATTAATTTCCATCTATCAGGTCAAGATATTTTTTTTCTGTAAAATATGGCGACATAAATTAAAACAAAACATAGCCCCACTCCCACTAATAGTTAAATAATCGTTCCCTTAGTAACGATATAAACAATGTTTTTCTCTAAAGCATCCTAAACAATGACTATACATATTGAACAATTATGAATTTTTCATACCATAACAAGTCACGCCTGTATTAGCAAACATTTCATAGAAGAGTTGAAAGTCTTGCTTGAAAGACCATTTTTAAGTTCAAACTTTGTGACAAAAATCGCTTAATTATCTAAAACTAATAATCTAATAGAAAAAACAGCATATCATTTAAACTGTATTATCAAGTACGGGAGTGAAATAGTATATGACAGGGACTTAGAGATGAAGTATGCACGTTTTAAATGTGTAGTGATATTACTCAGTGCATTCATATTGTGTAAGTATAATTTGATTTTTATTGTTGTACTATAAGTATTTGATCATAGAAGATAAAGATTGTCAGTGATTTGCTGCATGTCGGTAGTTTTTACGTTTTCAGTTGAAAAACAAATGTTTGAATGTTTATATAAATATTAAATTGGTAAATTCGAATAGGTATCGTGATTGGCCGAAAGTGTATTTGATATCATATTCATGAACAAATTATTTTACTGAAACTTTGAAGAAAATTCGAAATTACATTGATAATTTAATATATATATACATGTAATTTGGTGAATAACAATAAAATTTAAAAACAATATACAATTTCACTCTTTTAATTATCTAAAACTAATCCTACGTACAAAATGATAGCAACTGATATAATCCTTATCATTAGTATGGGAGAGAAATAGTATGTGACAAGGACTTCGAGATGAAGTATGTACGTTTTAAATGTGTGGTGATATTACTGGGTGCATTCATATTGTGTAAGTATAATTTGATTTTTGTTGTTGTACTATAAGTATTTAATCATAGAAACATAGATAATGTATGTTAGTGACTTGTTGCATGTCGGTGGTTTTCTCCGGATACTCCGGTTTCCTCCACCAATAGAACTGCCGCCACGATATAACTGAAATATTGTTGAAAGTGGCGTTAAACACCAAAACCATATGCCTATTAATTGTAATGTATTGTTTCACTTGTTATCGATACACTATTATAGATTTACAGGAGAGTTTTGGGCCCATAGAAATAGCTTAACACATCCACTTTGTATTGAAGTGCATGGAAAGTGAGTGGCCATGTATTTGTGTGTTAGAGGTCATGTATTTGTATGTTAGGTGTATCGCTTTTGGCTCTTTCTAAGATTTTTTTATTGGATTGAAATGTTCCGGCAATGTTGTATTTTTTTGTTTTTTATTTTGTTAGATTATCTTAATTATATATGATTTATTAAAATAGTATAATTTTTAGTATTAACCTCATTCGAACTATTTTCAGATTGTGAGTGAAACGGTTGAATTTACACACCGATAAACTCTTGCAAAATCGCAATTAATGCTATAATAAATCTAATTTCCAATTATGTAGAAATACAAGTCACATCAAATTAATTTTAATTACCCATTCGAAATTATCTGTTTTGTATGTTATTATACAAAGAAAAAGAAAGCATGATCAGGGGGGTAACCAGGGTAACATTAAGTGTAAGTGGCGAGGGGGTCTTATGTACTATGGACGTCTACGGCTGCAATCGGGTAATGGGCCGTTCCTGACGGGGATTAGTGGCCAAAATGGGGATTCTTCAAAATTTTCCAAGATTTCCTCGAAATTGACATTCTTGCTAATCACCATGTAAACATCCGAAGATTGTTATAGCAAATTGATCGGAACGTTTTTGAAGGAGTTATTGATATTGTTGACTCATCAATATTTAATGATGAAACAAATCTACTCGCCATAGAAATTCTTTAGAACTGTGCATGCTTGATTATTGCAATATGCACATTTGTAAAACGTTACGGAAGTTTGGTAGGAGTAGCGTAGTAATTTGTAAGTGGAATATTAAATCAAAAAGTTTGTACACAAAAATCATCCTATATTTTAATTGGGAATTATAAATATCTTTCTCAAAAGATGAAAGAATGTCGTCTGCTTTTTCGGTCAATAATAAACCTAAATTACCATTTGCTTTTCTGGAATTTGCATCATTTTTCATCGGTTTACAATAATACATATGTGGTTTCCTTTTTTTTTTTTTTTTCAAAAAGTTGTGTATATGAGTGGGTTTTTTCGTCAATATAGCTACACTCCTGATAATAAAACGGATAATTTGATAAACAAAATAAAAAATAATTCATGGAACACATAATGTGTTGTGAGTTTTAACATGGGTTGGCAGGATATTAGGATGTTATCCCGAGCTGTAGCAAGGGATAACATTTGCTAATATTCCACCAACCCATATTGCGATTCTGATATGTCTAACAGTACAAATATGTTAGTACACTTTGATGAGAAACACGGTAATTTATGCTTGCGTTTGCGGGCAGAGTTCGTACACAATTTATGTGACGCAGGATGGCTGTTCTATCTTCCATCCTGTCAAATTCGAACAGACGAAAGCTCATCAACGTGTGCTCTTACGACGGGCAAGTGTTATTGAAGGAATAGCCGTTTGTTTGTTTGTATGCTTGATGGTGTTTAACGCCACTTTCAACAATATTTCAATTTTATCGTGGCGGTCAGTTTTATTGGTGGAGGAAACCGGAGAACCCGGAGAAAACCACCGACCTGTCTCAAATCACTGACAAACTTTATCACATAATGTTGTGCACTTCGCCCAGATCGAAATTCGAGCTCACAACATTAGTGGTGATAGGCACTAATTGCATAGGTAGTTGTAAATCCAACTATCATACGATCACGGCCACGACGGTCCACTGGAACAGCTGTAACAAATATATTATGCTCATTCAAGTACACATCGCATATTTGTCAGTTATTGTGTTTTTAATATTTTACCAACATTGTGTGATTTTATAAGGTGGTTTAAATGTGTGGACAGCGCATGTGCAAACGAGAACTTACGAGGTAATACATCACTGGTTTATTTACAAAGAGAAAGAAGTACGTCATATTAGAAAGTATATTATATTTATATCTCCTTGCATAGAAGAAAACCTGCAGTTATGAAGGTTGGGAAAACAATATCGCTAGAACATCAACGAGTCCGACAGACTATCATGTTTTGTCCATTCGGGTTAATTGCTCCGAAAGACCTTTAAATTATTTGGTTTTCCAGTCTGTTGACTATCAGTTAAATCGGATATCTATGATTTTATTACCCATAATAAATAATAATGGGACTTTTTTGACATTTTGAATGCTTGAAAATTAACTTCAGTCTAATTTTGATAAATATTAAATGCGTAAATTTTAACAGAATTCATTACTGATTGAAACTCTACCTAACAACATATTCATAAAAAAATAATATTTCAACGACACTATGGATAAATTCATTTTTATATTGATTTCTTTAGGATGTTTAACAATAAATTCTAAAATACAATATCCTTTTGTTTAATTATTTAAAAACTTAAAATATCAGCAGCTTTATTTAAACTTCATTATAAGTAAGGGAGTGAAATAATATGTTGCGCATACCCAAGGGAGTTTCGAAGGGGTCACGTGACTGTCACTTCCGGTCAAAAGGCCCCACTAGGGAGGATATGGCGCAACTTCCGGTTGCGCATGCACAGAATATACTTTCGGACATGGTCGCTTCCGGTCACATGACTTCCGGTCATGTCACTTCCGGTCACGTCACTTCCGGTTGCTCCCCATTGCTCCCCCTCAAATAATAATTTGTCCGTACTCATGTGCGCGTCAGCATCAGCGTTCCCGTCCACGCTCATATCTCTGCAACTATAAGTTGTGGGAGCATGTTAACTTGAATGTAGATGCATCTGGGATGGTAGGTCAGCGTCCAGACAAAAGTAGGTCACTTTGACCCACATTTCGCGCTTCAATTACTTGCGAAACGTGGTGGGGTATCATGTAATGTCCCATTAGATGCCCTATTTTTTGCATTTGGGAAACCCCATTCAAAGTCATTTGAATCATCCATGTACAAACTATTTGGCTAGTAAGCCCATCGACACTAATAGTCGACCAAAAGTGACACTGGCAAGTGCTAGTAAAATTTAACAGAGCAGCTAAGTTGAATATTCAAGCCATTTTCAGAGGGGGACTACAATATAGTCATTCTTTCGGGGGGAATTCCTACTATACAGCCATTCTTCCGGGGGGGGGGGGGGGGGGGTGATCCCACTATATAGACATTTTTTCGGGTGGAAATCCTACTATATAGTCATTTTTCAGTGGGGAAAAATGGCTCTATAACGCTCCTATAGTAGTTTTTCCTTCTAGCCATTTTTCCGGGGGGAAAACTGACTATGGGGAAAACATGGCTCTATAAGACCGGTACCTTAATATCTAATTAGGTAATTACTACAATGTAAAATAGTTGCCGGATATCACGTCATTAAAGTCAAAAATAAAAATGAATGATAATTAAAATAAAAACATTGCTATCAAATTTGGTGCGCACGACGCGTTTTTGGAATAGCCTTCATCAGGTAGGCTCAAAATCGGGAGTTTGGAGAGCCAAATAATTTAAAGTTTTGGGCGCAATAAAGCCAAAGGGCTTAAACAGGATAGACAAAACCGGCTAAGGTCACCAATGCCCGAGGGAAACATATCGATGTTGTTAGTTTGGTTGAAGGATCAAACCGCAATAATGCGCATGGTTGGAAAAGCATCCAATCATTTGCAAGACGCAAGCATATTACGTAAACTTCTACAGAACCGTTTCACCTCGGGCGGAGTAGAACTCATAAATCGTACTGGTGATCGACACCACAACAGAAATCAATTAACGTTCGATATCAATGTAAACATCTGGAAAATAAGTCATGTAATGCAACTGCGGAAATAATGCGTATACAGTAAAAGGTATTTCCCTGTTACTATTTTTTCTTCCTCGCAAACACCTTTGAATTGTTGAGAATTCGACTATTGTTGTTTTGAGCGAACCTAATGATAATTATTTCACAAATGGGTCTTGCTCATTCAATGAGAAACAATAATAGACACATTGTCGGAACAGCTCTAAAATCGAATAGGAAAACTCGATACCACTAACACACAAATACATGACCGCCCATTGTCCTGTTTCAGTACAGTAAGCAAATAAGGGTAATAAAAAAATTACCGAACTCCGAACAATCTTGCAAAGGGAAAGTCAAAACTCATAATTATATAGACAGACAAAATCAGTCAACAACCGGAAAACTGTGAAAACCGGAATGACCCTGACTTGGTACAGGCATTTCTAAAGAAATGGTGGGTTGAATCAGATTTGAAAGCGCCAAACCTCCCGCTTTCATTACGGCTCAAAGGTTCCGGCTGTCACTATAACAGTATTTATAACAATACTGGAACAAAATAGGTAAAATGGTTGTCAAAGCAGTACCAAATTCAATAGAAGTGACATGTAGATATTTTAGTATTAGCAAGGAACCCATGATTTAACTTTTAGGAGGGCGGGGAGCTATGCTTTCTCCCAAGTTAGATTATTTAACTATTAGTATTTATTTGCACAAAACAGTAAATCAGATAGGCTTAAACATGAATATACCAAAAATACCAAAATATCTTGTTGTAAGCTGCATTGTTAGATAATTTATTAATTTCCATCTATCAGGTCAAGATATTTTTTTTCTGTAAAATATGGCGACATAAATTAAAACAAAACATAGCCCCACTCCCACTAATAGTTAAATAATCGTTCCCTTAGTAACGATATAAACAATGTTTTTCTCTAAAGCATCCTATACAATGACTATACATATTGAACAATTATGAATTTTTCATACCATAACAAGTCACGCCTGTATTAGCAAACATTTCATAGAAGAGTTGAAAGTCTTGCTTGAAAGACCATTTTTAAGTTCAAACTTTGTGACAAAAATCGCTTAATTATCTAAAACTAATAATCTAATAGAAAAAACAGCATATCATTTAAACTGTATTATCAAGTACGGGAGTGAAATAGTATATGACAGGGACTTAGAGATGAAGTATGCACGTTTTAAATGTGTAGTGATATTACTCAGTGCATTCATATTGTGTAAGTATAATTTGATTTTTGTTGTTGTACTATAAGTATTTGATCATAGAAGATAAAGATTGTCAGTGATTTGCTGCATGTCGGTAGTTTTTACGTTTTCAGTTGAAAAACAAATGTTTGAATGTTTATATAAATATTAAATTGGTAAATTCGAATAGGTATCGTGATTGGCCGAAAGTGTATTTGATATCATATTCATGAACAAATTATTTTACTGAAACTTTGAAGAAAATTCGAAATTACATTGGTAATTTAATATATATATACATGTAATTTGGTGAATAACAATACAATTTAAAAACAATATACAATTTCACTCTTTTAATTATCTAAAACTAATCCTACGTACAAAATGATAGCAACTGATATAATCCTTATCATTAGTATGGGAGAGAAATAGTATGTGACAAGGACTTCGAGATGAAGTATGTACGTTTTAAATGTGTGGTGATATTACTGGGTGCATTCATATTGTGTAAGTATAATTTGATTTTTGTTGTTGTACTATAAGTATTTAATCATAGAAACATAGATAATGTATGTTAGTGACTTGTTGCATGTCGGTGGTTTTCTCCGGATACTCCGGTTTCCTCCACCAATAGAACTGCCGCCACGATATAACTGAAATATTGTTGAAAGTGGCGTTAAACACCAAAACCATATGCCTATTAATTGTAATGTATTGTTTCACTTGTTATCGATACACTATTATAGATTTACAGGAGAGTTTTGGGCCCATAGAAATAGCTTAACACATCCACTTTGTATTGAAGTGCATGGAAAGTGAGTGGCCATGTATTTATGTGTTAGAGGTCATGTATTTGTGTGTTAGGTGTATCGCTTTTGGCTCTTTCTAAGATTTTTTTATTGGATTGAAATGTTCCGGCAATGTTGTATTTTTTTTGTTTTTTATTTTGTTAGATTATCTTAATTATATATGATTTATTAAAATAGTATAATTTTTAGTATTAACCTCATTCGAACTATTTTCAGATTGTGAGTGAAACGGTTGAATTTACACACCGATAAACTCTTGCAAAATCGCAATTAATCCTATAATAAATTTAATTTCCAATTATGTAGAAATACAAGTCACATCAAATTAATTTTAATTACCCATTCGAAATTATCTGTTTTGTATGTTATTATACAAAGAAAAAGAAAGCATGATCAGGGGGGTAACCAGGATAACATTAAGTGTAAGTGGCGAGGGGGTCTTATGTAATATGGACGTCTACGGCTGCAATCGGGTAATGGGCCGTTCCTGACGGGGATTAGTGGCCAAAATGGGGATTCTTCAAAATTTTCCAAGATTTCCTCGAAATTGACATTCTTGCTAATCACCATGTAAACATCCGAAGATTGTTATAGCAAATTGATCGGAACGTTTTTGAAGGAGTTATTGATATTGTTGACTCATCAATATTTAATGATGAAACAAATCTACTCGCCATAGAAATTCTTTAGAACTGTGCATGCTTGATTATTGCAATATGCACATTTGTAAAACGTTACGGAAGTTTGGTAGGAGTAGCGTAGTAATTTGTAAGTGGAATATTAAATCAAAAAGTTTGTACACAAAAATCATCCTATATTTTAATTGGGAATTATAAATATCTTTCTCAAAAGATGAAAGAATGTCGTCTGCTTTTTCGGTCAATAATAAACCTAAATTACCATTTGCTTTTCTGGAATTTGCATCATTTTTCATCGGTTTACAATAATACATATGTGGTTTAAAGTTCTTTTTTTTCTCTCAAAAAGTTGTGTATATGAGTGGGTTTTTTCGTCAATATAGCTACACTCCTGATAATAAAACGGATAATTTGATAAACAAAATAAAAAATAATTCATGGAACACATTATGTGTTGTGAGTTTTAACATGGGTTGGCAGTATATTAGGATTTTATCCCGAGCTGTAGCAAGGGATAACATTTGCTAATATTCCACCAACCCATATTGCGATTCTGATATGTCTAACAGTACAAATATGTTAGTACACTTTGATGAGAAACACGGTAATTTATGCTTGCGTTTGCGGGCAGAGTTCGTACACAATTTATGTGACGCAGGATGGCTGTTCTATCTTCCATCCTGTCAAATTCGAACAGACGAAAGCTCATCAACGTGTGCTCTTACGACGGGCAAGTGTTATTGAAGGAATAGCCGTTTGTTTGTTTGTATGCTTGATGGTGTTTAACGCCACTTTCAACAATATTTCAGTTTTATCGTGGCGGTCAGTTTTATTGGTGGAGGAAACCGGAGAACCCGGAGAAGACCACCGACCTGTCTCAAGTCACTGACAAACTTTATCACATAATGTTGTGCACTTCGCCCAGATCGAAATTCGAGCTCACAACATCAGTGGTGATAGGCACTAATTGCATAGATAGTTGTAAATCCAACTATCATACGATCACGGCCACGACGGTTCACTGGAACAGCTGTAACAAATATATTATGCTTATTCAAGTACACATCGCATATTTGTCAGTTATTGTGTTTTTAATATTTTACCAACATTGTGTGATTATATAAGGTGGTTTAAATGTGTGGACAGCGCATGTGCAAATGAGAACTTACGAGGTAATACATCACTGGTTTATTTACAAAGAGAAAAAAGTACGTCATATTAGAAAGTATATTATATTTATATCTCCTTGCACAGAAGAAAACCTGCAGTTATGAAGGTTGGGAAAACAATATCGCTAGAACATCAACGAGTCCGACAGACTATCATGTTTTGTCCATTCGGGTTAATTGCTCCGAAAGACTTTTAAATTATTTGGTTTTCCAGTCTGTTGACTATCAGTTAAATTGGATATCTATGATTTTATTACCCATAATAAATAATAATGGGACTTTTTTGACATTTTGAATGCTTGAAAATTAACTTCAGTCTAATTTTGATAAATATTAACAACATATTCATAAAAAAATAATATTTCAACGACACTATGGATAAATTCATTTTTATATTGATTTCTTAAGGATGTTTAACAATAAATTCTAAAATACAATATCCTTTTGTTTAATTATTTAAAAACTTAAAATATCAGCAGCTTTATTTAAACTTCATTATAAGTAAGGGAGTGAAATAATATGTTGCGCATACCCAAGGGAGCTTCGAAGAGGTCACGTGACTTTGTCACTTCCGGTCAAAAGGCCCCACTAGGGCGGATATGGCGCAACTTCCGGTTGCGCATGCACAGAATATACTTTCGGACATGGTCGATTCCGGTCACATGACTTCCGGTCATGTCACTTCCGGTCACGTCACTTCCGGTTGCTCCCCATTGCTCCCCCTCAAATAATAATTTGTCCGTACTCATGTGCGCGTCAGCATCAGCGTTCCCGTCCACGCTCATATCTCTGCAACTATAAGTTGTGGGAGCATGTTAACTTGAATGTAGATGCATCTGGGATGGTAGGTCAGCGTCCAGACAAAAGTAGGTCACTTTGACTCACATTTCGCGCTTCAATTACTTGCGAAACGTGGTAGGGTATCATATAATGTCCCATTAGATGCCCTATTTTTTGCATTTGGGAAACCCCATTCAAAGTCATTTGAATCATCCATGTACAAGCTATTTGGCTAGTAAGCCCATCGACACTAATAGTCGACCAAAAGTGGCACTGGCAAGTGCTAGTAAAATTTAACAGAGCAGCTAAGTTGAATATTCAAGCCATTTTCAGAGGGGGACTACAATGTAGTCATTCTTTCGGGGGGAATTCCTACTATACAGCCATTCTTCCGGGGGGGGGGGGGGATCCCACTACATAGACATTTTTTCGGGTGGAAATCCTACTATATAGTCATTTTTCAGTGGGGAAAAATGGCTCTATAACGCTCCTATAGTAGTTTTTCCCTCTAGCCATTTTTCCGGGGGGAAAACGGACTATGGGGAAAACATGGCTCTATAACACCGGTACCTTAATATCTAATTAGGTAATTACTACAATGTAAAATAGTTGCCGGATATCACGTCATTAAAGTCAAAAATAAAAATGAATGATAATTAAAATAAAAACATTGCTATCAAATTTGGTGCGCACGACGCGTTTTTGGAATAGCCTTCATCAGGTAGGCTCAAAATCGGGAGTTTGGAGAGCCAAATAATTTAAAGTTTTGGGCGCAATAAAGCCAAAGGGCTTAAACAGGATAGACAAAACCGGCTAAGGTCACCAATGCCCGAGGGAAACATATCGATGTTGTTAGTTTGGTTGAAGGATCAAACCGCAATAATGCGCATGGTTGGAAAAGCATCCAATCATTTGCAAGACGCAAGCATATTACGTAAACTTCTACAGAACCGTTTCACCTCGGGCGGAGTAGAACTCATAAATCGTACTGGTGATCGACACCAGAACAGAAATCTATTAACGTTCGATATCAATGTAAACATCTGGAAAATAAGTCATGTAATGCAACTGCGGAAATAATGCGTATACAGTAAAAGGTATTTCCCTGTTACTATTTTTTCTTGCTCGCAAACACCTTTGAATTATTGAGAATTCGATTATTGTTGTTTTGAGCCAACCTGATGATAATTATTTCACAAATGGGTCTTGCTCATTCAATGAAAAACAATAATAGACACATTGTCGGAACAGCTCTAAAATCGAATAGGAAAACTCGATACCACTAACACACAAATACATGACCGCCCATTGTCCTGTTTCAGTACAGTAGGCAAATAAGGGTAATAAAAAAATTACCGAACTCCGAACAATCTTGCAAAGGGAAAGTCAAAACTCATAATTATATACACAGACAAAATCAGTCAACAACCGGAAAACTGTGAAAACCGTAATGACCCTGACTTGGTACAGGCATTTCTAAAGAAATGGTGGGTTGAATCAGATTTGAAAGCGCCAAACCTCCCGCTTTCATTACGGCTCAAAGGTTTCGGCTGTCACTATAACAGTATTTATAACAATACTGGAACAAAATAGGGAAAATGGTTGTCAAAGCAGTACCAAATTCAATAGAAGTGACATGTAGATATTTTAGTATTAGCAAGGAACCCATGATTTAACTTTTAGGAGGGCGGGGAGCTATGCTTTCTCCCAAGTTAGATTATTTAACTATTAGTATTTATTTGCACAAAACAGTAAATCAGATAGGCTTAAACATGAATATACCAAAAATACCAAAATATCTTGTTGTAAGCTGCACTGTTAGATAATTTATTAATTTCCATCTATCAGGTCAAGATATTTTTTTTCTGTAAAATATGGCGACATAAATTAAAACAAAACATAGCCCCACTCCCACTAATAGTCAAGTAATCGTTCCCTTAGTAACGATATAAACAATGCTTTTCTCTAAAGCATCCTAAACAATGGCTATACATATTGAACAATTATGAATTTTTCATACCATAACAAGTCACGCCTGTATTAGCAAACATTTCATAGAAGAGTTGAAAGTCTTGCTTGAAAGACCATTTTTAAGTTCAAACTTTGTGACAAAAATCGCTTAATTATCTAAAACTAATAATCTAATAGAAAAAACAGCATATCATTTAAACTGTATTATCAAGTACGGGAGTGAAATAGTATATGACAGGGACTTAGAGATGAAGTATGCACGTTTTAAATGTGTAGTGATATTTCTCAGTGCATTCATATTGTGTAAGTATAATTTGATTTTTGTTGTTGTACTATAAGTATTTGATCATAGAAGATAAAGATTGTCAGTGATTTGCTGCATGTCGGTAGTTTTTACGTTTTCAGTTGAAAAACAAATGTTTGAATGTTTATATAAATATTAAATTGGTAAATTCGAATAGGTATCGTGATTGGCCGAAAGTGTATTTGATATCATATTCATGAACAAATTATTTTACTGAAACTTTGAAGAAAATTCGAAATTACATTGATAATTTAATATATATACATGTAATTTGGTGAATAACAATAAAATTTAAAAACAATATACAATTTCACTCTTTTAATTATTTAAAACTAATCCTACGTACAAAATGAGCGCAACTGATATAATCCCTATCATTAGTATGGGAGAGAAATAGTATGTGACAAGGACTTCGAGATGAAGTATGTACGTTTTAAATGTGTGGTGATATTACTGGGTGCATTCATATTGTGTAAGTATAATTTGATTTTTGTTGTTGTACTATAAGTATTTAATCATAGAAACATAGATAATGTATGTTAGTGACTTGCTGCATGTCGGTGGTTTTCTCCGGATACTCCGTTTCCTCCACCAATAGAAATGCCGCCACGATATAACTGAAATATTGTTGAAAGTGGCGCTAAACACCAAAACCATATGCCTATTAATTGTAATGTATTGTTTCACTTGTTATCGATACACTATTATAGATTTACAGGAACAATACTGGAGCAAAATAGGTAAAATGGTTGTCAAAGCAGTACCAAATTCAATAGAAGTGACATGTAGATATTTTAGTATTAGCAAGGAACCCATGATTTAACTTTTAGGAGGGCGGGGAGCTATGCTTTCTCCCAAGTTAGATTATTTAACTATTATTATTTATTTGCACAAAACAGTAAATCAGATAGGCTTAAACATGAATATACCAAAAATACCAAAATATCTTGTTGTAAGCTGCACTGTTAGATAATTTATTAATTTCCATCTATCAGGTCAAGATATTTTTTTTCTGTAAAATATGGCGACATAAATTAAAACAAAACATAGCCCCACTCCCACTAATAGTTAAATAATCGTTCCCTTAGTAACGATATAAACAATGTTTTTCTCTAAAGCATCATAAACAATGACTATGCATATTGAACATTTATGAATTTTTCATACCATACCAAGTCACGCCTGTATTAGCAAACATTTCATAGAAGAGTTGAAAGTCTTGCTTGAAAGACCATTTTTAAATTCAAACTTTGTGACAGAAATCGCTTAATTATCTAAAACTAATAATCTAATAGAAAAAACAGCATATCATTTAAACTGTATTATCAAGTACGGGAGTGAAATAGTATATGACAGGAACTTAGAGATGAAATATGCACGTTTTAAATGTGTAGTGATATTACTCAGTGCATTCATATTGTGTAAGTATAATTTGATTTTTGTTGTTGTACTATAAGTATTTGATCATAGAAGATAAAGATTGTCAGTGATTTGCTGCATGTCGGTAGTTTTTACGTTTTCAGTTGAAAAACAAATGTTTGAATGTTTATATAAATATTAAATTGGTAAATTCGAATAGGTATCGTGATTGGCCGAAAGTGTATTTGATATCATATTCATGAACAAATTATTTTACTGAAACTTTGAAGAAAATTCGATATTACATTGATAATTTAATATATATACATGTAATTTGGTGAATAACAATAAAATTTAAAAACAATATACAATTTCACTCTTTTAATTATTCAAAACTAATCCTACGTAAAAAATGATAGCAACTGATATAATCCCTATAATTAGTATGGGAGAGAAATAGTATGTGACAAGGACTTCGAGATGAAGTATGTACGTTTTAAATGTGTGATGATATTACTGGGTGCATTCATATTGTGTAAGTATAATTTGATTTTTGTTGTTGTACTATAAGTATTTAATCATAGAAGCATAGATAATGTATGTCAGTGACTTGCTGCATGTCGGTGGTTTTCTCCGGATACTCCGGTTTCCTCCACCAATAGAACTGCCGCCACGATATAACTGAAATATTGTTGAAAGTGGCGTTAAACACCAAAACCATATGCCTATTAATTGTAATGTATTGTTTCACTTGTTATCGATACACTATTATAAATTTACAGGAGAGTTTTGGGCCCATAAAAATAGCTTAGCACATCCACTTTGTATTAAAGTGCATGGAAAGTGAGTGGCCATGTATTTGTGTGTTAGAGGTCATGTATTTGTGTGCTAGAGGTCATGTATTTGTGTGTTAAAGGTCATGTATTTGTGTGTTAGGGGTATCGCTTTTGGCTGTTTCTACGATTTTTCTATTGGATTGAAATGTTCCGCAATGTGGTAATTTTTGTTTTTTATTTTGTTAGATTATCTTAATTATATAAGATTTATTAAAATAATATATTTTTTAGTATTAACCTCATTCGGACTATTTTCAGATTGTGAGTGAAACGGTTGAATTTACACACCGATAAACTCTTGCAAAATCGCAATTAATCCTATAATAAATTTAATTTCCAACTATGTAGAAATACAAGTCACATCAAATAATTTTTATTACCCATTCGAAATTATCTGTTTTGTATGTTATTATTCAAAGAAAAAGAAAGCATGATTAGGGGGGGGGGTAACCAGGGTAACATTAAGTGTAAGTGGCGAGGGGGTCTTATGTAATATGGACGTCTACGGCTGCAATCGGGTAATGGGCAGTTCCTGACGGGGATTAGTGACCAAAATGGGGATTCTTCAAAATTTTCAAAGATTTCCTCGAAATTGACATTCTTGCTAATCACCATGTAAACATCCGAAGATTGTTATAGCAAATTGATCGGAACGTTTTTGAAGGAGTTATTGATATTGTTGACTCATCAATATTTAATGATGAAACAAATCTACTCGCCATAGAAATTCTTTAGAACTGTGCAAGCTTGATTATTGCAATATGCACATTTGTAAAACGCTACGGAAGTTTGGTAGGAGTAGCTTAGTAATTTGTAAGTGGAATATTTAATCAAAAAGTTTGTACACAAAAATCATCCTATATTTAAATTGGAAATTATAAATATCTTTCTCAAAAGATGAAAGAATGTCGTCTGCTTTTTCGGTTAATAATAAACCTAAATTACCATTTGCTTTTCTGGAATTTGTATTATTTTTCATCGGTTTACAATAATACATATGTGGTTTAAAATTCTTTTTTTTTGTTCAAAAAGTTGTGTATATGAGTGCGTTTTTTCGTCAATATAGCTACTGTTGATAATAAAACGGATAATTTGATAAACAAAATAAAAAATAATTCATGGAACACATAATGTGTTGTGAGTTTTAACATGGGTTGGCAGGATATTATGATTTTATCCCGAGCTGTAGCAAGGGATAACATTTGCTAATATTCCACCAACCCATATTGCGATTCTGATATGTCTAACAGTACAAATATGTTAGTACACTTTGATGAGAAACACGGTAATTTATGCTTGCGTTTGCGGGCAGAGTTCGTACACAATTTATGTGACGCAGGATGGCTGTTCTATCTTCCATCCTGTCAAATTCGAACAGACGAAAGCTCATCAACGTGTGCTCTTACGACGGGCAAGTGTTATTGAAGAAATAGCCGTTTGTTTGTTTGTATGCTTGATGGTGTTTAACGCCACTTTCAACAATATTTCAGTTTTATCGTGGCGGTCAGTTTTATTGGTGGAGGAAACCGGAGAACCCGGAGAAAACCACCGACCTGTCTCAAGTCACTGACAAACTTTATCACATAATGTTGTACACTTCGCCCAGATCGAAATTCGAGCTCACAACATCAGTGGTGATAGGTACTAATTGCATAGTTAGTTGTAAATCCAACTATCATACGATCACGGCCACGACGGTCCACTGGAACAGCTGTAACAATAATATTATGCTTATTCAAGTACACATCGCATATTTGTCAGTTATTGCGTTTTCAATATTTTACCAACATTGTGTGATTTTATAAGGTGGTTTAAATGTGTGGACAGAGCATGTGCAAATGAGAATTTACGAGGTAATACATCACTGGTTTATTTACAAAGAGAAAGAAGTACGTCATATTAGAAAGTATATTATATTGATATCTCCTTGTATAGAAGAAAACCTGCAGTTATGAAGGTTGGGAAAAACAATATCGCTAGAACATCAGCGAGTCCGACAGACTATCATGTTTTGTCCATTCGGCTTAATTGCTCCGAAAGACCTTTAAATTATTTGGTTTTCCAGTCTGTTGACTATCAGTTAAATTGGATATCTATGATTTTATTACCCATAATAAATAATAATGGGACTTTTTTGACATTTTGAATGCTTCAAAAATTAACTTCAGTCTAATTTTGATAAATATTAAATGCGTAAATTTGAATAGACGTCATTACTGATTGAAACTCTACCTAACAACATATTCATAAAAAAATAATATTTCACCAACACTATGTATAAATTCATTTTTAGATTGATTTCTTAAGGATGTTTAACAATAAATTCTAAAATACAATATCCTTTTGTTTAATTATTTAAAAACTTAAAATATCAGCAGCTTTATTTAAACTTCATTATAAGTAAGGGAGTGAAATAATATGTTGCGCATACCCAAGGGAACTCCGAAGGGGTCAAGTGACCTTTGATCACATCCGGTTCTACTACAAAAAAAAACGCGGGAAAAAGACGGCCATGCGCAGAACCTACTTCCGGACAGGGTCACTTCCGGTCACGTGACTGACGTCACTTCCTGTCACATGACTTCCGGTTAGGTCTCTTCCGGTCACGTCACTTCCGTTTGCTCCGCATTGCTCCCCTCAAATAATAATGTGTCCGTACTTATGTGCGCGTCAGCATCAGCGTTCCCGTACACGCTCATATCTCAGCAACTATAAGTTGTAGGAGCATGTTAACTTGAATGTAGATGCATCTGGGATGGTAGGTCAGCGTCCAAGCAAAAGTAGGTCACTTTGACCCACATTTCGCGCTTCAATTACTTGCGAAACGTGGTGGGGTATCATATAATGTCCCATTAGATGCCCTATTTTTTGTTTTGGGAAACTCCATTCAAAGTCATTTGGATCATCCATGTACAAGCTATTTGGCTAGTAATCCCATCGACACTAGTAGTCGACCAAAAGTGGCACTGGCAAGTGGTAGTAAAATTTAACACAGCAACTAAGTTGAATATTCAAGCCATTTTCGGAGGGGGACTACTATGTAGTCATTCTTTGGGGGGGGGGAGATTCCTACTATATAGCCATTCTTCCGGCGGGGGGGGGGGGAGGGGGGGATCCCACTACATAGCCATTTTTCCGGCTGGAAATCCTACTATATAGTCATTTTCCGTGGGGAAAAACTGGCTATGGGGGAAAAATGGCTCTATAACGCTCCTATAGTAGTTTTTCCCCCTAGCCATTTTTTCGGGGGAAAACTGACTATGGGGAAAACATGGCTCTATAACACCGGTACCTTAATATCTAATTAGGTAATTACTACAATGTAAAATAGTTGCCGGATATCTCGTCATTAAAGTCAAAAATAAAAATGAATAATAAATAAAATAAAAGCGTTGCTATCAAATTTGATGCGCACGACGCGTTTTTGGAATAACCTTCATCAGATAGGCTCAAAATCGGGAGTTTGGAGAGCTAAATAATTTAAAGTTTTGGGCGCAATAAAGCCAAAGGGCTTAAACAGGATAGACAAAGCCGGCTAAGGTCACCAATGCCCGAGGGAAACATATCGATATTGATATTGTTAGTTTGGTTGAAGGATTAAACCGCAATAATGCGCATTGTTGGAAAAGCAACCAATCATTTGCAAGACGCAAACATTATTACGTAAACTTCTACAGAACCGTTTCACCTCGGGCGGAGTAGAACTCTTAAATCGTACTGGTGATCGACACCAGAACAGAAATCAATTAACGTTCGATATCAATGTAAACATCTGGAAAATAAGTCATGTAATGCAACTGCGGAAATAATGCGTATACAGTAAAAGGTGTTTCCCTGTTACTATTTTTTCTTGCTCGCAAACACCTTTGAATTATTGAGAATTCGACTATTGTTGTTTTGAGCGAACCTGATGATAATTATTTCACAAATGGGTCTTGCGCATTCAATGAAAAACAATAATAGACACATTGTCGGAACAGCTTTAAAATCGAATAGAAAAACTCGATACCACTAACACACAAATACATGACCGCCCATTGTCCTGTTTCAGTACAGTAAGCAAATAAGGGTCATAAAAAAATTACCGAACTCCGAACAATCTTGCAAAGGGAAAGTCAAAACTCATAATTATATAAACAGACAAAATCAGTCAACAACCGGAAAACTGTGAAAACCGTAATGACCCTGACTTGGTACAGGCATTTCTAAAGAAATGGTGGGTTGAATCAGATTTTAAAGCGCCAAACCTCCCGCTTTCATTACGGCTCAAAGGTTCCGGCTGTCACTATAACAGTATAGGTAAAATAGTTGTCAAAGCAGTACCAAATTCAATAGAAGTGACATGTAGATATGTTAGTGTTAGCAAGGAACCCATGATTTAACTTTTAGGAGGGCGGGGAGCTATGCTTTCTCCAAAGTTAGATTTTATTTGCACAAAACAGTAAATCAGATAGGCTTAAACATGAATATACCAAAAATACCCAAATATATTGTTGTAAGTTGCACTGTTAGATAATTTATTAATTTCCATCTATCAGGTCAAGATATTTTTTTTCTGTAAAATATGGCGACACAAATTAAAACAAAACATAGCCCCACTCCCACTAATAGTTAAATAATCGTTCCCTTAGTAACGATATAAACAACGCTTTTCTCTAAAGCATCCTAAACAATGGCTATAAATATTGAACAATTATGAATTTTTCATACCATAACAAGTCACGCCTGTATTAGCAAACATTTCATAGAAGAGTTGAAAGTCTTGCTTGAAAGACCATTTTTAAGTTCAAACTTTGTGACAAAAATCGCTTAATTATCTAAAACTAATAATCTAATAGAGAAAACAGCATATCATTTAAACTGTATTATCAAGTACGGGAGTGAAATAGTATATGACAGGGACTTAGAGATGAAGTATGCACGTTTTAAATGTGTAGTGATATTACTCAGTGCATTCATATTGTGTAAGTATAATTTGATTTTTGTTGTTGTACTATAAGTATTTGATCATAGAAGATAAAGACTGTCAGTGATTTGCTGCATGTCGGTAGTTTTTACGTTTTCAGATGAAAAACAAATGTTTGAATGTTTATATAAATATTAAATTGGTAAATTCGAATAGGTATCGTGATTGGCCGAAAGTCTATTTGATATCATATTCATGAACAAATTATTTTACTGAAACTTTGAAGAAAATTCGATATTACATTGATAATTTAATATATATACATGTAATTTGGTGAATAACAATAAAATTTAAAAACAATATACAATTTTACTCTTTTAATTATTTAAAACTAATCCTACGTACAAAATGATAGCAACTGATATAATCCCTATAATTAGTATGGGAGAGAAATAGTATGTGACAAGGACTTCGAGATGAAGTATGTACGTTTTAAATGTGTGATGATATTACTGGGTGCATTCATATTGTGTAAGTATAATTTGATTGTTGTTGTTGTACTATAAGTATTTAATCATAGAAACATAGATAATGTATGTTAGTGACTTGCTGCATGTCGGTGGTTTTCTCCGGATACTCCGGTTTCCTCCACCAATAGAACTGCCGCCACGATATAACTGAAATATTGTTGAAAGTGGCGTTAAACACCAAAACCATATGTTGTTTCACTTGTTATCGATACACTATTATAAATTTACAGGAGAGTTTTGGGCCCATAGAAATAGCTTAGCACATCCACTTTGTATTAAAGTGCATGGAAAGTGAGTGGCCATGTATTTGTGTGCTAGAGGTCATGTATTTGTGTGTTAAAGTTCATGTATTTGTGTGTTAGGGGTATCGCTTTTGGCTCTTTCTACGATTTTTCTATTGGATTGAAATGTTCCGGAAATGTTGTATTTTTTTGTTTTTTATTTAGTTAGATTATCTTAATTATATAAGATTTATTAAAATAGTATATTTTTTAGTATTAACCTCATTTGGACTATTTTCAGATTGTGAGTGATTCGGTTGAATTTACACACCGATAAACTCTTGCAAAATCGCAATTAATCCTATAATAAATTTAATTTCCAATTAATTTTTATTACCCATTCGAAATTATTTGTTTTGTATGTTATTATACAAAGAAAAAGAAAGCATGATCAGGGGGGGGGGGGGGGGGGGGGGTAACCAGGGTAACATTAAGTGTAAGTGGCGAGGGGGTCTTATGTAATATGGACGTCTACGGCTGCAATCGGGTAATGGGCGGTTCCTGATGGGGATTAGTGGCCAAAATGGGGATTCTTCAAAATTTTCCAAGATTTACTCGAAATTGACATTCTTGCTAATCACCAGGTAAACATCCGAAGATTGTTATAGCAAATTGATCGGAACGTTTTTGAAGGAGTTATTGATATTGTTGACTCATCAATATTTAATGATGAAACAAATCTACTCGCCATAGAAATTCTTTAGAACTGTGCATGCTTGATTATTGCAATATGCACATTTGTAAAACGCTACGGAAGTTTGGTAGGAGTAGCTTAGTAATTTGTAAGTGGAATATTTAATCAAAAAGTGTGTACACAAAAATCATCCTATATTTAAATTGGGAATTATAAATATCTTTCTCAAAAGATGAAAGAATGTCGTCTGCTTTTTCGGTCAATAATAAACCTAAATTACCATTTGCTTTTCTGGAATTTGTATTATTTTTCATCGGTTTACAATAATACATATGTGGTTTAAAATTCTTTTTATTTGTTCAAAAAGTTGTGTATATGAGCGCGTTTTTTCGTCAATATAGCTACACTCTTGATAATAAAACGGATAATTTGATAAACAAAATAAAAAATAATTCATGGAACACATAATATGTTGTGAGTTTTATCATGGGTTGGCAGGATATTAGGATTTTATCCCGAGCTGTAGCAAGGTAGAACATTTGCTAATATTCCACCAACCCATATTGCGATTCTGATATGTCTAACAGTACAAATATGTTAGTACACTTTGATGAGAAACACGGTAATTTATGCTTGCGTTTGCGGGCAGAGTTCGTACACAATTTATGTGACGCAGGATGGCGGTTCTATCTTCCATCCTGTCAAATTCGAACAGACAAAAGCTCATCAACGTGTGCTCTTACGACGGACAAGTGTTATTGAAGGAATAGCCGTTTGTTTGTTTGTATGCTTGATGGTGTTTAACGCCACTTTCAACAATATTTCAGTTTTATCGTGGCGGTCAGTTTTATTGGTGGAGGAAACCGGAGAACCCGGAGAAAACCACCGACCTGTCTCAAGTCACTGACATACTTTATCACATAATGTTGTACACTTCGCCCAGATCGAAATTCGAGCTCACAACATCAGTGGTGATAGGTACTAATTGCATAGTTAGTTGTAATTCCAACTATCATAAGATCACGGCCACGACGGTCCACTGGAACAGCTGTAACAATAATATTATGCTTATTCAAGTACACATCGTATATTTGTCAGTTATTGTGTTTTTAATATTTTACCAACATTGTGTGATTTTATAAGGTGGTTTAAATGTGTGGACAGCGCATGTGCAAATGAGAATTTACGAGGTAATACATCACTGGTTTATTTACAAAGAGAAAGAAGTACGTCATATTAGAAAGTATATTATATTTATATCTCCTTGTATAGAAGAAAACCTGCAGTTATGAAGGTTGGGAAAAACAATATAGCTAAAACATCAGCGAGTCCGACAGACTATCATGTTTTGTCCATTCGGCTTAATTGCTCCGAAAGACCTTTAAATTATTTGGTTTTCCAGTCTGTTGACTATCAGTTAAATTGGATATCTATGATTTTATTACCCATAATAAATAATAATGGGACTTTTTTGACATTTTGAATGCTTGAAAATTAACTTCAGTCTAATTTTGATAAATATTAAATGCGTAAATTTGAATAGACGTCATTACTGATTGAAACTCTACCTAACAACATATTAAAAAAAAAATAATATTTCACCGACACTATGAATAAATTCATTTTTAGATTGATTTCTTAAGGATGTTTAACAATAAATTCTAAAATACGATATCCTTTTGTTTAATTATTTAAAAACTTAAAATATCAGCAGCTTTATTTAAACTTCATTATAAGTAAGGGAGTGAAATAATATGTTGCGCATACCCAAGGGAACTCCGAAGGGGTCAAGTGACCTTTGGTCACATCCGGTTCTACTACAAAAAAAACCGCGGGAAAAAGACGGCCATGCGCAGAACCTACTTCCGGATAGGGTAGCTTCCGGTCACGTGACTGACGTCACTTCCTGTCACATGACTTCCGGTTAGGTCACTTCCGGTCACGTCACTTCCGTTTGCTTCGCATCGCTCCCCTCAAGTAATAATGTGTCCGTACTTATGTGCGCGTCAGCATCAGCGTTCCCGTACACGCTCATATCTCAGCAACTATAAGTTGTAGGAGCATGTTAACTTGAATGTAGATGCATCTGGGATGGTAGGTCAGCGTCCAAGCAAAAGTAGGTCACTTTGACCCACATTTCGCGCTTCAATTACTTGCGAAACGTGGTGGGTATCATATAATGTCCCATTAGATGCCCTATTTTTTGCTTTTGGGAAACTCCATTCAAAGTCATTTGGATCATCCATGTACAAGCTATTTGGCTAGTAATCCCATCGACACTAGTAGTCGACCAAAAGTGGCACTGGCAAGTGGTAGTAAAATTTAACACAGCAACTAAGTTGAACATTCAAGCCATTTTCAGAGGGGGACTACTATGTAGTCATTCTTTCGGGGGGGGGGGGGGATTCCTACTGTATAGCCATTCATCCGGTGGGGGGGGGGGGGGAGATCCCACTACATAGCCATTTTTCCGGGTGGAAATCCTACTATATAGTCATTTTCCGTTGGGAAAAACTGGTTATGGGAGAAAAATGGCTCTATAACGCTCCTATAGTAGTTTTTTCCCCTAGCCATTTTTCCGGGGGAAAACTGACTATGGGGAAAACATGGCTCTATAACACCGGTACCTTAATATCTAATTAGGTAATTACTACAATGTAAAATAGTTGCCGGATATGTCGTCATTAAAGTCAAAAATAAAAATGAATAATAAATAAAATAAAAGCGTTGCTATCAAATTTGAAGCGCACGACGCGTTTTTGGAATAACCTTCATCAGATAGGCTCAAAATCGGGAGTTTGGAGAGCCAAATAATTTAAAGTTTTGGGCGCAATAAAGCCAAAGGGCTTAAACAGGATAGACAAAGCCGGCTAAGGTCACCAATGCCCGAGGGAAACATATCGATATTGATATTGTTAGTTTGGTTGAAGGATTAAACCGCAATAATGCGCATGGTTGGAAAAGCAACCAATCATTTGCAAGACGCAAACATATTACGTAAACTTCTACAGAACCGTTTCACCTCTGGAGGAGTAGAACTCTTAAATCGTACTGGTGATCGACACCAGAATAGAAATCAATTAACGTTCGATATCAATGTAAACATCTGCGGAAATAATGCGTATACAGTAAAAGGTGTTTCCCTGTTACTATTTTTTCTTGCTCGCAAACACCTTTGAATTATTGAGAATTCGACTATTGTTGTTTTGAGCGAACCTGATGATAATTATTTCACAAATGGGTCTTGCGCATTCAATGAAAAACAATAATAGACACATTGTCGGAACAGCTCTAAAATCGAATAGAAAAACTCGATACCACTAACACACAAATACATGACCGCCCATTGTCCTGTTTCAGTACAGTAAGCAAATAAGGGTAATAAAAAAAATTACCGAACTCCGAACAATCTTGCAAAGGGAAAGTCAAAACTCATAATTATATAGACAGACAAAATCAGCCAACAACCAGAAAACTGTGAAAACCGTAATGACCCTGACTTGGTACAGGCATTTCTAAAGAAATGGTGGGTTGAATCAGATTTTAAAGCGCCAAACCTCCCGCTTTCATTACGGCTCAAAGGTTCCGGCTGTCACTATAATAGTATTTATAACAATACTGGAACAAAATAGGTAAAATAGTTGTCAAAGCAGTACCAAATTCAATAGAAGTGACATGTAGATATTTTAGTGTTAGCAAGGAACCCATGATTTAACTTTTAGGAGGGCGAGGAGCTATGCTTTCTCCAAAGTTAGATTTTATTTGCACAAAACAGTAAATCAGATAGGCTTAAACATGAATATACCAAAAATACCCAAATATATTGTTGTAAGCTGCACAGTTAGATAATTTATTAATTTCCATCTATCAGGTCAAGATATTTTTTTTCTGTAAAGTATGGCGACACAAATTAAAACAAAACATAGCCCCACTCCCACTAATAGTTAAATAATCGTTCCCTTAGTAACGATATAAACAATGCTTTTCTCTAATGCATCCTAAGCAATGACTATAAATATTGAACAATTATGAATTTTTCATACCATAGCAAGTCACGCCTGTATTAGCAAACATTTCATAGAAGAGTTGAAAGTCTTGCTTGAAAGACCATTTTTAAGTTCAAACTTTGTGACAAACATCGCTTAATTATCTAAAACTAATAATCTTATAGAAAAAACAGCATATCATTTAAACTGTATTATCAAGTACGGGAGTGAAATAGTATATGACAGGGACTTAGAGATGAAGTATGCACGTTTTAAATGTGTAGTGATATTACTCAGTGCATTCATATTGTGTAAGTATAATTTGATTTTTGTTTTTGATAATCATAGAAGATAAAGATTGTCAGTGATTTGCTGCATGTCGGTAGTTTTTACGTTTTCAGTTGAAAAACAAATGTTTGAATGTTTATATAAATATTAAATTGGTAAATTCGAATAGGTATCGTGATTGGCCGAAAGTCTATTTGATATCATATTCATGAACAAATTATTTTACTGAAACTTTGAAGAAAATTCGATATTACATTGATAATTTAATATATATACATGTAATTTGGTGAATAACAATACAATTTAAAAACAATATACAATTTCACTCTTTTAATTATTTAAAACTAATCCTACGTACAACATGAAAGCAACTGATATAATCCGTATCATTAGTATGGGAGAGAAATAGTATGTGACAAGGACTTCGAGATGAAGTATGTACGTTTTAAATGTGTGGTGATATTACTGGGTGCATTCATATTGTGTAAGTATAATTTGATTTTTGTTGTTGTACTATAAGTATTTAATCATAGAAACATAGATAATGTATTTTAGTGACTTGCTGCATGTCGGTGGTTTTCTCCGGATACTCCGTTTCCTCCACCAATAGAACTGCCGCCACGATATAACTGAAATATTGTTGGAAATGGCGTTAAACACCAAAACCATATGCCTATTAATTGTAATGTATTGTTTCACTTGTTATCGATACACTATTATAAATTTACAGGAGAGTTTTGGGCCCATAGAAATAGCTTAGCACATCCACTTTGTATTAAAGGGCATGGAAAGTGAGTGGCCATGTATTTGTGTGTTAGAGGTCATGTATTTGTGTGCTAGAGGTCATGTATTTGTGTGTTAAAGGTCATGTATTTGTGTGTTAGGGGTATCGCTTTTGGCTCTTTCTACGATTTTTCTATTGGATTGAAATGTTCCGGCAATGTTGTATTTTTTTGTTTTTTATTTAGTTAGATTATCTTAATTATATAAGATTTATTAAAATAGTATATTTTTTAGTATTAACCTCATTCGGACTATTTTCAGATTGTGAGTGAAACGGTTGAATTTGCACACCGATAAACTCTTGCAAAATCGCAATTAATCCTATAATAAATTTAATTTCCAATTATGTAGAAATACAAGTCACATCAAATAATTTTTATTACCCATTCGAAATTATCTGTTTTGTATGTTATTATACAAAGAAAAAGAAAGCATGATTAGGGGGGGGGGTGTAACCAGGGTAACATTACGTGTAAGTGGCGAGGGGGTCTTATGTAATATGGACGTCTACGGCTGCAATCGGGTAATGGGCGGTTCCTGACGGGGATTAGTGACCAAAATGGGGATTCTTCAAAATTTTCCAAGATTTACTCGAAATTGACATTCTTGCTAATCACCATGTAAACATCCGAAGATTGTTATAGCAAATCTACTCGCCATAGAAATTCTTTAGAACTGTGCATGCTTGATTATTGCAATATGCACATTTGTAAAACGCTACGGAAGTTTGGTAGGAGTAGCTTAGTAATTTGTAAGTGGAATATTTAATCAAAAAGTTTGTACACAAAAATCATCCTATATTTAAATTGGGAATTATAAATATCTTTCTCAAAAGATGAAAGAATGTCGTCTGCTTTTTCGGTTAATAATAAACCTAAATTACCATTTGCTTTTCTGGAATTTGTATTATTTTTCATCGGTTTACAATAATACATATGTGGTTTAAAATTCTTTTTTTTTGTTCAAAAAGTTGTGTATATGAGTGCGTTTTTTCGTCAATATAGCTACTCTTGATAATAAAACGGATAATTTGATAAACAAAATAAAAAATAATTCATGGAACACATAATGTGTTGTGAGTTTTAACATGGGTTGGCAGGATATTAGGATTTTATCCCGAGCTGTAGCAAGGGATAACATTTGCTAATATTCCACCAACCCATATTGCGATTCTGATATGTCTAACAGTACAAATATGTTAGTACACTTTGATGAGAAACACGGTAATTTATGCTTGCGTTTGCGGGCAGAGTTCGTACACAATTTATGTGACGCAGGATGGCTGTTCTATCTTCCATCCTGTCAAATTCGAACAGACGAAAGCTCATCAACGTGTGCTCATACGACGGGCAAGTGTTATTGAAGAAATAGCCGTTTGTTTGTTTGTATGCTTGATGGTGTTTAACGCCACTTTCAACAATATTTCAGTTTTATCGTGGCGGTCAGTTTTATTGGTGGAGGAAACCGGAGAACCCGGAGAAAACCACCGACCTGTCTCAAGTCACTGACAAACTTTATCACATAATGTTGTACACTTCGCCCAGATCGAAATTCGAGCTCACAACATCAGTGGTGATAGGTACTAATTGCATAGTTAGTTGTAAATCCAACTATCATACGATCACGGCCACGACGGTCCACTGGAACAGCTGTAACAATTATATTATGCTTATTCAAGTACACATCGCATATTTGTCAGTTATTGCGTTTTCAATATTTTACCAACATTGTGTGATTTTATAAGGTGGTTTAAATGTGTGGACAGCGCATGTGCAAATGAGAATTTACGAGGTAATACATCACTGGTTTATTTACAAAGAGAAAGAAGTACGTCATATTAGAAAGTATATTATATTTATATCTCCTTGTATAGAAGAAAACCTGCAGTTATGAAGGTTGGGAAAAACAATATAGCTAAAACATCAGCGAGTCCGACAGACTATCATGTTTTGTCCATTCGGCTTAATTGCTCCGAAAGACCTTTAAATTATTTGGTTTTCCAGTCTGTTGACTATCAGTTAAATTGGATATCTATGATTTTATTACCCATAATAAATAATAATGGGACTTTTTTGACATTTTGAATGCTTGAAAATTAACTTCAGTCTAATTTTGATAAATATTAAATGCGTAAATTTGAATAGACGTCATTACTTATTGAAACTCTACCTAACAACATATTCATAAGAAAAAAATATTTCACCGACACTGAATAAATTCATTTTTATATTGATTTCTTAAGGATGTTTAACAATAAATTCTAAAATACAATATCCTTTTGTTTAATTATTTAAAAACTTAAAATATCAGCAGCTTTATTTAAACTTCATTATAAGTAAGGGAGTGAAATAATATGTTGCGCATACCCAAGGGAACTCCGAAGGGGTCAAGTGACCTTTGGTCACATCCGGTTCTACTACACAAAAAAACGCGGGAAAAGGACGGCCATGCGCAGAACCTACTTCCGGACAGGGTCACTTCCGGTCACGTGACTAACGTCACTTCCTGTCACATGATTTCCGGTTAGGTCTCTTCCGGTCACGTCACTTCCGTTTGCTCCGCATTGCTCCCCTCAAATAATAATGTGTCCGTACTTATGTGCGCGTCAGCATCAGCGTTCCCGTACACGCTCATATCTCAGCAACTATAAGTTGTAGGAGCATGTTAACTTGAATGTAGATGCATCTGAGATGGTAGGTCAGCGTCCAAGCAAAAGTAGGTCACTTTGACCCACATTTCGCGCTTCAATTACTTGCGAAACGTGGTGGGGTATCATATAATGTCCCATTAGATGCCCTATTTTTTGTTTTGGGAAACTCCATTCAAAGTCATTTGGATCATCCATGTACAAGCTATTTGGCTAGTAATCCCATCGACACTAGTAGTCGACCAAAAGTGGCATTGGCAAGTGGTAGTAAAATTTAACACAGCAACTAAGTTGAATATTCAAGCCATTTTCAGAGGGGGACTACTATGTAGTCATTCTTTGGGGGGGAGATTCCTACTATATAGCCATTCTTCCGGCGGGGGGGGGGGGGGGGGGAGATCCCACTACATAGCCATTTTTCCGGCTGGAAATCCTACTATATAGTCATTTTCCGTGGGGAAAAACTGGCTATGGGGGAAAAATGGTTCTATAACGCTCCTATAGTAGTTTTTCCCCCTAGCCATTTTTTCGGGGGAAAACTGACTATGGGGAAAACATGGCTCTATAACACCGGTACCTTAATATCTAATTAGGTAATTACTACAATGTAAAATAGTTGCCGGATATTTCGTCATTAAAGTCAAAAATAAAAATGAATAATAAATAAAATAAAAGCGTTGCTATCAAATTTGATGCGCACGACGCGTTTTTGGAATAACCTTCATCAGATAGGCTCAAAATCGGGAGTTTGGAGAGCTAAATAATTTAAAGTTTTGGGCGCAATAAAGCCAAAGGGCTTAAACAGGATAGACAAAGCCGGCTAAGGTCACCAATGCCCTAGGGAAACATATCGATATTGATATTGTTAGTTTGGTTGAAGGATTAAACCGCAATAATGCGCATGGTTGGAAAAGCAACCAATCATTTGCAAGACGCAAACATATTACGTAAACTTCTACAGAACCGTTTCACCTCGGGCGGAGTAGAACTCTTAAATCGTACTGGTGATCGACACCAGAACAGAAATCAATTAACGTTCGATATCAATGTAAACAACTGGAAAATAAGTCATGTAATGCAACTGCGGAAATAATGCGTATACAGTAAAAGGTGTTTCCCTATTACTATTTTTTCTTGCTCGCAAACACCTTTGAATTATTGAGAATTCGACTATTGTTGTTTTGAGCGAACCTGATGATAATTATTTCACAAATGGGTCTTGCGCATTCAATGAAAAACAATAATAGACACATTGTCGGAACAGCTCTAAAATCGAATAGAAAAACTCGATACCACTAACACACAAATACATGACCGCCCATTGTCCTGTTTCAGTACAGTAAGCAAATAAGGGTAATAACAAAATTACCGAACTCCGAACAATCTTGCAAAGGGAAAGTCAAAACTCATAATTATATAGACAGACAAAATCAGTCAACAACCGGAAAACTGTGAAAACCGTAATGACCCTTACTTGGTACAGGCATTTCTAAAGAAATGGTGGGTTGAATCAGATTTTAAAGCGCCAAACCTCCCGCTTTCATTACGGCTCAAAGGTTTCGGCTGTCACTATAACAGTATTTATAACAATACTGGAACAAAATAGGTAAAATAGTTGTCAAAGCAGTACCAAATTCAATAGAAGTGACATGTAGATATGTTAGTGTTAGCAAGGAACCCATGATTTAACTTTTAGGAGGGCGGGGAGCTATGCTTTCTCCAAAGTTAGATTTTATTTGCACAAAACAGTAAATCAGATAGGCTTAAACATGAATATACCAAAAATACCCAAATATATTGTTGTAAGTTGCACTGTTAGATAATTTATTAATTTCCATCTATCAGGTCAAGATATTTTTTTTCTGTAAAATATGGCGACACAAATTAAAACAAAACATAGCCCCACTCCCACTAATAGTTAAATAATCGTTCCCTTAGTAACGATATAAACAACGCTTTTCTCTAAAGCATCCTAAACAATGGATATAAATATTGAACAATTATGAATTTTTCATACCATAACAAGTCACGCCTGTATTAGCAAACATTTCATAGAAGAGTTGAAAGTCTTGCTTGAAAGACCATTTTTAAGTTCAAACGTTGTGACAAAAATCGCTTAATTATCTAAAACTAATAATCTAATAGAGAAAACAGCATATCATTTAAACTGTATTATCAAGTACGGGAGTGAAATAGTATATGACAGGGACTTAGAGATGAAGTATGCACGTTTTAAATGTGTAGTGATATTACTCAGTGCATTCATATTGTGTAAGTATAATTTGATTTTTGTTGTTGTACTATAAGTATTTGATCATAGAAGATAAAGATTGTCAGTGATTTGCTGCATGTCGGTAGTTTTTACGTTTTCAGTTGAAAAACAAATGTTTGAATGTTTATATAAATATTAAATTGGTAAATTCGAATAGGTATCGTGATTGGCCGAAAGTCTATTTGATATCATATTCATGAACAAATTATTTTACTGAAACTTTGAAGAAAATTCGATATTACATTGATAATTTAATATATATACATGTAATTTGGTGAATAACAATAAAATTTAAAAACAATATACAATTTTACTCTTTTAATTATTTAAAACTAATCCTACGTACAAAATGATAGCAACTGATATAATCCCTATAATTAGTATGGGAGAGAAATAGTATGTGACAAGGACTTCGAGATGAAGTATGTACGTTTTAAATGTGTGATGATATTACTGGGTGCATTCATATTGTGTAAGTATAATTTGATTGTTGTTGTTGTACTATAAGTATTTAATCATAGAAACATAGATAATGTATGTCAGTGACTTGCTGCATGTCGGTGGTTTTCTCCGGATACTCCGGTTTCCTCCATCAATAGTACTGCCGCCACGATATAACTGAAATATTGTTGAAAGTGGCGTTAAACACCAAAACCATATGCCTATTAATTGTAATGTATTGTTTCACTTGTTATCGATACACTATTATAAATTTACAGGAGAGTTTTGGGCCCATAAAAATAGCTTAGCACATCCACTTTGTATTAAAGTGCATGGAAAGTGAGTGGCCATGTATTTGTGTGTTAGAGGTCATGTATTTGTGTGCTAGAGGTCATGTATTTGTGTGTTAAAGGTCATGTATTTGTGTGTTAGGGGTATCGCTTTTGGCTCTTTCTACGATTTTTCTATTGGATTGAAATGTTCCGCAATGTGGTAATTTTTGTTTTTTATTTTGTTAGATTATCTTAATTATATATGATTTATTAAAATAGTATAATTTTAAGTATTAACCTCATTCGGACTATTTTCAGATTGTGAGTGAAACGGTTGAATTTACACACCGATAAACTCATGCAAAATCGCAATTAATCCTATAATAAATTTAATTTCCAATTATGTGACATCAAATTAATTTTTATTACCCATTCGAAATTATCTGTTTTGTGCGTTAGTATACAAAGAAAATGAAAACATGATCGGGAAGGGGGGGGGGGTGCTGGTAACCAGGGTAACATTAAGTGTAAATGGCGAGGGGGTCTTATGTAATATGGACGTCTACGGCTGCAATCGGGTAATGGGCGGTTCCTGATGGGGATTAGTGGCCAAAATGGGGATTCTTCAAAATTTCCCAAGATTTCCTCGAAATTGACATTCTTGCTAATCACAATGTAAACATCCGAAGATTGTTATAGCAAATTGATCGGAACGTTTTTGAAGGAGTTATTGATATTGTTGACTCATCAATATTTAATGATGAAACAAATCTACTCGCCATAGAAATTCTTTAGAACTGTGCATGCTTGATTATTGCAATATGCACATTTGTAAAACGTTACGGAAGTTTGGTAGGAGTAGCATAGTAATTTGTAAGTGGAATATTTAATCAAAAAATTTGTACACAAAAATCATCCTATATTTTAATTGGGAATTATAAATATCTTTCTCAAAAGATGAAAGAATGTCGTCTGCTTTTTCGGTCAATAATAAACCCAAATTACCATTTGCTTTTCTGGAATTTGTATCATTTTTCATCGGTTTACAATAATACATATGTGGTTTAAAATTCTTTTCTTTTTGTTCAAAAAGTTGTGTAGATGAGTGTGTTTTTTCGTCAATATAGCTACACTCCTGATAATAAAACGGATAATTTGATAAACAAAATAAAAAAATAATTCATGGAACACATAATGTGTTGTGACTTTTAACATGGGTTGGCAGGATATTAGGATTTTATCCCGAGCTGTAGCAAGGATAACATTTGCTAATATTCCACCAACCCATATTGCTATTCTGATATGTCTAACAGTACAAATATGTTAGTACACTTTGATGAGAAACACGGTAATTTATGCTTGCGTTTGCGGGCAGAGTTCGTACACAATTTATGTGACGCAGGATGGCTGTTCTATCTTCCATCCTGTCAAATTCGAACAGACGAAAGCTCATCAGCGTGTGCTCTTCTAACGGACAAGTGTTATTGAAGGAATAGCCGCTTTTTTGTTTGTATGCTTGATGGTGTTTAACGCCACTTTCAACAATATTTCAGTTTTATCGTGGCAGTCAGTTTTATTGGTGGAGGAAACCGGAGAACCCGGAGAAAACCACCGACCTGTCTCAAGTCACTGACAAGCTTTATCGCATAATGTTGTACACTTCGCCCAGATCGAGATTCGAGCTCACAACATCAGTGGTGATAGGCACTATGTGCATAGGTAGTTGTAAATCCAACTATCATACGATCACGGCCACGACGGTCCACTGGAACAGCTGTAACAAATATATTATGCTTATTCAAGTACACATCGCATATTTGTCAGTTATTGTGTTTTTAATATTTTACCAACATTGTGTGATTTTATAAGGTGGTTTAAATGTGTGGACAGCGCATGTGCAAATGAGAGCTTACGAGGTAATACACCACTGGTTTATTTACAATGAGAAAGAAGTACGTCATATTAGAAAGTATATTATATTTATATCTCCTTGCATAGAAGAAAACCTGCAGTTATGAAGGTTGGGAAAAACAATATCGCTAGAACATCAGCGAGTCCGACAGACTATCATGTTTTGTCCATTCGGGTTAATTGCTCCGAAAGACCTTTAAATTATTTGGTTATCCTCTCTGTTGACTATCAGCTAAATTGGATATCTATGATTTGATTACCCATAATAAATAATAATGGGACTTTTTTGACATTTTGAATGCTTGAAAATTAACTTCAATCTAATTTTGATAAATATTGAATGCGTAAATTTGAATAAACGTCATTACTGATTGAAACTCTACCTAACAACATATTCATCAAAAAATAATATTTCTCCGACACTGAATAAATTCATTTTTATATTGATTTCTTAAGGATGTTTAACAATAAATTCTAAAATACAATATCCTTTTGTTTAATTATTTAAAAACTTAAAATATCAGCAGCTTTATTTAAACTTCATGATAAGTAAGGGAGTGAAATAATATGTGACAAGAACTACAAGATGAAGTATATACGTTTTAAATGTGCAGTGATATTATTTAGTGCGTTCATATTGGGTAAGTATAATTCAATTGTTTCCTGTACTTAGAGTATTTTACATAAGGGTATATAAACATTAGAGAACACTGAAGGGGAAATCAAAAATGGACAATCCAGAGAAACTAACAATATAGGGTACACAAGGCGAGGAAAAACAAAACAAAAACACAACAGAGTATATACAAATGTGTTGTTCGACTTGTTATCTGTACAATATTTATCATTCACCAGTTATCTTAATTAAATATGATTGATTAATTAAGATAGTATATTTCTTAGTATCAACTTCATGATATCCCACTAAATCGTATTTAAACTGTAATAAATAAAAAAAAAAAATTAATTATTATACAATAGAGATCTTCTGCTATTATACCAATAGGGAAAATAGAAAAAAGTAAGAAGCAAGAAAGAAAATATATAACTAAATAATATTTAAAAAAAAAAAAAAAAAAAAAAAAAAAACAGCAAGAAAAAAAACAACAACAAAAAAACCAGCAAACAATCAAAAATCAAACAAACAAACACACAAAACAACCAAACAAACTAACCAATCAACAAATCAAGCATAAATAAAACGGAAAAAGCAGGAGGTCTGGGATTTAAATATTGTTTGATATTCATTTGATATCATAGAAATATAATAAAACGAATAATTGGAATAACTGCAGTTAATAAGATTGAGGCAGAAAATAAAAAAAATAAATATTATTTTAGACTCAAATGTACAAGGAGAAGGGTAATAAAAACGGAAATTTTAGCTTTAGTGCGGACGACGCGCTTCTGGAAAAACCTTCATCAGGCACGCTCAAAAACAAAAGATTGGAAAGCAAGATAATTGAATAACTTCTCCTTCCACTTTGAAATAAAGGATCTATCATGCGCAAACTCTCTTATTTGCAAGAGAAAAATTCGGTCTTGTTATTGAAATAACGCAACTGTAAACCAAGGTGTTTTTTATTGTCCATTTCAAAGCATGCAACAATATGACTTACAAAAAGTGAAGAAACAAATAATCTGACATTCAGCATCATTAATAAAATAGAATTGACAGTAAATAAAACAATCCCTAGTTATTTGTCAACATATTCCAATCAAATGACTCCCATGACTATCGAACTTCATTAAAATTAATGTAGTTGTAAATTAATGTTCTGTAGTTGTAAATTCAATTTTGGGATATATATTCCCCTATTTCTGCTTTGTTCTAAATTTTTGTGTAGAATGATCTCTGAATGAAAACACTTTATCTAAAATACCTTTTGCATTGGTTTCTGTTTCTGTTTTATTTTCCCTTGAAATGTATATCATATAACTCTATCAGTAGAACATTCCTTTTGAAAATTCCTTGTGAGTTCGACTCCCGTTCATTGCGAGGTATACCTGATACAACATTATGTGATAAAGTTTGTCAGTGACTTGCGACAGGTCGATTGTTTTCTCCGGGTACTCAGGTTTCCTCCACCAATAAAACTGACCGTTACGATAAAACTGAAATATTGTTGAACGGGGCGTTAAACACAAAACCAAATCTGACTGAAAACGTCTTTCATAGAGTACAATTTACATTTGGTTTCTGTTCCCTTGCAATGTATATTATATTGCTCCATCAGCAGATATTTCCTTTCGATTGTTTTTTGTATATATTGTGATATTTTGATTCTTTACTGCATACCTAAACTGTATTCGTTCATTACTGCATTGTTCAGTGACTCCCGATTCACTTTTGATTTTCGAAATTAGAAAACAAATACAGGTATACAGTTTATTACATAGATTTTCCACTTTTTTGCACAATATGACGTTAGATCAATTAAGAAACGCACTTTCTACGCAGTAAAATAAATATAGAATAACGGCAGTTATGAACGTCGAGACAGACATTATCGCTAGTATCACAGCGAGTCCGATATGATGAGCTATGAGGCTAGTGATAATGTATGACGTTATTATTTTCATAGGTAACGCCATAATGAGCTTGACATCCATCATACTGACCAACATTTTGCAGTATAATGACAATATCACTCGATGATGTTAAAGGGAAAATGTCCAAAACCCCAACAAGCGTTCATATTTCACTGCCTGAAGTACCTGTTTTTGGCTCGCTTGAAATTCCATTATTTTGATGCTATCTTTGTATTAAATTCATGTCAGTTATAATTAGCAACTGAATATGCTGCTAATATCTATTTTTGGCTGTCCTGGCTGTCCAATCTTTTAATTATGAACCTAATGAAGGTTATCACAGAAACTCACCGCCCACACTAATTTCGATATCTACCTTGGTATGTAGTAATAAATGAAAAAAAAATACAACACTGTCGGAACAATTTCGAAATCTAATATAAAAATCGTAGAAAGTGACAACATCGATATCACTAAAATACAAATGCATGACCGCTCACGTTCTTGGCTTCAATGAAACCTGCGTGATTAAACCAGTTTATGGACCGAAACCTTTCCTCTTAGTGAAATGATGTTGACATGCAAGTGTTTTCCACATGTGATTAAAATGGCAACCATCACAAATAACCAGAGGAACAGCGTTTTTAATTAAAACTTAGATATCAAATTTAGTGCCCACGACTCGTTTCCGGAATAACATTCATCAGGTACGCTCAAAATCGAAAGATTTGAAAGCCGAATAGTTTAAAATTTGAGAGCAATAAAACCAAAGAGCTTAAACAGGATTCGTACTCACAACATTAGTGGTGATGAGCGCTGATTGCACAGGTAGTTGTACATCCATCTACCATATGACCACGGTAACGACGGCCCTCCTCTTTTGATGGAAATCTGATAATTGTATCAGAATTAAAATTAGAATAGCTTGCACTGAATATATGTGTAAACAGAATAATTTATATAAGCATATTGGCAATTATATTTTGGTTAAAAGCTGACTAATGCTTCACTAATTTGTCTTACGATGACTTTTTATGCTATCCTATTTTCAAATAATGTTTGAGGCCATATGCTCTCTTTGACAGAACTATGACTTTTCATCGGGTGTGAACGATAGTAATACGACGGGTACCGCATGTGCAGCAGGATCTATTAACCATCCAGAAGTATTTGAGTTTTTGGAAGGGTTCATGTTGTCCATATATTTAGTGTTCTGTGCTATGCTTTGTAGATCGTTGTTGACAGTGAGGGGCAATTAATAACGAAACTTTACGACAAAAGAGATGAATTACATTTTCCGATTGTGAGCTTTCCATTTATATGTATAAACTTTCAAGCAGCCCCTGCATATGGAGTATATATATCTCAATTGATACAATATTTCAGAGCTTGTGGTTCCTTTCAGGATGTCCTTGATAGAGAGTTGCTGCTAACAAGGAAGCTACTAAATCAAGGTTTCCTCTTTGTTAAGTTGAAGTCATCTCTTCGAACGTTTTACGATCGCCATCATGACTTGATTGACCGCTATGGAATATCTGTGTCACAAATGACCACGGATATGTTTCACTTGTTGTAAGCACTTCCCGTACTTATTCAGGAATAATAGCCGGGTTTGTAACTAGATTAACACGACGGGTGTCACTAGTGGAGCAGGAACTGCTTACCCTTCTGTAGCACCTGAGTTCACCCCCGGTATTTATTGGTGTTCGTGTTACTCGATCTTTTACTTTTGGCTATGGTGGTGTCTGTTCTTCTTCGATATACGGATTATGATTACCCCTTTGTTAACTTCAAACTCTTCTTGTCATTTTGTTTCTTGTTGTGGTCATTGCATTGTCAGTTCTTTTTCGATTTAAGACTTCTCAATACCCCTTTTACACTTTGATAGTTTAACAAACTCGAGTGGAGAAAGACAACCTATATGTTTATTCATAGGTAAATATGACATACCGGGTATATAGTCTGTAATTTTTTTATTTTAAATATGCAATTAATAATTTACATTATTTTTTGCTTTGCTGCTATTGCATATCATATTTAATATTTGATGTTTATCGTTTCAAGTTGGGCTTTAATTGTCATGAATGTGTGATTATTATTAGTCAGAGTATCACTTTCTATTATTGATTTTAAGTTTTATTAATTTGATATACTGAGAATGGAGGGCATGGGTGGTTCAATGAATTAAGTAGTTGGACTACCTAACAACTCATACAAGCCTATCACCAATACAGCGTGGGTTCGCGCCCAGCTTTGTAGATTACAAAAAGGGTGCACCCGACTCGCAACCGCAAGTGATACAGTTTACCAGTTGCTTGCCCATGGTCGATGGTTCTCTCCTGATTCTTCAGCTTCTTCCACCACTAAAACTGGTCGCCCATGTTATAGTTGAAATATTGCTGAAAGTGGCGATAAACACCAAAAATCAAAATCAAAATCAAATAATATACTAACATTGGCTATACATAGACCATTTTAGCATTTCAGACCAAATGAAAAATAATAAACATAGGCAAAATCGATACCCTTAGTACATAAACGCATGACCGCTCAGTATCCTTGCTTCAGTAAAATAATATACTACCACAAAATAATGTGTGAGTCCAGGTACGTCGACAAAAGGATACTCTTTTCTTCGTCCTTGACAGTCGTCCGAGAATGCATATCTTCAAAGTCGAAGAATCCTATAAATTGGTTCAATAGAAGAACGAATCCAATTAGCGAGCTAGAACATTATGAAAAGAATATCTAAACAGTGATGGTCAACAATTCCACCAATATCAACAAAACCAACAGTCACCTGTCATTTTAACTGATCACATTGAACACCAAGAAGGCTTAAACAGTGATGGTCATCAATTCCACTATTATCAACAAAACGAGTAATCACCTCTCATCTTAGCTGAACTCTCTGAACACAAACAAGTTTAAACAGTAATGGTATCCAAGTCAACCAATATCAACAAAGAGAACAATCACTTCAATGAGCACAAAAAAGACGACGAGTTAGGGTATTGGAAATCCAGGTCCTGTCTTGGAACAGGCACAAATATGAGGAGATATTGGGTTTCCATCCCTCTCCTTTTGATAACTGGATCTTCAACGGCAATATACACACCACATGCTATCAACAAAATGAATGACAACATAAACATTAACAGTACAATAGCAGAGTCAGTGAGTGGTCGTAGTTAACTGACTACTAGCTAGGAAGGCCGATCTCTAGTTTGATTTATTAAATGTATATATGATATAGGATTTCTGTTGACTTCATCGCCTCCAAATATCAAATACCCGGATGTTCGGAAAAGAGAATCGAATTTTCAATATCTTAAAACGATGCATAACAATCAGTAGTATACTATTTATATAATAATGTGGTCTTGTCCAGTTAATATGCCAACATATTACCCAGGTCTGAGGGACATATTACCCGACCGAAGGGGATGATAATACCGGTATGTCTCCCAGTCCTGGGTAATATTTTGGCATATTATCTGGACAAGAGCACATTAATCTCATTATTATACTGAGTCTAATTGTCCAGGTAATATGCCAAAATATTACAGTACCTAATATCACTACAGAAACTTACACGAAGTATAATAATGTAGTATATATCTGTTTAATTCGGGATCATCCAAGCACAACATTGAATAATACTTTAATATTACTTCATTGCCAATTGAAACTCATGACAATTCAGTTCCTTTTTTAATTCCCGACTTCTACCAGGAAGAATGATCTTTGTCATTTGACCCTTCTTTGCATGTATTAATATTATAATTTTCTCTAACTCTAAGCAAACATTAAGTAATGTTGCGTGGTGTTAACAAATAGGATATAACAGGAATATAGCATTGTTTATTTTTCCGTATCAACATTGTTGTATTTTACAATGCAATCCAGTTGTAATTGGTGTTATGCAATATATATGAGGTGGTTCTTTGGGACATGATATCATTTAGTGCCCTGTATGTGGTGCATCATAGCACTACATGAACGGCAGATAACTTTTGTGTCACTTTCCAGTGAAATACGATTGTTTTTTCGATTTCTGATGCAAATCAAGCACTTTCGACTCTGACCAATATGTCATTAATGTATCTGTCTCTTCCCTTTGGTTGTCTTATTCCCAGACGTTGAAGCTATTTAGCTTTAAAATATTTTGGCTTCAATCGTACATGATGAAGGTTATTCTAGAAACTTGTCGCTTAAATAAAATTGACACATATAATTGCCTGCGTACTAGTGACTGCTCTCAGGGTTTAAACCATAGATCTGCTCAACGCATACCAGAATGGTATGCACATATTGTGTTTCCGATCGATGGAGGTGTTATGTTATGTGTCATGTCATAATACGGAACATCTGGCCATCTGAAAAAGGACAAATGACAAACAATGATCTACAAACTACTTCTCAGAAAACTAAAGATTAAGCAGCTTAAAGATACCAAAGGTGTAATCAGAAGCCGTAAATCGAAGGACAGACAATATAATGGAAAAAGACAAATGCCAAACGATGATGTACAAGCACTACACAGAAAGCTAAAGATCGAGCAACACGAACTCCACTAAGAAAACCATCAATATGAAAATGTTCCAGAGATGAATCAATTCAAATAGAAATGGTTATTACTAAATTGACTTATACGTTCACCAAAAATAAAATCCAGTGTTTTCTTATTAAACCTCATATATCGTAGATGCTCAATTGCAGTCGACCATTAAATCTACTCAAATGACTGCGAAACATTGTAAGTATGAAACAACTGCTGTCAATACCAAGCACATTAATATCATGTTGTAAGTATGAAACAACTGCTGTCAATACCAAACACATTAATATCACGTTGTAAGTATGAAACAACTGCTGTCAATACCAAACACATTACTATCACGTTGCAAGTATGAAGCAACTGCTGTCAATACCAAACACATTAATAGCACGTTGTAAGTATGAAGCAACTGTTGTCAATACCAAACACATTAATATCACGTTGTAAGTATGAAACAAATGTTGTCAATACCAAACATATTAATATCACGTTGTAAGTATGAAACAACTGCTGTTAATACCAAACACATTAATATCACGTTGTAAGTATGAAACAACTGCTGTCAATACCAAACACATTAACATCACGTTGTAAGTATGAAACAACCGCTGTCAATACCAAACACATTAATATCACGTTGTATGTATGAAACAACTGCTGTCAATACCAAGCACATTAATATCATGTTGTAAGTATGAAACAACTGCTGTCAATACCAAACACATTAATATCACGTTGTAAGTATGAAACAACTGCTGTCAATACCAAACACATCAATATCACGTTGTAAGTATGAAACAACTGCTGTCAATACCAAACACATTAATATCACGTTGTAAGTATGAAACAACTAATGTCAATACCATGCACATTAATATCACGTTGTACGTATGAAACAACTGCTGTCAATACCAAACACATTAATATCACGTTGTAAGTATGAAACAACTGCTGTCAATACCAAATACATTAATATCACGTTGTAAGTATAAAACAACTGCTGTCAATACCAAACACATTAACATCACGTTGTAAGTATGAAACAACTGCTGTCAATACCAAACACATTAATATCACGTTGTAAGTATGAAACAACTGCTGTCAATACCAAACACATTAACATCACGTTGTAAGTATGACACAACTGCTGTCAATACCAAACACATTAATATCACGTTGTAAGTATGAAACAACTGCTGTCAATACCAAACACATTAACATCACGTTGTAAGTATGAAACAACTGCTGTCAATACCAAACACATTAATATCACGTTGTAAGTATGAAACAACTGCCGTCAATACCAAACACATTAATATCACGTTGTAAGTATGAAGCGACTGCTGTCAATACCAAACACATTAATATCACGTTGTAAGTATGAAACACCTAATGTCAATACCATGCACATTAATATCACGTTGTATGTATGAAACAACTGCTGTCAATACCAAACACATTAATATCACGTTGTAAGTTTGAAACAACAGCTGTCAATACCAAATACATTAACATCACGTTGTAAGTATGACACAACTGCTGTCAATACCAAACACATTAACATCACGTTGTAAGAATGAAACAACTGCTGTCAATACCAAACACATTATCATCACGTTGTAAGTATGAAACAACTGCTGTCAATACGAAACACTTTAATATCACGTTGTGAGTATGAAACAACTGCTGTCAATACCAAACACATTAATATCACGTTGTAAGTATGAAGCAACTGCTGTCAATACCAACCACATTAATATCACGTTGTAAGCATAAAACAACTGCTGTCAATACCAAAGACATTAATATCACGTTGTAAGTATGAAGCAACTGATGTCAATACCAAACACATCAATATCACGTTGTAAGTATTAAACACTGCTGTCAATACCAAACACATTAATATCACGTTGTAAGTATGAAGCAACTGCTGTCAATACCAAACACATTAATATCACGTTGTAAGTATGAAACAACTGCTGTCAATACCAAACACATTAATATCACGTTGTAAGTATGAAACAAATGCTGTCAATATCAAACATTAATATCACGTTGTAAGTATGAAACAACTGCTGTCAATACAAACAACATTAATATCACGTTGTAAGTATGAAACAACTGCTGTCACGACCAAACAAATTAATATCACGTTGTAAGTATGGAACAACTGCTGTCAATACCAAACACATTAATATCACGTTGTAAGTATGAAACAACTGCTGTTAATATCAAACATTAATATCACGTTGTAAGTATGAAACAACTGCTGTCAATACCAAACACATTAATATCACGTTGTAAGTATGAAACAACTGCTGTCAATATCAAACATTAATATCACGTTGTAAGTATGAAACAACTGCTGTCAATACAAACAACATTAATATCACGTTGTAAGTATGAAACAACTGCTGTCACGACCAAACACATTAATATCACGTTGTAAGTATGAAACAACTGCTGTCAATACCAAACACATCAATATCACGTTGTAAGTATGAAACAACTGCTGTCAATACCAAACACATTAATATCACGTTGTAAGTATGAAACAACTGCTGTCAATACCAAGCACATTAATATCACGTTGTAAGTATGAAACAACTGCTGTTAATACCAAACACATTAATATCACGTTGTAAGTATGAAACAACTGCTGTCAATACCAAACACATTAACATCACGTTGTAAGTATGAAACAACCGCTGTCAATACCAAACACATTAATATCACGTTGTATGTATGAAACAACTGCTGTCAATACCAAGCACATTAATATCATGTTGTAAGTATGAAACAACTGCTGTCAATACCAAACACATTAATATCACGTTGTAAGTATGAAACAACTGCTGTCAATACCAAACACATCAATATCACGTTGTAAGTATGAAACAACTGCTGTCAATACCAAACACATTAATATCACGTTGTAAGTATGAAACAACTAATGTCAATACCATGCACATTAATATCACGTTGTACGTATGAAACAACTGCTGTCAATACCAAACACATTAATATCACGTTGTAAGTATGAAACAACTGCTGTCAATACCAAATACATTAATATCACGTTGTAAGTATAAAACAACTGCTGTCAATACCAAACACATTAACATCACGTTGTAAGTATGAAACAACTGCTGTCAATACCAAACACATTAATATCACGTTGTAAGTATGAAACAACTGCTGTCAATACCAAACACATTAACATCACGTTGTAAGTATGACACAACTGCTGTCAATACCAAACACATTAATATCACGTTGTAAGTATGAAACAACTGCTGTCAATACCAAACACATTAACATCACGTTGTAAGTATGAAACAACTGCTGTCAATACCAAACACATTAATATCACGTTGTAAGTATGAAACAACTGCCGTCAATACCAAACACATTAATATCACGTTGTAAGTATGAAACGACTGCTGTCAATACCAAACACATTAATATCACGTTGTAAGTATGAAACACCTAATGTCAATACCATGCACATTAATATCACGTTGTATGTATGAAACAACTGCTGTCAATACCAAACACATTAATATCACGTTGTAAGTTTGAAACAACAGCTGTCAATACCAAATAAATTAACATCACGTTGTAAGTATGACACAACTGCTGTCAATACCAAACACATTAACATCACGTTGTAAGAATGAAACAACTGCTGTCAATACCAAACACATTATCATCACGTTGTAAGTATGAAACAACTGCTGTCAATACGAAACACTTTAATATCACGTTGTGAGTATGAAACAACTGCTGTCAATACCAAACACATTAATATCACGTTGTAAGTATGAAGCAACTGCTGTCAATACCAACCACATTAATATCACGTTGTAAGCATAAAACAACTGCTGTCAATACCAAAGACATTAATATCACGTTGTAAGTATGAAGCAACTGATGTCAATACCAAACACATCAATATCACGTTGTAAGTATTAAACACTGCTGTCAATACCAAACACATTAATATCACGTTGTAAGTATGAAGCAACTGCTGTCAATACCAAACACATTAATATCACGTTGTAAGTATGAAACAACTGCTGTCAATACCAAGCACATTAATATCATGTTGTAAGTATGAAACAACTGCTGTCAATACCAAACACATTAATATCACGTTGTAAGTATGAAACAACTGCTGTCAATACCAAACACATTACTATCACGTTGCAAGTATGAAGCAACTGCTGTCATTACCAAACACATTAATAGCACGTTGTAAGTATGAAGCAACTGTTGTCAATACCAAACACATTAATATCACGTTGTAAGTATGAAACACATGTTGTCAATACCAAACATATTAATATCACGTTGTAAGTATGAAACAACTGCTGTTAATACCAAACACATTAATATCACGTTGTAAGTATGAAACAACTGCTGTCAATACCAAACACATTAACATCACGTTGTAAGTATGAAACAACCGCTGTCAATACCAAACACATTAATATCACGTTGTATGTATGAAACAACTGCTGTCAATACCAAGCACATTAATATCATGTTGTAAGTATGAAACAACTGCTGTCAATACCAAACACATTAATATCACGTTGTAAGTATGAAACAACTGCTGTCAATACCAAACACATCAATATCACGTTGTAAGTATGAAACAACTGCTGTCAATACCAAACACATTAATATCACGTTGTAAGTATGAAACAACTAATGTCAATACCATGCACATTAATATCACGTTGTACGTATGAAACAACTGCTGTCAATACCAAACACATTAATATCACGTTGTAAGTATGAAACAACTGCTGTCAATACCAAATACATTAATATCACGTTGTAAGTATAAAACAACTGCTGTCAATACCAAACACATTAACATCACGTTGTAAGTATGAAACAACTGCTGTCAATACCAAACACATTAATATCACGTTGTAAGTATGAAACAACTGCTGTCAATACCAAACACATTAACATCACGTTGTAAGTATGACACAACTGCTGTCAATACCAAACACATTAATATCACGTTGTAAGTATGAAACAACTGCTGTCAATACCAAACACATTAACATCACGTTGTAAGTATGAAACAACTGCTGTCAATACCAAACACATTAATATCACGTTGTAAGTATGAAACAACTGCCGTCAATACCAAACACATTAATATCACGTTGTAAGTATGAAACGACTGCTGTCAATACCAAACACATTAATATCACGTTGTAAGTATGAAACACCTAATGTCAATACCATGCACATTAATATCACGTTGTATGTATGAAACAACTGCTGTCAATACCAAACACATTAATATCACGTTGTAAGTTTGAAACAACAGCTGTCAATACCAAATACATTAACATCACGTTGTAAGTATGAGACAACTGCTGTCAATACCAAACACATTAACATCACGTTGTAAGAATGAAACAACTGCTGTCAATACCAAACACATTATCATCACGTTGTAAGTATGAAACAACTGCTGTCAATACGAAACACTTTAATATCACGTTGTGAGTATGAAACAACTGCTGTCAATACCAAACACATTAATATCACGTTGTAAGTATGAAGCAACTGCTGTCAATACCAACCACATTAATATCACGTTGTAAGCATAAAACAACTGCTGTCAATACCAAAGACATTAATATCACGTTGTAAGTATGAAGCAACTGATGTCAATACCAAACACATCAATATCACGTTGTAAGTATTAAACACTGCTGTCAATACCAAACACATTAATATCACGTTGTAAGTATGAAGCAACTGCTGTCAATACCAAACACATTAATATCACGTTGTAAGTATGAAGCAACTGATGTCAATACCAAACACATCAATATCACGTTGTAAGTATTAAACACTGCTGTCAATACCAAACACATTAATATCACGTTGTAAGTATGAAGCAACTGCTGTCAATACCAAACACATTAATATCACGTTGTAAGTATGAAACAAATGCTGTCAATATCAAACATTAATATCACGTTGTAAGTATGAAACAACTGCTGTCAATACAAACAACATTAATATCACGTTGTAAGTATGAAACAACTGCTGTCACGACCAAACAAATTAATATCACGTTGTAAGTATGGAACAACTGCTGTCAATACCAAACACATTAATATCACGTTGTAAGTATGAAACAACTGCTGTTAATATCAAACATTAATATCACGTTGTAAGTATGAAACAACTGCTGTCAATACCAAACACATTAATATCACGTTGTAAGTATGAAACAACTGCTGTCAATATCAAACATTAATATCACGTTGTAAGTATGAAACAACTGCTGTCAATACAAACAACATTAATATCACGTTGTAAGTATGAAACAACTGCTGTCACGACCAAACACATTAATATCACGTTGTAAGTATGAAACAACTGCTGTCAATACCAAACACATCAATATCACGTTGTAAGTATGAAACAACTGCTGTCAATACCAAACACATTAATATCACGTTGTAAGTATGAAACAACTGCTGTCAATACCAAGCACATTAATATCACGTTGTAAGTATGAAACAACTGCTGTCAATACCAAATACATTAATATCACGTTGTAAGTATGAAACAACTGCTGCCAATACCAAACATATTAATATCACATTGTAAGTATGAAACAACTGCTGTCAATACCAACCACATTAATATCACGTTGTAAGTATGAAACAACTGCTCTCAATACCAAAAACATTAATATCACGTTGTAAGTATGAAACAACTGCTGTCAATACCAACCACATTAATATCACGTTGTAAGTATGAAACAACTACTGTCAATACCAAACACATTAATATCACGTTGTAAGTATGAAACAACTGCTGTCAATACCAAACACATTAATATCACGTTGTAAGTATGAAACAACTGCTGTCAATACCAAACACATTAATATCACATTGTAAGTATGAAACAACTGCTGTCAATACCAAATACATTAATATTCCGTTGTAAGTATGAAACAACTGCTGTCAATACCAAACACATCAATATCACGTTGTAAGTATGAAACAACTGCTGTCAATACCAAACACATTAATATCACGTTGTAAGTATGAAACAACTGCTGTCAGTACCAAACATATTAATATCACGTTGTAAGTATGAAACAACTGCTGTCAATACCAACCACATTAATATCACGTTGTAAGTATGAAACAACTGCTGTCAATACCAAACACATTAATATCACGTTGTAAGTATGAAACAACTGCTGTCAATACCAAACACATTACTATCACATTGTAAGTATGAAACAACTGCTATCAATACCAAACACATTAATATCACGTTGTAAGTATGAAACAACTGCTGTCAGTACCAAACATATTAATATCACGTTGTAAGTATGAAACAACTGCTGTCAGTACCAAACATATTAATATCACGTTGTAAGTATGAAACAACTGCTGTCAATACCAACCACATTAATATCACGTTGTAAGTATGAAACAACTGCTGTCAATACCAAACACATTAATATCACGTTGTAAGTATGAAGCAACTGCTGTCAATACCAAACACATTAATATCACGTTGTAAGTATGAAACAACTGCTGTCAATACCAAACACATTAATATCACGTTGTAAGTATGAAACAAATGCTGTCAAAATCAAACATTAATATCACGTTGTAAGTATGAAACAACTGCTGTCAATACAAACAACATTAATATCACGTTGTAAGTATGAAACAACTGCTGTCACGACCAAACACATTAATATCACGTTGTAAGTATGGAACAACTGCTGTCAATACCAAACACATTAATATCACGTTGTAAGTATGAAACAACTGCTGTTAATATCAAACATTAATATCACGTTGTAAGTATGAAACAACTGCTGTCAATACCAAACACATTAATATCACGTTGTAAGTATGAAACAACTGCTGTCAATATCAAACATTAATATCACGTTGTAAGTATGAAACAACTGCTGTCAATACAAACAACATTAATATCACGTTGTAAGTATGAAACAACTGCTGTCACGACCAAACACATTAATATCACGTTGTAAGTATGAAACAACTGCTGTCAATACCAAACACATCAATATCACGTTGTAAGTATGAAACAACTGCTGTCAATACCAAACACATTAATATCACGTTGTAAGTATGAAACAACTGCTGTCAATACCAAGCACATTAATATCACGTTGTAAGTATGAAACAACTGCTGTCAATACCAAATACATTAATATCACGTTGTAAGTATGAAACAACTGCTGTCAATACCAAACATATTAATATCACATTGTAAGTATGAAACAACTGCTGTCAATACCAACCACATTAATATCACGTTGTAAGTATGAAACAACTGCTCTCAATACCAAAAACATTAATATCACGTTGTAAGTATGAAACAACTGCTGTCAATACCAACCACATTAATATCACGTTGTAAGTATGAAACAACTGCTGTCAATACCAAACACATTAATATCACGTTGTAAGTATGAAACAACAGCTGTCAATACCAAAGACATTAATATCACGTTGTAAGTATGAAACAACTGCTGTCAATACCAAACACATTAATATCACATTGTAAGTATGAAACAACTGCTGTCAATACCAAATACATTAATATTCCGTTTTAAGTATGAAACAACTGCTGTCAATACCAAACACATCAATATCACGTTGTAAGTATGAAACAACTGCTGTCAATACCAAACACATTAATATCACGTTGTAAGTATGAAACAACTGCTGTCAGTACCAAACATATTAATATCACGTTGTAAGTATGAAACAACTGCTGTCAATACCAACCACATTAATATCACGTTGTAAGTATGAAACAACTGCTGTCAATACCAAACACATTAATATCACGTTGTAAGTATGAAGCAACTGCTGTCAATACCAAACACATTAATATCACGTTGTATGTATGAAACAACTGCTGTCAATATCAAACATTAATATCACGTTGTAAGTATGAAACAACTGCTGTCAATACAAACAACATTAATATCACTTTGTAAGTATGAAACAACTGCTGTCACGACCAAACACATTAATATCACGTTGTAAGTATGAAACAATTGCTATCAATACCAAACACATCAATATCACGTTGTAAGTATGACACAACTGCTGTCAATACCAAACACATTAATATCACGTTGTAAGTATGAAACAACTGCTGTCAATACCAAGCACATTAATATCACGTTGTAAGTATGAAACAACTGCTGTCAATACCAAACACATTAATATCACGTTGTAAGTATGAAACAACTGCTGTCAATACCAAACATATTAATATCACGTTGTAAGTATGAAACAACTGCTGTCAATACCAACCACATTAATATCACGTTGTAAGTATGAAACAACTGCTGTCAATACCAAACACATTAATATCACGTTGTAGGTATGAAACAACTGCTGTGAATACCAAGCACATTAATATCACGTTGTAAGTATGAAGCAACTGCTGTCAATACCAAACACATTAATATCACGTTGTAAGTATGAAACAACTGCTGTCCATACCAAACACATTAATATCACGCTGTCAGTATGAAACAACTGCTGTCCATACCAAACACATTAATATCACGTTGTAAGTATGAACCAACTGCTGTCAATACAAAACAGATTAATATCACGTTGTAAGTATGAAACAACTGCTGTCAATACCAAACACATTAATATCACGTTGTAAGTATGAAACAACTGCTGTCAATACCAAACACATTAATATCACGTTGTAAGTATGAAACAACTGCTGTCAATACCAAACACATAAATATCACGTTGTAAGTATGAAACAACTGCTGTCAATACCAATCACATTAATATCACGTTGTAAGTATGAAACAACTGCTGTCAATACCAAACACATTAATATCACGTTGACTTTGTCCTTGGTCAATAAACGCCATTTAAGTTGATAAAGCATTAGAAGAAGTTAATTTATTTACAAAACACTTAATTAACGTAATATGCCATGTAATAGCAACGATGGATGGTATCATTTCGATCTTGGTTTTCTAAATGTAGGCATTAGGGTTTAGGGTTATCGTGCTTAACGCCACTTTCAACAATATTTCAGCTATATCGTGTCGGCCAGTTTTATTGGTGGAGGAAACCGGAGTACTCGGAGAAAACCACCGACCTACCTCAAGTTACTGACAAACTTTATCACATAATGATGTATCGAGTACAATTCGCCTGAGTAGGAATCAAACTCACAACGTTAGTGGTGATAGGCACTGATTGCATAAGTAGTTATAAATGAAGTTACCATACGATCACAACCACGACAGCCCATATAGAAATGTACAACATTGACATGTGTGAGTTAAAAGTTTATTTGTTGAGAAATAAACAAGGATATATCTAGTTGTAATGTTGAATGGTCTCTCATGTTCGTTTTCATCCAAATATTTTCTTACAAAATGATTCGAGATTATTTTTGTTTTCTATTAAAGTCATCAGACCTCACTCTAATAATTTCGTATTCGTACGCCAACAATCGTCCAATCAGAACACTGTATTTATTGGATATGATGATTTGATTGGATGATTGTCGGAGAAGGAGTACACAAATTGTACTCAAAGTTGTATGGTCGTGAGACCCTGCCTTACAGAAATAAGTTTTAAGAATACGAGTTTCGTATTCATTTGTACTCCAAATATCTGACAGATTGTTGAAAGTGGCGCTAAAACCATAACCCAAACCTCATACCCACTAAATATCGTCAAATAAGAACACTATGCATGTTAGATATATTGTCTCTGTCGGCTCCTTTTCGAGTACGACACTGCAAAAACATATTTGTAAAGTTTAATGTCGGTAATGATCCACAAAGCATCACACCTAAGGGTAAAGATTGAGCAACGCGAACCCAGCTAAAACAGGGAGGAAACTTAAGTTCTCCGGATAGGTAAGCTGTTCCTTCTCTACTAGTGTAGGTGAGTAAGAGTTACATAGCGCCAAGTGAGCAAGTTTGCAGCTACATTATGGCGAGAACAAGTATTATCATTTAAGGTCGAGACTGACACTAGTCACATGACTTTTAAGAATATTCAATGGAATGTGGCAATAATTATTAATTATGTTTGCAGTATTTCTTACGAGGTATTTTGCTTTTTGAATTTTCTACATATGATATGTGCAAGTTCTCAAATTAAACTGAAATACAAATTTAATACAATAATTTATTGGCAATAATACATTATATGTGTAAAATGTTATATGAAGCATTTCGTCAAGGGAGGTAATCATGTCTCAAATGATATTAGAATATGATGAGTTTTGCATGTTTTTGTTAAATATTGGAGTTTTTAATATTATGACCCCATACTTTCCTTACACTTCTGAAAATGAAACAAAATGCACCATATTATATTTGTGCATGTTTCATTTTCATTTATTCAATGTCTTATTAAAAAAAGTGAAAAATGTGGACATTTTTCATGAAATTGACAAAAAAGGGTATATGTCAGGGTGTCTTTCTAAACCCCTAACTTTTTTTTGCCTGGAAACATATCTTTATTTTTAATGATATGTATCATGGATATAGGTAATGTGATATATCTTTTTAAAAAAAATTCATTGACACAATTTTTTTCTATTCCACTTTAAAATAAATTTTTTGGGATTTCACCAAAGACAGTTACAGGCTATATTGCCAAAAAAGGGAGCCATTGTGAAAAAAAAATGAACAAATTATAAAAATTAATGTCTTAGATATTCCAAAATATTCATTTATCATATTATACTCAGATAATTAAAAATAAATTATATGCTATTTTTTTGTGGGTACCTTAATGACACAGAAAAGTGAAAAAAAAAAAATTTTTTTTGGACTTCAGAGGGGGGTAACCCTTTCGTGGAATATTTTTAAAATAAGCCAGGAGACCTATTCTCAAATTTTATATTTTGTTAGGTACATCCCAAATAACAATATATATGAAATTCAAAAAAATTCATTGACTAGTTTTTTTTGGCCCATAGTGTCCTTCTCTACCTTAAACTAGTTCTCCTGTCTCAGGCATATGTGACCATAGCCGAATTTGGCTATTCTGTTTAAATCATTTGGCTTTCTTGCTCATGAAAATTTATTTATTTGGCTTTGGAATCTTTTGATTTTGAGCGTACCTGATGAAGGTTATTCCAGTAACGTACCTGATGAAGGTTATTCCAGTAACGTACCTGATGAAGGTTATTCCAGTAACGTACCTGATGAAGGTTATTCCAGGAACGTACCTGATGAAGGTTATACCAGTAACGTACCTGATGAAGGTTATACCAGTAACGTACCTGATGAAGGTTATACCAGTAACGTACCTGATGAAGGTTATTCCAGTAACGTACCTGATGAAGGTTATTCCAGTAACGTACCTGATGAAGGTTATTCCAGTAACGTACCTGATGAAGGTTATTCCAGTAACGTACCTGATGAAGGTTATTCCAGTAACGTACCTGATGAAGGTTATTCCAGTAACGTACCTGATGAAGGTTATTCCAGTAACGTACCTGATGAAGGTTATTCCAGTAACGTACCTGATGAAGGTTATTCCAGTAACGTACCTGATGAAGGCTATTCCAGTAACGTACCTGATGAAGGTTATTCCAGTAACGTACCTGATGAAGGTTATTCCAGTAACGTACCTGATGAAGGTTATACCAGTAACGTACCTGATGAAGGTTATTCCACTAACGTACCTGATGAAGGTTATTCCAGTAACGTACCTGATGAAGGTTATTCCAGTAACGCGTCGTGGACACTACATTTGATATCTACGTTCTTATTAGATTTCGATGTGATTATTATGGTGGTGATGATATCAGCTTTGTACTAAGCTTAGTTGGAATTATATAGTGTTAGCGCAACGAAGCAATAGTCGGGCGTAGACAAAGCACACAAGTGTCTTCCGGAACCATTCTGAAGTCTTAGGAAACCATTCTATATTAACAAATAATAAATGGATAAACGATATTGTCACACATTTGCATCATAGCACACTGCTATGTGGTCTACAAAGGTTTAGAGTAGAACAATAGGCTATACATTGCTTAGCTTATATATGCTGTAACCTAAGACATAGCAAAGTATCGAATGCATATAACCTAACCATTTGATCAGTCTCTTTACATCAAATGAGCAGATACAATTTATTACAAATCATGGAACCTCTTTGATACAAAGAAACACTGCGTACGTCATATACTGTGACTTAATCCAATTTTATTTTCTAACCATTTATTGCTAAGATGCAGCTCTTAGACAATCAACATTCCACTTTCCACCGTGACGCCATATATAATTAATTATCTTTTTTTTTCAAAGGAAAAGTTATACTAATTGTTGTATCTGCACTAAGACTTGATCTTTTGTTTCAGGAATCTCTTTTGACTTTCAATTAAGCGAAGGAATATCATAGATTCTGAACAAAAATGTTAAAAGAAGACGTCATGTCTTAAAAGTGTGCGATATTACACAATATATAGGTCTTATTTTTTTTTCATTTCATAACGTTAAGGAATAACTGTATTTTATTGTCAGCATCAACAGTTTTACTTTGGCCTGGGTTTAGAAAGTTGTCTGAAAATGCAACAACATTGTCGCTGACCTTATCAAATAAACTTCATGAAAAATAGTAATGCCATTTAAATTTTTTCAGCATAGAATTTAAACACTGGACTTTTTTGTTGCAATATACACTTTTCAATTTTGAATAAAATCCAACAAGAAATAACTTCAAAGCTAGACAGAAATGAGGTAGGAATGAGCCACGTGTTAACGACATTTGACTGCCACTAAAAAAGCATGGCGAGTTAGGTAAAACGGTGAATTTAGTTTTTTGCAGCGGTTACAAAGCTCCTACTCTTTTCCGAAATTTCCAAAGAGATCTTTAGCGTGCAGGGGACATGACAATCTCCACACATGTTTCCTTCTACGGTCCACGGCCAGGCTTTCCGTATTATAACCTGTCAACTTCCTATCGAGATCCCCCTATTCGCCACCAGGGGACGCACTGTGCAGCTCTGTCGGTTTGAGTACTGGGAACCTTCACTAGCACTCAGTAGTGTCCAGGAAGCAATAATATTTGGCGGGAAATAGGAAGGTAACTTTTAACACGAGACGGCCATAAGGGGAACAAACTCACTTCACACCATTAGTGTATAATGCAAAAACATTACGTTTGAATTTCGTCAATTTATTTAATTTGATTTTAAGATACTAAGCCCCCACCAGTAGAGATATAATACTTCTAAGCCATTTTTTGAAGTATTGTAGATGTATATGATCCACCAGTGAAAAGTTAAACATGAATATTACGCCATAAAATGACATTTTGCATTTTTTTTTCAGCTGTTAACGGTGATTCGAAACTGGGATTAACAGTTAGCGCTTCTTCAAGAGTTAGTATTTACTCGTTATGGGACTATACTGGAGTACACTGTGATAAAGGAAACGTACTATACAGACATTCATTCCTAGATAATTTTACAAGTATAGCACACTGTTTCAATGCTGTAAGTAATAAATATAAGCTTTAAAGATATTAATGCCAAATCATGGGGACCGACGTGGTCGTGATCGTATGGTAGTTGGATTTACAACTAGCTATGCAATTAGCGCCTATCATCACTAATGTTGTGAGTTCTAACCCCGTTCATGACGAGGTGTACTAGATACAGTACTATGTGAAAAAGTTGGTCAATGACTTGCGACAGGTCTGTGGTTTTCTCCGGGTTGTTATTACCCTTATTTCCTCAACCAACGAAACTGAGCGCCACGATATCACTGAAATATTGTTGAAAGTGGCGCCAAACACCATCAAACAAGCACAGTTGTGTTATTTTAGTGCAAATCATGACATTTTAATACAAAATCATGACATTTTGATACATTTATGGTTTTATGAAATGGAGATTACTGTATTTGTGTTGGTTTGCTTTGCGAGAATGCATTTCTCAGAGCAATATTGCATCAAATGGGAAGCCATAGATGTAAGAGACGATGAAATATCCATTTCGAGCGAAACGTTGTAATATTATCAGCTGGATTTTAGCAAGAAAAAAACCCCGACTTGTGTCACTAGTGGATCAGGAAATGCTTACCCTACTAGAGCACCTGAGTTCACACTCGAGATTCAGTTGCTCAATCATTAGTTTTCTGTGTTGCGTTTTCTAGATAATTGTTTGTCCTTTTTCTCTTTCCTTTTGACCATTATATTGTCTGACATACTACGATTTACGGCTTCTGCTTACCTCTTTGGTATCTTCAATTTTTCTCAATAGAGGATTCAATAACAGAAGAGTTTGAAGATACCAAAGGGGTAATCAGAATTCGTATATCGAAGAACAGACAACACAATGGTCAAAAGAAAAAGTACAAAAGCACAAATAACGATTTACAAAACGTACACATAAAACTAAAGATCGAGTAACACGAGCCCCAAAATAACACGGGGGTGAATTCAGGTGCTCCGGAAGGATATGCAGTATTTTGCAATCTAACAATTGATAGTTAAGCATAGAAATCAACGATCATTGTTCAGTGCGGTTGTTCCTTGGATACAACTATATACATTGTCTATATATGTTATCGCGCGTAAAGATCAAAGAACAAATATACATATTATCGATAATATTATGAAAAGCAAGTGGTCACTGCTGGTCACCAAATCAACCAATATCAGCAAAACGAACAACGACGTTCAGTGACAATACAGACAAACATACTATTCATTATTTTGTACAATGTCCGTTAAATGGTACGATTTAAGAACACTATCAAGAAGAGTGTAAGTTACCAAAGGTATAATCAGAATCCGTAAATCGAAGAAGAACAGACAACACAATGGTCAAAAGAAAAAGTACAAAATAACAAACAACGATCTACAAAACATACACATAAAACGACATATCGAGTAACACGAACCCCACTAAAACCCGGGGGTGAATTCAAGAGCTCTGTAAGGGTATTGAATGTGACAATATCAATATCAACATTGAAATATTACTCATTCTGAATGACGACTATTGCTATGATGTTTAACTACAGATATGTTTGGGTTAGGTCTATGGTGTTTAACGCCACTTTCAACTATATTTAATGTATATCGTGGTGGTCAGTTTTATTGGCTAATGAAACTGGTATACCCAGAAAAAAACCACCGACCTGTCGCAAGTTATTATATTGTTTCAATCTGATCAGTTTACTTGTTTATCTAGGTCTATTTTATTGTAGATATAATATAAGTAATTGTGTTAATTATATTGTATCAACCTGATCAGTTTACTTGTTTATCTAGGTCTATTTTATTGTAGATATAATTTAAGTAATTGTGTTTATTATATTGTATCGACCTGATCAGTTTACTTGTTTATCTATGTCTATTTCTATTGTAGATATAATTTAAGAAATTGTGTGTATTATATTGTATCAACCTGATCAGTTTACTTGTTTATCTAGGTCTATTTTATTGTAGATATAATTTAAGTAATTGTGTTAATTATATTGTATCGACCTGATCAGTTTACTCGTTTATCTAGGTCTATTTTATTGCAGATATAATTTAAGTAATTCTGTTTATTATATAGTATCAATCTGATCAGTTTTCTTGTTTATCTAGGTCTGTTTTATTGTAGATATAATTTAAGTAATTGTGTGTATTATATTGTATCAATCTGATCAATTTACTTGTTCATCTAGGTCTATTCTATTGTAGATATAATTTAAGTAATTCTGTTTATTCTATTGTATTAATCTGATCAGGCTACTTGTTTATCTAGGTCTGTTTTATTGTAGATATAAATTAAGTAATTCTAATTATTATATTGTATCAATCTGATCAGTTTACTTATTTATCTAGGTCTATTTTATTGTAGATATAAATTAAGAAATTATGTTTATTACATTGTATCAATCTGATCAGGCTACTTGTTTATCTAGGTCTGTTTTTATTGTAGATATAAATTAAGTAATTCTAATTATTATATTGTATGAATCTGATCAGTTTACTTGTTTATCTAGGTCTATTTTATTGTAGATATAATTTAAGTAATATTGTGTTTATTATATTGTAGCAACCCGAGCAGTTTACTTGTTTATCTAGGTCTATTTCTATTGTAAATATAATTTTATTTGCAAATGCTCAAATGTTTCATCCTTAAATTTAAACAGGTATCCCTTGTTCTATCAAAAATCAATCCAAGCATGGACAAACTTTTACAATGTGTACAAAGGGTGGAAACCAAAACAGATATCTTGCATGTTAGATTATTTGGGAATTGTAATATAACCTTCCAAAATAAACCTTTAATATTTTCTTCATTTTTAAGAAGTAATATAAAAACTATTCAAGACATATGGGATGAAAACTCAAAACAATTCATCGATTGTGATTTATTATATTCTAAGCTGATAGACAGGAGAAATTGTGTCTCAGAATACTCTAAAATTAAGAAATGTATTCCAAAAGACTACTTAAAGTTCTTAAAAAATGAAAATAATGATATAGAAAACAAAACTAAAAGTAGAAATAAAATGAAATTGTTAAATAATTTAAAACTTACAGATATTAGAGGCAAAATTATTAATACAAAAGACGTGAAGATTAAAATTATACAAACAATATTGAATAAAAAATCAATACCAAAATGTCAAGATAAATGGAATAATGTTTATAATGAAGAATTTCACTGGCCAACAATTTGGAATAATCTAAAAAGACTGGACATCAGTAATAAAATTAAAGAATTCCAATGGAAATACAACCATAACATTATTTACACCGAAAGTAGACTTAGAAAAATGAACCTATCCAATGGAAGATGTCACCTTTGTAAAGAATCGAACATTCAAGAAGATCTCCAACATTTGTTTTTTTAAATGCATTATATCTAACCGATTCATATCAAACATCACAAATTTAATAAACACTTTAAATGTTGGAACTGTTAACTTAAATGAGAAAAATATGATGTTTGGGTTCAATATGGGGGTAAACATGAACTTCTATTAAATACATTAATTTTTATATCTAAGTGGTCCATTTGGAAGGCAAGAAACAAAGTTAAATATGACAAAATTCTTATCAATCAAAATGTACTTTGTAATATATGGAAACAGACTTTAAAATCTGAACTAAAAATTTTGTTAACGACCAATTGTAATGATACAATAGATAAAGCCAAAATATTGATAATTCTATCAGTGATTAGTAAGTAGTTATAATATATGAGTACAATGCATGTATTTAAATGTTATAACAAATTATGTTGAAGCTATCATAAAATGCCGATATATATTGACTTACATGTTGATTTTATTATTGATAAATTTAGTTGCATTTTTGAAATGGGATCATGTGGACTCTAATAAATCTCTTTTTAACCCTGGATAAGAGATCTATTGTAAAACAGGGAACCTTAGATTATTTTTGTTTACCTGGGCATCTAAGTTGTTTTGTTAACAGGCGAGTCAAACAATAAAGTATTATGTTATTAAAAAAAATATATATAATTTTTGTAATTGTGTTTATTATATTGTATCAATCTGATCAGTTTACTTGTTTATCTAGGTCTATTTCTATTGTAAATATAATTTTAGTAATTGTGTTTATTATATTGTATCAATCTGATCAGTTTACTTGTTTATCTAGGTGTGTTTTATTGTAGACATATGAAACCTCGTCTCTGGTTGGACAACGTTGAAACCCCGAATAAACCCCATGAGGCTCTCGCGAGGTGAACTCACTCTGAGGTAAAACCAAGAAAGTACAGCGAAAAGCAAAATTCCTTATCATTTAATAATATTGTAGATATAATATAAGTAATTATGTTTATTATATTGTATCTGGTCATTTGACCTGTTTTCAGATAAATGTTCTGTTGGTTGTGTCAAATTTGGATTATAATATATTTAATATGAAGCTAATACCAACATCTGGAGAGATCAGTCTTGAAAGTTTATTATTAAAGTCACCATCCCTTGCAGCATTATGGAAAACGAATGTTGATATTTCATTGGACCCTAGTCACCATCATCTGATAAAGTAAGTAACGTGCCTGGTTATATGGCAGTTATTTACTAATAAAATGAAAAACATAAAATACCACAATATCGGAAGAGTTCCAGATTTACATTTCCTCAATACGTTAAAGGGACCATTGTGGCCGTGATCGTATGGTAATTGTATTTACAACTACCTATGCAATCAGTGCCTATCACCACTGATGTTGTGAGTTCGCATCTCGATCAGGACGAGGTGTACAACATTTTGTGATCATGTATGTCAGTGACTTGCGACAGGTCGGTAGGTTTCTCCTGGAACTCCGGTTTCCTCCATCAATAAAGCTGACCTCCAAGATTTAACTGAAATATTGTTGAAAGTGGCGTTAAACACCATCAAACACACATCAAACAAACAATCAATAAGTTAATTACTATTGAATCTAAGGTTGTCTTCCTCATATATAGGCACTATGATATCATTGCTCCGAAAGACTCTTAAATTATTTGGTTTTCCAGCCCCTCGACTCTGAACATATCCTCGTGTGTCAACTTTTCGTCGATCTAAGCATTATCGTGGAAATAACAATAAAATCAACAAATAAAATAAAATATGGAATTGCTTACCTTTAACACTGATATCTCATCCTTTTATCCACATATCCTCAGAAAAATGCATGCTCAATTTAATACAATAATAAACGATAATAGTGTAGCCGTATAAAACAAATTAGGGGACCGAAGAGTCCACTTTTCGTGGGTATGTTTCAAACTGTTCTTTAAGGTCAATGAAAAAAAAAAAAACTGTTCCAACTTGATCAATCTGTTTTATAACTTTATATTAATGATTTATTTTCATTTGAAGCTTAAACTTCAATGCAAAAAATGATAAATTTCAAACAAACATTTAACCTGCAAAATGAAAAAAAAATGTAATTTGGTTATTCCCGGCAAATTAAAATATTTTTTTCATAAATTTTGGGACATTGTTCATAAATATACACAAAAATTAATAAATTAATATTTTTATTACATTAGTGCAACTTATTATTGTTCTAAATCATCAAAAGTAATCATTGGTCAAACTCATTCAGAAAAATAAAACATGAGTATGTTACTTAAAATGTAACAATCATTCAATTTTTCTCCATTTTCAATTCACAGTGCTAAGATTACAACAATCAATAAAATATCAACAATTCTTACAATAGCATTGGCTTTAAAGTTGTATGACGTCATACAGTGACTAAAAATACGCACGCGCGCTGACAGATGTAAACATTGGAATTCTGACTGCAGAAACTTGATTTCTGGATGATTGAACATAGGCAAAATTTGGTAATAGTAAAATATGCTAAAAAATTCATAGTTGTGATGCAATTATAAGTAAATTTACCTGTTTTGACCGCATATTGTACAGCAAATGTAAATAAACACCAACAAAGTTCCACTTCCTAATTACATCTAAAACTCTCGTAAATGTGACGTCACGATCGAATTCTCGAGACTTCCGGAAAATCCACGAAAAGAGAACCCCTACGAAAACTGGACCTTGCACGATACCTGATTAACGTCTATTCCAGAAATGTGTTGTGTAGACTAAATCTACGTTTTTGTCTTAAAATTGTAGAAAAAGACATATTCAGTATCCCTAACACACGAATGTATTCTGCTCACTCTCCTGGCTTGGTACGGCACTTCAATAAAAAGTCGCGGATGCAAGTTAGTTTTATTGGCCGATGCCTAATTCCTACATTTCATAACCTGTCTAATTTTATATTAGCAGACATTTAAATCAATGAAAAGATATCAAATGGTGGACGGTTTTTCGTTTTGTATTTTACTTGTGTCGATCGCTTGTTTTTGTTGTTGAAATGTTGTTGATAAATTGATTTGTTTTTAACCAGATATTTTATTAACATTAAAGTTCGGACCCATTTCCAGTTGTAAGTCCTTTCTGTAAAAGCAACATGCTTCGTTCATGCACATCACCAATTGGAGTGTCTCTGCAAACAATATATGCATTGTTCAGACGTATCACTAATTGTAGTCCTATTGTCTACAATATATATTTCATTCAGACGTATCACCAATTGTAGTCCTATTGTCTACAATATATATTTCGTTCAGACTTTATATCACCAATTGTAGTTCTATTGTGTACAATATATATTTCACTCAGACGTACGACCAATTGTAGTCCTATTGTCTACAATATATATTTCGTTCAGACGTATCACCAATTGTAGTCCTATTGTCTACAATATATATTTCGCTCAGATGTATCATCAATTGTAGTCCTATTGTCTACAATATATATTTCGGTAAGACGTAGCATCAATTTATTGTAGTCCTATTGTCTACAATAAAATATTTCGCTCAGACGTATCACCAATTGTAGTCCTATTGTCTACAATACATATTTCGCTTAGACGTATTACCAATTGTAGTCCTATTGTATACAATAAACTATTTCGTTCAGGTGTATCTCTTATTGTAATCCTTCTTGTATGCAAATTGTACTTCATTCAGACATATCTACAATAGTAGCCCTCCTTGCATGCCAAATATTCTTCTTCGTTCAGACGTATCTCCAATTGTAGTGCTCTTCTTATGGAAATTTTACTTCGTTCAGACATTTCTGCAATTGTATGTCCACTTTGTATACAATATATACTTTGTTCAAGCATTTTCTACAATAGTAGCCCTCCTTGTATACCAACTATTCTTCGTTCATACGTATCTCAAATTGTAGTGCGGGATCATCGTGGTCATTATCGTATGGTTGTTGGATTTACAACTATATATGCCTATCTCTACTGATGTTATGAGTTCGAATCACAATCAGGACGAGGTGTACAGCCTTATGTGATAAAGTTTTTCAGTGACTTGCGACAGATCGGTGGTTTCTCGGGTCCTTCGGTTTCCTCCAGCAATAAAGCTGACCGCCACAATAGAGCTGAAATATTATTGAAAGTGGCGTTAAACACCATCAAGCAAACAACAAAAACAATTTATAGTCCTCCTTGTGTACTTTATATGCAGCCTCATACTCAGATCCCGTCCATTCCTTTTTAATGACATATCACCGGATTGTTAGCAAGAGTAGCACGACGGGTGCTATCAGTAGAGCAGGAACTGCTTACACCTCCAGAGCATATAGATTCACATTGTCATTTTAGTTAGGTTCGCGTTGCTCAATGTTATGTTTCCTTCATACTCTTTTGTTTACCATTTTTTATCTTTTTCTATTGCATTATCTGTTTCTTAAATATCAGCATATATTCAATAATTCAACTACACAACTACCATTTCACAACTACACAAATACACAACTACCATTTCACAACTACACAACTACACAACTACCATTTCACAACTACACAACTACACAACTACCATTTCACAACTACACAACTACACTACTACACAACTACCATTTCAAAGAAAATAAATATTAATGCTTGATAAGACGGAAATTATACTACCATTAACATAACGCTCACGAAAATGAAGATTATGTTGCTAAAACGTTGACGAACTGTAATAAGAACTCATAAAGCTTAAAACAATGAAGAACTTTAATTTCTTATTACTGGAGGTAGTTATATAGTTAATACATACCATTCAACCTTTCAAAATTATATAATTACTTCTTCAGCACGGATAACTTTGAATTTATTTGGTTGAATGCTGCAAAGACTGCTATGTATGCTGGAATGTATTACAACCCAGTTGATCCAAATTCTCCTAAATTCTCTTTCAGTATGAAAGGCGTCAATTATACAAGTAAGTATATCATAATAATATAATAAAGGTCTTTTTCGGTAAAAAGCTGATTAGAGCTTATGTTGTACTGTTTTATTATGTACCGAATCAAAATAAAGTTTTCTTACCCATCAATTTTTTATAGTACTTGACTTTCTGATTCCCAAAATGTATCGTTTCTAGGTATTTTTTTGCATTCTATTTTCAATTAAGAAGCTATTTCCAGTCTGTCAATTGCATCATGTGGAAACTAATGTTCTCCTGATTAAAAAAAACATGCATGGCTTCTAGAGACTTTTTTCACTTCCGGGTTTTACGAATATCACTTCCGGACAGGAACACAGTACCATTTGATAATTCTTAGTATTCTGGTTTCAAATATATATGGCTGCTATCCACTGTTTTGAATCAAAAGTAAACTTCCGGTTCCATGACCTTTGACCTTGTTTGTAGTTTGGTGAGCGTGCACCTTACAGCTTAGGTTTCGTACAGAGGATGCAAAACCATCATCTTATGAAAACTAACTTATTCTTTCCATACTGCAAGTCTAAATTGGCAACCTTACGTTACAATTACCACATAAAACGATACTTGGTTCGTCTTTACCTTCAGTTGTTTGTATGAGTACTCAAGTCTTATTTACGTTATATGTGTTTGTTTGTTCATAGTGGTATCCAACACATATTATGTTGTGCTTTTGCTTTGTTTTTCTTCGACTTGTGTACCTCATGTAGCCAGTTTCTCTGGACGGTCTATTTTTATTTGCCCCTTCGGTATTCTGTAACGTAATGTGCCATCTTCACAAGCTTAAGGACATGTCTTATGTCTATCATATCCTAGATTATCATTACGAGACAAGGTAAGCTTCGACTATTGCAGCTATATTTTTATATAGCTAGACATAAGACTGAAAGATTGATGCTGCAGTGTATCAATGGTGTGAGTTCAAATCCCGTCGAGGGAGAACACAAAAGAAATTGGCAGCTCAATAATCTAATTCTAACACTACTTGGTCAAATTTTCAGACATATGCATATATGTGTTTGTGACGGAGAATAAATATATTATGCATAAAGTTCACCCAGTTTTATGTAAGGGTTGATTCTCTACTAACATGTGGAAACCACATGGCATGTTGTGTATAATGTGTTGATGATAACGAAGCACAGTATTGATATTTCTGTTTGCTACCATTTTGGTACAACTGGAGCACCTGCTTTCATCCACGGTTTTCAGTGGGATTCGTGTAACTCAATCTTTGATTTTATATGTATGCTTTGTAGATCGGTGTTTGTCCTTTCGTCTTTTTTTCGTTTGGCCATACACATAAAACTAAGCAACGAGTAACACGAACCCCACTAAAAACTAGTTGTATTGGCCCAAATCTCCCCTCTTAGTGAAATAATTCATGCAAATAACTCATTTTACTTTCAGCTGGAGGTAATTCTTCTCATGTACTGTCTGACGATGATGTGAAGTATTTGGAAATGAAATTTTCCATGAATAGTAAGTTTATCGATAAAACAGCAGGTCTCCATCCATGGAAAATATCTCTTTCTCTTAATCATTATTAAGAATAAAAACGGAGATGCACACGGCACGTTTCTGGAATAAGAAGAGTTTGAAGATACCAAAGGGAGGTAATCAAAATCCGTAAATCGAAGAACAGACAACACAATGGCCAAATGAAAAAGGGCAAAAGAACAAACAGCGATCTACAAAACATACACATAAAACTAAAGATCGAGTAGCACGAACCCCACTAAAGACCGAGGTGAACTCAGGTGCTCCGGAAAGGTAAATAATTCTTGCTCCACTTGTGACACACGTCGTGGTATATCTAGTTACAAACCCGGTGATAAGTAATAATCTTCATCAAGTATGGTGGTCTTAGGTATTTTCGATAGGTTAATAGAAAATGTTGCAATTTTTTCCTGTGTATTTGATATTCAACTATAGTGTATCTCAGGGCAATAACTGTCTACTCGTTTTAATATTTACATATAAATATTCCAATGTTTAACTTTTTTTGTTTACAATCCATACTTTTCTGAGTTTGACGTGATTTGTGTAGTACACAAGAACGCCAGGAGAAATCGATAACTCCTTGAGAAACTCAACATTTATTACTCCCATCACGGTCATATGATCAAATTTTTACCAACACTCTGCAGATGATAAATAGCTAGTCAGTTACCAGAGTTAAATATAATCAATATATTTTATTATTGTTTGTAAACATTTATTGGTTTTGGTCTTCCTTTGTCAATCTACTTTCACCTTAGGAAATAAATACCGGAAGTGTAGTCGCGCATGAATTGCAGGTGCAAATAAAATAGCTATCGAATTTACCTTCCGAGACCATAAGCTCATATCGAAAGATTGGAAAGCCAAATAATTTAATTTTTTGGGAGCAATAAAACCAAAGGGCCTAAGCAGGATATCCAAATTCGCCTAAGGTCACCTATGCCTGAGGGAGAAGAATCTTTCACCACTAAAGTTGTTAGTTCGAATCTCTCTCATGGCGAAGAGTACTCGAAACAACATTATGTGATACAGTTTGTCAGTGACTTGCGACGTGTCGGTGGTTTTCTCAGGGTACGCCGGTTCCCTCCATCAATAAATCTGACCGCCACGATATAGCTAAAATATTGTTGAAAGTTGTGATAAACACCATAAGCCAAACCTACCATAAATCAAGTAAAATATATTAGCCAGACAAGTAACCAAGTGGTATGTCAATTAAGAAGATATCTCTTAGTAATATTGATAAGCCCGATACAAAGCCAACTATTCTACTAAAATTAGCCATTTAATCAAGTTTGATGATACCAAAACGATAGTAAGAAATTGTAAATTTAGGAAGGACCGATATTAGAGTAATCAATTGAAAAAAAATAAAGACGAAAGTAAAACAAAGAAGAAAGTAAAGAATGGTCCACAAAAAACTATATAGAAACTAAAAAATGAATACAACAAGAATCTATGAAAACCAAAAACTCGTGTACTTCAATATAGCACGTGGCATTCCTCGTCTTACTCATGGTGATGCTGGTCATAAACCATTCTTATGGATAAGAGATGAACAGAGAAAGTCGCGTATTTGTTTTAGGGTCGTCGTAATCGTATTCGTATAGTAGTTGGATTAACAATTACCTCTGCAATCAGTGCCTATTGCCACTAACCTTTTGAGTTCATAACCCACTCAGGCGGGGGGAACTCGATACAACGCTATGTGATAAAGTTTTCAGTGAATTGTGATAGGTCGTTGGTTTTCTCCGGATTCTCCGATTTCCTCCACCAATAAAACTGACCGCCACGATGTAACTGGACTATTGTTGAGAAAGTGGCGCTAAGCACCATCAAACAAACAAACAACAACATTATATTACAGAAGGTTGTCATTGCTTATATTGTTGCATGTTTTGATTGGTGATAGTGTTGGAGGTTATCATTTGTGATATTTTTAACTGTTTTCCTTGTTATTGCTAAGATGAGATTGTCATTGCTGAAATTTGCGATGCTTTAAATTCTTGAAGGTTATCAACGCTGATATTGTTCGGGGTTGTCATTTGTGATATTATTGAATTTTAAGATTGCATTTTTGTCTAGCTAAAGATACCTGCAAAGGGATAATAAATGACAACACACCTCAAAACTGTCCAGGTGAGATAATGAAATAAAAAGAAAAATACCAAACTGCCGGCCTAGTTCCAAAATCAAATAAGAATCATAAAACATGCAAAGTCAATATCCTTTAACAAACATAGATATGAACCTTCACTTTCCATGCTTGATGCAGGCATTTAGTGAAAGCAACATCTATTATGCTATGATTGTGAAAAGAAAGTCTAAACAGTAATGGTCAACAGTTTCACCAATATCAACAAAACGAACAGTCACCTCTCGCCTTAACTCGCTGAACACACAAAAAGAAATGACCATGCCATATGAAGTAAGGAAACCCAGGTCATGTCTTGGGTCAGACAAATATATTGTACATACCGGTATTAAAGACTTAGGCTGCTATGGGTCCAATCAGATTCAGCTACAGTATTTGCTGCAATTGAATTGCTGACTAATTGTAGCCACAAATTCCAATCAGTGTCTATCACCACTAACGTTGTGAGTTCGAACCCCGCTCAGGCGATGTACAACATTATGTAATACAGTTTGTCAGTGACTTGCGACAGGTCGATGGTTTTCTTCGGGTACTCGGGTTTCCTTCACCAATAAAACTGATCGCCACGATAATACTGAAATATTGTTGAAAGTGGTGTTAAACACCATGACCATAACCACAAAAATAACCCATAAACTCAATTACACGGTTAATGCATTTTTGTCAGATCCTATTGTGACTATACAAAGGTCAGACTGACAGGTGGTGTTGATCTGTAAGATCACAGAAGACCACCAGTAGAACAGTCACATATCATTAAAGCTGACATTAGGAGTACATTTTGTTTCAAGTGATACAAAGTACTAGACACCTATGTTGTAAAACAATAAGCTACCTCATGTTTATGAATTTGATCGTGGAAGTCCTTATAATACATTAATTAATTGGCTATAATTTGTTGTGCATAGAAAATGAATGGATATAGACTATTGTGCATAGAAAATGAATGACTATACACAATTGTGCATGGAAAATGACTGGCTATAAACTATTGTGCATAGAAAATGGCTGGCCATGAACTGTTGTGCATATAAAATGACTGGATATGATTGTTTGTACATTCCAAATCAATGGATATTATTGTGTTTGCATAGTAAATGACTGTCTAGAATATGTTGTACATATGCAAAAATAACTGACTACAATCTGTTGTTCATACAAAAAAATGACTGGCTAACATCTGTTGTTCATGCACAAAAAAGACTGGCTAAACTCTGTTGTTCATGCAAAACAATGACTGGCTAAAATCTGTTGTTCATGCAAAACAATGACTGACTAGAATCTGTTGTTCATACAAATAAAATGACTGGCTAAAATATGTTGTTCATGCAAAACAATGACTGACTAGAATCTGTTGTTCATACAAATAAAATGACTGGCTAAAATCTGTTGTTCATGCAAAAAAAGAATAACTGGTTAAAATCTGTTGTTCATACACAAAAATGACTGGCTACAATATAGTGTTAATGCAAACCAAAATGACTGGCTAAAATCTGTTGTTCATACAAACACAATGTCTGGCTAAGATCTGTTGTTCATGCACAAAAATGACTGGCTAAAATATATTGTTCATACAACAAAATGACTGGCTAGAATCTGTTGTTCATACAAAACAATGACTGGCTAAATCAAATATGTTGTTCATACAAGCAAAATGTCTGGTTAAGATCTGTTGTTCATGCACAAAAATGACTGGCTAAAATATATTGTTCATGAATAAACAATGACTGACTAAAATATGTTGTTCATACAAAACAATGACTGGGCAAAATATGTTGTTCATACAAAAAAAATGACTGGCTAGAATCTGTTGTTCATGCAAAAAAATGACTGGCTACAATCTGTTGTTCATACAAAACAGTGACTGACAAGAATCTGATGTAGACAGCAAACGACAGGCTAGAATATGTTATGCATAGACAATGACTGGCTGGAATCTGTTGTTCATGGAAATACATGTATTGTATTTCTACCATAGGTCCAGATGTTAGTATACAAGTAAATGAAACGGACATCCCTGCTGGAAGTCAGGCTGCCATATCATGCACCATGATGTCTCCTCTAGGAATAGTATCAGTAAATTGGACTCTTAATGACACTGACATTGACTTAAGCAAAGCAAAATATGAAGGCATAGTACATGGTACACACACTCTCAAGATAAATGATTTTCAATCGGATGATTCCGGCAGATATAGATGCATTGCTGCAACTGCTATGGGAACAGGCCAAAGTCAGGAAAGACAGATTCAAATGATTGGTATGTCTTGATGTGGAATACATATCGTTACAAATATTTAGTAAATTGGCCCTCTATATGATGCATAATATATGCATGCATAAAATAAGGGCAGTTTTGAAGGTCGAGACAGACATTATCATTAGTATCGCAGCGAGTCCGCTATATTTTTACTCTTTAGGGTAGTAAGACACTTTGGATGCTTTACGGAAAATGTGATGATGATTTCAACCCGGTAGACAACCCAAACATGTATAATGTAGAGGGAGACCAAAGGTTGTCGCCCGGTCTGCAATCTCTGACAACCAGAAATATGTTGAAAATCCGCTTTGTCTGTCCTGTTCCGCAATTGTGTTTTCTGAAGCAAGAAACTAGCTTCTATAATGAAACAGTTATTGCCCTCACATGAGGTGAACATCAAGTTGTCAACGCTTACTTGGAAATATATAAACAACATCACATGTCTGTTCACATACGGATACCTTATGCAATCAGCTATTTATAAGAATTATATTTGGTTCGCTCGATATCGGCACAACTCCGTTCGACTGTATAATATATATAATAAAGACACTTTGAAGGCCGATATCGACATTATTAATAGTATCACAGCAAGTCCGATAGGATACTGGTGATAGTATATGTCCAAGCCTTCTAATATGATGTCGACATAATGTGTTTGGTGTCACACTGGTCGATAATTTCAGTTCGTTCATACTGGCAATATTCGCTAGTCAGATCAGCGCAACTATGCATAATTACCGATGAATATATAGAGATTAATACATGATCATTTCCATATCAGCTCGGGTATCATCCCGTGACGCAGGCGAGGGCTGATATGGGTCGAGGGATTATATGGAAAAGGTCATGTATTAATCGTTGGATCATATTCTTCAGACAAATTGTTTTATGAAGCAGATAAACAAAATGAAATAAATACATGAATTTATATCGAAGTTTAATTTTTGAAAACGGTATTGTCAAACAAAAGCATTTCTACAGCCATAAATATTAATGGTAACATTTACTATCAAGGCATTTTGAAACATAGAAATATAAATGTGATTCTTTAGTGTCTTTTTTTTATTCTGTGAATCGTGACGAGGGTATTACGATTAGTATGAATGTAACAAGACTAAAAATGTATTTTTAACAACTAACGTTTGGTTCGTATTTTTCAAGAATTATGATCATCATTAATTACTTCCCGTGAAATATGATAATGTCAAAAGTATTTTTCGTGAGCCGTGATTATTCCACTATCGTCCATTCATCTTTGTGTGTCAGTTCTATGGCTAGCTTACGTCCGGTCGTTATCATACTTAGCATTAATATATTCAATATACTGCGTCTCGGGCTGATATGGGGGTCTCGGGATGATACCCGGGCTGATATGGAAAAGGTCATGCATTAATATCTATTTATTTCTATTTTGATAACAGGTCCACCTTCTATCACAGTTCCGACTCAAGAGTACCGACTGACACCAGGAACTGACATGACTTTAGCATGTACTGTGCAAGCTAATCCTGCAGTAATTGGTATATTCTGGAAGAAAAATGGCGTCACTATATTAGCCAGCAGTAAATACGCTGGGGCTACTCTTGTTAGTCCATCACTGACCATATCGAATCCAGACGAATCTGATCTTGGGATATATGAGTGTTGTGCAACAAATAGCTTTAACACGGAAACACGAGTCTGTGGCGAGGACACTATTATGATCAAAGGTAGAATACATAATATTGATTGTTTATTTGTATTTTGCTACGCAAAACCACCGTGGTTAGATAAGTGCAGATGTTAATAAGAGTTTGAAGATACCCCTTTGGTATCTTCAAACACCTCTTGTTATACCTCTGCCGGAAGTCTGTAACAACTATTATGACAAATTTGCAACGAGTACACTTCGTCACCTTCAAGCATTAAACTGACACAATATATTGCAATATTTGTACACTTTGTCCGCTTCGAGAATAAAACTGAAAGATTTTGTTACCACACTTTGTCCCCTTAAAGCAATAAACTTACAAATGTTTAGTGTACGATGACTATGGTGATGAGATGATCAATAATAGCAAGAATTATCCGACATTGTTTTTTTTCTTCATTTGAACCTTTTTTAATGACAGATGTAGGGAAAGGGTAAGGAGTTCCGGTTTCGTATAATACACCCACCGCGCTAATCCTATTGTAAAGTAGGGTAAAAGTATTTTCGGTGAAACAAAAGTAAAAGGAAAAACAAAAATTAATTGACAATTGACGTTTTTAATGCGTCAGAGTGGAGCGACTTGTGTACCCGTTGACCATTGTTTCATTGAGCTAGCTAGCACTATGCAAATCCAACTCAGCGTATTTGTCCAGTACAACGAGGAAATCATCATCTCGTCAAAATGTAGTGTATAATATAGCTGAATAAGTATTCACTTGGCGTTACGCAACAATCATTCATATATTCTAACACTAACATTACTTCATATGTCGCATCATCAACATGAACTAGTTATCTTTCAAATTGGATGAAGATTATGATTATTCAATTGATCATTAAATATAGAATTTCACCTCAGAAAAGATTACAGGCATGAACTATTTTGCCCTTAGCCTTTCTTGGTCCGGTCCGTACTATGAATATATACTATGCTGTATGACGAAGTATAATACAAGAGCAGAAATCGTAAAAATCCTGATCACGCACTAGTATTTGAGGGAAATTACTGCTTAGTTCCGTGTTGTGATGTCCGTTGCCATTTCCGCATCAAAACGATGTTCTGTTCGTCTTTGCCTCCAGTTGTTCGTAGGAGGAAGCATATCTTATTTACGTTATTTGTGTTTTTTTGCGCATAGTGATGTCCAACACATACTGTGTTGTGTCTTTGTATTGTTTGTCTTCGTCTTGTGTGCCCTATTACTGTAAACCGAGAAATGTTCGCATCGTCTTTTTTTCGCGATTTACTGACGAAATCCACATTCGCGCTGTTTTGAATTCGCGGTTCACAGACAACCTAAAGTGATAACATGTATACGGTATTATTTAGACAAAAACATGCTGTGTCATATTTTCCATATTTTAACAAGCTTATAAATAATAAATATTGTATCATTATACCCACCGCAAACAAAGTTTGGGAGGGTATATAGGAATCACCATGTGCATCCGTCCGTCCGTCCGTCTGTTCGTCCGTCCATGTACCTTGTAAGTGCAACTCCTCCTAAACCGCTTATTGGATTTTTATGAAACTTTACACATTTGTAGTACACTACGTGCAGATGTGCATGAAGGAATATGGTTGCTGTCCAAAATTTAGAAGGGGAGATAATTCAACTTATACTTTCACGAAAGGGGGGCATGCACATTGTAAGCGCAACTCCTGCTAAACCGCTTATTGGATTTTAATGAAACTTTACACATTTGTAGAACACTACCTGCAGATGTGCATGAAAGTATATAGTGGCTGTCCAAAATTTTAAAGGGGAGATAATTCAGCTTATACTTTCACGAAAAGGGAGTGGGGGGCATGTACCTTGTAATCGCAACTCCTACTAAGCCGCTTATTGAATTTTTATGAAACTTTACACAGTTGTAGTACACAACCTGCAGATGTGCATGAAGGAATACCGTTGCTGTCTAAAATTTAGAAGGGGAGATAATTCAACATATACTTTCACGAAAAGGGGTTCGTGTACTAGTGGCGACCCCTAGATGTATGTTCTTGGTTAGTTTATTTTGGAGATGGGATGTTGTCTCCTTGACATAACTCCATATCCGTTCATTTTTCATAGGTAATTTGCTATTATACCTGTATTCCAAAGTTTGAACATCATAGTATTGCAAGCGGGGGGTATCACGCAGTTAGGTCACTCACGGTTCTAGTTTTATTTTGTATCTAATAATTTATTTTATGGAAAACTACTATCCTACGTAGAACATCGCTTTGCATCCGACGTCTGTTTATAAACGGTCATGCTTTTTTCTCCTGATTTATCTATGAAAAATTGTCGGATTTGGCATTTCCTTGAAATATTATATTCTACTTACTAGTATTTTACCTTTCTTGAAATATTCGCGACAGTTTTACTTTCGCGCTTCCAATGTTACCGCGAAAATAGCGAAAATAAAACTGCCGCGAAAATTAGCCGGTTTACAGTATGCCAGTTTCTCTGGAATGTACATTTGTGATTGTCCCTTCGGTATTCTCTAACGTTTGATTACTGCTTAGTTAGCATACGCATATTGCTTAATATTACCAGAGCTAGCTCTGCAAATGAATCCCACATATGACACATCCTAAATTAGAAATATACGTTTCTATAACTATCACTGGGTCGATAATTTTAGTCTCCTAAGGTATCACCCATCCATCCACTCGTCGCAACTTCGGCTGATTCCGTACCTTCATCATACCTCGTCCGTATTACGATAGCTCCCATTGGAACTACTTTCGGAAATCTTCAATGAAGGAGGAATTAAAATAATTTCACTTTCGAATATTCGTCCAATAATGATATATTTTCATTCGTCGAAATATCGGCTGATTCCGTACCTTCATCAAAGACCAATATTTTCCAAAGTAAACTTATCTATTGTCGCCATTTTTGAACTTATTCGCGGTGCGCAATGTTTGATTGAAGTTATACGGTCTTCCGGCGAAGAAATATGACGCGTAGACGCATATCAAATAACGTATTACAGCCGAGGTATTGAGGGAGAGAAGCGGACTCACCCGAGGTTTGCCGATTGCCTTCCATCATGGCACTGACAAAGTTTATTAGATATACAATGTATTTAAGTTTGAAATTTACAGTTCCAATGTAGAGGCCGTCCGGTCGTGGTCGTATGTTAGTTGGATTTATTACTACCTATGCAATCAGTGCCTATCACCACTAACGTTGTGAGTTCGAATTCCACTCAGGCCAGAAGCACTCGATACACCATTATGTGATAAAGTTTGTGACAGTTCGGTGGTTTTCTCCGGACACTTCGGTTTACTCCACCAAATAAAACTGACCGGCACGATATAACATATAACTGAAATATTGTTGAAAGTGGCGTTAAACACCATAACCATAACCCCTGTAGTTTCTAAGTAATATAATTGATTAAAACTAAGGCTAATCTCTGCACCGTGCATATGTTTTGTTGATCGTTGTTTGTCTTTTTGTACTTCTTCTTTTGGCCATTGTATTGTCTGTTCTTCTTCGATATACGGATTCTGATTGCCCTTCTGATATCTTCAAACTCTTCTTACCCTTGTCCGTTATTAGCCATCCTGCTTAGACCCATTGATTTACTTGCTCACGATGTCTTTTTTTATTTGTAGATTAGTTGGCTTTCCCGTCTGTTGATTATACAAACACTTCATAATGTGAAAAACGTGTTATTTGTGGATAACCAATTTTTCGTGGTTTTCGTGGGTCAACCAAAGCGACGAATTTTATGAATATATATATTTTTATTTTCAATTCAACAACACCAATGATATCGGGATTTTTTATATCTTGATATCATCAATTTATTACCTATTAGATATCCACGAATTTAAGAACCCACGAAATGTTATTTGTGAACAAACCACGAACATTGGGATTCACGATATTAGATATTTCACAGTAGATTTAAGTTAGATATCTACAATTTTTTATTCACGTACAATGTTTTGTTTTATGTTTTAGACGACCCATCAGTGCAGATACTTACTAAGAAGTATGAATATATACTCGGAGATGCCATTTCCTTGAATTGTAATTTCACATCTTATCCCGAAGTTCAGGATGTATACTGGGAAAAAAATGGATCAAGATTATCGATCAGTGGTCAACTCACATATAGTAATTTTAGTGGCAGTCCGGTCCTGCAGCTTAACAACTTGGTATCAAATGACCGCGGATCATATACATGCTGCGTGGAAAATATAATATCGACAAGGTGTGGAGAAGATATTCTCTTAGGAGGTAATGGTCATCATGTTTTCAGTTGATTCAGAATTAAGTAATGCACTATGGGATTTCTTAAAATGTAAAGCATAAACAAACTATGCTGGTTCGAAACCTTCGTTGCATAGCAATTTTTCCAAAGGATTACAGGGAGGACGTCGTGACCGTGATCGTATGGTAGTTGGATTTACAACTACATCTGCAATCAATGCCTATCACCACTGATGTTGTGAGTTCGAATCTTGCTCAGGGCGAGATGTACAACATTATGTGATAAAGTTTGTCACTGACTTGCGACAGGTTAGGTGTTTTCTCCGGGTCCGCCAGTTTCCTCCATCAATAAAACTGACCGCCACGATATAGCTGAAATATTGTTGAAAGTAGCGCTAAACACCATCAAACAAATAAAGAAAAGATTACATACACCATGATTGTTTTAAATATCCTCCGATAAAATCAGGTCATCAGATTAAGGGAATATGCATACCCTTTTTTATTTTGTTTACATTTTAATGATATAAGATTCAAAACCTTAGAATGCATAAAATCATATTAAGCTTCATATTTGTCGTTTGTATATTGAAGATGAACTCTTTGCAAAGTCCTCAACTTTGGCAAGGAGACACCAAAAACAAAAGTAATCTCTTCAGAAACCATATGCTCACCATAATGAATGTGTTGACCAATACATTTCCGAGTCGGAATTTATTAGACACGTGTTCATTGTCACAGAATTGTGTCAATAATGCTTGATCTGAACCATATCCTTCAAGAACAACTAAAAATGACTTACACAATGCATACCCTTCAGAAACAAATATCTAAATGTTTATTCTCTATACACCATTCCGAAACATAACCTTTGCAAACGCAATACAAATGGTTCACCCGATATATAGCCTTCAAGAACGCATAACCAATGGTTCATCCGATAAATACATCTGAGGAACATAATGGTTTATTCGATTGACTAACTTCAGAAACGAATATCGATGAGTTCATCCGATGCATACCCTTCAGGAACACCTAAAAATATATTTGCAGATGCATACCCTTCTTGAACACCTAAACATTTCATCCGGTAAATGCCTTTCAAGAAAACATAACAAATAACTCAACCGATACACTTTCTTCAGAAATACTGAACATATGGTTTAACCGATACATTACCTTCAGAAATACTGAACAAATGGTTCAACCAATACATTACCTTCGGAAATACTGAACAAATGGTTCAACCAATACATTATCTCCAGAAATACTGAACAAATGGTTCAACAAATACATTACCTTCATAGAAACTGAAGAAATGGCTTAACCAATACATTATCTTCAGAAATACTGAACAAATGGTTCAACCAATACACTATCTTCAGAAATACTGAACAAATGGTTCAACCAATACATTATCTTCAGAAATACTGAACAAATGGTTCAACCAATACATTATCTTCAGGAATACTGAACAAATGGTTCAACCAATACATTATCTTCAGAAATACTGAACAAATGGTTCAACCAATACATTACCTTCAGAAATATTGAACAAATGGTTCAACCAATACATTATCTTCAGAAATACTAAACAAATGGTTCAACCAATACATTATCTTCAGAAATACTGAACAAATGGTTCAACCAATACATTACCTTCAGAAATACTGAACAAATGGTTCAACCAATACATTATCTTCAGAAATACTGAACAAATGGTTCAACCAATACATTATCTTCAGAAATACTGAACAAATGGTTCAACCAATACATTACCTTCAGAAATACTGAAAAAATGGTTCAACCAATACATTATCTTCAGGAATACTGAACAAATGGTTCAACCAATACATTACCTTCAGAAATATTGAACAAATGGTTCAATCAATACATTATCTTCAGAAATACTAAACAAATGGTTCAACCAATACATTATCTTCAGAAATACTGAACAAATGGTTCAACCAATACATTATCTTCAGAAATACTGAACAAATGGTTCAACCAATACATTATCTTCAGAAATACTGAACAAATGGTTCAACCAATACATTATCTTCAGAAATACTGAACAAATGGTTCAACTAATACATTATCTTCAGAAATACTGAACAAATGGTACAACCAATACATTACCTTCAGAAATACTGAACAAATGATTCAACCAATACATTACCCTGAGAAATACTGAACAAATGGTTCAACCGATACATTACCTTCAGAAATACTGAACAAATGCTTCAACCGAAACATTACCTTCAGACATACTGAACAAATGGTTCAACAAATACATTACCTTCAGATATACTGAAGAAATGGTTCAACCAATACATTACCTTCAGAAATACTGAAGAAATGGTTCAACCAATATATTACCTTCGGAAATACTACAAAAATGGTTCAACCAATACATTACCTTCAGAAATACTGAACAAATGGTTCAATCAATACATTACCTTCAGAAATACTGAACAAATGGTTCAACCGATACATTACTTTCAGAAATACTGAAGAAATGGTTCAACCGAAACATTACCTTCAGAACTACTAAACAAATGGTTCAACCGATACATTACCTTCAGAAATACTGAACAAATGGTTCAACCAATACATTATCTTCAGGAATACTGATCAAATGGTTCAACCAATACATTACCTTCAGAAATACTGAACAAATGGTTCAATCAAAACATTACCTTCAGAAATACTGAACAAATGGTTCAACCGATACAATATCTTCAGAAATACTGAACAAATGGTTCAACCAATACATTATCTTCAGAAATACTGAACAAATGGTTTAACCAATACATTATCTTCAGAAATACTGAACAAATGGTTCAACCAATACATTACCTTCAGAAATACTGAACAAATGGTTCAACCAATACATTATCTTCAGGAATACTGAACAAATGGTTCAACCAATACATTACCTTCAGAAATATTGAACAAATGGTTCAATCAATACATTATCTTCAGAAATACTAAACAAATGGTTCAACCAATACATTATCTTCAGAAATACTGAACAAATGGTTCAACCAATACATTATCTTCAGAAATACTGAACAAATGGTTCAACCAATACATTATCTTCAGAAATACTGAACAAATGGTTCAACTAATACATTATCTTCAGAAATACTGAACAAATGGTTCAACCAATACATTACCTTCAGAAATACTGAACAAATGATTCAACCAATACATTACCCTGAGAAATACTGAACAAATGGTTCAACCGATACATTACCTTCAGAAATACTGAACAAATGGTTCAACCAATACATTACCTGCAGATATACTGAAGAAATGGTTCAACCTATACATTACCTTCAGAAATACTGAAGAAATGGTTCAACCAATACATTACCTTCGGAAATACTACAAAAATGGTTCAACCAATACATTACCTTCAGAAATTCTGAACAAATGGTTCAATCAATACATTACCTTCAGAAATACTGAACAAATGGTTCAACCGATACATTACTTTCAGAAATACTGAAGAAATGGTTCAACCGAAACATTACCTTCAGAACTACTGAACAAATGGTTCAACCGATACATTACCTTCAGGAATACTGATCAAATGGTTCAACCAATACATTACCTTCAGAAATACTGAACAAATGGTTCAATCAAAACATTACCTTCAGAAATACTGAACAAATGGTTCAACCGATACAATATCTTCAGAAATACTGAACAAATGGTTCAACCGAAACATTACCTTCAGAAATAATGAACAAATGGTTCAATCGATACATTACCTTCAGAAATACTGAACAAATGGTTCAACCAATACATTATCTTCAGGAACACCGAACATATGCATATCTCTCAAATGGTCCAAATATATGACCCATCACTGACATATGTACAGTGTTTGATGGTTAAATACGGGGTGGGGGTTTTGGTGTTTAACGCCACTTTCAAAAAAAATTGAGCTGTATCGTGAAGGTCTGCTTTATACTCGGAGGAATCCAGGGTATATGCAATCAAGTCAAGGACAAATTTTATCCCATAATATGTTATCGAGTACACCTGTTCATGAGCGGGATTCAAACACACAACATATAGTTGTCAATCAAACTGACATACGATCACATTCATGACGACCCCTGCCTGCTTATTTTCTGGCATTCTCTAATAATAGTACATTTGCATGACCAACATACGTTTTTTTCCCTCAAAATCCTAGTCGATTCTGCAATCCCTGATCAGTTCATTGCACATTATGTTAAATGAATACTTTCTATGCAGACGTTTAGAGACAGACATAACCTTAGTCAATGTTTGCTATTCTGTTTCTGGACTTTCATTGTCTTCCTTTTAAATTATATGGCTTTCCAATTCATTGATGGGGTCGTCGTGGTCGTGATCGTATGGTAGTTGGATTTACAACCACCTGTATGATCAGCGTCTACCACACTAAAGTTATGAGTTCGAATCCTGCTCATGGCGAGGTGTACTCAATACAATATTATGTGATAAAGTTTGTCAGTGACTTGCGACAGATCGGTGGTTTTTTCCGGGTACTCCGGTTTCCTCCACCAATAAAACTGACCGCTATGATACAGCTGAACTATTGTTGAAAGTGGCGTTAAACAAAATAATCCCCTCCCCTAATTTCCTTTATTTTGAGCGTCTTTGTTGAAGGTTACTACCGAAACGCGTCGCTATCATGAATTTGATATCTATCTTTGTTATTTTAACCTTTAGAGTTTATTCTGTAATTTTCAGATTGCTTTAGCATCCGGTTCCAAATAGTTTTTAATAGAAATATTTAAAATTGAGTAACCTAAATTCAACGACATTTATTCAAGTATTTTTTTCTCAGGTAAACCTACCGTAAGCGTACTTTACTCTAGTATAATTGCAACCAGAAATATTAAAAATACAATTTTCTGTGATGTTGATGCCTACCCAAATGCTGTAACCGTATCGTGGAATATTACTTTGGATGACACAGTTGTTGTACATACTGGTGCTGCTACAGGGAAATACGATGCAGTGTCTCCTTCAAGTCCAAAGTTAATAGTAAAAGCACCAGGTTTTGCAGATAATGGAGTATATGTTTGTATAGCAGAAAATGAGTTCGGATTTGGTATCAGCGCAGAGGTGACCTTTTCTGTATACGGAGGTAGGTCTGTAGAGTCTCAATTGAACACAAACTGCTGAAATTTACAGTTCCTAAATAATGTAATTATTATCAAAACTAAGGTTCTCCATTCTTAGGGATAGGTGACCTTAGATGATTTGGATATCTTGTTTAGGCCCTTTTGTTTTATTGCTCCCAAACACTTATAAATTACAGGTGCGGATCCAGGATTTCAAGTTTTGGGGCGCACTCCAAAAAATTGGGCCGAGCGGAGGGAGGCGCGAAAAGTTTTGCGGTATTTCGTGTAAAAAAATAACGATTTTACGCCAAAAAATCTAATTTTTTTCCAATTTTAGGGGGCGCGTGCCGGGTGCGCCCCCTGGATCCTCCCCTGTTATAAATTATTTAGCTTTCCAATTTTTCGATTTTGAGCTTACCCGATTAAAATGATGCCAGGAAAGTGTGGTACGCACTAATTTTAAAATCTACGTTTCCGGTACATAAAAGTTGTTCAGAACATGGGTGGCATATATTTGATATAGTATAAATTTAATAAATGTGCACTTGGAACTTTGTATGTCTATTGAAGCATGTATATATTCTCATAGGATTCACCATTCCCACCGGTGAGGAGAGCGTGGGGGTTCACTTCCTATATAACCGTATGCACGAACGTGCCACAGGAATGGGTCAACTTTTTCAGCTTTCATATATATATGATTGAGTGGTGAAATGTCCGTGGTTTTCTCTGGGTCCTCCGGTTTCCGCCACCAATAAAACTGACCGCCACGATATAACTGAAATATTGCTGAAAGTGGCGTTAAGCACCATATTTTTTTTAAATGTCCACTGCAATATATTAATGGGATAGGAATTTTAATCTATGATATATCAATGGGTGACATTTCTACAAAACCATGCAGTTACCTTACGTCAAAGATAAACTCTTCTGTAAATCAAACATGATAAGGTGAAAAATTGCAGGCCACTTAATAAATTTTATTACTTACAACACTATATTGGTAATTGATGAAAAGAAAATAGCAGCAATCAGTGCAGAGATCGTAAAAATGTACCTCTTCCCCCTAACAAAACCCTTAACACTGCAAGTACATTATTTCCTGTTTAAAAATATTGTGACCAACCTTTGTGATCGGAATAGACATATGTTGAATTTGTGCATGTTGAATTAAGCCACACATTTCCTACGTTGGGATTTTATTTCAACTTCGATTTAAAAAAAAATTCCGGTTTATTCAGATGTCGGTTTATACTGGTGTCACAATATTACATTGTTTGTAACGCTATATAAATTATCTGTACATAGACGTGCTCATGTAGTAAGCATGACGGTCCTGATAGTGACAATTTATATTTATACATATATGGTCTTTACCTTTTAGTTATCGTGGAGGCTCCAGTATTGAAGTATAACGTTATCTATAGTGAATCTGTCGAGCTAAACTGTACAGTAACATATGCCCCGGACTTACTAAGTGTTACATGGATACGAGCAACTAATCCTGTCAGCGTTGTGGACATGAATAATACTGCAAAGTACACTGGGTCCAGAATTTCCAATCCACATTTGATAATTCACAATGTAGTGACGGCCGACGCAGACGAGTACTACTGCAAAGCATCAAATGCATATGACGAAATGGAAAGCAGTCACATAAAATTGAGTGTTAACGGAGGTAGGTGGTCAAAATGACAAAATCTAATTTAATTGAAGATGAAATATTACTTTTATTCACTAATTACTAATTAGAAATGAACAGCATCGATGGTGTAATAGTTAGCATGTCGCCTCGAATGCGGTCGATGATTGTGGATTCGAACCCCAATCGGGTCAAGCCAAACACTATAAAATTTGTATTTGTTGTTTCTCCGCTAAGGACACAACATTACGGAGAAAGAGCAGAAACTGGCTGGCTCGGAATCATAATAATGTGTCCGAGTAGGGCGACATGTCTTTCCGCGAACTGTTATTCAGTGACCTAGCTAAGCGTGTTGGTCTAGTACAAAAGGAAATTCATCATCATCTTGTTGAAAATTAACTTATTTTCACCATGATATAGCTTACAAACATGCTGAGTTGGCGTTTAACAGCAATCAGTATCTCACTCACATGTCAAAATGTAATATTTCCTGACGGACATATGCAAAGCAATGAATGCGTATGAAGAAATTGAAAGTACATGTAGTCCAATAACATTACGTGGTAATAATGACAATTTCAAATTTGAAAGATGAAATATTAATTTAAGTCACCACATAGGGATATATGTTAACTGTAAACGAAAATTACAATCCAGGCGTCATTTTGTTTATATAACGCTATTTCCCCAGATATTGTAACGTATTTTACAGCTATATCTGGTTGTATGTGATATATTGCAACACATTATAAATGAATACCCAGATGAAAAAGTAATAATTGAATAAGATTCAACGGTCCAACGATAAACTTGTCGAGCCACTCGGACACATTATCCTGATTCATAGCTAACCTGTCTTTGATCTTACTTCTTTCCTGAAAGTTGTGTGCTTAGCGTAGAAGAAGCAAATACCATTTCAATGTATTGTTAATGGTGGATTCCCGCCCAGTCAAGGACAAACAAAAGACAATGAAAGCTGTATTTGGTGGTTCTACGCTCAGCACGTAGGTGAAGGAGTAAGAACAAATGCGGTGGACTCGAGATCAGGATAATGTGACCGAGTGTCTCCTGTCACATTAATTGGCATAGCAGATAAGAAAAGCCACTAGCAGTCATATCAATAAGTCTAACGTTTACCGACACGCTTTGTTTGTTGCATTGTTCTCGTCATATATATCCGAGAAAACCGAAGGGACGACCACGAATGAACAATCCAGAGACACTGACAACAAGAAGATACAGTACAACAAGAAACAAAAACAAAAACAAGTACAAAAAAATTAAACATACAACACAACACAGAAAACTACAAAGATGACCGACACGGACCCACCAAAATACCGGGGGTGAACCCATGTGCTCGCGACGGGTAAGCCGTTCCTGTCTCTTAAGAGACAATCGCAACGTATACTACCTGTTTGAAGCTAAACACCAATCAAATATAATATGTAAAACCAAGATATCTAGTCTAGTACGCACGGCGCGTTTCTTGAATAACTTTCAATAGGAATGCACAAGGTCTAAAGATCCTTTTAGACTTAGATGCTCTGGAAGAAAGCGTATATCATTAATGACTACTGCTTAATAATTTGGTTTGTACTTATAAACTACGGCTCATCTGATCTTCCGTTATCCTTACCTCATTATTATCTAAAGTGATAACCGCGAGAGAGAGAGAGAGAGAGAGAAAGAGATAGAGAGAGAGAGAGGAGTTTTGTGTTGTCTTTTCTCTCTATTAATTTGTATTCTTTTGTGTTATTCATGATGTTATTGTCTGTATATATTGTTATGTAATGTATGTAATCCTCATAAAATAAATACATAATTACAAATATACTTTCAACCTCTCATTATGAAACATATGTTTTAATTACAATTTTGTGTCCTTTCAGCTGCCCCTACTGTTACACTATCTCAATCTGAAATCACTGTAAATACATCCAATCACGTGACACTGTCTTGTACTTATACTGGGGCGATACCAAATGTCACTAGTGTCAAGTGGTACAAAGAGGTCAATGGCGTAGTGAGTGAGATTGTGATGTCACCGTCAACACCATCACTAACAATAACGTCTGTTGTAATGGCTGATGCAGGACATTACACTTGTAGTGCAACTAATGCAGTTGGTCAACGCAATAGTAGTTCAACAGTTGAACTTAGAGTCAATCAAGGTATGTTAATTATGTTTGCTAATTATAAGTCTATACAGGCATGTCTTATTGATAAATCGATTAGATTAGCAGGACAGGTGCCACTAGTGGACCAGGAATTGCTTACCCTTCCGTAGCACATGTGTTCAACCCCGGTTTTTAACATTACTCGATCTTTAGTTGTATGTGTATGTTTTGTAGATGGTTGTCCCTTTTGGTCTATTGCTTGTGACTATTGTGTTGTCTGTTCGTCACATGTATTAAGTCAAAGCTGTCCCCGTGGTCACCTGTATTAAGTCAAACCAGCCCATATGGTCACCTGTATTAAGTCAAACCTGCCCATGTGGTCACCTGTATTAAGTCAAACCAGCCCATGTGGTTACCTGTATTAAGTCAAACCAGCCCATGTGGTCACCTGTATTAAGTCAAACCTGCCCATGTGGTCACCTCTATTAAGTCAAACCAGTCCATGTGGTTACCTGTATTAAGTCAAACATGTCCCTGTGGTCACCTCTATTAAGTCAAACCTGCCCATGTGGTCACATGTATTAAGTCAAAGCTGTCCCCTTGGTCATCTATATTAAGTCAAACCAGCCCATGTGGTCACCTCTATTAAGTCAAACCAGCCCATATGGTCACCTGTATTAAGTCAAACCTGCCCATGTGGTCACCTGTATTAAGTCAAACCTGCCCATGTGGTCATCTGTATTAAGTCAAACCTGCCCATGTGGTCACATGTATTAAGTCAAAGCTGTCCCCTTGGTCATCTATATTAAGTCAAACCAGCCCATGTGGTCACCTCTATTAAGTCAAACCAGCCCATGTGGTCACCTCTATTAAGTCAAACCAGCCCATATGGTCACCTGTATTAAGTCAAACCAGCCCATGTGGTCACCTGTATTAAGTCAAACCTGCCCATGTGGTCATCTGTATTAAATCAAACCAGCTCATGTGGTCACCTGTATTAAGTTAAACCTGCCCATGTGGTCACCTCTATTAAGTCAAACCAGCCCATGTGGTTACCTGTATTAAGTCAAACATGTCCCTGTGGTCACCTCTATTAAGTCAAACCTGCCCATGTGGTCACATGTATTAAGTCAAAGCTGTCCCCTTGGTCATCTATATTAAGTCAAACCAGCCCATGTGGTCACCTGTATTAAGTCAAGCCAGCCCATGTGGTCACCTGTATTAAGTTAAACCTGCCCATGTGGTCACCTCTATTAAGTCAAACCAGCCCATGTGGTTTCCTGTATTAAGTCAAACCTGTCCCTGTGGTCACCTCTATTAAGTCAAACCAGCCCATGTGGTCACCTCTATTAAGTCAAACCAGCCCATGTGGTCACCTGTAATAAGTCAAACCCGCCCTTGTGATCACCTCTATTACATCAAACCAGCCTATGTGGTCACCTGTATTAAGTCAAACCTGTCCATGTAGTTACCTCTATTAAGCAGTCACTCATATTAAGATGTCACTTTTTTCTTGTCCTGTCATAGAAAATTTCACATGAATTGAACCTCTTTTAAGAAGTCACCTATTTTGAAAGACCACTTTCTCTTTATTTCAAAGGTGACCTCTTAAGGCAGGTTGGATTGTGGTATAAAACATGTCTATTTGAATGGAAAACACAATAATAAAGCATTATATTCTAAATTAGGAATTACAGAAACGTAAAAAACATATCAGAGGGAACTTAATAAAAGTAAATTACAAATGTAGAGAAATGTCACAATCAGGGGTTAGGGTTATGGTGTTTAACGCCACTTTCAATAATATTTCAGTTACATCGTGGCGGTCAGCTTTATTGATGGAGGAAACCAGAGTACCTGGAAAAAACCAACGACCTGTCGCAAGACACTGACAATATTTATCACATAATGTTGTATCGAGTACACCTCGCCCTGAGTGAGATTCGAACTCACAACGTTACAACGCCACAATCAAGATAGACAACTGCACCACCAGTCAACCATAGCATATTACAACTGAAGCTATATTTAAATACGATTATTAAATGGATGTTAATTAAAGGTGTTCTATTTTTAGTGCAACCTATGTGTCCATGTGACTGTGCTTACAAAAAGCGTCTTGACTACTGGGCATCACAAGATATTCATAACCACACCATGGAAGAGTGGAGGAAAATCCTGGCACCTGTCTTGGATGAAATTAAGAGAAATCTAACAGTCAATAAAGCTAATTTATCGGCAACTATCAGAAAACTGTCGAGTGCACCGGATGAACGACAATCGTCCAAATCGGTCGGGTTTATTGGAATTGCCTTGATTAGTTTCGTGTGTGCGTCTTTTATATTAATTGATATAACATCGATTCGTAGACACCTCGCTGTTATTCGTGAAATGATTGGCCATGGTAGTGCTATTGAATGATGGTATAATGTGTCAACAATAGGGGGTTATGGTGTTTAAGGTAGAGAAGGACACTATGGGCAAATAAAAACTAGTCAATGAATTTTGTTGAATTTCATATATATTGTTCTTTGGGATGTACCTAATGAAATATCGAAATTTGAGAATAGGTTTCCAGGCATATTTTAAGAATATTCCCTGAAAGAATTACACCCCTCTGAAGTCCAAAAAAATGTCATTTTTTTTTCACTTCTCTGTGTCATTAAGGTACTAAAAAAAAATAGCATATATTTTTTTTTAAATTATCTGAGTATAATATGATAAATGAATATTTTGGAATATCTAAGACATAAATTTTTATAATTATTCCATTTTTTTCTTCAAAATGGCTACCCCTTTTTGGCAATATAGTCTGTAACTGGCTTTGGTGAAATCCAACAAAATTTGATTTTAAAGTGGAATAGAAAAAAATTGTGTCAATGAATTTAAAAAAAAAAAGATATATCACATTACGTATATCCATGCTACATAACATTAAAAAATAAAGATATGTTTCCAGGCAAAAAAAAAAGTTAGGGGTTTAGAAAGACACCGTGGCATATACCCTTTTTTGTCAATTTCATGAAAAATGTCCACATTTTCCCTTTTTTTAATAAGACATTGAATAAATGAAAATAAAACAGGCAAAGATAATGTTTGCAAGGGAAAGCTTTCCTTTCTAGGTGAAATAGTTAGAAAATTAAGCTGTCTACAATTCTTCCAGGGCAGGAAAAGTACATTTTTAGAGCTAATTTTGCACTCTTTAAGGTAGAGACCCACATTTCATACTAAAATAATTTGTCATTGCATTTCCTTAAAACTGGCCAGATGTATTGCTTTTGTGGCAGACTTTAAGGAATTTAATTAAAAAATATAGGTCACCAGACTAATTTTCAAGATATAAAGCATTTAAATCTTTAACTGTTATAATGCATTGTATGTGAAATGTATAAATTCTCCTCAAAATTCTTCAATAGCGAAAAATCATGTCATTTAAAATAACCAAATTTTTGATATAATATGGTGCATTTTGTTTTATTTTCAGAAGTGTAAGGAAAGTCTGGGGTCATAATATTAAAAACTTCAATATTTATCAAAAACATGCAAAACTCATCATATTCTAATATCATTTGAGACATGATTACCTCCCTTGACGAAATGCTTCATATAGCATTTTACACATATAATGTATTATTGACAAGACATTACTGTATTAAATTTGCATTTCACTTTAATTTGAGAACTTGTACAAATCATATGTAGAAAATTCAAAAAGCAAAATACCTCATAAGAAATACTGCAAGCATAATTAAAAATTATTACCACATTTTATTCAATATTCTTAAAAGTCATGTGACTAGTGTCAGTCTCTACCTTAACGCCACTTTGAATATTATATGAGCTATATCGTGGTGGTCAGTTTAATTGGTGGAGGAAACCGGAATGCCCGGAGAAAACCCCCATCTATCGCAAGTTACTGACAAACATTATCACATAAGTTGTATCGAGTACACCTCCTCATGAGCGGGATTCGGACTCATGATATGCAATGATTGCACCGGTATATGTAAATTCTACTGCCATACGACAACGACCACGACGGTAGTTAAATTAAATAAATGGTGGCGAAAATCATAGAATCCGTGGTACCATAGGGTCAGACGATTAGTGTCAGCAAAGGAACCTCCCTTGATGATACATATATAAACCTTCCGATGTGTTTTACGAAAAGTTTGAAGATACTAAAGGGGTAAACAATGCAAAAGGACAGAAAAGATCCACAAAACCCTACACAGAAGACTAAAGATTGAGCAACACGAACCCTATTAAAAACTACGGGTGAACTCCTGAACGATAAGTACTCCCTGCTGCACTGGTGACTAAATTTATGAGAGAAAAAAAAAATTAAAATCCATTAAAATCGTAGTTTTGTTCACGTGAAATATTTTCCCGCCATTTGTTCCACATAGTGAACCATTTTGAAGCATGCATAATTTTATATAACATTTTGTAATATATTCTAGTCCATTTTTTTTTCATTACTATTTCTTTTAGGACAAGGACAAATGTAATGTTGCGTGGATGAGATGATGATTCTTATATGACTTAGGTTAATAATAGTTAATTATATCTGTTATTTCGTAATTAATTAAATTATGCACACTTGTTTCGTCATGACCTATATATGGGTTTCACCAATCGTATGGAATTAATCAAAGTGTGTGTGTGTGTGTGTGTGTGTGTGTTTGGGGGCTTTATATTGCATGGCTTAAATTCATTTATATGGATGATATATCTTGTTTTATTTGTTATGGTATATGTTTTTATATTCTGTAAAAATCTCTTCAGAGCTTATGTTTGCACTGTTTATAAAATGTCGAATCAAAATAAAGCCTTCTTATCTTATCTTATCTTATCTTATCTATAGGTTTTAGGTTTATGATGTTTAACGTCACTTTCAATAATATTCCAGCTATATTGTAGCAGTTAGTTTTATTGGTTGAGGAAACAGGAACACCGGTAGAAAACCACCGAACTGATGCAAGTTACTAACAAACTTTATCATATAGTGTTGTATCGATCACACCTCGCTACGAGCGGGATTCGAAATCACAACTTTTGTTGAGATAGGAACTGATTGCACAGGTAGTTGTGAATCCAACTATCATATGATCAGGGCCACGACGACCACTATCTTATTTACATTATATAATAACTTAGATAAAATAATCAAAATCCATCATTTTTGTTTCATGCACCTTGCCACAAGTCCATCTGTACAATTTTGTAATGGGTAATTAGTGTTTCATGTTTTTTTTAACAGTACTTCAATTAAACCGTGGTGGTCAGTTTTATTGAAAACCAGATTACCCTAAAACTCGACGGAAACAACATACCTGTAAACCAGATTACCCTAAAACTCGACGGAAACAACATACCTGTCGCAATGTTTTATAAATTTGAATATATATAATATCGAAGCATGTATGGTAGTTCGCAAGAAAACTTAGATGATGTCAAAAGCCGTAAATCTAAGGACAGACAATCCACTAGTAAAATTTGTCTAATTTCATCTATATTACGGCGACTTATTTTCACAGATTTAAATTTTTTATACTGGATTCCACACTTTTAACTGATTAAGTCCTAGATGACACACAACATATGTTAGTTAAGTCCCCCAAACAAAGTTTGGCAGACTTATTGTTTTTGCTCCGTTTCTTCTTCTTCTTATTATTCTTATTCTCTCTTTCTCCTCTTTCTCCTTTCTTTCCGCGGACCATGAACTTGTCCACGGCAGATCTCAGGAACTACTGGACAGAATTTCATGAAACTTTGTGGAGTTATAGATATATGTTTCTAGTTGGTCCTAAAATGTTCAGCTTTGTGATAAAGGGGGTCAAAGTCATATTTTCAGGGGTTCAAAAGGGGTGGGGGTTATTATAGAATCCTATGGGAAAGTTGAAATTTCGTACATTAATGTTGATAACTTCTAAATGAATAATGATAGAGACATAACATTTGACATAGTGATAGGTTACCACCAGAGAAGCAAATTTGTGTTTTCAAATTTTTCGAGATGTCTGCCATTTTCAAAATGGCTGCCAAAACACGGTACAAAAAATGGGTGGTAAAAATTCAACATTGCCCGATATCATCAGAATTTGATATGTGGGTAGAAAATGATGTCGCTAATTGATTCCTGACATCGAAAAATTTCAAAATGGCCACCACAATACCGCACAAATTCAACATTGTCCGAGTTCAACGCCATTTCATATGTGGGTAGATTATGATGTCCCGAATTGATTCCTGACATCGAAAAATTTCTACCGGTTGCCATTTTCAAAATGGCCACCACAATACCGCACAAATTCAACATTGTCCGATTTCAACGACATTTCACATGTGGGTAGATTATGATGTCCCGAAATGATTCATGACATCGAAAAATGTCTATCGGTCGCCATTTTCAAATTGGCCGCCACAATACCGCACAAATTCAACATTGTCGGATTTCAACGACATTTCATATGTGGGTAGATTATGATGTCCCGAAATGATTCATGACATCGAAAAATTTCTACCGGTCGCCATTTTCAAAATGGCCGCCACAATGCCGCAGAAATTCAACATTGTTCGATTTCAACGTCCTGAATTGATTCCTGATATTGAAAAATTTCTACCGGTCTCCATTTTCAAAATGGCCACCACAATACCGCAACAATTTAACATTGTTCGATTTCAAAGGTAGCTTTTAATTTATTTTTTAAACCGGTTGTCTGTGGTCGGTTTGGGAGACTTCATAATCGCTAGATTATAATCCTATCTTGTTGTTTCTTGTCTTTGGTCTTGTATATGGAAAAACTTAGCTTAGAAACGTCCTTGTAATCGTGCCACATAACAACTATTAATTACTGTCCAGCAAAGCTTTCTCCTAGATAATCAATGTCTATGTCAAGGACAGGGTAACCGTTTATATCGCCGCTCAAATGAACAAAGTTTGCACTTAGGCTTGCAGTCGTAGCACAGTCAAAGCAGAATTTAATATAAACTGATTGGTTTGCATGAAAGTTGCTATTTATGTCAATAAATCTGACAATGGTCCTCCACTGGAAGCAGTTCTTTGATGGTTCAGGCATTGTTTGCCTCAGTAACTCAGCGGGTGATTCTGAACCGTATAACTGTGATGTCTTAACAAACCAGACAGGATGAGAAACAGATATTCGTGTTGCACTATCAATGATACCACCTTTAACATATTTCTCCACTAAAAGGTTCCCGGATTTGATATCTACCATTTTTGTAACAATGTTATTCGTGGTTCGCTTCGGCTCGTAAAGTTGCTGTGTAATTTTGAAACTAGCATCAGATAAGAAATGTATTTTGTATATTTCCGGGTTTATCCTCAAAAGTTGCTTTAACACGACATAAAAAGCATTATCAGGTTTAAGTGAGGTAGTATCCATGAATGATCCCAGGTTTCCCACCATGTACTCTGCCCCATACAAAAACAATGATATGTTCCATACAGTCCATCTCCCTGTAAATATATTATGCATAAACGTTAGAGAATACCGAAGGGGCAATCAAAATGAACAATCCAAAGTTTATTATAACGACGAACGGGTCACAACCATGCTCCTTTAACACACGAAACATTGATTCATAACTTGTCCGAATCTTTCTCTGTAAGAGTACGTACACTAATAGAACACAAACTCCAGAAACACGACCCTGGATGACATAAAGTTGAATAAATATACTGGGTGCCATTGCGAAGTTATCATCCATGCACCAAGCATCGCAATCTGCAAGTTTCTGGATATGGTGTTCTTTGGCAAAGATCATGACACGTTCATCAGCATCTGGAGCATTGTTATGGACCAAGCACCATCTATGTCGAGTTCCTGTAGTGTCTGAGGTTCCCTTGGTCTATGTTGGGCACGAAATCTTCTTAAAACACTCTTGCAGGTATCGGAACTTGGTATGTATGTTTTGGCGTCATCTGGAAGCTGGACATTTGCATGCGTGAAGATCTGGTTTGGCTTGTCCAGTGTTAACTTGGCTTTTCTTTTCATGGCGTCTCTGCATTTGGCAATGGTAATAGCATTTTCATTTGGCTGGTGGCTATGTGGTTTCTTCATATCTGGATTGTCCATGTTTTTGGAGGTTTGCAGTATTGCTGTATATTTGACTGCATCAACTCTGTTCACACAACGCCATATCAGTTTGCCAGTTGTTTCATTTTTTTTGTGCACATGAAACCTTCAAAACAGAGTTTTTGCCCTCCACGCTTTGTTGCAATAACTTCCATAGTACTATTATCAGTGTCATTTTTTTTTAGCTTAAATGATTATAAATTCTCAGAAATATTATATATACTTTAAGTGGGCTTGTGTATATTGTGCATTACAAGCTAAATCAAAATTTGAGAAAATACTGTAAAAAGTTAATCTTTTGAAACTACAAGATAAAAGAGAATGGTCTTGTATGATGTATTAATTAATTTGACAATCATAAATTCAAAGGTAATATTTTCTTTTCATAATTAGTTTTTATTAACTAATTAAAATGAATACTGCTGTCTAAAAAAACACAGTAATTATTCCCTTTAAATTTTGTATTCATTAAAATTTGGAAAACCAATTATTTTATTACATCTGATTGTTTGATTAAAATTATAATAATCTGGAAAACCAATTATTTTATTACATGTGATTGCTTGATATGGAAAATTGCTTTGATGAATAACAAGTTTTAGATTTATTTAATTATTTAATTTATTGATTGTTTGATTAAAATTATAATAATCTGGAAAACCAATGATTTTATTATATGTGATTGTTTGATATGGGAAATTGTTTAGATAAATAACAAGCTTTAGATTTATTTAATTATTTAATTTAAAAATATGGCCGAAACGTCCATTGTCCGAAACGTCCTTGTCCGAAAAGTCCATGACCGAAACGTCCTAGGCCGAAATATCCTAGGCCGAAACGTCCACTGGCCGAAACGTCCGCCGATCAAAGAAACTGGAAACATAGGGTATCCACGACGACGAAAAACAAAACATATACACAACACAATAGTATCTATAAGGTTGACGACTTACCCAGTTCGTCATTTAGTATCTATTAGGTTCTAGACTTACCCAGTTCGTCGTCATTTAGTATTGATAAGGTTCAAGACATACCCAATTTGTCATTTAGTATCAATAAGGTTAAAAACTTACCCAGTTCGTCATTTAGTATCTAAAAGGTTCAAGACTTGCCCAGTACGTCATTTAGTATCTATAAGGTTCAAGACTTACCCAGTTCGTCATTTAGTATCCATAAGGTTCAAGACTTAACGAATTTGTCATTTAGTATCTATAAGGTTCAGGACTTACACAGTTTGTCACTTAGTATCTAAAAGGTTCAAGACTTACCCAATTCGTCATTTAGTATCCATATGGTTCAGGACTTACACAGTTTGCCATTTAGTATCTATAAGGTTCAAGACTTACCCAGTTCGTCATTTAGTATCCATAAGGTTCAAGACTTAACCAGTTCGTCATTTAGTATCTCTAAGGTTCAAGACTTACCCAGTTCGTCATTTAGTATCTATAAAGTTCAAGATTTACCCAGTTCGTCATTTAGTATCTAAAGGTTAAAGACTTACCCAGTTCGTTATTTAGTATCTATAAGGTTCTCGACTTACCCAGTTCGTCACTTCGTATCTATAAGGTTCTAGACTTACACAGTTCGTCATTTAGTATCTAAAAGGTTCAAGACCTACCCAGTTCGTCATTTAGTATCTATGAAGTTCAAGATTTACCCAGTTCGTCATTTAGTATCTATATGGTTCTAGACTTACCCAGTTCGTCATTTAGTATCTATGAGGTTCTAGACTTACCCAGTTCGTCATTTAGTATCTATACGGTTCTAGACTTTCCCACTTCGTCAATTAGTATCTATAAGGTTCAAGACTTACCCAGTTCGTCAATTAGTATCTATAAGGTTCTAGACTTACCCAGTTCGTCGTCATTTAGTATTGATAAGGTTCAAGACATACCCAATTCGTCTTTTAGTATCAATAAGGTTAAAAACTTACCCAGTTCGTCATTTAGTATCTAAAAGGTTCAAGACTTGCCCAGTACGTCATTTAGTATCTATAAGGTTCAAGACTTACCCAGTTCGTCATTTAGTATCTATAAGGTTCAGGACTTACCAAGTTCGTCATTTAGTATCTAAAAGGTTCAAGACTTACCCAGTTCGTCATTTTGTATCAAAAGGTTCACGACTTACCCAGTTCGTCATTTAGTATCTATAAGGTTCTAGACTTACCCAGTTCGTCGTCATTTAGTATTGATAAGGTTCAAGACATACCCAATTCGTCATTTAGTATCAATAAGGTTAAACACTTACCCAGTTCGTCATTTAGTATCTAAAAGATTCAAGACTTGCCCGGTACGTCATTTAGTATCTAAAGGTTCACGACTTAACCAATTCGTCATTTAGTATCTATAAGGTTCAGGACTTACCTAGTTTGTTATTTAGTATCTAAAAGGTTCAAGACTTACCCAGTTCGTCATTTAGTATATATAAGGTTCAAGACTTGCCCAGTTCGTCATTTAGTATCTATATGGTTCTAGACTTACCCAGTTCGTCATTTAGTATCTATAAGATTCAAGATTTACCCAGTTCGTCATTTAGTATATATAAGGTTCTAGACTTACCCAGTTCGTCATTTAGTATCTATAAGGTTGAAGACTTACCCAGTTCGTCATTTAGTATCTAAAAGGATCAAGACTTACCCAGTTCGTCATTTAGTATCTATAAGGTTCAAGACTTACCCAATTCGTCATTTAGTATCTATAAGGTACACGACTTACCCAATTCGTCATTTAGTATCTGTAAGGTTCTAAACTTACTCAGTTCGTCGTCATTTAGTATTGATAAGGTTCAAGACATACCCAAGTCGTCATTTAGTATCTTAAAGGTTAAAAACTTACCCAGTTCGTCATTTAGTATCTAAAAGGTTCAAGACTTGCCCAGTACGTCATTTAGCATCTATAAGGTTCTAGATTTACCCAGTTCGTCATTTAGTATCTATAGGGTACAAGACTTACCCAGTTCGTCATGTAGTATCTTAAAGGTTCAAGACTTACCCAGCTCGTTATTTAGTATCTATAAGGTCATCGACTTACCCAGTTCGTCATTTAGTATCTATAAGGTTCTAGACTTACCCAGTTCGTCATTTAGTATCTATAAGGGTCAAGACTTACCCATTTCGTCAATTAGTATCTAAAAGTTTCCAGACTTACCCAGTTCGTAATTTGGTATCTATAAGGTTCAAGACTTACCCAGTTCGTCATTTAGTATTTATAAGGTTCAAGACTTACCCAGTTCACCATTTAGTATCTATAAGGTTCAAGACTTACCCAGTTCGTCATTTAGCATCTATAAGGTTGTAGATTTACCCAGTTCGTCATTTAGTATCTATAAGGTTCAAGACTTACCCAGTTCGTCATTTAGTATCTATAAGGTTCTAGACTTACCCAGTTCGTCATTTAGTATCTAAAATGATCAAGGCTTACCCAGTTCGTCATTTAGTATCTATAAGGTTCAAGACTTACCCAATTCGTCATTTAGTATCTATAAGGTACACGACTTACCCAGTTCGTCATTTAGTATCTGTAAGGTTCTAGACTTACTTAGTTCGTCGTCATTTAGTATTGATAAGGTTCAAGACATACCCAAATCGTCATTTAGTATTTAAAAGGCTAAAAACTTACCCAGTTCGTCATTTAGTATCTAAAATGTTCAAGACTTGCCCAGTACGTCATTTAGTATCTATAAGATTCTAGATTTACCCAGTTCGTCATTTAGTATCTATAAGGTACACGACTTACCCAGTTCGTCATTTAGTATCTAAAAGGTTCAAGACTTACCCAGTTCATTATTTAGTATCTATAAGGTCATCGACTTACCCATTTCGTCATTTAGAATCTAAAAGGTTCCAGACTTACCCAGTTCGTCATTTAGTATCCATAAGGTTCAGGACTTACACAGTTTGCCATTTAGTATCTATAAGGTTCAAGACTTACCCAGTTCGTCACTTAGTATCTAAAAGGTTCAAGACTTACCCATTTCGTCATTTAGTATCTAAAAGGTTCCAGACTTACCCAGTTCATAATTTGGTATCTATAAGGTTCAAGACTTACCCAGTTCATCATTTAGTATCTATAAGGTTCAAGACTTACCCAGTTCGTCATTTAGTATCTATAAGGTTCAAGACTTACCCAGTTCGTCATTTAGTATCTAAAGGTTCAAGACTTAACCAATTCGTCATTTAGTATCTATAAGGTTCAGGACTTACCTAGTTTGTTATTTAGTATCTAAAAGGTTCAAGACTTACCCAGTTCGTCATTTAGTATATATAAGGTTCAAGACTTGCCCAGTTCGTCATTTAGTATCTATATGGTTCTAGACTTACCCAGTTCGTCATTTAGTATCTATAAGATTCAAGATTTACCCAGTTCGTCATTTAGTATATATAAGGTTCTAGACTTACCCAGTTCGTCATTTAGTATCTATAAGGTTGAAGACTTACCCAGTTCGTCATTTAGTATCTAAAAGGATCAAGACTTACCCAGTTCGTCATTTAGTATCTATAAGGTTCAAGACTTACCCAATTCGTCATTTAGTATCTATAAGGTACACGACTTACCCAATTCGTCATTTAGTATCTGTAAGGTTCTAGACTTACTCAGTTCGTCGTCATTTAGTATTGATAAGGTTCAAGACATACCCAAGTCGTCATTTAGTATCTTAAAGGTTAAAAACTTACCCAGTTCGTCATTTAGTATCTAAAAGGTTCAAGACTTGCCCAGTACGTCATTTAGCATCTATAAGGTTCAAGACTTAACGAATTCGTCATTTAGTATCTATAAGGTTCAGGACTTACACAGTTTGTCACTTAGTATCTAAAAGGTTCAAGACTTACCCAATTCGTCATTTAGTATCCATAGGGTTCAGGACTTACACAGTTTGCCATTTAGTATCTATAAGGTTCAAGACTTACCCAGTTCGTCATTTAGTATCCATAAGGTTCAAGACTTACCCAGTTCGTCATTTAGTATCTATAAAGTTCAAGATTTACCCAGTTCGTCATTTAGTATCTAAAGGTTAAAGACTTACCCAGTTCGTTATTTAGTATCTATAAGGTTCTCGACTTACCCAGTTCGTCACTTCGTATCTATAAGGTTCTAGACTTACCCAGTTCGTCATTTAGTATCTAAAAGGTTCAAGACCTACCCAGTTCGTCATTTAGTATCTATGAAGTTCAAGACTTACCCAGTTCGTCATTTAGTATCTATATGGTTCTAGACTTACCCAGTTCGTTATTTAGTATCTATACGGTTCTAGACTTTCCCACTTCGTCAATTAGTATCTATAAGGTTCAAGACTTACACAGTTCGTCAATTAGTATCTATAAGGTTCTAGACTTACCCAGTTCGTCGTCATTTAGTATTGATAAGGTTCAAGACATACCCAATTCGTCTTTTAGTAGTAATAAATTTAAAAACTTACCCAGTTCGTCATTTAGTATCTAAAAGGTTCAAGACTTGCCCAGTACGTCATTTAGTATCTATAAGGTTCAAGACTTACCCAGTTCGTCATTTAGTATCTATAAGGTTCAGGACTTACCAAGTTCGTCATTTAGTATCTAAAAGGTTCAAGACTTACCCAGTTCGTCATTTTGTATCTATAAGGTTCTAGACTTACCCAGTTCGTCGTCATTTAGTATTGATAAGGTTCAAGACATACCCAATTCGTCATTTAGTATCAATAAGGTTAAACACTTACCCAGTTCGTCATTTAGTATCAAAAGATTCAAGACTTGCCCGGTACGTCATTTAGTATCTATAAGGTTCAAGACTGACCCAGTTCGTCTTTTAGTATCTAAAAGGTTCAAGACTTAACCAATTCGTCATTTAGTATCTATAAGGTTCAGGACTTACCTAGTTTGTCATTTAGTATCTAAAAGGTTCAAGACTTACCCAGTTCGTCATTTAGTATATATAAGGTTCTAGACTTACCCAGTTCGTCATTTAGTATCTATAAGGTTGAAGACTTATCCAGTTCGTCATTTAGTATCTAAAAGGATCAAGACTTACCCAGTTCGTCATTTAGTATCTATAAGGTTCAAGACTTACCCAATTCGTCATTTAGTATCTATAAGGTACACGACTTACCCAGTTCGTCATTTAGTATCTGTAAGGTTCTAGACTTACTCAGTTCGTCGTCATTTAGTATTGATAAGGTTCAAGACATACCCAAGTCGTCATTTAGTATCTTAAAGGTTAAAAACTTACCCAGTTCGTCATTTAGTATCTAAAAGGTTCAAGACTTGCCCAGTACGTCATTTAGCATCTATAAGATTCTAGATTTACCCAGTTCGTCATTTAGTATCTATAGGGTACAAGACTGACCCAGTTCGTCATGTAGTATCTTAAAGGTTCAAGACTTACCCAGTTCGTCATTTAGTATCTATAAGGGTCAAGACTTACCCATTTCGTCAATTAGTATCTAAAAGTTTCCAGACTTACCCAGTTCGTAATTTGGTATCTATAAGGTTCAAGACTTACCCAGTTCCTCATTTAGTATCTATAAGGTTCAAGACTTACCCAGTTCATCATTTAGTATCTATAAGGTTCAAGACTTAACCAGTTCGTCATTTAGCATCTATAAGGTTCAAGACTTACCCAATTCGTCATTTAGTATCTATAAGGTTGTAGATTTACCCAGTTCGTCATTTAGTATCTATAAGATTCAAGACTTACCCAGTTCGTCATTTAGTATCTAAAAGGTTCAAGACTTGCCCAGTACGTCATTTAGTATCTATAAGGTTCAAGACTTACCCAGTTCGTCATTTAGTATCTATAAGGTTCAGGACTTACCAAGTTCGTCATTTAGTATCTAAAAGGTTCAAGACTTACCCAGTTCGTCATTTTGTATCTATAAGGTTCATGACTTACCCAGTTCGTCATTTAGTATCTATAAGGTTCTAGACTTACCCAGTTCGTCGTCATTTAGTATTGATAAGGTTCAAGACATACCCAATTCGTCATTTAGTATCAATAAGGTTAAACACTTACCCAGTTCGTCATTTAGTATCTAAAAGATTCAAGACTTGCCCGGTACGTCATTTAGTATCTATAAGGTTCAAGACTTACCCAGTTCGTCTTTTAGTATCTAAAGGTTCAAGACTTAACCAATTCGTCATTTAGTATCTATAAGGTTCAGGACTTACCTAGTTTGTCATTTAGTATCTAAAAGGTTCAAGACTTACCCAGTTCGTCATTTAGTATATATAAGGTTCAAGACTTACCCAGTTCGTCATTTAGTATCTATATGGTTCTAGACTTACCCAGTTCGTCATTTAGTATCTATAAGATTCAAGATTTACCCACTTCGTCATTTAGTATATATAAGGTTCTAGACTTACCCAGTTCGTCATTTAGTATCTATAAGGTTGAAGACTTACCCAGTTCGTCATTTAGTATCTAAAAGGATCAAGACTTACCCAGTTCGTCATTTAGTATCTATAAGGTTCAAGACTTACCCAATTCGTCATTTAGTATCTATAAGGTACACGACTTACCCAGTTCGTCATTTAGTATCTGTAAGGTTCTAGACTTACTCAGTTCGTCGTCATTTAGTATTGATAAGGTTCAAGACATACCCAAGTCGTCATTTAGTATCTTAAAGGTTAAAAACTTACCCAGTTCGTCATTTAGTATCTAAAAGGTTCAAGACTTGCCCAGTACGTCATTTAGCATCTATAAGGTTCTAGATTTACCCAGTTCGTCATTTAGTATCTATAGGGTACAAGACTTACCCAGTTCGTCATGTAGTATCTTAAAGGTTCAAGACTTATCCAGCTCGTTATTTAGTATCTATAAGGTCATCGACTTACCCAGTTCGTCATTTAGTATCTATAAGGGTCAAGACTTACCCATTTCGTCAATTAGTATCTAAAAGTTTCCAGACTTACCCAGTTGGTAATTTGGTATCTATAAGGTTCAAGACTTACCCAGTTCGTCATTTAGTATCTATCAGGTTCAAGACTTACCCAGTTCATCATTTAGTATCTATAAGGTTCAAGACTTACCCAGTTCGTCATTTAGCATCTATAAGGTTCAAGACTTACCCAATTCGTCATTTAGTATCTATAAGGTTGTAGATTTACCCAGTTCGTCATTTAGTATCTATAAGGTTGAAGACTTACCCAGTTCGTCATTTAGTATCTATAAGGTTCAAGACTTACCCAGTTCGTCATTTAGTATCTAAAATGATCAAGGCTTACCCAGTTCGTCATTTAGTATCTATAAGGTTCAAGACTTACCCAATTCGTCATTTAGTATCTATAAGGTACACGACTTACCCAGTTCGTCATTTAGTATCTGTAAGGTTCTAGACTTACTTAGTTCGTCGTCATTTAGTATTGATAAGGTTCAAGACATACCCAAATCGTCATTTAGTATTTAAAAGGCTAAAAACTTACCCAGTTCGTCATTTAGTATCTAAAATGTTCAAGACTTGCCCAGTACGTCATTTAGTATCTATAAGATTCTAGATTTACCCAGTTCGTCATTTAGTATCTATAAGGTACACGACTTACCCAGTTCGTCATTTAGTATCTATAAGGTCATCGACTTACCCAGTTCGTCACTTAGTATCTATAAGGTTCCAGACTTACCCAGTTCGTCACTTAGTATCTAAAAGGTTCAAGACTTACCCATTTCGTCATTTAGAATCTAAAAGGTTCCAGACTTACCCAGTTCGTCATTTAGTATCCATAAGGTTCAGGACTTACACAGTTTGCCATTTAGTATCTATAAGGTTCAAGACTTACCCAGTTCGTCACTTAGTATCTAAAAGGTTCAAGACTTACCCATTTCGTCATTTAGTATCTAAAAGGTTCCAGACTTACCCAGTTCATAATTTGGTATCTATAAGGTTCAAGACTTACCCAGTTCATCATTTAGTATCTATAAGGTTCAAGACTTACCCAGTTCGTCATTTAGTATCTATAAGGTTCAAGACTTACCCAGTTCGTCATTTAGTATCCATAAGGTTCAAGACTTAACGAATTCGTCATTTAGTATCTATAAGGTTCAGGACTTACACAGTTTGTCACTTAGTATCTAAAAGGTTCAAGACTTACCCAATTCGTCATTTAGTATCCATAGGGTTCAGGACTTACACAGTTTGCCATTTAGTATCTATAAGGTTCAAGACTTACCCAGTTCGTCATTTAGTATCCATAAGGTTCAAGACTTACCCAGTTCGTCATTTAGTATCTATAAAGTTCAAGATTTACCCAGTTCGTCATTTAGTATCTAAAGGTTAAAGACTTACCCAGTTCGTTATTTAGTATCTATAAGGTTCTCGACTTACCCAGTTCGTCACTTCGTATCTATAAGGTTCTAGACTTACCCAGTTCGTCATTCAGTATCTAAAAGGTTCAAGACCTACCCAGTTCGTCATTTAGTATCTATGAAGTTCAAGACTTACCCAGTTCGTCATTTAGTATCTATATGGTTCTAGACTTACCCAGTTCGTCATTTAGTATCTATGAGGTTCTAGACTTACCCAGTTCGTCATTTAGTATCTATACGGTTCTAGACTTTCCCACTTCGTCAATTAGTATCTATAAGGTTCAAGACTTACACAGTTCGTCAATTAGTATCTATAAGGTTCTAGAGTTACCCAGTTCGTCGTCATTTAGTATTGATAAGGTTCAAGACATACCCAATTCGTCTTTTAGTAGTAATAAGGTTAAAAACTTACCCAGTTCGTCATTTAGTATCTAAAAGGTTCAAGACTTGCCCAGTACGTCATTTAGTATCTATAAGGTTCAAGACTTACCCAGTTCGTCATTTAGTATCTATAAGGTTCAGGACTTACCAAGTTCGTCATTTAGTATCTAAAAGGTTCAAGACTTACCCAGTTCGTCATTTTGTATCTATAAGGTTCACGACTTACCCAGTTCGTCATTTAGTATCTATAAGGTTCTAGACTTACCCAGTTCGTCGTCATTTAGTATTGATAAGGTTCAAGACATACCCAATTCGTCATTTAGTATCAATAAGGTTAAACACTTACCCAGTTCGTCATTTAGTATCTAAAAGATTCAAGACTTGCCCGGTACGTCATTTAGTATCTATAAGGTTCAAGACTTACCCAGTTCGTCTTTTAGTATCTAAAAGGTTCAAGACTTAACCAATTCGTCATTTAGTATCTATAAGGTTCAGGACTTACCTAGTTTGTCATTTAGTATCTAAAAGGTTCAAGACTTACCCAGTTCGTCATTTAGTATATATAAGGTTCAAGACTTAACCAGTTCGTCATTTAGTATCTATATGGTTCTAGACTTACCCAGTTCGTCATTTAGTATCTATAAGATTCAAGATTTACCCAGTTCGTCATTTAGTATATATAAGGTTCTAGACTTACCCAGTTCGTCATTTTTATCTATAAGGTTGAAGACTTACCCAGTTCGTCATTTAGTATCTAAAAGGATCAAGACTTACCCAGTTCGTCATTTAGTATCTATAAGGTTCAAGACTTACCCAATTCGTCATTTAGTATCTATAAGATACACGACTTACCCAGTTCGTCATTTAGTATCTGCAAGGTTCTAGACTTACTCAGTTCGTCGTCATTTAGTATTGATAAGGTTCAAGACATACCCAAGTCGTCATTTAGTATCTTAAAGGTTAAAAACTTACCCAGTTCGTCATTTAGTATCTAAAAGGTTCAAGACTTACCCAGTTCGTCATTTAGTATCTATAAGGGTCAAGACTTACCCATTTCGTCAATTAGTATCTAAAAGTTTCCAGACTTACCCAGTTCGTAATTTGGTATCTATAAGGTTCAAGACTTACCCAGTTCGTCATTTAGTATCTATAAGGTTCAAGACTTACCCAGTTCATCATTTAGTATCTATAAGGTTCAAGACTTACCCAGTTCGTCATTTAGCATCTATAAGGTTCAAGACTTACCCAATTCGTCATTTAGTATCTATAAGGTTGTAGATTTACCCAGTTCGTCATTTAGTATCTATAAGGTTCAAGACTTACCCAGTTCGTCATTTAGTATCTAAAATGATCAAGGCTTACCCAGTTCGTCATTTAGTATCTATAAGGTTCAAGACTTACCCAGTTCGTCATTTAGTATCTATAAGGGTCAAGACTTACCCATTTCGTCAATTAGTATCTAAAAGTTTCCAGACTTACCCAGTTCGTAATTTGGTATCTATAAGGTTCAAGACTTACCCAGTTCGTCATTTAGTATCTATAAGGTTCAAGACTTACCCAGTTCATCATTTAGTATCTATAAGGTTCAAGACTTACCCAGTTCGTCATTTAGCATCTATAAGGTTCAAGACTTACCCAATTCGTCATTTAGTATCTATAAGGTTGTAGATTTACCCAGTTCGTCATTTAGTATCTATAAGGTTCAAGACTTACCCAGTTCGTCATTTAGTATCTAAAATGATCAAGGCTTACCCAGTTCGTCATTTAGTATCTATAAGGTTCAAGACTTACCCAATTCATCATTTAGTATCTATAAGGTACACGACTTACCCAGTTCGTCATTTAGTATCTGTAAGGTTCTAGACTTACTTAGTTCGTCGTCATTTAGTATTGATAAGGTTCAAGACATACCCAAATCGTCATTTAGTATTTAAAAGGCTAAAAACTTACCCAGTTCGTCATTTAGTATCTAAAAGGTTCAAGACTTGCCCAGTACGTCATTTAGTATCTATAAGATTCTAGATTTACCCAGTTCGTCATTTAGTATCTATAAGGTACACGACTTACCCAGTTCGTCATTTAGTATCTAAAAGGTTCAAGGCTTACCCAGTTCATTATTTAGTATCTATAAGGTCATCGACTTACCCAGTTCGTCACTTAGTATCTAAAAGGTTCCAGACTTACCCAGTTCGTAATTTGGTATCTATAAGGTTCAAGACTTACCCAGTTCGTCACTTAGTATCTAAAAGGTTCAAGACTTACCCATTTCGTCATTTAGTATCTAAAAGGTTCCAGACTTACCCAGTTCATAATTTGGTATCTATAAGGTTCAAGACTTACCCAGTTCATCATTTAGTATCTATAAGGTTCAAGACTTACCCAGTTCGTCATTTAGTATCTATAAGGTTCAAGACTTTCCCAGTTCGTCATTTAGTATCTATCAGGTTCAAGACTTCCCCAATTCGTCATTTAGTATCTATAAGGTTCAAGACTTACCCAGTTCGTCATTTAGTATCTATAAGGTTCAAGACTTACCCCGTTCGTCATTTAGTATCTATGAGGTTCTAGACTTGCCCAGTTCGTCACTTAGTATATATAAGGTTCTAGACTTACCCAGTTCGTCATTTAGTATCTAAAAGGTTCAAGACTTACCCAGTTCGTCATTTAATATCTATTAGGTTCTAGACTTACCCAGTCTGTCGTCGAAGTTATAAGGTATGCCGTGAGCGGTAACTTCAGCAAAGTCATTCCTATCTTTCACAATTTTATAGGTGGCCATTTCTGTAAATTAAAAAGCATAGTAGACGTTAGTCTTTTATTATGAGCTTACACATATTATATTGGTCAAATGGGTATCCAAAAAGCTAACATGTACTACAAACAGCATTATCATACAGGTAAAATACATAATACACAATCACAATATTAAGCATGTACTACAGTACACATAATGCAATACAATCAAACCTGTATTAAGAGGTCACCTGTGGGACAAAGAAAAGGTGGCTTTATAGGACAGGTGACCTATTAAAAGAGGTTCAATTCATATGTAATTTTCTATGACATGACAAGAATACAGGTGACTGCTTAAAAGATTTGATTTGATTTTTGGTGTTTAACGCCACTTTCAGCAATATTTCAGCTATTTCATGGCGACCAGTTTTAGTGGTGGAAGACGCCGGAGTACCCGGAGAAAACTACCGACAATGGGCAAGCAACTAGTAAACTTTATTATTTGCGGCTGCTATGCTTTGTTTATTGCTTGTTTGTTTCTGTATATATGTTTTCGTTTCCAAGCGTCGAGCGCAGACCTTACATACATATAAAAAAAATAAAAAATAAAAAAAATGTATCTTGATACATGTATTTCACATATTCTATGTTGTGTATTATTTGTTTGATTTTGTTTTTGTAAATGTATTTTGTTATAGTTATGCACATACCTGATATTGTAAATTACTTCTTGCATCATGCTATATTAATAATCCGAGCACCATAATCACACGTCCTACAATATCTTAGGGAACATATTCGAACTTCGTAAATTCCGCATACATACTACAGTACCTCGTATTCTACTTTCCATAATCACGTTAATATCCATAATATTGATCACTTACTTTTACTTCTTTTCTATGCACACCCTTTACTTCAATGGCGAATCTGACATTGGTGACCTACTTATTGATTGAACTCCTAACCGATACTGCTCTCTCACGTTTTATTCGTGCTACATGTACCAACTGGTATAACATGATTCATGGGTACTGACGCGTTACAACACAGAGAGAACATCGGTCGGTTCTATTGTCTGAAAGAAAACAACGTGTCGTAATTAATAATTCAACTTCTAGTTGGCGTGACATAAATGCTGGTATAACCCAGGTATCTATTTTAAGCCCTCTTTTGTTCATTGTTTTCATAAATGACATACTGACCGATATTAATTCGACTATAAAATTATTTGCCGATGACACTAGTCTGTACTTAATTGTAGACGACCCACAAGAAACAGCACAAACACTCAATGATGACCTAGTGAAATTACATGCATGGTCTACACAATGGTTGGACAATTTTAATCCACAGAAAACTGAAACCATGACTATCTCTCGAAAATTTAATAAACCCCATCAACCTAACCCTATTGTGAATAATACTATCATTAGTACTGTTACTGAACATAAACACTTTCGACTACAACTTTCTGACGATGGTAATTGGAATAAACATATTGACATGATAACTAAAAAAGCATTCTCACGTGTTAACATTTTAAGGAAATTCAAATTTATACTGGATCGGAAAACTCTAGAAACAATTTATATTACTTTTATAAGACCATTACTAGAATATGCGGATGTTGTTATGGATACCAAGACTCGAATGCTAATTAACAAACTAGAACATGTTCAGGTTGAAACTGCTAGAATCGTGACTGTGGGTACCATACTTGTATCCTTAGGTAATCTATATATTGAAACCGGGTGGGAAAAATTGAAAGATAGAAGGGAAAGGTATAGAACGATTCAATTTTATAAGATGTCAAATAATCTAACTCCTCAATATCTTAGTAACTTAATTCCGCAAAATTTCCGCATGATCCATGACCACAATACTCGTCATACCTCACGTATTCCTCCAGTACGCACTCGAACATCGCTCTACGCAAGCTATTTCATACCATCCAGTATACAACTATGGAACCAACAGCCAGAAAATATTAAATCAAGCTGATTTGTTCAGATAATTAAATCAAATCTTCAACCCCAAAACAATACTAAACCCATTTATTATTATATTGGTACTCGACTGGGACACATTTTACACGCTAGGTTGCGTATGCAATGCAGCTTTCTCAATCGTCACTTATTTCGTAAAAACATTGTAAATTCCCCATTCTGTCAATGTGGGGCAACAGAAACCACGGCCCATGTTCTGCTACATTGTCCCCGTCACAATGCAACAAGACTGAGATATATTTACACCATTAATTTACCAATTAACTTAAATACGGATTTATTATTGCTTGGCTCTACAGACTTAACGAATACCCTAAATACAGATATATTCTTAAACGTGCAGAAGTTCATCATAAGTAGTAAACGATTCACCTCTTAACCATATTCACACAGCCTAAACTTGTTAAAAAAAAAAGCACTTGCACCTTTGCACTTCATTTGTTTGTTTCTTTTTATATTATTCTTTTCTTACTAAAGCACACCAAATAACATTGACAACGACTGATTAACACTTGATTAATTCTGCAAAATCCCACTTTATCAATTTTTTTAGATTTTAGATAAGATCCTTCTTTTTTCAAATCTTTTAGATTTTAGATGAGATCCTACTTTTTCAAATCTTTTAGATTTTAGATGAGATCCTACTTTTTCAAATCTTTTAGATTTTAGATTATACATTTTAGATTTTAGATAAGATCCTACTTTTTCAAATCTTTTAGATTTTAGATTATTTATCTGCTAGATCTATAATAACCAGTGTATATACATATTTTATGAGTCGTTTTATGTGACAGTGATAGGAACTTTTATAAATATTTATTATACGCGTCGCTATATTATGGTGGTGAATTGACATATTATGTGTTTTATATTGTGGTGATATAGTGACTTTTATGTATCCTAGATAGTGACTTTTATATATGTACTATATATTTTACGCGTCGTAATTACCGGTATTATAGTGGTGGATTAACCTTCCTCTTATATTGAGGTGTGCCTTGATTGGCAGAAATTCGTCTACAGATACAGAATGCACTTCTACCTTTCATACTAATTATACCTTGAACACCAGAAAACAACAGGGATACGAATTAATATAAGTATAACCACTTGTTTCCGAATCCTATTGATTAATTTAAATGTCTATATAATTTATATGTGTATTATCATAATGTGTAATATTGAATTAATTAATAAAATATGTTTATACTACTTTCAACAATATTTCTGTTATATCATGTGATAAAGTTTGTCAGTGACTTGCGACAGTTTTCTCTGCGTACTCCGGTTTCATCCACCATTAAGACTGACTGTCCTTGATATTGATGACAAGGTACATCACTTAAATGTTGCAATAGTGCAGATAGACGTTAAGTAGCGATTTATAACTCATCTTGTCATGTTGGTAATCTGCTTAAGTCAGAATCAGATGAGTCATGATGCCGAATATAATAGTTGAAAATTAAAAAAAAAGCAAAAAAACAAACAAACAAAACAAACAAATCGTACCAATGAAAAGATCTGAAAAGGTGCTACATAAAACAGCAAGCATGCACTTATTATATATACTGTAGCGTGGTAGTGATGCACTTCTTTCATCAGTAATACATTTATTAAATTATTATTTTATTGGAAATAACACACATGTATGCATATAATAGGCGTGATCAATGTACATGTAGCATAGCAATACTACACAATTAACAGAATGAAGTGTCAGAGACATTATCATATAATGTATATAATGTGATGTGGTTTCATAATATAAACAACAATAATAGAGTCCATCCATTCAGTCTATAATAAATAAATAAATGCTTACAATTAAGGTGGTTAGGTTACACTGATACTTGAAAAGTAAGAATACTTGAGTATAAATTGAAAATAAAATCCCTGAAAAGGAAATGCCACGGAAGGCAAACTAGTATCCCTAGAATAAAAATGACAAATAATGTTCATCTCTCCACCTCGGGTTTTGAAAAAATTATACGCAAAACCTGAAATTGAAACGAAGGAAACACGCCATCTTACCTGTAAGCCTTTATTACGACAGTGTATGTGCTAAATGATAAACCCGATATCAGTGTAAAATGTGTGTGACCTGTTTGTCCCAGATATTAAACCTGATAACGACAAGCCGGTATGAATTAAAAAAATAGGTAAAGAGACCTCTTTGTTGGGGGAATGGGAAATAATGGTTAGTATGCATTTGGAAAATAACTCAAATATTTTGTTCCACAGCTTTTGTAGCATAAGGGAAGTAACTCAAAAATGAATGGTAACAATATTTTTTTATGGTGTCGGCCCAATGTTCCGAAGGCACAATAGACCGAAACCCCAAATAGTCCGGATGCCCGATATGCCACTTTATTTTGTTTATGCAAAACAGTATAACAGTGGTAGATTTAGAGTTTTCCTTACATTTTCTTTTGTGCAAATATAAAGGGGGTGGGTGGTGGGGGCAAAATCTTGACCAAAATAGCCTAATAATAGATACATGCTCAATACGGCATATTCACATGTTTTAATAGTTTTATTTCAGTACCTCGAAACAGTTTGAATAATTTGTTTGTTAAAGAATTTCGTCGAGATTGAGTTCCAATATTCCATTTTCCGATTGAGAAAGTTCGTCTAGAAATGTGTTTTGTTGGAAATTGATGTTTCCTGAATCAACCACACCTTTTTAATACTATTCCAAGAACTAAACGTAGCCATGGTCATAAAAGAATTCAACATCCTAATGTTAAAAAGTCCTCTAAACCAAGAACGTTACAAGATACTTTTAATGATTTACTTTCTAATATACAGAAACCTCTTGGAATTCATCATATTCGTACAATCTTATTTTCACTACCTGTAAACTACCTCAAAGATCTTAGGGATTTTGGACTTGACAAAGGAGGCGTAGATCCTTTTTCTCCTAAGTACAGATTGTCTAGTATCATATGTGACGTGGCGTCCTTTCGTCTTTTTAAACCAGTTCGATCTGAACCTCTTCATGATAACAACAGAAAATTCCTCCATATTCCGTTTGCTAACAAAGGAATCGATGCTATTAACATCAGCAACATTCTTAATAGAAAAGAGGTCGTAAAAGAAATTCCACCATATTTCAAAAATCAATCTGTTCCCATTGTCTCCTATAGCTACACTAACAGCATTGGCCGTAAAATTTTCAACTACAAAGAAGCATTGCAAGATATTAACATAGAAGAGTACCTTAAGAACCCTCTGACTTGTGACTGCTCCCACTCTCCTTTTCAATACAACCCATCTGGACATGTAATCACTGGTGATCTGAATATCATTCAACATGAGAGTCTCCGAAAGGTGATTTCTCATGGTCCTAAATTCAGAGAACCTCAACACATCAATTGGAAACATAATTTCAAGATAATTATGGATGCTGTTGAAGATTATGCCAGAAGGTGGATAAAGAGAGAAGTAGACCAAGATCCTGAGTTAGAGTCCTTGTCAGACTGGGTTAGAACAATTAGGTCTCTAGTACAAGGTCGGATTCACAAACTCAAAAATTGTGTTAATAGTCGACCTAAGTCTGTATTTAAAGACCAAGAAGCCGTTAAGTGTCTTTCCTCTCTTCATGACAAATATGTTATCGTTCCTGCGGACAAGGCTTCCAACAATATCGTGTTTGTATGTAAATCATATTACTTCGAATGCCTAATCAAGGAATTAGGCATAAATAGCAACACCTCTAGTAATACCACATAAAAACCAACTTCGTTCGACAAAGATGAAATCCTAGCTAACCACAGATCATTCATGACCTCTTTAAACATTCCCTCTGGTAAAGAGTCTGAGGATTTACCCTATTTATATTGGATACCTAAACTCCATAAGACACCATACAAAGAAAGGTACATAGCGGGATCATCAACTTGTTCGACGAAAGAATTGTCTATTCACCTGACAAAGATTCTGTCTGCAGTAAAAGAGGGACAACAGAAATATTGTGAAACTGTTTACTCGCGTAGTGGCATAAATCACATGTGGATTTTGAAAAACTCTAAAGATCTTTTGGATAACCTGAAATCAAGATCTTTCTCTCAGGTATCCTCCATCAAAACTTTTGATTTTTCAACTCTATATACCACCCTACCGCATGACAAATTAAAAACCCGCTTAAAAGAAACAATTCATAAAGCTTTTAGTCATAGAAACTATGGCTCAAAATGTGTTGTGTTAGGCTACAATTCCACATATTTTTCAAACAAAATTCATAAAGGTAAAACATGCTACTCCGAGGAACAAGTGATCAGTATGCTGGAGTTCCTCATCGATAACATATTTGTCTCCTTTGGAGGGACACTGTTTCAGCAGGTCGTCGGCATACCAATGGGTACGAATTGTGCCCCTCTTCTAGCCGATTTATTTTTATACTCATATGAGTCGGAGTTTCTTCAAAAGCTTGTAAAAGATAAGAAGATTCATGAGGCTAGAGCCTTTAATTTCACATACAGGTATATTGATGACGTTTTATCTATCAATAATTCTAGATTTGCAGAATTTCTTCCATTGATATACCCTCCAGAGCTGGAAGTTAAAGAGACCACCGATACAGCTTCGTCCGCATCATTTTTGGACTTATACCTCGAATTTGACGACAGTGGTCAACTCAGTACTAAAATTTATGATAAGCGGGACGACTTCAATTTTAAAATCATAAATTTTCCAAACATATGCAGCAATATACCAGCTTCTCCTGCATATGGTGTTTACATCTCGCAATTGATTCGCTATGCAAGGGCCAGTAGCAATTATTCTGATTTCCTGAAACGTCATCTTCATCTGAGAAACAGGCTACTGGACCAGGGCTATAAAAAGATTCGCCTTATTCGATCTCTTAAAAAGTTTATATTCCGATACCAATATCTTGTCGAAATATATTCCGTCTCTGCAGAAAAAATTATAAGCGATGCATTTTCATATAGTGAAAATGTATAAAGATAAAGAAGTCAAAAATGTCAAGAATTTTTTTTGTCAATGTGTGACGTAAAAATATTTTTGACATTTACGTCACCGAATATGGTACTGCTTTGACTACTATTTTACCTATTTTGTTCCTGTATTTAAATACTGTTGCAGTGACAGCCGGAACCTTTGAACCGTAATGAGAGCGGGAGGTTTGGCGCCTTAAAATCTGATTCAACCCACCATTTCTTTAGAAATGCCTGTACCAAGTCAGGGTCATTACGGTTTTCACAGTTTTCCGGTTGTTGACTGATTTTGTCTGTTTATATAATTATGAGTTTTGACTTTCCCTTTGTAAGATTGTTCGGAGTTCGGTAATTTTGTTATTACCTTTATTCATGACGGGACACTGTTCATGGACATGCCCTATGGGAGGGGGATCAGTCGGTACATTGTTCCTGGACCCTTAGAGCTTAGAAGGGGTATGTGAATCTCTGAAGAGTCCATAGCCTTAGCCATAGACGTTTTATTTTGATGCATGATTATTTTTTTTGTAATTTCAACTATTTTTAGTTTATTTTGAAAAATAATTATGTAAAATGCACTTAGACTTCTGAATTATGTTTGTCACTGCATTGTATAAAGTGTATGTTATCTGGACATTTTGTTGTACAGGAAATAAAGCATTTATGAAAGTTTACCAGTGGTTTCATTTGACCCCAAATCTTATATTTTGAGAGAAGTCTCAGCCTGTCCCAGGGCCCCAAAACAGTATTGTTCGGCCTTGCAAAATTTTTCTTGGAGACCCTGTTCGTAGATTGAATCCAGCATTGTCTCACATAGTTTCTGGTGATCAATAATTGTATTGCGGACAACTTTATGTTCCGTTTTCAATCCTATTTCTAACGGTTATAGAGGCCTGTCGTTCTCCATTTTATGTAAGCAAACCATGAATCATTGACATGTGCTTTTACGACAGGAAAGTCGTATTGATGGAACAGCCGTGACAGTAATATTGTGTTCGCACGTTTTAGTTACACATCGCATGTTTAATTATTTAATCATTTATTGATATGTTAACATTTTCAGTGAAAATATAAGTTTTTAAAACTATAGCAACAGTCTAAATAATTTTATCACCTGGCTTAAATGTCGCGCCGCACTTTCGCTAATAAGATTTTACCTTCTCGATAAATCGCTCGTTTGGCCGGTTGCAAAGCGAAGAATGACGTCATGCTAGAATACTCCTAGTGCTAGCCATTATCCCCCACCACCTCCCACCCCGCAACAAAGAGGTTTTTGTTACCTAATTATTATTCGTACAGGCTTTTAAAGACATAATATCGTTGCGTTTGGTATTTTTTATGAAAGATTTTTTTTGCGTTGAATTGTTCCATCGATTAGACTTTTCTGTCGTAAAAGCACATGTTGATGATTCATAAAATTGCGAACGTCAGGCTTCTATCACCGTTAGAAATAGGATAGAAAGTGGAACATAAAGGTTTCCACGATAAAATCATTGATCACCAGAAACCAACTAACTTTGTGAGACAATACTGGATCAAATCTATGAACAGTGGCCACATACAAACTGTTCCGGCATGACCTTTTTGTGGTTGACACAGGAAATCATCAAGTTCCAACAAATATAAATATGTCTGTAAATCACTCAGCAGGGGCGTAACAACAACTGTAGTAAAAAAGCACGGGCCTACACATATTTTTTCCAAAAAAAAAGAAGAACAAATTGAAAAAAAATAAAAACAATTTGCTTGCTTCATTTGCATTTGTGCATGCGCGCTTGCTACCAAAGGTTCTATACTGTTAATGTAGGCTTGTAGCATGCTCTGAAAGAAGTGCAAAAGCACGATCGGATTTCTGCGTTTGTGGTCTCGTCAATTAAATGCTTCTATAGTATTGCTCTTTTTGGTGAAGTGACAATTATTGCAAAAAGTTTTTTTGCAACATAAATATGAGTCAAAGAAAACTTGACACGTTTTTTAAACTAAAGTCTTACACTCAACAGCCCACTCCTGATAAAGACAAGGGTAATCGTGATATAAATGTGTCAGAAGCAAACTCAGAAGGTCCTTTTAGTGTCGCCAGTGCTAGTGCGATAAGCAAGCATGGACCCCCGTATATTTACGCGGCAGACATCACCTTGATCAATTTGTCACACATAGATAAATTAAACCTGCTAAAAGCTGAGTGGACTGATGCTCACACATTTACATTTCCAAGCAGGTAACAGTCTAGTTACAATAATGCAACCCTCACATCGATTTTTCTAAATATAAGTAACTGCTATATTTAGACGTACAATACATTTATATATCAATACAAGAAACTTCTCGCCTAAAAAATTAAATATGGACAGTAATTTGTAATTTGATTTGATTCTGAACTTCATCAATTTTAAAAACTTGCTGAACATTTCAATTGATTAAAGTATTAAATATGTAATTATAGATTAAGATGACCGCAAATAGTCTTTCAGGTCAATTTAGAGCTATTTGAAACACATTTCAAAAATTAAATCCATTTATAAAACCCCGCTTCAAAACCATATGCGGACTGATCCATTGAAAGTGATGGCAGCGAATCGTAACCCTCACGTAGAGTATCGAAAAGAGGGTTTCATTATTGTAACTAGTAACAGTCTAAAATCATACATACATGTATAATGCAATAATAAAAATCAAATGGTTGTCGTAATTTCCTAAGATAAACAGTTTCTTTTCCATTTAAAATCCTAAAAATCGCTAAGCTCCTGGGGGCTTCGCCCCCCGGACCGCCAACACCAGGCACTCTCTGGGGAACTGGAGCGGTCCCCAGACCTCTTGCCGATTTTTCCTACACATGAATTTGTACTTTATTACGCCCCTGCCTAACTATAAATAGTAATACATTTCAAGGAGAACTTTCTCAATTGGACAATGAAATATTAGAACTCAATCTCGACGAAATCCTCCCAACAAACAAATAATTCAGCACAATTTAATACCATTACCATGCCACCATCTACATGTATTTCTACCCGCTTTAAGGTTTCTCCAACTGAAAAGGAAATAACTGCGTCAAAAAAATAGCTTCAGTCAAATTGCACTGCGTCCCCTATAATGCATGTAAGATGAAAGTAAGTAATGCATGTATTCTAAGGGGCGTGGTAGTCGTGAATTTTTGGGTAGTTTGAATTTACAACTACCGATGCAATCAGCGTATATCACCATTAAATTTGTGAGTTGGAATCCTGTTCATGGCGAAGTGTCCTCGATACACTGAACCTTATGTGATGAAGTTTGTCAGTGACTTACGACAGGTCGGTGGTTTTCTCCATGGACTCCGGTTTCCTCCATCAATAAAACTGTCCATCACGATATACCTGCAATATTGATGAAAGTAGCGTTAAACACCATAAACCAAACCAACTGAAAATGAATTAATGGCTATATCAGAAGCCAGAACAGAAAAAACCCCAACCAATAGAGAGACAGTACTGTGTAGTCAAACTATTTCGAGGTACTAAAATCAGTAAAACTATTAAAACATATGATGATGCCATATTGAACATGTATCTATTTCTTAGGCTATTTTTGCCAATATGTTGTCCCCCCTTATATTTGCACGAAAAAGAAAGTTAGAAAAAGTCTAAATCCACCACTGTTATACTGTTTCACATAAACAAAATAAAGTAGCATATCGGGCCTTCGGAATATTGGTTCGACACTCTAAAAACGGGGGTGAACTCAGGTTAAGAGAATACTATGGAACTATTTTGTTGCCATTCCTTTTTGAGTTACTTCCCTTATGCTACAAAAGCTCTTGTTAATTTGAGTTATTTTCCACAAGCATACTAACCATTATCCCCCACAACAAAGAGGTATCTTTACCTAATTTTATTATTCATACAGACTTGACATTAAAATATAGTTTGAAGTAATTATCACACACATGTCACTCACATTTTATTCTGCTATCGGGTTTAATATTTAGGACAAACAGATCACACTCATATTATACAGATTGGATATCGGGTTTAATTTTTAGCAAACATTCGTAATAAAGGCCTATTACAGGTAAGTGTTCCTCTATTTCAGCTTATACGTAGAATTTTTGCCAAACCTGAGGTTTAAACACAAAGATTATTTTGCCATTTTTATTCTAGGGATAATAGTTTACCTTTGTTTTTTTTTCTCAATTTCCAACTATCTATTCAGCAGGGGTGCCGTCGTGACCGTGATCGTATTGGATTTACAACTACCGATGCAATCAGTGTCTATCACCACTAAAGTTGTGAGTTGGAATTCTGTTCATGGCGAGGTGTCCTCGATACACTGAACATCATATGATGAAGTTTGTCAGTGACTTACGACAGGTCGGTGGTTTTCTCCATGGACTCCGGTTTCCTCCATCAATAACACTGCCCACCACGATTTAACTGCAATATTGATGAAAGTAGCGTTAAACACCAAAAACCAAACCGACTGAAAATGAATTAATGGCTATATCAGAAGCCAGAATAGAAAGAAAAAACAACAGACAGACAGTACTGTGTAGTCAAACTATTTCGAGGTACTAAAATCAGTAAAACTATTAAAACATATGATGATGCCATATTGTACATGTATCTATTTCTTAGGCTAATTTTGCCAAGATGCTGTCCCCCCTTATATTTGCACGAAAAAGAAAGTAAGAAAAAGTCTAAATCCACCACTGTTATACTGCTTCGGAATATTGGTTCGACACCCTAAAAACAAGGGGGTGAACTCAGGTTAAGAGAATACTATGGAAATATGTTGTTGCCATTCCTTTTTGAGCTACTTCCCTTATGCTGCAAAAGCTGTTGTTAAATTGAGTTATACTAACCATTATTCCCCCCCCCCCCCAACAAAGAGGTATCTTTACCTAATTTTATTATTCATACAGACTTCACATTAAAATATAGTTTGAAGTAATTATCACATACATGTCACTCACATTCAATTCTACTATCGGGTTTAATATTTGAGGACAAACAGATCACACACATATTATACAGATTGGATATCGGGTTTAATTTTTAGCACACATTCGTAATAAAGGCCTATTACAGGTAAGTGTTTCTCTATTTCAGTTTATACGTAGAATTTTTGCCAAACCTGAGGTTTAAACATAAAGATTATTTTGTCATTTTTATTCTAGGGATAATAGTTTGCCTTTGTTTTTTTTTCAATTTCCAACTATCTATTTAGCAGGGGGGGGGGGGCGTCGCGGTTGCGATCGCATTGGATTTACAACTACCTGTGGAATCAGTGTCTTTCACCACTAATGTTGTGACTTCGAATCTATATCAGGGCGAGGTGCACAACATTAAGTGTTAAAGTTTGTCAGGGACTTGTGATAGGTCGGTGGTTTTCTCCGGGTCCTCCGGTTTCCTCCGACAATTAAACTGACCGCCACGATATAACTGAAATATTGTTGAAAGTGGCGTTAAACACCATCAAACAAGCAAACAAACAAGCAAACAAACAAAATATATTCAGCATTATGACTAATCTGGTTTTAACAGGAGCAGATAAGCAACATGACAAGACGAGTTCTAGATTGTTAACGTATCTCTGCACAATTGCACCATTTAGGCGATGCATCTTGTCATCGATATCAATAACAAAAAGCTAAGCATTTATGATATAATAACTGAACATGTAATCAAATTAATCAATATACAAAAATATATTTATTCTATTGTCCTATTGTTTTTTGTTGTTGCATTTCTATTGCTTCAGTCCAATTGGAGATTTGTTTAGCAAATAAATAAAGATATAATTAGATTTATTACATAATGATTTTGTACTCTTTATTTCATTGGTTTAGAATTTATCACCTAGCATGCCATTAATCTTTGAATTGTTTGATTAAAATCCATATTGACTCTCTTTCATTTTCACTTTCCATTGCATTATGTATGACGTCATAATGAAGAGATTAATTTCATATTGACTTGGTTTCACTTTCACTTTCACTTTTCATTTTAATGTAATAAAACAGTTACAGTCTTTTGTATCGGTCAATGCGAGTTTTTATGGACCTTAGAAATCAAAATTCAGCTCAGCATAAAGGCTTCGGTGAATATCGTTTTTAAGGTCCATAAAAACTCACATTGACCTCAACAAAAGACTATTATTGTATAATATTGATTACAAACTACATTATATTATGATGTATTAATAAAATCAATTAAAACATTCAAAATAAATATCCAATTATGCTTCAAGATGCATGTATATGATTTTGTGATTTTGTGCTACTCATTTGACTAATATAATATAGCTGGATGTGTGTAGTACATGATTAATATTGCGATTGTGTATTATCTATTTGACCCATGGGCATCTTAACAGCATAATATACCACCGTCCAAAGCAGTGCACTGAGGCCCCTATCTACACAACCACTCACAGGAATAAAATGTAAATGGTCGACAAGATTAAATATATATTTATTGTATTGGTACTTCCAACAAAATCAGTGTTTAAGCATTGAAAAACATGCATAGATTAGCATTGGGCCCATATGCTCGTCCTAACTGCCCAGTGTGTCCATGCGTTAAGACGACACTGATATTGACCTGTACAATATTGCTGTTTGTAGTACAGCTTGGCTTTGTTATTTTGGAATACCCAATTTAACAGTATAATATTCGTCAGCTCATAATATCACACTGACATATACAATGGTTTTTAATTTTCAGAAATGACCACCTATACAATGGTAAAAGATAGGAATGACTTTACTGAAGCTACCGATCACGGCATACCTTATAACTTCGACGATAGACTTGGTAAGTCTTGAACCTCATAGAAACACAAATATAGATACTATATGACATATTGGGCAAGTCTAGAATATCTGCAAAACAAACATACATGAATATGTTCGGCTTGTCCTAATCATTATCCGGCCCTTTCGTCATTTGTGGCTTATAACCGGGTTTGTAACAAGTGTGATACGGCGGGTGCCGCTACCGAAACAGGAATTGATTACCCTTCCGGAGCACATGGGATCAAACCAGGTACTCAATGGGGTTCATGTTGCTCATTCATTAGATAAGTCTCCCAAACAATGTTTGGAGACTTATTATTTTTGCTCCGTTTCTTATTATTATTTTTATTATTATTATTCTTATTCTTCTCCTTTCTTTCCGCGAAGCATGAACTTGTGCACGGCAGATCTCAGGAACTACAGGACAACATTTCATAAAACTTGGTGGAGTTATAGATATATGTTTTTAGTTGATAATAAACTTTTCAGATTTGTGGTAAATGGGGTCAAAGCCATATTTTTTGAGGTTCAAATGGGGTGGGGTGGAGGTTACTATAGAATCCTATGGGAAGCTTGAAATTTCGTACATTAATGTTGATAACTTCTAACTGGATAATGAGAGAGACATAAAATTTGACATAGTGATAGGTCACTATTAGTGGAGCAATTCTGCGTGGGGGTAAAAATTCAACATTGTCCGATATCATCAAAATTTGATATGTGGGTAGATAGTGTCAGTGGCCGGTTTGGGAGACTTCATAATCGTTAGATTATAATTATATCTTGTTTTCGTTGCAGTATTTGTCCTTTTGTACGTTAATTTGTAATATACGTATGTACGCGCATCATAAATAAATGTATCTGAAAATTATAATTTACATATTGCTTTTTATATAATATCTTTATTGAAATTTAAATCTCTTTTTAATCTTGAATAAGAAATCTTCATGAGATACCTATGTTTTGGTTTATATAGAATATTTCTTTATCTTATGCGAATCATGAGGACATGGTGATAGTATTTCATAGAAGCAATTTCATATATGAAATCTTGAAAGTTGTGTCAGATAATATAAAATTTTAGTGCTTGTTGTGTTTTACACAAGCCGACAAACTGTTTTCATTGAATTTTTGAAACCCTAAAGAAATTGAAATTATTTGCTTGGATATCAAGTCTTTGAAGTCATAATTTATACTTGATATTTTTTGTAGCTGTGATAGTTTTGATTGCAATTAAGCATATAATAATATCTACATTATTTGTTAAATAAATTTCATGAAGAAAATTCATTTACATAAATCATACATTAAATATCTAAGGAGAAAGATGAAAAGTAATCCAAATGTAATCAGAAAGTAACCATGATTACAGGGTCAATTACATTACGATTACATGTAATCTAAAAATGTCCGATTACAGATTACATTCGATTACATGAAAAATGTAATGAATTACAACCGATTACGATTACAAATTACGATTACCCAATGTCTGTCACTCACTCACTCAATGATAAAAGAGGAAACAATTTTCGGTGAGAATTCAGATTGCATTATTAGACTGAAATATTCCATTTACCATCAAATATAGAAAATTAATATAATTGTACATACGTTAATTTTTAAGATTTCTGTTAGTTGATAATTCTAAAGATATAATTGTAAATACGTTATCTTTTTTTTGAAAATTGCGTTAGACTCACTCACTCACTCACTCATTCCCTCCCTCCCTCCCTCCCTCCCTCCCTCCCTCCCTCCCTCCCTCCCTCCACTTGCGGCTGCGAGTTGAGTGCACCCTTTTTTGTAACTTACAAAGCCGGGCGCGAACCCACGCCGTATTGGTGATAGGCTTGTATAAGTTGTTAAATCCAACGACCTAACTCATTGAGAGAAATTCAATTCAACATTCATATATTTGAACTTAGCTAGGAAGTGGAAACATTTTTCTTGCAATCTGAAGAGTTAGTAGAAAGCTTATAACAGTGTCTCAGAATTTTAATACAGAGCCTTTTTTTTTCAATGAAGTTATTTCGAATTTTAAGGTAAAAGTAACAAATTACATGAATAACTTCCAACGTGATTTATTTTTACACAAGACCATGTTTCAAAAAAATGTGACATAAATAGGCCTGCATGGTCGGCTCTGGAACACTGGATTTATTGGCGAGAGTTTATATAATTTTCAGGAAAGGAATTGGTGGTGATTTGGTTTAAATAATTTTTAGCCCTTAAAAGGGCTGTTGTAGCACCTAAAAAGGACTGTTCAATATTTGTTTAGTTCGCCTCAACGACGTTGAAAAAAATTATTGGAGTACCCTCGGCATCCATGTGAGTAGTATATGGGTACGAACAAATTATTATATGAGGTGGAGCAATGTGGAGCAACCGGAAGTGACGTGACCGAAAATGACATGACCGGAAGTCATGTGACCGTATGTCATGTGACCGTAAGTGACGTTAGTCACGTGACCCTATCCACAATTATATTCTGCGCATGTTCAACCGGAAGTTGCGTCATATCCGCCCTAGTGGGGCCTTTTGACCCGAAGTGCCAAAGTCACGTGACCGGAACAGGCCCTGTCCGGAAGTGTCCCTGAACAGAAGTAGGTTCTGCGCATGCCCGGCTTTACAATATTTTTTAGTATTAACCTCATTCGGACTATTTTCAGATTGTGAGTGAAACGGTTGAATTTACACACCGATAAACTCTTGCAAAATCGCAATTAATGCTATAATAAATTTAATTTCCAATTATGTAGAAATACAAGTCACATCAAATTAATTTTAATTACCCATTCGAAATTATCTGTTTTGTATGTTATTATACAAAGAAAAAGAAAGCATGATCAGGGGGGTAACCAGGGTAACATTAAGTGTAAGTGGCGAGGGGGTCTTATGTAATATGGACGTCTACGGCTGCAATCGGGTAATGGGCCGTTCCTGACGGGGATTAGTGGCCAAAATGGGGATTCTTCAAAATTTTCCAAGATTTCCTCGAAATTGACATTCTTGCTAATCACCATGTAAACATCCGAAGATTGTTATAGCAAATTGATCGGAACGTTTTTGAAGGAGTTATTGATATTGTTGACTCATCAATATTTAATGATGAAACAAATCTACTCGCCATAGAAATTCTTTAGAACTGTGCATGCTTGATTATTGCAATATGCACATTTGTAAAACGTTACGGAAGTTTGGTAGGAGTAGCTTAGTAATTTGTAAGTGGAATATTAAATCAGAAAGTTTGTACACAAAAATCATCCTATATTTTAATTGGGAATTATAAATATCTTTCTCAAAAGATGAAAGAATGTCGTCTGCTTTTTCGGTCAATAATAAACCTAAATTACCATTTGCTTTTCTGGAATTTGCATCATTTTTCATCGGTTTACAATAATACATATGTGGTTTAAAGTTCTTTTTTTTTCTCAAAAAGTTGTGTATATGAGTGGGTTTTTTCGTCAATATAGCTACACTCCTGATAATAAAACGGATAATTTGATAAACAAAATAAAAAATAATTCATGGAACACATAATGTGTTGTGAGTTTTAACATGGGTTGGCAGGATATTAGGATTTTATCTCGAGCTGTAGCAAGGGATAACATTTGCTAATATTCCACCAACCCATATTGCGATTCTGATATGTCTAACAGTACAAATATGTTAGTACACTTTGATGAGAAACACGGTAATTTATGCTTGCGTTTGCGGGCAGAGTTCGTACACAATTTATGTGACGCAGGATGGCTGTTCTATCTTCCATCCTGTCAAATTCGAACAGACGAAAGCTCATCAACGTGTGCTCTTACGACGGGCAAGTGTTATTGAAGGAATAGCCGTTTGTTTGTTTGTATGCTTGATGGTGTTTAACGCCACTTTCAGTTTTATTGGTGGAGGAAACCGGAGAACCCGGAGAAAACCACCGACCTGTCTCAAGTCACTGACAAACTTTATCACATAATGTTGTGCACTTCGCCCAGATCGAAATTCGAGCTCACAACATCAGTGGTGATAGGCACTAATTGCATAGGTAGTTGTAAATCCAACTATCATACGATCACGGCCACGACGGTCCACTGGAACAGCTGTAACAAATATATTATGCTTATTCAAGTACACATCGCATATTTGTCAGTTATTGTGTTTTTAATATTTTACCAACATTGTGTGATTTTATAAGGTGGTTTAAATGTGTGGACAGCGCATGTGCAAATGAGAACTTACGAGGTAATATATCACTGGTTTATTTACAAAGAGAAAGAAGTACGTCATATTAGAAAGTATATTATATTTATATCTCCTTGCATAGAAGAAAACCTGCAGTTATGAAGGTTGGGAAAACAATATCGCTAGAACATCAACGAGTCCGACAGACTATCATGTTTTGTCCATTCGGGTTAATTGCTCCGAAAGACCTTTAAATTATTTTGTTTTCCAGTCTGTTGACTATCAGTTAAATTGGATATCTATGATTTTATTACCCATAATAAATAATAATGGGACTTTTTTGACATTTTGAATGCTTGAAAATTAACTTCAGTCTAATTTTGATAAATATTAAATGCGTAAATTTTAACAGAATTCATTACTGATTGAAACTCTACCTAACAACATATTCATAAAAAAATAATATTTCAACGACACTCTGGATAAATTCATTTTTATATTGATTTCTTAAGGATGTTTAACAATAAATTCTAAAATACAATATCCTTTTGTTTAATTATTTAAAAACTAAGATATCAGCAGCTTTATTTAAACTTCATTATAAGTAAGGGAGTGAAATAATATGTTGCGCATACCCAAGGGAGTTTCGAAGGGGTCACGTGACTTTGTCACTTCCGGTCAAAAGGCCCCACTAGGGAGGATATGGCGCAACTTCCGGTTGCGCATGCACAGAATATCCTTTCGGACATGGTCGCTTCCGGTCACATGACTTCCGGTCATGTCACTTCCGGTCACGTCACTTCCGGTTGCTCCCCATTGCTCCCCCTCAAATAATAATTTGTCCGTACTCATGTGCACGTCAGCATCAGCGTTCCCGTCCACGCTCATATCTCTGCAACTATAAGTTGTGGGAGCATGTTAACTTGAATGTAGATGCATCTGGGATGGTAGGTCAGCGTCCAGACAAAAGTAGGTCACTTTGACCCACATTTCGCGCTTCAATTACTTGCGAAACGTGGTGGGGTATCATGTAATGTCCCATTAGATGCCCTATTTTTTGCATTTGGGAAACCCCATTCAAAGTCATTTGAATCATCCATGTACAAACTATTTGGCTAGTAAGCCCATCGACACTGATAGTCGACCAAAAGTGACACTGGCAAGTGCTAGTAAAATTTAACAGAGCAGCTAAGTTGAATATTCAAGCCATTTTCAGAGGGGGACTACAATATAGTCATTCTTTCGGGGGGAATTCCTACTATACAGCCATTCTTCCGGGGGGGGGGGGGGATCCCACTACATAGACATTTTTTTGGGGGGAAATCCTACTATATAGTCATTTTTCAGTGGGGAAAAATGACTCTATAACGCTCCTATAGTAGTTTTTCCTTCTAGCCATTTTTCCGGGGGGAAAACTGACTATGGGGAAAACATGGCTCTATAAGACCGGTACCTTAATATCTAATTAGGTAATTACTACAATGTAAAATAGTTGCCGGATATCACGTCATTAAAGTCAAAAATAAAAATGAATGATAATTAAAATAAAAACAATGCTATCAAATTTGGTGAGCACGACGCGTTTTTGGAATAGCCTTCATCAGGTAGGCTCAAAATCGGGAGTTTGGAGAGCCAAATAATTTAAAGTTTTGGGCGCAATAAAGCCAAAGGGCTTAAACAGGATAGACAAAACCGGCTAAGGTCACCAATGCCCGAGGGAAACATATCGATGTTGTTAGTTTGGTTGAAGGATCAAACCGCAATAATGCGCATGGTTGGAAAAGCATCCAATCATTTGCAAGACGCAAGCATATTACGTAAACTTCTACAGAACCGTTTCACCTCGGGCGGAGTAGAACTCATAAATCGTACTGGTGATCGACAAAAGAACAGAAATCAATTAACGTTCGATATCAATGTAAACATCTGGAAAATAAGTCATGTAATGCAACTGCGGAAATAATGCGTATACAGTAAAAGGTATTTCCCTGTTACTATTTTTTCTTCCTCGCAAACACCTTTGAATTGTTGAGAATTCGACTATTGTTGTTTTGAGCGAACCTAATGATAATTATTTCACAAATGGGTCTTGCTCATTCAATGAGAAACAATAATAGACACATTGTCGGAACAGCTCTAAAATCGAATAGGAAAACTCGATACCACTAACACACAAATACATGACCGCCCATTGTCCTGTTTCAGTACAGTAAGCAAATAAGGGTAATAAAAAAATTACCGAACTCCGAACAATCTTGCAAAGGGAAAGTCAAAACTCATAATTATATAGACAGACAAAATCAGTCAACAACCGGAAAACTGTGAAAACCGGAATGACCCTGACTTGGTACAGACATTTCTAAAGAAATGGTGGGTTGAATCAGATTTTAAAGCGCCAAACCTCCCGCTTTCATTACGGCTCAAAGGTTCCGGCTGTCACTATAACAGTATTTATAACAATACTGGAACAAAATAGGTAAAATGGTTGTCAAAGCAGTACCAAATTCAATAGAAGTGACATGTAGATATTTTAGTATTAGCAAGGAACCCATGATTTAACTTTTAGGAGGGCGGGGAGCTATGCTTTCTCCCAAGTTAGATTATTTAACTATTAGTATTTATTTGCACAAAACAGTAAATCAGATAGGCTTAAACATGAATATACCAAAAATACCAAAATATCTTGTTGTAAGCTGCATTGTTAGATAATTTATTAATTTCCATCTATCAGGTCAAGATATTTTTTTTCTGTAAAATATGGCGACATAAATTAAAACAAAACATAGCCCCACTCCCACTAATAGTTAAATAATCGTTCCCTTAGTAACGATATAAACAATGTTTTTCTCTAAAGCATCCTAAACAATGACTATACATATTGAACAATTATGAATTTTTCATACCATAACAAGTCACGCCTGTATTAGCAAACATTTCATAGAAGAGTTGAAAGTCTTGCTTGAAAGACCATTTTTAAGTTCAAACTTTGTGACAAAAATCGCTTAATTATCTAAAACTAATAATCTAATAGAAAAAACAGCATATCATTTAAACTGTATTATCAAGTACGGGAGTGAAATAGTATATGACAGGGACTTAGAGATGAAGTATGCACGTTTTAAATGTGTAGTGATATTACTCAGTGCATTCATATTGTGTAAGTATAATTTGATTTTTATTGTTGTACTATAAGTATTTGATCATAGAAGATAAAGATTGTCAGTGATTTGCTGCATGTCGGTAGTTTTTACGTTTTCAGTTGAAAAACAAATGTTTGAATGTTTATATAAATATTAAATTGGTAAATTCGAATAGGTATCGTGATTGGCCGAAAGTGTATTTGATATCATATTCATGAACAAATTATTTTACTGAAACTTTGAAGAAAATTCGAAATTACATTGATAATTTAATATATATATACATGTAATTTGGTGAATAACAATAAAATTTAAAAACAATATACAATTTCACTCTTTTAATTATCTAAAACTAATCCTACGTACAAAATGATAGCAACTGATATAATCCTTATCATTAGTATGGGAGAGAAATAGTATGTGACAAGGACTTCGAGATGAAGTATGTACGTTTTAAATGTGTGGTGATATTACTGGGTGCATTCATATTGTGTAAGTATAATTTGATTTTTGTTGTTGCACTATAAGTATTTAATCATAGAAACATAGATAATGTATGTTAGTGACTTGTTGCATGTCGGTGGTTTTCTCCGGATACTCCGGTTTCCTCCACCAATAGAACTGCCGCCACGATATAACTGAAATATTGTTGAAAGTGGCGTTAAACACCAAAACCATATGCCTATTAATTGTAATGTATTGTTTCACTTGTTATCGATACACTATTATAGATTTACAGGAGAGTTTTGGGCCCATAGAAATAGCTTAACACATCCACTTTGTATTGAAGTGCATGGAAAGTGAGTGGCCATGTATTTGTGTGTTAGAGGTCATGTATTTGTATGTTAGGTGTATCGCTTTTGGCTCTTTCTAAGATTTTTTTATTGGATTGAAATGTTCCGGCAATGTTGTATTTTTTTGTTTTTTATTTTGTTAGATTATCTTAATTATATATGATTTATTAAAATAGTATAATTTTTAGTATTAACCTCATTCGAACTATTTTCAGATTGTGAGTGAAACGGTTGAATTTACACACCGATAAACTCTTGCAAAATCGCAATTAATGCTATAATAAATCTAATTTCCAATTATGTAGAAATACAAGTCACATCAAATTAATTTTAATTACCCATTCGAAATTATCTGTTTTGTATGTTATTATACAAAGAAAAAGAAAGCATGATCAGGGGGGTAACCAGGGTAACATTAAGTGTAAGTGGCGAGGGGGTCTTATGTACTATGGACGTCTACGGCTGCAATCGGGTAATGGGCCGTTCCTGACGGGGATTAGTGGCCAAAATGGGGATTCTTCAAAATTTTCCAAGATTTCCTCGAAATTGACATTCTTGCTAATCACCATGTAAACATCCGAAGATTGTTATAGCAAATTGATCGGAACGTTTTTGAAGGAGTTATTGATATTGTTGACTCATCAATATTTAATGATGAAACAAATCTACTCGCCATAGAAATTCTTTAGAACTGTGCATGCTTGATTATTGCAATATGCACATTTGTAAAACGTTACGGAAGTTTGGTAGGAGTAGCGTAGTAATTTGTAAGTGGAATATTAAATCAAAAAGTTTGTACACAAAAATCATCCTATATTTTAATTGGGAATTATAAATATCTTTCTCAAAAGATGAAAGAATGTCGTCTGCTTTTTCGGTCAATAATAAACCTAAATTACCATTTGCTTTTCTGGAATTTACATCATTTTTCATCGGTTTACAATAATACATATGTGGTTTCAATTTTTTTTTTTTTTCAAAAAGTTGTGTATATGAGTGGGTTTTTTCGTCAATATAGCTACACTCCTGATAATAAAACGGATAATTTGATAAACAAAATAAAAAATAATTCATGGAACACATAATGTGTTGTGAGTTTTAACATGGGTTGGCAGGATATTAGGATGTTATCCCGAGCTGTAGCAAGGGATAACATTTGCTAATATTCCACCAACCCATATTGCGATTCTGATATGTCTAACAGTACAAATATGTTAGTACACTTTGATGAGAAACACGTTAATTTATGCTTGCGTTTGCGGGCAGAGTTCGTACACAATTTATGTGACGCAGGATGGCTGTTCTATCTTCCATCCTGTCAAATTCGAACAGACGAAAGCTCATCAACGTGTGCTCTTACGACGGGCAAGTGTTATTGAAGGAATAGCCGTTTGTTTGTTTGTATGCTTGATGGTGTTTAACGCCACTTTCAACAATATTTCAATTTTATCGTGGCGGTCAGTTTTATTGGTGGAGGAAACCGGAGAACCCCGAGAAAACCACCGACCTGTCTCAAATCACTGACAAACTTTATCACATAATGTTGTGCACTTCGCCCAGATCGAAATTCGAGCTCACAACATTAGTGGTGATAGGCACTAATTGCATAGGTAGTTGTAAATCCAACTATCATACGATCACGGCCACGACGGTCCACTGGAACAGCTGTAACAAATATATTATGCTCATTCAAGTACACATCGCATATTTGTCAGTTATTGTGTTTTTAATATTTTACCAACATTGTGTGATTTTATAAGGTGGTTTAAATGTGTGGACAGCGCATGTGCAAACGAGAACTTACGAGGTAATACATCACTGGTTTATTTACAAAGAGAAAGAAGTACGTCATATTAGAAAGTATATTATATTTATATCTCCTTGCATAGAAGAAAACCTGCAGTTATGAAGGTTGGGAAAACAATATCGCTAGAACATCAACGAGTCCGACAGACTATCATGTTTTGTCCATTCGGGTTAATTGCTCCGAAAGACCTTTAAATTATTTGGTTTTCCAGTCTGTTGACTATCAGTTAAATCGGATATCTATGATTTTATTACCCATAATAAATAATAATGGGACTTTTTTGACATTTTGAATGCTTGAAAATTAACTTCAGTCTAATTTTGATAAATATTAAATGCGTAAATTTTAACAGAATTCATTACTGATTGAAACTCTACCTAACAACATATTCATAAAAAAATAATATTTCAACGACACTATGGATAAATTCATTTTTATATTGATTTCTTTAGGATGTTTAACAATAAATTCTAAAATACAATATCCTTTTGTTTAATTATTTAAAAACTTAAAATATCAGCAGCTTTATTTAAACTTCATTATAAGTAAGGGAGTGAAATAATATGTTGCGCATACCCAAGGGAGTTTCGAAGGGGTCACGTGACTTTGTCACTTCCGGTCAAAAGGCCCCACTAGGGAGGATATGGCGCAACTTCCGGTTGCGCATGCACAGAATATACTTTCGGACATGGTCGCTTCCGGTCACATGACTTCCGGTCATGTCACTTCCGGTCACGTCACTTCCGGTTGCTCCCCATTGCTCCCCCTCAAATAATAATTTGTCCGTACTCATGTGCGCGTCAGCATCAGCGTTCCCGTCCACGCTCATATCTCTGCAACTATAAGTTGTGGGAGCATGTTAACTTGAATGTAGATGCATCTGGGATGGTAGGTCAGCGTCCAGACAAAAGTAGGTCACTTTGACCCACATTTCGCGCTTCAATTACTTGCGAAACGTGGTGGGGTATCATGTAATGTCCCATTAGATGCCCTATTTTTTGCATTTGGGAAACCCCATTCAAAGTCATTTGAATCATCCATGTACAAACTATTTGGCTAGTAAGCCCATCGACACTAATAGTCGACCAAAAGTGACACTGGCAAGTGCTAGTAAAATTTAACAGAGCAGCTAAGTTGAATATTCAAGCCATTTTCAGAGGGGGACTACAATATAGTCATTCTTTCGGGGGGAATTCCTACTATACAGCCATTCTTCCGGGGGGGGGGGGTGATCCCACTATATAGACATTTTTTCGGGTGGAAATCCTACTATATAGTCATTTTTCAGTGGGGAAAAATGGCTCTATAACGCTCCTATAGTAGTTTTTCCTTCTAGCCATTTTTCCGGGGGGAAAACTGACTATGGGGAAAACATGGCTCTATAAGACCGGTACCTTAATATCTAATTAGGTAATTACTACAATGTAAAATAGTTGCCGGATATCACGTCATTAAAGTCAAAAATAAAAATGAATGATAATTAAAATAAAAACATTGCTATCAAATTTGGTGCGCACGACGCGTTTTTGGAATAGCCTTCATCAGGTAGGCTCAAAATCGGGAGTTTGGAGAGCCAAATAATTTAAAGTTTTGGGCGCAATAAAGCCAAAGGGCTTAAACAGGATAGACAAAACCGGCTAAGGTCACCAATGCCCGAGGGAAACATATCGATGTTGTTAGTTTGGTTGAAGGATCAAACCGCAATAATGCGCATGGTTGGAAAAGCATCCAATCATTTGCAAGACGCAAGCATATTACGTAAACTTCTACAGAACCGTTTCACCTCGGGCGGAGTAGAACTCATAAATCGTACTGGTGATCGACACCACAACAGAAATCAATTAACGTTCGATATCAATGTAAACATCTGGAAAATAAGTCATGTAATGCAACTGCGGAAATAATGCGTATACAGTAAAAGGTATTTCCCTGTTACTATTTTTTCTTGCTCGCAAACACCTTTGAATTGTTGAGAATTCGACTATTGTTGTTTTGAGCGAACCTAATGATAATTATTTCACAAATGGGTCTTGCTCATTCAATGAGAAACAATAATAGACACATTGTCGGAACAGCTCTAAAATCGAATAGGAAAACTCGATACCACTAACACACAAATACATGACCGCCCATTGTCCTGTTTCAGTACAGTAAGCAAATAAGGGTAATAAAAAAATTACCGAACTCCGAACAATCTTGCAAAGGGAAAGTCAAAACTCATAATTATATAGACAGACAAAATCAGTCAACAACCGGAAAACTGTGAAAACCGGAATGACCCTGACTTGGTACAGGCATTTCTAAAGAAATGGTGGGTTGAATCAGATTTGAAAGCGCCAAACCTCCCGCTTTCATTACGGCTCAAAGGTTCCGGCTGTCACTATAACAGTATTTATAACAATACTGGAACAAAATAGGTAAAATGGTTGTCAAAGCAGTACCAAATTCAATAGAAGTGACATGTAGATATTTTAGTATTAGCAAGGAACCCATGATTTAACTTTTAGGAGGGCGGGGAGCTATGCTTTCTCCCAAGTTAGATTATTTAACTATTAGTATTTATTTGCACAAAACAGTAAATCAGATAGGCTTAAACATGAATATACCAAAAATACCAAAATATCTTGTTGTAAGCTGCATTGTTAGATAATTTATTAATTTCCATCTATCAGGTCAAGATATTTTTTTTCTGTAAAATATGGCGACATAAATTAAAACAAAACATAGCCCCACTCCCACTAATAGTTAAATAATCGTTCCCTTAGTAACGATATAAACAATGTTTTTCTCTAAAGCATCCTATACAATGACTATACATATTGAACAATTATGAATTTTTCATACCATAACAAGTCACGCCTGTATTAGCAAACATTTCATAGAAGAGTTGAAAGTCTTGCTTGAAAGACCATTTTTAAGTTCAAACTTTGTGACAAAAATCGCTTAATTATCTAAAACTAATAATCTAATAGAAAAAACAGCATATCATTTAAACTGTATTATCAAGTACGGGAGTGAAATAGTATATGACAGGGACTTAGAGATGAAGTATGCACGTTTTAAATGTGTAGTGATATTACTCAGTGCATTCATATTGTGTAAGTATAATTTGATTTTTGTTGTTGTACTATAAGTATTTGATCATAGAAGATAAAGATTGTCAGTGATTTGCTGCATGTCGGTAGTTTTTACGTTTTCAGTTGAAAAACAAATGTTTGAATGTTTATATAAATATTAAATTGGTAAATTCGAATAGGTATCGTGATTGGCCGAAAGTGTATTTGATATCATATTCATGAACAAATTATTTTACTGAAACTTTGAAGAAAATTCGAAATTACATTGGTAATTTAATATATATATACATGTAATTTGGTGAATAACAATACAATTTAAAAACAATATACAATTTCACTCTTTTAATTATCTAAAACTAATCCTACGTACAAAATGATAGCAACTGATATAATCCTTATCATTAGTATGGGAGAGAAATAGTATGTGACAAGGACTTCGAGATGAAGTATGTACGTTTTAAATGTGTGGTGATATTACTGGGTGCATTCATATTGTGTAAGTATAATTTGATTTTTGTTGTTGTACTATAAGTATTTAATCATAGAAACATAGATAATGTATGTTAGTGACTTGTTGCATGTCGGTGGTTTTCTCCGGATACTCCGGTTTCCTCCACCAATAGAACTGCCGCCACGATATAACTGAAATATTGTTGAAAGTGGCGTTAAACACCAAAACCATATGCCTATTAATTGTAATGTATTGTTTCACTTGTTATCGATACACTATTATAGATTTACAGGAGAGTTTTGGGCCCATAGAAATAGCTTAACACATCCACTTTGTATTGAAGTGCATGGAAAGTGAGTGGCCATGTATTTATGTGTTAGAGGTCATGTATTTGTGTGTTAGGTGTATCGCTTTTGGCTCTTTCTAAGATTTTTTTATTGGATTGAAATGTTCCGGCAATGTTGTATTTTTTTTGTTTTTTATTTTGTTAGATTATCTTAATTATATATGATTTATTAAAATAGTATAATTTTTAGTATTAACCTCATTCGAACTATTTTCAGATTGTGAGTGAAACGGTTGAATTTACACACCGATAAACTCTTGCAAAATCGCAATTAATCCTATAATAAATTTAATTTCCAATTATGTAGAAATACAAGTCACATCAAATTAATTTTAATTACCCATTCGAAATTATCTGTTTTGTATGTTATTATACAAAGAAAAAGAAAGCATGATCAGGGGGGTAACCAGGATAACATTAAGTGTAAGTGGCGAGGGGGTCTTATGTACTATGGACGTCTACGGCTGCAATCGGGTAATGGGCCGTTCCTGACGGGGATTAGTGGCCAAAATGGGGATTCTTCAAAATTTTCCAAGATTTCCTCGAAATTGACATTCTTGCTAATCACCATGTAAACATCCGAAGATTGTTATAGCAAATTGATCGGAACGTTTTTGAAGGAGTTATTGATATTGTTGACTCATCAATATTTAATGATGAAACAAATCTACTCGCCATAGAAATTCTTTAGAACTGTGCATGCTTGATTATTGCAATATGCACATTTGTAAAACGTTACGGAAGTTTGGTAGGAGTAGCGTAGTAATTTGTAAGTGGAATATTAAATCAAAAAGTTTGTACACAAAAATCATCCTATATTTTAATTGGGAATTATAAATATCTTTCTCAAAAGATGAAAGAATGTCGTCTGCTTTTTCGGTCAATAATAAACCTAAATTACCATTTGCTTTTCTGGAATTTGCATCATTTTTCATCGGTTTACAATAATACATATGTGGTTTAAAGTTCTTTTTTTTCTCTCAAAAAGTTGTGTATATGAGTGGGTTTTTTCGTCAATATAGCTACACTCCTGATAATAAAACGGATAATTTGATAAACAAAATAAAAAATAATTCATGGAACACATTATGTGTTGTGAGTTTTAACATGGGTTGGCAGTATATTAGGATTTTATCCCGAGCTGTAGCAAGGGATAACATTTGCTAATATTCCACCAACCCATATTGCGATTCTGATATGTCTAACAGTACAAATATGTTAGTACACTTTGATGAGAAACACGGTAATTTATGCTTGCGTTTGCGGGCAGAGTTCGTACACAATTTATGTGACGCAGGATGGCTGTTCTATCTTCCATCCTGTCAAATTCGAACAGACGAAAGCTCATCAACGTGTGCTCTTACGACGGGCAAGTGTTATTGAAGGAATAGCCGTTTGTTTGTTTGTATGCTTGATGGTGTTTAACGCCACTTTCAACAATATTTCAGTTTTATCGTGGCGGTCAGTTTTATTGGTGGAGGAAACCGGAGAACCCGGAGAAGACCACCGACCTGTCTCAAGTCACTGACAAACTTTATCACATAATGTTGTGCACTTCGCCCAGATCGAAATTCGAGCTCACAACATCAGTGGTGATAGGCACTAATTGCATAGATAGTTGTAAATCCAACTATCATACGATCACGGCCACGACGGTTCACTGGAACAGCTGTAACAAATATATTATGCTTATTCAAGTACACATCGCATATTTGTCAGTTATTGTGTTTTTAATATTTTACCAACATTGTGTGATTATATAAGGTGGTTTAAATGTGTGGACAGCGCATGTGCAAATGAGAACTTACGAGGTAATACATCACTGGTTTATTTACAAAGAGAAAAAAGTACGTCATATTAGAAAGTATATTATATTTATATCTCCTTGCACAGAAGAAAACCTGCAGTTATGAAGGTTGGGAAAACAATATCGCTAGAACATCAACGAGTCCGACAGACTATCATGTTTTGTCCATTCGGGTTAATTGCTCCGAAAGACTTTTAAATTATTTGGTTTTCCAGTCTGTTGACTATCAGTTAAATTGGATATCTATGATTTTATTACCCATAATAAATAATAATGGGACTTTTTTGACATTTTGAATGCTTGAAAATTAACTTCAGTCTAATTTTGATAAATATTAACAACATATTCATAAAAAAATAATATTTCAACGACACTATGGATAAATTCATTTTTATATTGATTTCTTAAGGATGTTTAACAATAAATTCTAAAATACAATATCCTTTTGTTTAATTATTTAAAAACTTAAAATATCAGCAGCTTTATTTAAACTTCATTATAAGTAAGGGAGTGAAATAATATGTTGCGCATACCCAAGGGAGCTTCGAAGAGGTCACGTGACTTTGTCACTTCCGGTCAAAAGGCCCCACTAGGGCGGATATGGCGCAACTTCCGGTTGCGCATGCACAGAATATACTTTCGGACATGGTCGATTCCGGTCACATGACTTCCGGTCATGTCACTTCCGGTCACGTCACTTCCGGTTGCTCCCCATTGCTCCCCCTCAAATAATAATTTGTCCGTACTCATGTGCGCGTCAGCATCAGCGTTCCCGTCCACGCTCATATCTCTGCAACTATAAGTTGTGGGAGCATGTTAACTTGAATGTAGATGCATCTGGGATGGTAGGTCAGCGTCCAGACAAAAGTAGGTCACTTTGACTCACATTTCGCGCTTCAATTACTTGCGAAACGTGGTAGGGTATCATATAATGTCCCATTAGATGCCCTATTTTTTGCATTTGGGAAACCCCATTCAAAGTCATTTGAATCATCCATGTACAAGCTATTTGGCTAGTAAGCCCATCGACACTAATAGTCGACCAAAAGTGGCACTGGCAAGTGCTAGTAAAATTTAACAGAGCAGCTAAGTTGAATATTCAAGCCATTTTCAGAGGGGGACTACAATGTAGTCATTCTTTCGGGGGGAATTCCTACTATACAGCCATTCTTCCGGGGGGGGGGGATCCCACTACATAGACATTTTTTCGGGTGGAAATCCTACTATATAGTCATTTTTCAGTGGGGAAAAATGGCTCTATAACGCTCCTATAGTAGTTTTTCCCTCTAGCCATTTTTCCGGGGGGAAAACGGACTATGGGGAAAACATGGCTCTATAACACCGGTACCTTAATATCTAATTAGGTAATTACTACAATGTAAAATAGTTGCCGGATATCACGTCATTAAAGTCAAAAATAAAAATGAATGATAATTAAAATAAAAACATTGCTATCAAATTTGGTGCGCACGACGCGTTTTTGGAATAGCCTTCATCAGGTAGGCTCAAAATCGGAAGTTTGGAGAGCCAAATAATTTAAAGTTTTGGGCGCAATAAAGCCAAAGGGCTTAAACAGGATAGACAAAACCGGCTAAGGTCACCAATGCCCGAGGGAAACATATCGATGTTGTTAGTTTGGTTGAAGGATCAAACCGCAATAATGCGCATGGTTGGAAAAGCATCCAATCATTTGCAAGACGCAAGCATATTACGTAAACTTCTACAGAACCGTTTCACCTCGGGCGGAGTAGAACTCATAAATCGTACTGGTGATCGACACCAGAACAGAAATCTATTAACGTTCGATATCAATGTAAACATCTGGAAAATAAGTCATGTAATGCAACTGCGGAAATAATGCGTATACAGTAAAAGGTATTTCCCTGTTACTATTTTTTCTTGCTCGCAAACACCTTTGAATTATTGAGAATTCGATTATTGTTGTTTTGAGCCAACCTGATGATAATTATTTCACAAATGGGTCTTGCTCATTCAATGAAAAACAATAATAGACACATTGTCGGAACAGCTCTAAAATCGAATAGGAAAACTCGATACCACTAACACACAAATACATGACCGCCCATTGTCCTGTTTCAGTACAGTAGGCAAATAAGGGTAATAAAAAAATTACCGAACTCCGAACAATCTTGCAAAGGGAAAGTCAAAACTCATAATTATATACACAGACAAAATCAGTCAACAACCGGAAAACTGTGAAAACCGTAATGACCCTGACTTGGTACAGGCATTTCTAAAGAAATGGTGGGTTGAATCAGATTTGAAAGCGCCAAACCTCCCGCTTTCATTACGGCTCAAAGGTTTCAGCTGTCACTATAACAGTATTTATAACAATACTGGAACAAAATAGGGAAAATGGTTGTCAAAGCAGTACCAAATTCAATAGAAGTGACATGTAGATATTTTAGTATTAGCAAGGAACCCATGATTTAACTTTTAGGAGGGCGGGGAGCTATGCTTTCTCCCAAGTTAGATTATTTAACTATTAGTATTTATTTGCACAAAACAGTAAATCAGATAGGCTTAAACATGAATATACCAAAAATACCAAAATATCTTGTTGTAAGCTGCACTGTTAGATAATTTATTAATTTCCATCTATCAGGTCAAGATATTTTTTTTCTGTAAAATATGGCGACATAAATTAAAACAAAACATAGCCCCACTCCCACTAATAGTCAAGTAATCGTTCCCTTAGTAACGATATAAACAATGCTTTTCTCTAAAGCATCCTAAACAATGGCTATACATATTGAACAATTATGAATTTTTCATACCATAACAAATCACGCCTGTATTAGCAAACATTTCATAGAAGAGTTGAAAGTCTTGCTTGAAAGACCATTTTTAAGTTCAAACTTTGTGACAAAAATCGCTTAATTATCTAAAACTAATAATCTAATAGAAAAAACAGCATATCATTTAAACTGTATTATCAAGTACGGGAGTGAAATAGTATATGACAGGGACTTAGAGATGAAGTATGCACGTTTTAAATGTGTAGTGATATTTCTCAGTGCATTCATATTGTGTAAGTATAATTTGATTTTTGTTGTTGTACTATAAGTATTTGATCATAGAAGATAAAGATTGTCAGTGATTTGCTGCATGTCGGTAGTTTTTACGTTTTCAGTTGAAAAACAAATGTTTGAATGTTTATATAAATATTAAATTGGTAAATTCGAATAGGTATCGTGATTGGCCGAAAGTGTATTTGATATCATATTCATGAACAAATTATTTTACGGAAACTTTGAAGAAAATTCGAAATTACATTGATAATTTAATATATATACATGTAATTTGGTGAATAACAATAAAATTTAAAAACAATATACAATTTCACTCTTTTAATTATTTAAAACTAATCCTACGTACAAAATGAGCGCAACTGATATAATCCCTATCATTAGTATGGGAGAGAAATAGTATGTGACAAGGACTTCGAGATGAAGTATGTACGTTTTAAATGTGTGGTGATATTACTGGGTGCATTCATATTGTGTAAGTATAATTTGATTTTTGTTGTTGTACTATAAGTATTTAATCATAGAAACATAGATAATGTATGTTAGTGACTTGCTGCATGTCGGTGGTTTTCTCCGGATACTCCGTTTCCTCCACCAATAGAAATGCCGCCACGATATAACTGAAATATTGTTGAAAGTGGCGCTAAACACCAAAACCATATGCCTATTAATTGTAATGTATTGTTTCACTTGTTATCGATACACTATTATAGATTTACAGGAACAATACTGGAGCAAAATAGGTAAAATGGTTGTCAAAGCAGTACCAAATTCAATAGAAGTGACATGTAGATATTTTAGTATTAGCAAGGAACCCATGATTTAACTTTTAGGAGGGCGGGGAGCTATGCTTTCTCCCAAGTTAGATTATTTAACTATTATTATTTATTTGCACAAAACAGTAAATCAGATAGGCTTAAACATGAATATACCAAAAATACCAAAATATCTTGTTGTAAGCTGCACTGTTAGATAATTTATTAATTTCCATCTATCAGGTCAAGATATTTTTTTTCTGTAAAATATGGCGACATAAATTAAAACAAAACATAGCCCCACTCCCACTAATAGTTAAATAATCGTTCCCTTAGTAACGATATAAACAATGTTTTTCTCTAAAGCATCATAAACAATGACTATGCATATTGAACATTTATGAATTTTTCATACCATACCAAGTCACGCCTGTATTAGCAAACATTTCATAGAAGAGTTGAAAGTCTTGCTTGAAAGACCATTTTTAAATTCAAACTTGGTGACAGAAATCGCTTAATTATCTAAAACTAATAATCTAATAGAAAAAACAGCATATCATTTAAACTGTATTATCAAGTACGGGAGTGAAATAGTATATGACAGGAACTTAGAGATGAAGTATGCACGTTTTAAATGTGTAGTGATATTACTCAGTGCATTCATATTGTGTAAGTATAATTTGATTTTTGTTGTTGTACTATAAGTATTTAATCATAGAAGATAAAGATTGTCAGTGATTTGCTGCATGTCGGTAGTTTTTACGTTTTCAGTTGAAAAACAAATGTTTGAATGTTTATATAAATATTAAATTGGTAAATTCGAATAGGTATCGTGATTGGCCGAAAGTGTATTTGATATCATATTCATGAACAAATTATTTTACTGAAACTTTGAAGAAAATTCGATATTACATTGATAATTTAATATATATACATGTAATTTGGTGAATAACAATAAAATTTAAAAACAATATACAATTTCACTCTTTTAATTATTCAAAACTAATCCTACGTAAAAAATGATAGCAACTGATATAATCCCTATAATTAGTATGGGAGAGAAATAGTATGTGACAAGGACTTCGAGATGAAGTATGTACGTTTTAAATGTGTGATGATATTACTGGGTGCATTCATATTGTGTAAGTATAATTTGATTTTTGTTGTTGTACTATAAGTATTTAATCATAGAAGCATAGATAATGTATGTCAGTGACTTGCTGCATGTCGGTGGTTTTCTCCGGATACTCCGGTTTCCTCCACCAATAGAACTGCCGCCACGATATAACTGAAATATTGTTGAAAGTGGCGTTAAACACCAAAACCATATGCCTATTAATTGTAATGTATTGTTTCACTTGTTATCGATACACTATTATAAATTTACAGGAGAGTTTTGGGCCCATAAAAATAGCTTAGCACATCCACTTTGTATTAAAGTGCATGGAAAGTGAGTGGCCATGTATTTGTGTGTTAGAGGTCATGTATTTGTGTGCTAGAGGTCATGTATTTGTGTGTTAAAGGTCATGTATTTGTGTGTTAGGGGTATCGCTTTTGGCTGTTTCTACGATTTTTCTATTGGATTGAAATGTTCCGCAATGTGGTAATTTTTGTTTTTTATTTTGTTAGATTATCTTAATTATATAAGATTTATTAAAATAATATATTTTTTAGTATTAACCTCATTCGGACTATTTTCAGATTGTGAGTGAAACGGTTGAATTTACACACCGATAAACTCTTGCAAAATCGCAATTAATCCTATAATAAATTTAATTTCCAACTATGTAGAAATACAAGTCACATCAAATAATTTTTATTACCCATTCGAAATTATCTGTTTTGTATGTTATTATTCAAAGAAAAAGAAAGCATGATTAGGGGGGGGGGGGGGGTAACCAGGGTAACATTAAGTGTAAGTGGCGAGGGGGTCTTATGTAATATGGACGTCTACGGCTGCAATCGGGTAATGGGCAGTTCCTGACGGGGATTAGTGACCAAAATGGGGATTCTTCAAAATTTTCAAAGATTTCCTCGAAATTGACATTCTTGCTAATCACCATGTAAACATCCGAAGATTGTTATAGCAAATTGATCGGAACGTTTTTGAAGGAGTTATTGATATTGTTGACTCATCAATATTTAATGATGAAACAAATCTACTCGCCATAGAAATTCTTTAGAACTGTGCAAGCTTGATTATTGCAATATGCACATTTGTAAAACGCTACGGAAGTTTGGTAGGAGTAGCTTAGTAATTTGTAAGTGGAATATTTAATCAAAAAGTTTGTACACAAAAATCATCCTATATTTAAATTGGAAATTATAAATATCTTTCTCAAAAGATGAAAGAATGTCGTCTGCTTTTTCGGTTAATAATAAACCTAAATTACCATTTGCTTTTCTGGAATTTGTATTATTTTTCATCGGTTTACAATAATACATATGTGGTTTAAAATTCTTTTTTTTTGTTCAAAAAGTTGTGTATATGAGTGCGTTTTTTCGTCAATATAGCTACTGTTGATAATAAAACGGATAATTTGATAAACAAAATAAAAAATAATTCATGGAACACATAATGTGTTGTGAGTTTTAACATGGGTTGGCAGGATATTATGATTTTATCCCGAGCTGTAGCAAGGGATAACATTTGCTAATATTCCACCAACCCATATTGCGATTCTGATATGTCTAACAGTACAAATATGTTAGTACACTTTGATGAGAAACACGGTAATTTATGCTTGCGTTTGCGGGCAGAGTTCGTACACAATTTATGTGACGCAGGATGGCTGTTCTATCTTCCATCCTGTCAAATTCGAACAGACGAAAGCTCATCAACGTGTGCTCTTACGACGGGCAAGTGTTATTGAAGAAATAGCCGTTTGTTTGTTTGTATGCTTGATGGTGTTTAACGCCACTTTCAACAATATTTCAGTTTTATCGTGGCGGTCAGTTTTATTGGTGGAGGAAACCGGAGAACCCGGAGAAAACCACCGACCTGTCTCAAGTCACTGACAAACTTTATCACATAATGTTGTACACTTCGCCCAGATCGAAATTCGAGCTCACAACATCAGTGGTGATAGGTACTAATTGCATAGTTAGTTGTAAATCCAACTATCATACGATCACGGCCACGACGGTCCACTGGAACAGCTGTAACAATAATATTATGCTTATTCAAGTACACATCGCATATTTGTCAGTTATTGCGTTTTCAATATTTTACCAACATTGTGTGATTTTATAAGGTGGTTTAAATGTGTGGACAGAGCATGTGCAAATGAGAATTTACGAGGTAATACATCACTGGTTTATTTACAAAGAGAAAGAAGTACGTCATATTAGAAAGTATATTATATTGATATCTCCTTGTATAGAAGAAAACCTGCAGTTATGAAGGTTGGGAAAAACAATATCGCTAGAACATCAGCGAGTCCGACAGACTATCATGTTTTGTCCATTCGGCTTAATTGCTCCGAAAGACCTTTAAATTATTTGGTTTTCCAGTCTGTTGACTATCAGTTAAATTGGATATCTATGATTTTATTACCCATAATAAATAATAATGGGACTTTTTTGACATTTTGAATGCTTCAAAAATTAACTTCAGTCTAATTTTGATAAATATTAAATGCGTAAATTTGAATAGACGTCATTACTGATTGAAACTCTACCTAACAACATATTCATAAAAAAATAATATTTCACCAACACTATGTATAAATTCATTTTTAGATTGATTTCTTAAGGATGTTTAACAATAAATTCTAAAATACAATATCCTTTTGTTTAATTATTTAAAAACTTAAAATATCAGCAGCTTTATTTAAACTTCATTATAAGTAAGGGAGTGAAATAATATGTTGCGCATACCCAAGGGAACTCCAAAGGGGTCAAGTGACCTTTGATCACATCCGGTTCTACTACAAAAAAAACGCGGGAAAAAGACGGCCATGCGCAGAACCTACTTCCGGACAGGGTCACTTCCGGTCACGTGACTGACGTCACTTCCTGTCACATGACTTCCGGTTAGGTCTCTTCCGGTCACGTCACTTCCGTTTGCTCCGCATTGCTCCCCTCAAATAATAATGTGTCCGTACTTATGTGCGCGTCAGCATCAGCGTTCCCGTACACGCTCATATCTCAGCAACTATAAGTTGTAGGAGCATGTTAACTTGAATGTAGATGCATCTGGGATGGTAGGTCAGCGTCCAAGCAAAAGTAGGTCACTTTGACCCACATTTCGCGCTTCAATTACTTGCGAAACGTGGTGGGGTATCATATAATGTCCCATTAGATGCCCTATTTTTTGTTTTGGGAAACTCCATTCAAAGTCATTTGGATCATCCATGTACAAGCTATTTGGCTAGTAATCCCATCGACACTAGTAGTCGACCAAAAGTGGCACTGGCAAGTGGTAGTAAAATTTAACACAGCAACTAAGTTGAATATTCAAGCCATTTTCGGAGGGGGACTACTATGTAGTCATTCTTTGGGGGGGGGGGAGATTCCTACTATATAGCCATTCTTCCGGCGGGGGGGGGGGAGGGGGGGATCCCACTACATAGCCATTTTTCCGGCTGGAAATCCTACTATATAGTCATTTTCCGTGGGGAAAAACTGGCTATGGGGGAAAAATGGCTCTATAACGCTCCTATAGTAGTTTTTCCCCCTAGCCATTTTTTCGGGGGAAAACTGACTATGGGGAAAACATGGCTCTATAACACCGGTACCTTAATATCTAATTAGGTAATTACTACAATGTAAAATAGTTGCCGGATATCTCGTCATTAAAGTCAAAAATAAAAATGAATAATAAATAAAATAAAAGCGTTGCTATCAAATTTGATGCGCACGACGCGTTTTTGGAATAACCTTCATCAGATAGGCTCAAAATCGGGAGTTTGGAGAGCTAAATAATTTAAAGTTTTGGGCGCAATAAAGCCAAAGGGCTTAAACAGGATAGACAAAGCCGGCTAAGGTCACCAATGCCCGAGGGAAACATATCGATATTGATATTGTTAGTTTGGTTGAAGGATTAAACCGCAATAATGCGCATTGTTGGAAAAGCAACCAATCATTTGCAAGACGCAAACATTATTACGTAAACTTCTACAGAACCGTTTCACCTCGGGCGGAGTAGAACTCTTAAATCGTACTGGTGATCGACACCAGAACAGAAATCAATTAACGTTCGATATCAATGTAAACATCTGGAAAATAAGTCATGTAATGCAACTGCGGAAATAATGCGTATACAGTAAAAGGTGTTTCCCTGTTACTATTTTTTCTTGCTCGCAAACACCTTTGAATTATTGAGAATTCGACTATTGTTGTTTTGAGCGAACCTGATGATAATTATTTCACAAATGGGTCTTGCGCATTCAATGAAAAACAATAATAGACACATTGTCGGAACAGCTTTAAAATCGAATAGAAAAACTCGATACCACTAACACACAAATACATGACCGCCCATTGTCCTGTTTCAGTACAGTAAGCAAATAAGGGTAATAAAAAAATTACCGAACTCCGAACAATCTTGCAAAGGGAAAGTCAAAACTCATAATTATATAAACAGACAAAATCAGTCAACAACCGGAAAACTGTGAAAACCGTAATGACCCTGACTTGGTACAGGCATTTCTAAAGAAATGGTGGGTTGAATCAGATTTTAAAGCGCCAAACCTCCCGCTTTCATTACGGCTCAAAGGTTCCGGCTGTCACTATAACAGTATAGGTAAAATAGTTGTCAAAGCAGTACCAAATTCAATAGAAGTGACATGTAGATATGTTAGTGTTAGCAAGGAACCCATGATTTAACTTTTAGGAGGGCGGGGAGCTATGCTTTCTCCAAAGTTAGATTTTATTTGCACAAAACAGTAAATCAGATAGGCTTAAACATGAATATACCAAAAATACCCAAATATATTGTTGTAAGTTGCACTGTTAGATAATTTATTAATTTCCATCTATCAGGTCAAGATATTTTTTTTCTGTAAAATATGGCGACACAAATTAAAACAAAACATAGCCCCACTCCCACTAATAGTTAAATAATCGTTCCCTTAGTAACGATATAAACAACGCTTTTCTCTAAAGCATCCTAAACAATGGCTATAAATATTGAACAATTATGAATTTTTCATACCATAACAAGTCACGCCTGTATTAGCAAACATTTCATAGAAGAGTTGAAAGTCTTGCTTGAAAGACCATTTTTAAGTTCAAACTTTGTGACAAAAATCGCTTAATTATCTAAAACTAATAATCTAATAGAGAAAACAGCATATCATTTAAACTGTATTATCAAGTACGGGAGTGAAATAGTATATGACAGGGACTTAGAGATGAAGTATGCACGTTTTAAATGTGTAGTGATATTACTCAGTGCATTCATATTGTGTAAGTATAATTTGATTTTTGTTGTTGTACTATAAGTATTTGATCATAGAAGATAAAGACTGTCAGTGATTTGCTGCATGTCGGTAGTTTTTACGTTTTCAGATGAAAAACAAATGTTTGAATGTTTATATAAATATTAAATTGGTAAATTCGAATAGGTATCGTGATTGGCCGAAAGTCTATTTGATATCATATCCATGAACAAATTATTTTACTGAAACTTTGAAGAAAATTCGATATTACATTGATAATTTAATATATATACATGTAATTTGGTGAATAACAATAAAATTTAAAAACAATATACAATTTTACTCTTTTAATTATTTAAAACTAATCCTACGTACAAAATGATAGCAACTGATATAATCCCTATAATTAGTATGGGAGAGAAATAGTATGTGACAAGGACTTCGAGATGAAGTATGTACGTTTTAAATGTGTGATGATATTACTGGGTGCATTCATATTGTGTAAGTATAATTTGATTGTTGTTGTTGTACTATAAGTATTTAATCATAGAAACATAGATAATGTATGTTAGTGACTTGCTGCATGTCGGTGGTTTTCTCCGGATACTCCGGTTTCCTCCACCAATAGAACTGCCGCCACGATATAACTGAAATATTGTTGAAAGTGGCGTTAAACACCAAAACCATATGTTGTTTCACTTGTTATCGATACACTATTATAAATTTACAGGAGAGTTTTGGGCCCATAGAAATAGCTTAGCACATCCACTTTGTATTAAAGTGCATGGAAAGTGAGTGGCCATGTATTTGTGTGCTAGAGGTCATGTATTTGTGTGTTAAAGTTCATGTATTTGTGTGTTAGGGGTATCGCTTTTGGCTCTTTCTACGATTTTTCTATTGGATTGAAATGTTCCGGAAATGTTGTATTTTTTTGTTTTTTATTTAGTTAGATTATCTTAATTATATAAGATTTATTAAAATAGTATATTTTTTAGTATTAACCTCATTTGGACTATTTTCAGATTGTGAGTGATTCGGTTGAATTTACACACCGATAAACTCTTGCAAAATCGCAATTAATCCTATAATAAATTTAATTTCCAATTAATTTTTATTACCCATTCGAAATTATTTGTTTTGTATGTTATTATACAAAGAAAAAGAAAGCATGATCAGGGGGGGGGGGGGGGTAACCAGGGTAACATTAAGTGTAAGTGGCGAGGGGGTCTTATGTAATATGGACGTCTACGGCTGCAATCGGGTAATGGGCGGTTCCTGATGGGGATTAGTGGCCAAAATGGGGATTCTTCAAAATTTTCCAAGATTTACTCGAAATTGACATTCTTGCTAATCACCAGGTAAACATCCGAAGATTGTTATAGCAAATTGATCGGAACGTTTTTGAAGGAGTTATTGATATTGTTGACTCATCAATATTTAATGATGAAACAAATCTACTCGCCATAGAAATTCTTTAGAACTGTGCATGCTTGATTATTGCAATATGCACATTTGTAAAACGCTACGGAAGTTTGGTAGGAGTAGCTTAGTAATTTGTAAGTGGAATATTTAATCAAAAAGTGTGTACACAAAAATCATCCTATATTTAAATTGGGAATTATAAATATCTTTCTCAAAAGATGAAAGAATGTCGTCTGCTTTTTCGGTCAATAATAAACCTAAATTACCATTTGCTTTTCTGGAATTTGTATTATTTTTCATCGGTTTACAATAATACATATGTGGTTTAAAATTCTTTTTTTTTGTTCAAAAAGTTGTGTATATGAGCGCGTTTTTTCGTCAATATAGCTACACTCTTGATAATAAAACGGATAATTTGATAAACAAAATAAAAAATAATTCATGGAACACATAATATGTTGTGAGTTTTATCATGGGTTGGCAGGATATTAGGATTTTATCCCGAGCTGTAGCAAGGTAGAACATTTGCTAATATTCCACCAACCCATATTGCGATTCTGATATGTCTAACAGTACAAATATGTTAGTACACTTTGATGAGAAACACGGTAATTTATGCTTGCGTTTGCGGGCAGAGTTCGTACACAATTTATGTGACGCAGGATGGCGGTTCTATCTTCCATCCTGTCAAATTCGAACAGACAAAAGCTCATCAACGTGTGCTCTTACGACGGACAAGTGTTATTGAAGGAATAGCCGTTTGTTTGTTTGTATGCTTGATGGTGTTTAACGCCACTTTCAACAATATTTCAGTTTTATCGTGGCGGTCAGTTTTATTGGTGGAGGAAACCGGAGAACCCGGAGAAAACCACCGACCTGTCTCAAGTCACTGACATACTTTATCACATAATGTTGTACACTTCGCCCAGATCGAAATTCGAGCTCACAACATCAGTGGTGATAGGTACTAATTGCATAGTTAGTTGTAATTCCAACTATCATAAGATCACGGCCACGACGGTCCACTGGAACAGCTGTAACAATAATATTATGCTTATTCAAGTACACATCGTATATTTGTCAGTTATTGTGTTTTTAATATTTTACCAACATTGTGTGATTTTATAAGGTGGTTTAACTGTGTGGACAGCGCATGTGCAAATGAGAATTTACGAGGTAATACATCACTGGTTTATTTACAAAGAGAAAGAAGTACGTCATATTAGAAAGTATATTATATTTATATCTCCTTGTATAGAAGAAAACCTGCAGTTATGAAGGTTGGGAAAAACAATATAGCTAAAACATCAGCGAGTCCGACAGACTATCATGTTTTGTCCATTCGGCTTAATTGCTCCGAAAGACCTTTAAATTATTTGGTTTTCCAGTCTGTTGACTATCAGTTAAATTGGATATCTATGATTTTATTACCCATAATAAATAATAATGGGACTTTTTTGACATTTTGAATGCTTGAAAATTAACTTCAGTCTAATTTTGATAAATATTAAATGCGTAAATTTGAATAGACGTCATTACTGATTGAAACTCTACCTAACAACATATTAAAAAAAAAATAATATTTCACCGACACTATGAATAAATTCATTTTTAGATTGATTTCTTAAGGATGTTTAACAATAAATTCTAAAATACGATATCCTTTTGTTTAATTATTTAAAAACTTAAAATATCAGCAGCTTTATTTAAACTTCATTATAAGTAAGGGAGTGAAATAATATGTTGCGCATACCCAAGGGAACTCCGAAGGGGTCAAGTGACCTTTGGTCACATCCGGTTCTACTACAAAAAAAACCGCGGGAAAAAGACGGCCATGCGCAGAACCTACTTCCGGATAGGGTAGCTTCCGGTCACGTGACTGACGTCACTTCCTGTCACATGACTTCCGGTTAGGTCACTTCCGGTCACGTCACTTCCGTTTGCTTCGCATTGCTCCCCTCAAGTAATAATGTGTCCGTACTTATGTGCGCGTCAGCATCAGCGTTCCCGTACACGCTCATATCTCAGCAACTATAAGTTGTAGGAGCATGTTAACTTGAATGTAGATGCATCTGGGATGGTAGGTCAGCGTCCAAGCAAAAGTAGGTCACTTTGACCCACATTTCGCGCTTCAATTACTTGCGAAACGTGGTGGGTATCATATAATGTCCCATTAGATGCCCTATTTTTTGCTTTTGGGAAACTCCATTCAAAGTCATTTGGATCATCCATGTACAAGCTATTTGGCTAGTAATCCCATCGACACTAGTAGTCGACCAAAAGTGGCACTGGCAAGTGGTAGTAAAATTTAACACAGCAACTAAGTTGAACATTCAAGCCATTTTCAGAGGGGGACTACTATGTAGTCATTCTTTCGGGGGGGGGGGGGGGGGATTCCTACTGTATAGCCATTCATCCGGTGGGGGGGGGAGATCCCACTACATAGCCATTTTTCCGGGTGGAAATCCTACTATATAGTCATTTTCCGTTGGGAAAAACTGGTTATGGGAGAAAAATGGCTCTATAACGCTCCTATAGTAGTTTTTTCCCCTAGCCATTTTTCCGGGGGAAAACTGACTATGGGGAAAACATGGCTCTATAACACCGGTACCTTAATATCTAATTAGGTAATTACTACAATGTAAAATAGTTGCCGGATATGTCGTCATTAAAGTCAAAAATAAAAATGAATAATAAATAAAATAAAAGCGTTGCTATCAAATTTGAAGCGCACGACGCGTTTTTGGAATAACCTTCATCAGATAGGCTCAAAATCGGGAGTTTGGAGAGCCAAATAATTTAAAGTTTTGGGCGCAATAAAGCCAAAGGGCTTAAACAGGATAGACAAAGCCGGCTAAGGTCACCAATGCCCGAGGGAAACATATCGATATTGATATTGTTAGTTTGGTTGAAGGATTAAACCGCAATAATGCGCATGGTTGGAAAAGCAACCAATCATTTGCAAGACACAAACATATTACGTAAACTTCTACAGAACCGTTTCACCTCTGGAGGAGTAGAACTCTTAAATCGTACTGGTGATCGACACCAGAACAGAAATCAATTAACGTTCGATACCAATGTAAACATCTGCGGAAATAATGCGTATACAGTAAAAGGTGTTTCCCTGTTACTATTTTTTCTTGCTCGCAAACACCTTTGAATTATTGAGAATTCGACTATTGTTGTTTTGAGCGAACCTGATGATAATTATTTCACAAATGGGTCTTGCGCATTCAATGAAAAACAATAATAGACACATTGTCGGAACAGCTCTAAAATCGAATAGAAAAACTCGATACCACTAACACACAAATACATGACCGCCCATTGTCCTGTTTCAGTACAGTAAGCAAATAAGGGTAATAAAAAAAATTACCGAACTCCGAACAATCTTGCAAAGGGAAAGTCAAAACTCATAATTATATAGACAGACAAAATCAGCCAACAACCAGAAAACTGTGAAAACCGTAATGACCCTGACTTGGTACAGGCATTTCTAAAGAAATGGTGGGTTGAATCAGATTTTAAAGCGCCAAACCTCCCGCTTTCATTACGGCTCAAAGGTTCCGGCTGTCACTATAATAGTATTTATAACAATACTGGAACAAAATAGGTAAAATAGTTGTCAAAGCAGTACCAAATTCAATAGAAGTGACATGTAGATATTTTAGTGTTAGCAAGGAACCCATGATTTAACTTTTAGGAGGGCGAGGAGCTATGCTTTCTCCAAAGTTAGATTTTATTTGCACAAAACAGTAAATCAGATAGGCTTAAACATGAATATACCAAAAATACCCAAATATATTGTTGTAAGCTGCACAGTTAGATAATTTATTAATTTCCATCTATCAGGTCAAGATATTTTTTTTCTGTAAAGTATGGCGACACAAATTAAAACAAAACATAGCCCCACTCCCACTAATAGTTAAATAATCGTTCCCTTAGTAACGATATAAACAATGCTTTTCTCTAATGCATCCTAAGCAATGGCTATAAATATTGAACAATTATGAATTTTTCATACCATAGCAAGTCACGCCTGTATTAGCAAACATTTCATAGAAGAGTTGAAAGTCTTGCTTGAAAGACCATTTTTAAGTTCAAACTTTGTGACAAACATCGCTTAATTATCTAAAACTAATAATCTTATAGAAAAAACAGCATATCATTTAAACTGTATTATCAAGTACGGGAGTGAAATAGTATATGACAGGGACTTAGAGATGAAGTATGCACGTTTTAAATGTGTAGTGATATTACTCAGTGCATTCATATTGTGTAAGTATAATTTGATTTTTGTTTTTGATAATCATAGAAGATAAAGATTGTCAGTGATTTGCTGCATGTCGGTAGTTTTTACGTTTTCAGTTGAAAAACAAATGTTTGAATGTTTATATAAATATTAAATTGGTAAATTCGAATAGGTATCGTGATTGGCCGAAAGTCTATTTGATATCATATTCATGAACAAATTATTTTACTGAAACTTTGAAGAAAATTCGATATTACATTGATAATTTAATATATATACATGTAATTTGGTGAATAACAATACAATTTAAAAACAATATACAATTTCACTCTTTTAATTATTTAAAACTAATCCTACGTACAACATGAAAGCAACTGATATAATCCGTATCATTAGTATGGGAGAGAAATAGTATGTGACAAGGACTTCGAGATGAAGTATGTACGTTTTAAATGTGTGGTGATATTACTGGGTGCATTCATATTGTGTAAGTATAATTTGATTTTTGTTGTTGTACTATAAGTATTTAATCATAGAAACATAGATAATGTATGTTAGTGACTTGCTGCATGTCGGTGGTTTTCTCCGGATACTCCGTTTCCTCCACCAATAGAACTGCCGCCACGATATAACTGAAATATTGTTGGAAATGGCGTTAAACACCAAAACCATATGCCTATTAATTGTAATGTATTGTTTCACTTGTTATCGATACACTATTATAAATTTACAGGAGAGTTTTGGGCCCATAGAAATAGCTTAGCACATCCACTTTGTATTAAAGGGCATGGAAAGTGAGTGGCCATGTATTTGTGTGTTAGAGGTCATGTATTTGTGTGCTAGAGGTCATGTATTTGTGTGTTAAAGGTCATGTATTTGTGTGTTAGGGGTATCGCTTTTGGCTCTTTCTACGATTTTTCTATTGGATTGAAATGTTCCGGCAATGTTGTATTTTTTTGTTTTTTATTTAGTTAGATTATCTTAATTATATAAGATTTATTAAAATAGTATATTTTTTAGTATTAACCTCATTCGGACTATTTTCAGATTGTGAGTGAAACGGTTGAATTTGCACACCGATAAACTCTTGCAAAATCGCAATTAATCCTATAATAAATTTAATTTCCAATTATGTAGAAATACAAGTCACATCAAATAATTTTTATTACCCATTCGAAATTATCTGTTTTGTATGTTATTATACAAAGAAAAAGAAAGCATGATTAGGGGGGGGGGTGTAACCAGGGTAACATTACGTGTAAGTGGCGAGGGGGTCTTATGTAATATGGACGTCTACGGCTGCAATCGGGTAATGGGCGGTTCCTGACGGGGATTAGTGACCAAAATGGGGATTCTTCAAAATTTTCCAAGATTTACTCGAAATTGACATTCTTGCTAATCACCATGTAAACATCCGAAGATTGTTATAGCAAATCTACTCGCCATAGAAATTCTTTAGAACTGTGCATGCTTGATTATTGCAATATGCACATTTGTAAAACGCTACGGAAGTTTGGTAGGAGTAGCTTAGTAATTTGTAAGTGGAATATTTAATCAAAAAGTTTGTACACAAAAATCATCCTATATTTAAATTGGGAATTATAAATATCTTTCTCAAAAGATGAAAGAATGTCGTCTGCTTTTTCGGTTAATAATAAACCTAAATTACCATTTGCTTTTCTGGAATTTGTATTATTTTTCATCGGTTTACAATAATACATATGTGGTTTAAAATTCTTTTTTTTTGTTCAAAAAGTTGTGTATATGAGTGCGTTTTTTCGTCAATATAGCTACTCTTGATAATAAAACGGATAATTTGATAAACAAAATAAAAAATAATTCATGGAACACATAATGTGTTGTGAGTTTTAACATGGGTTGGCAGGATATTAGGATTTTATCCCGAGCTGTAGCAAGGGATAACATTTGCTAATATTCCACCAACCCATATTGCGATTCTGATATGTCTAACAGTACAAATATGTTAGTACACTTTGATGAGAAACACGGTAATTTATGCTTGCGTTTGCGGGCAGAGTTCGTACACAATTTATGTGACGCAGGATGGCTGTTCTATCTTCCATCCTGTCAAATTCGAACAGACGAAAGCTCATCAACGTGTGCTCATACGACGGGCAAGTGTTATTGAAGAAATAGCCGTTTGTTTGTTTGTATGCTTGATGGTGTTTAACGCCACTTTCAACAATATTTCAGTTTTATCGTGGCGGTCAGTTTTATTGGTGGAGGAAACCGGAGAACCCGGAGAAAACCACCGACCTGTCTCAAGTCACTGACAAACTTTATCACATAATGTTGTACACTTCGCCCAGATCGAAATTCGAGCTCACAACATCAGTGGTGATAGGTACTAATTGCATAGTTAGTTGTAAATCCAACTATCATACGATCACGGCCACGACGGTCCACTGGAACAGCTGTAACAATTATATTATGCTTATTCAAGTACACATCGCATATTTGTCAGTTATTGCGTTTTCAATATTTTACCAACATTGTGTGATTTTATAAGGTGGTTTAAATGTGTGGACAGCGCATGTGCAAATGAGAATTTACGAGGTAATACATCACTGGTTTATTTACAAAGAGAAAGAAGTACGTCATATTAGAAAGTATATTATATTTATATCTCCTTGTATAGAAGAAAACCTGCAGTTATGAAGGTTGGGAAAAACAATATAGCTAAAACATCAGCGAGTCCGACAGACTATCATGTTTTGTCCATTCGGCTTAATTGCTCCGAAAGACCTTTAAATTATTTGGTTTTCCAGTCTGTTGACTATCAGTTAAATTGGATATCTATGATTTTATTACCCATAATAAATAATAATGGGACTTTTTTGACATTTTGAATGCTTGAAAATTAACTTCAGTCTAATTTTGATAAATATTAAATGCGTAAATTTGAATAGACGTCATTACTTATTGAAACTCTACCTAACAACATATTCATAAGAAAAAAATATTTCACCGACACTGAATAAATTCATTTTTATATTGATTTCTTAAGGATGTTTAACAATAAATTCTAAAATACAATATCCTTTTGTTTAATTATTTAAAAACTTAAAATATCAGCAGCTTTATTTAAACTTCATTATAAGTAAGGGAGTGAAATAATATGTTGCGCATACCCAAGGGAACTCCGAAGGGGTCAAGTGACCTTTGGTCACATCCGGTTCTACTACACAAAAAAACGCGGGAAAAGGACGGCCATGCGCAGAACCTACTTCCGGACAGGGTCACTTCCGGTCACGTGACTAACGTCACTTCCTGTCACATGACTTCCGGTTAGGTCTCTTCCGGTCACGTCACTTCCGTTTGCTCCGCATTGCTCCCCTCAAATAATAATGTGTCCGTACTTATGTGCGCGTCAGCATCAGCGTTCCCGTACACGCTCATATCTCAGCAACTATAAGTTGTAGGAGCATGTTAACTTGAATGTAGATGCATCTGAGATGGTAGGTCAGCGTCCAAGCAAAAGTAGGTCACTTTGACCCACATTTCGCGCTTCAATTACTTGCGAAACGTGGTGGGGTATCATATAATGTCCCATTAGATGCCCTATTTTTTGTTTTGGGAAACTCCATTCAAAGTCATTTGGATCATCCATGTACAAGCTATTTGGCTAGTAATCCCATCGACACTAGTAGTCGACCAAAAGTGGCATTGGCAAGTGGTAGTAAAATTTAACACAGCAACTAAGTTGAATATTCAAGCCATTTTCAGAGGGGGACTACTATGTAGTCATTCTTTGGGGGGGAGATTACTACTATATAGCCATTCTTCCGGCGGGGGGGGGGGGGGGGGGGAGGGATCCCACTACATAGCCATTTTTCCGGCTGGAAATCCTACTATATAGTCATTTTCCGTGGGGAAAAACTGGCTATGGGGGAAAAATGGTTCTATAACGCTCCTATAGTAGTTTTTCCCCCTAGCCATTTTTTCGGGGGAAAACTGACTATGGGGAAAACATGGCTCTATAACACCGGTACCTTAATATCTAATTAGGTAATTACTACAATGTAAAATAGTTGCCGGATATTTCGTCATTAAAGTCAAAAATAAAAATGAATAATAAATAAAATAAAAGCGTTGCTATCAAATTTGATGCGCACGACGCGTTTTTGGAATAACCTTCATCAGATAGGCTCAAAATCGGGAGTTTGGAGAGCTAAATAATTTAAAGTTTTGGGCGCAATAAAGCCAAAGGGCTTAAACAGGATAGACAAAGCCGGCTAAGGTCACCAATGCCCTAGGGAAACATATCGATATTGATATTGTTAGTTTGGTTGAAGGATTAAACCGCAATAATGCGCATGGTTGGAAAAGCAACCAATCATTTGCAAGACGCAAACATATTACGTAAACTTCTACAGAACCGTTTCACCTCGGGCGGAGTAGAACTCTTAAATCGTACTGGTGATCGACACCAGAACAGAAATCAATTAACGTTCGATATCAATGTAAACAACTGGAAAATAAGTCATGTAATGCAACTGCGGAAATAATGCGTATACAGTAAAAGGTGTTTCCCTATTACTATTTTTTCTTGCTCGCAAACACCTTTGAATTATTGAGAATTCGACTATTGTTGTTTTGAGCGAACCTGATGATAATTATTTCACAAATGGGTCTTGCGCATTCAATGAAAAACAATAATAGACACATTGTCGGAACAGCTCTAAAATCGAATAGAAAAACTCGATACCACTAACACACAAATACATGACCGCCCATTGTCCTGTTTCAGTACAGTAAGCAAATAAGGGTAATAACAAAATTACCGAACTCCGAACAATCTTGCAAAGGGAAAGTCAAAACTCATAATTATATAGACAGACAAAATCAGTCAACAACCGGAAAACTGTGAAAACCGTAATGACCCTTACTTGGTACAGGCATTTCTAAAGAAATGGTGGGTTGAATCAGATTTTAAAGCGCCAAACCTCCCGCTTTCATTACGGCTCAAAGGTTTCGGCTGTCACTATAACAGTATTTATAACAATACTGGAACAAAATAGGTAAAATAGTTGTCAAAGCAGTACCAAATTCAATAGAAGTGACATGTAGATATGTTAGTGTTAGCAAGGAACCCATGATTTAACTTTTAGGAGGGCGGGGAGCTATGCTTTCTCCAAAGTTAGATTTTATTTGCACAAAACAGTAAATCAGATAGGCTTAAACATGAATATACCAAAAATACCCAAATATATTGTTGTAAGTTGCACTGTTAGATAATTTATTAATTTCCATCTATCAGGTCAAGATATTTTTTTTCTGTAAAATATGGCGACACAAATTAAAACAAAACATAGCCCCACTCCCACTAATAGTTAAATAATCGTTCCCTTAGTAACGATATAAACAACGCTTTTCTCTAAAGCATCCTAAACAATGGATATAAATATTGAACAATTATGAATTTTTCATACCATAACAAGTCACGCCTGTATTAGCAAACATTTCATAGAAGAGTTGAAAGTCTTGCTTGAAAGACCATTTTTAAGTTCAAACTTTGTGACAAAAATCGCTTAATTATCTAAAACTAATAATCTAATAGAGAAAACAGCATATCATTTAAACTGTATTATCAAGTACGGGAGTGAAATAGTATATGACAGGGACTTAGAGATGAAGTATGCACGTTTTAAATGTGTAGTGATATTACTCAGTGCATTCATATTGTGTAAGTATAATTTGATTTTTGTTGTTGTACTATAAGTATTTGATCATAGAAGATAAAGATTGTCAGTGATTTGCTGCATGTCGGTAGTTTTTACGTTTTCAGTTGAAAAACAAATGTTTGAATGTTTATATAAATATTAAATTGGTAAATTCGAATAGGTATCGTGATTGGCCGAAAGTCTATTTGATATCATATTCATGAACAAATTATTTTACTGAAACTTTGAAGAAAATTCGATATTACATTGATAATTTAATATATATACATGTAATTTGGTGAATAACAATAAAATTTAAAAACAATATACAATTTTACTCTTTTAATTATTTAAAACTAATCCTACGTACAAAATGATAGCAACTGATATAATCCCTATAATTAGTATGGGAGAGAAATAGTATGTGACAAGGACTTCGAGATGAAGTATGTACGTTTTAAATGTGTGATGATATTACTGGGTGCATTCATATTGTGTAAGTATAATTTGATTGTTGTTGTTGTACTATAAGTATTTAATCATAGAAACATAGATAATGTATGTTAGTGACTTGCTGCATGTCGGTGGTTTTCTCCGGATACTCCGGTTTCCTCCACCAATAGAACTGCCGCCACGATATAACTGAAATATTGTTGAAAGTGGCGTTAAACACCAAAACCATATGTTGTTTCACTTGTTATCGATACACTATTATAAATTTACAGGAGAGTTTTGGGCCCATAGAAATAGCTTAGCACATCCACTTTGTATTAAAGTGCATGGAAAGTGAGTGGCCATGTATTTGTGTGCTAGAGGTCATGTATTTGTGTGTTAAAGTTCATGTATTTGTGTGTTAGGGGTATCGCTTTTGGCTCTTTCTACGATTTTTCTATTGGATTGAAATGTTCCGGAAATGTTGTATTTTTTTGTTTTTTATTTAGTTAGATTATCTTAATTATATAAGATTTATTAAAATAGTATATTTTTTAGTATTAACCTCATTCGGACTATTTTCAGATTGTGAGTGATTCGGTTGAATTTACACACCGATAAACTCTTGCAAAATCGCAATTAATCCTATAATAAATTTAATTTCCAATTAATTTTTATTACCCATTCGAAATTATTTGTTTTGTATGTTATTATACAAAGAAAAAGAAAGCATGATCAGGGGGGGGGGGGGGGGTAACCAGGGTAACATTAAGTGTAAGTGGCGAGGGGGTCTTATGTAATATGGACGTCTACGGCTGCAATCGGGTAATGGGCGGTTCCTGATGGGGATTAGTGGCCAAAATGGGGATTCTTCAAAATTTTCCAAGATTTACTCGAAATTGACATTCTTGCTAATCACCAGGTAAACATCCGAAGATTGTTATAGCAAATTGATCGGAACGTTTTTGAAGGAGTTATTGATATTGTTGACTCATCAATATTTAATGATGAAACAAATCTACTCGCCATAGAAATTCTTTAGAACTGTGCATGCTTGATTATTGCAATATGCACATTTGTAAAACGCTACGGAAGTTTGGTAGGAGTAGCTTAGTAATTTGTAAGTGGAATATTTAATCAAAAAGTTTGTACACAAAAATCATCCTATATTTAAATTGGGAATTATAAATATCTTTCTCAAAAGATGAAAGAATGTCGTCTGCTTTTTCGGTCAATAATAAACCTAAATTACCATTTGCTTTTCTGGAATTTGTATTATTTTTCATCGGTTTACAATAATACATATGTGGTTTAAAATTCTTTTTTTTTTTTCAAAAAGTTGTGTATATGAGCGCGTTTTTTCGTCAATATAGCTACACTCTTGATAATAAAACGGATAATTTGATAAACAAAATAAAAAATAATTCATGGAACACATAATATGTTGTGAGTTTTATCATGGGTTGGCAGGATATTAGGATTTTATCCCGAGCTGTAGCAAGGTAGAACATTTGCTAATATTCCACCAACCCATATTGCGATTCTGATATGTCTAACAGTACAAATATGTTAGTACACTTTGATGAGAAACACGGTAATTTATGCTTGCGTTTGCGGGCAGAGTTCGTACACAATTTATGTGACGCAGGATGGCTGTTCTATCTTCCATCCTGTCAAATTCGAACAGACGAAAGCTCATCAACGTGTGCTCTTACGACGGACAAGTGTTATTGAAGGAATAGCCGTTTGTTTGTTTGTTTGCTTGATGGTGTTTAACCCCACTTTCAACAATATTTCAGTTTTATCGTGGCGGTCAGTTTTATTGGTGGAGGAAACCGGAGAACCCGGAGAAAACCACCGACCTGTCTCAAGTCACTGACATACTTTATCACATAATGTTGTACACTTCGCCCAGATCGAAATTCGAGCTCACAACATCAGTGGTGATAGGTACTAATTGCATAGTTAGTTGTAATTCCAACTATCATAAGATCACGGCCACGACGGTCCACTGGAACAGCTGTAACAATAATATTATGCTTATTCAAGTACACATCGTATATTTGTCAGTTATTGTGTTTTTAATATTTTACCAACATTGTGTGATTTTATAAGGTGGTTTAAATGTGTGGACAGCGCATGTGCAAATGAGAACTTACGAGGTAATACATCACTGGTTTATTTACAAAGAGAAAGAAGTACGTCATATTAGAAAGTATATTATATTTATATCTCCTTGTATAGAAGAAAACATGCAGTTATGAAGGTTGGGAAAAACAATATCGCTAGAACATCAGCGAGTCCGACAGAATATCATGTTTTGTCCATTCGGCTTAATTGCTCCGAAAGACCTTTAAATTATTTGGTTTTCCAGTCTGTTGACTATCAGTTAAATTGGATATCTATGATTTTATTACCCATAATAAATAATAATGGGACTTTTTTGACATTTTGAATGCTTGAAAATTAACTTCAGTCTAATTTTGATAAATATTAAATGCGTAAATTTGAATAGACGTCATTACTGATTGAAACTCTACCTAACAACATATTAAAAAAATAATAATATTTCACCGACACTATGAATAAATTCATTTTTAGATTGATTTCTTAAGGATGTTTAACAATAAATTCTAAAATACGATATCCTTTTGTTTAATTATTTAAAAACTTAAAATATCAGCAGCTTTATTTAAACTTCATTATAAGTAAGGGAGTGAAATAATATGTTGCGCATACCCAAGGGAACTCCGAAGGGGTCAAGTGACCTTTGATCACATCCGGTTCTACTACAAAAAACCGCGGGAAAAAGACGGCCATGCGCAGAACCTACTTCCGGATAGGGTAGCTTCCGGTCACGTGACTGACGTCACTTCCTGTCACATGACTTCCGGTTAGGTCACTTCCGGTCACGTCACTTCCGTTTGCTTCGCATTGCTCCCCTCAAGTAATAATGTGTCCGTACTTATGTGCGCGTCAGCATCAGCGTTCCCATACACGCTCATATCTCAGCAACTATAAGTTGTAGGAGCATGTTAACTTGAATGTAGATGCATCTGGGATGGTAGGTCAGCGTCCACGCAAAAGTAGGTCACTTTGACCCACATTTCGCGCTTCAATTACTTGCGAAACGTGGTGGGTATCATATAATGTCCCATTAAATGCCCTATTTTTTGCTTTTGGGAAACTCCATTCAAAGTCATTTGGATCATCCATGTACAAGCTATTTGGCTAGTAATCCCATCGACACTAGTAGTCGACCAAAAGTGGCACTGGCAAGTGGTAGTAAAATTTAACACAGCAACTAAGTTGAACATTCAAGCCATTTTCAGAGGGGGACTACTATGTAGTCATTCTTTCGGGGGGGGGGGGATTCCTACTGTATAGCCATTCATCCGGTGGGGGGGGGGGATCCCACTACATAGCAATTTTTCCGGGTGGAAATCCTACTATATAGTCATTTTCCGTGGGGAAAAACTGGCTATGGGAGAAAAATGGCTCTATAACGCTCCTATAGTAGTTTTTCCCTCTAGCCATTTTCCCGGGGGAAAACTGACTATGGGGAAAACATGGCTCTATAACACCGGTACCTTAATATTTAATTAGGTAATTACTACAATGTAAAATAGTTGCCGGATATGTCGTCATTAAAGTCAAAAATAAAAATGAATAATAAATAAAATAAAAGCGTTGCTATCAAATTTGAAGCGCACGACGCGTTTTTGGAATAACCTTCATCAGATAGGCTCAAAATCGGGAGTTTGGAGAGCCAAATAATTTAAAGTTTTGGGCGCAATAAAGCCAAAGGGCTTAAACAGGATAGACAAAGCCGGCTAAGGTCACCAATGCCCGAGGGAAACATATCGATATTGATATTGTTAGTTTGGTTGAAGGATTAAACCGCAATAATGCGCATGGTTGGAAAAGCAACCAATCATTTGCAAGACGCAAACATATTACGTAAACTTCTACAGAACCGTTTCACCTCTGGAGGAGTAGAACTCTTAAATCGTACTGGTGATCGACACCAGAACAGAAATCAATTAACGTTCGATACCAATGTAAACATCTGCGGAAATAATGCGTATACAGTAAAAGGTGTTTCCCTGTTACTATTTTTTCTTGCTCGCAAACACCTTTGAATTATTGAGAATTCGACTATTGTTGTTTTGAGCGAACCTGATGATAATTATTTCACAAATGGGTCTTGCGCATTCAATGAAAAACAATAATAGACACATTGTCGGAACAGCTCTAAAATCGAATAGAAAAACTCGATACCACTAACACACAAATACATGACCGCCCATTGTCCTGTTTCAGTACAGTAAGCAAATAAGGGTAATAAAAAAAATTACCGAACTCCGAACAATCTTGCAAAGGGAAAGTCAAAACTCATAATTATATAGACAGACAAAATCAGCCAACAACCAGAAAACTGTGAAAACCGTAATGACCCTGACTTGGTACAGGCATTTCTAAAGAAATGGTGGGTTGAATCAGATTTTAAAGCGCCAAACCTCCCGCTTTCATTACGGCTCAAAGGTTCCGGCTGTCACTATAATAGTATTTATAACAATACTGGAACAAAATAGGTAAAATAGTTGTCAAAGCAGTACCAAATTCAATAGAAGTGACATGTAGATATTTTAGTGTTAGCAAGGAACCCATGATTTAACTTTTAGGAGGGCGAGGAGCTATGCTTTCTCCAAAGTTAGATTTTATTTGCACAAAACAGTAAATCAGATAGGCTTAAGCATGAATATACCAAAAATACCCAAATATATTGTTGTAAGCTGCACAGTTAGATAATTTATTAATTTCCATCTATCAGGTCAAGATATTTTTTTTCTGTAAAGTATGGCGACACAAATTAAAACAAAACATAGCCCCACTCCCACTAATAGTTAAATAATCGTTCCCTTAGTAACGATATAAACAATGCTTTTCTCTAATGCATCCTAAGCAATGGCTATAAATATTGAACAATTATGAATTTTTCATACCATAGCAAGTCACGCCTGTATTAGCAAACATTTCATAGAAGAGTTGAAAGTCTTGCTTGAAAGACCATTTTTAAGTTCAAACTTTGTGACAAACATCGCTTAATTATCTAAAACTAATAATCTTATAGAAAAAACAGCATATCATTTAAACTGTATTATCAAGTACGGGAGTGAAATAGTATATGACAGGGACTTAGAGATGAAGTATGCACGTTTTAAATGTGTAGTGATATTACTCAGTGCATTCATATTGTGTAAGTATAATTTGATTTTTGTTTTTGATAATCATAGAAGATAAAGATTGTCAGTGATTTGCTGCATGTCGGTAGTTTTTACGTTTTCAGTTGAAAAACAAATGTTTGAATGTTTATATAAATATTAAATTGGTAAATTCGAATAGGTATCGTGATTGGCCGAAAGTCTATTTGATATCATATTCATGAACAAATTATTTTACTGAAACTTTGAAGAAAATTCGATATTACATTGATAATTTAATATATATACATGTAATTTGGTGAATAACAATACAATTTAAAAACAATATACAATTTCACTCTTTTAATTATTTAAAACTAATCCTACGGACAACATGAAAGCAACTGATATAATCCCTATCATTAGTATGGGAGAGAAATAGTATGTGACAAGGACTTCGAGATGAAGTATGTACGTTTTAAATGTGTGGTGATATTACTGGGTGCATTCATATTGTGTAAGTATAATTTGATTTTTGTTGTTGTACTATAAGTATTTAATCATAGAAACATAGATAATGTATGTTAGTGACTTGCTGCATGTCGGTGGTTTTCTCCGGATACTCCGGTTTCCTCCACCAATAGAACTGCCGCCACGATATAACTGAAATATTGTTGAAAGTGGCGTTAAACACCAAAACCATATGTTGTTTCACTTGTTATCGATACACTATTATAAATTTACAGGAGAGTTTTGGGCCCATAGAAATAGCTTAGCACATCCACTTTGTATTAAAGGGCATGGAAAGTGAGTGGCCATGTATTTGTGTGTTAGAGGTCATGTATTTGTGTGCTAGAGGTCATGTATTTGTGTGTTAAAGGTCATGTATTTGTGTGTTAGAGGTATCGCTTTTGGCTCTTTCTACGATTTTTCTATTGGATTGAAATGTTCCGGCAATGTTGTATTTTTTTGTTTTTTATTTAGTTAGATTATCTTAATTATATAAGATTTATTAAAATAGTATATTTTTTAGTATTAACCTCATTCGGACTATTTTCAGATTGTGAGTGAAACGGTTGAATTTGCACACCGATAAACTCTTGCAAAATTGCAATTAATCCTATAATAAATTTAATTTCCAATTATGTAGAAATACAAGTCACATCAAATAATTTTTATTACCCATTCGAAATTATCTGTTTTGTATGTTATTATACAAAGAAAAAGAAAGCATGATTAGGGGGGGGGGGGGGGGTAACCAGGGTAACATTACGTGTAAGTGGCGAGGGGGTCTTATGTAATATGGACGTCTACGGCTGCAATCGGGTAATGGGCGGTTCCTGACGGGGATTAGTGACCAAAATGGGGATTCTTCAAAATTTTCCAAGATTTACTCGAAATTGACATTCTTGCTAATCACCATGTAAACATCCGAAGATTGTTATAGCAAATTGATCGGAACGTTTTTGAAGGAGTCATTGATATTGTTGACTCATCAATATTTAATGATGAAACAAATCTACTCGCCATAGAAATTCTTTAGAACTGTGCATGCTTGATTATTGCAATATGCACATTTGTAAAACGCTACGGAAGTTTGGTAGGAGTAGCTTAGTAATTTGTAAGTGGAATATTTAATCAAAAAGTTTGTACACAAAAATCATCCTATATTTAAATTGGGAATTATAAATATCTTTCTCAAAAGATGAAAGAATGTCGTCTGCTTTTTCGGTTAATAATAAACCTAAATTAACATTTGCTTTTCTGGAATTTGTATTATTTTTCATCGGTTTACAATAATACATATGTGGTTTAAAATTCTTTTTTTTTGTTCAAAAAGTTGTGTATATGAGTGCGTTTTTTCGTCAATATAGCTACTCTTGATAATAAAACGGATAATTTGATAAACAAAATAAAAAATAATTCATGGAACACATAATGTGTTGTGAGTTTTAACATGGGTTGGCAGGATATTAGGATTTTATCCCGAGCTGTAGCAAGGGATAACATTTGCTAATATTCCACCAACCCATATTGCGATTCTGATATGTCTAACAGTACAAATATGTTAGTACACTTTGATGAGAAACACGGTAATTTATGCTTGCGTTTGCGGGCAGAGTTCGTACACAATTTATGTGACGCAGGATGGCTGTTCTATCTTCCATCCTGTCAAATTCGAACAGACGAAAGCTCATCAACGTGTGCTCATACGACGGGCAAGTGTTATTGAAGAAATAGCCGTTTGTTTGTTTGTATGCTTGATGGTGTTTAACGCCACTTTCAACAATATTTCAGTTTTATCGTGGCGGTCAGTTTTATTGGTGGAGGAAACCGGAGAACCCGGAGAAAACCACCGACCTGTCTCAAGTCACTGACAAACTTTATCACATAATGTTGTACACTTCGCCCAGATCGAAATTCGAGCTCACAACATCAGTGGTGATAGGTACTAATTGCATAGTTAGTTGTAAATCCAACTATCATACGATCACGGCCACGACGGTCCACTGGAACAGCTGTAACAATTATATTATGCTTATTCAAGTACACATCGCATGTTTGTCAGTTATTGCGTTTTCAATATTTTACCAACATTGTGTGATTTTATAAGGTGGTTTAAATGTGTGGACAGCGCATGTGCAAATGAGAATTTACGAGGTAATACATCACTGGTTTATTTACAAAGAGATAGAAGTACGTCATATTAGAAAGTATATTATATTTATATCTCCTTGTATAGAAGAAAACCTGCAGTTATGAAGGTTGGGAAAAACAATATAGCTAAAACATCAGCGAGTCCGACAGACTATCATGTTTTGTCCATTCGGCTTAATTGCTCCGAAAGACCTTTAAATTATTTGGTTTTCCAGTCTGTTGACTATCAGTTAAATTGGATATCTATGATTTTATTACCCATAGTAAATAATAATGGGACTTTTTTGACATTTTGAATGCTTGAAAATTAACTTCAGTCTAATTTTGATAAATATTAAATGCGTAAATTTGAATAGACGTCATTACTGATTGAAACTCTACCTTACAACATATTCATAAGAAAAAAATATTTCACCGACACTGAATAAATTCATTTTTATATTGATTTCTTAAGGATGTTTAACAATAAATTCTAAAATACAATATCCTTTTGTTTAATTATTTAAAAACTTAAAATATCAGCAGCTTTATTTAAACTTCATTATAAGTAAGGGAGTGAAATAATATGTTGCGCATACCCAAGGGAACTCCGAAGGGGTCAAGTGACCTTTGGTCACATCCGGTTCTACTACACAAAAAAACGCGGGAAAAGGACGGCCATGCGCAGAACCTACTTCCGGACAGGGTCACTTCCGGTCACGTGACTAACGTCACTTCCTGTCACATGACTTCCGGTTAGGTCTCTTCCGGTCACGTCACTTCCGTTTGCTCCGCATTGCTCCCCTCAAATAATAATGTGTCCGTACTTATGTGCGCGTCAGCATCAGCGTTCCCGTACACGCTCATATCTCAGCAACTATAAGTTGTAGGAGCATGTTAACTTGAATGTAGATGCATCTGAGATGGTAGGTCAGCGTCCAAGCAAAAGTAGGTCACTTTGACCCACATTTCGTGCTTCAATTACTTGCGAAACGTGGTGGGGTATCATATAATGTCCCATTAGATGCCCTATTTTTTGTTTTGGGAAACTCCATTCAAAGTCATTTGGATCATCCATGTACAAGCTATTTGGCTAGTAATCCCATCGACACTAGTAGTCGACCAAAAGTGGCATTGGCAAGTGGTAGTAAAATTTAACACAGCAACTAAGTTGAATATTCAAGCCATTTTCAGAGGGGGACTACTATGTAGTCATTCTTTGGGGGGGAGATTTCTACTATATACCCATTCTTCCGGCGGGGGGGGGGGGGGGGGGGGGATCCCACTACATAGCCATTTTTCCGGCTGGAAATCCTACTATATAGTCATTTTCCGTGGGGAAAAACTGGCTATGGGGGGAAAAATGGTTCTATAACGCTCCTATAGTAGTTTTTCCCCCTAGCCATTTTTTCGGGGGAAAACTGACTATGGGGAAAACATGGCTCTATAACACCGGTACCTTAATATCTAATTAGGTAATTACTACAATGTAAAATAGTTGCCGGATATCTCGTCATTAAAGTCAAAAATAAAAATGAATAATAAATAAAATAAAAGCGTTGCTATCAAATTTGATGCGCACGACGCGTTTTTGGAATAACCTTCATCAGATAGGCTCAAAATCGGGAGTTTGGAGAGCTAAATAATTTAAAGTTTTGGGCGCAATAAAGCCAAAGGGCTTAAACAGGATAGACAAAGCCGGCTAAGGTCACCAATGCCCGAGGGAAACATATCGATATTGATATTGTTAGTTTGGTTGAAGGATTAAACCGCAATAATGCGCATGGTTGGAAAAGCAACCAATCATTTGCAAGACGCAAACATATTACGTAAACTTCTACAGAACCGTTTCACCTCGGGCGGAGTAGAACTCTTAAATCGTACTGGTGATCGACACCAGAACAGAAATCAATTAACGTTCGATATCAATGTAAACAACTGGAAAATAAGTCATGTAATGCAACTGCGGAAATAATGCGTATACAGTAAAAGGTGTTTCCCTATTACTATTTTTTCTTGCTCGCAAACACCTTTGAATTATTGAGAATTCGACTATTGTTGTTTTGAGCGAACCTGATGATAATTATTTCACAAATGGGTCTTGCGCATTCAATGAAAAACAATAATAGACACATTGTCGGAACAGCTCTAAAATCGAATAGAAAAACTCGATACCACTAACACACAAATACATGACCGCCCATTGTCCTGTTTCAGTACAGTAAGCAAATAAGGGTAATAACAAAATTACCGAACTCCGAACAATCTTGCAAAGGGAAAGTCAAAACTCATAATTATATAGACAGACAAAATCAGTCAACAACCGGAAAACTGTGAAAACCGTAATGACCCTTACTTGGTACAGGCATTTCTAAAGAAATGGTGGGTTGAATCAGATTTTAAAGCGCCAAACCTCCCGCTTTCATTACGGCTCAAAGGTTTCGGCTGTCACTATAACAGTATTTATAACAATACTGGAACAAAATAGGTAAAATAGTTGTCAAAGCAGTACCAAATTCAATAGAAGTGACATGTAGATATGTTAGTGTTAGCAAGGAACCCATGATTTAACTTTTAGGAGGGCGGGGAGCTATGCTTTCTCCAAAGTTAGATTTTATTTGCACAAAACAGTAAATCAGATAGGCTTAAGCATGAATATACCAAAAATACCCAAATATATTGTTGTAAGTTGCACTGTTAGATAATTTATTAATTTCCATCTATCAGGTCAAGATATTTTTTTTCTGTAAAATATGGCGACACAAATTAAAACAAAACATAGCCCCACTCCCACTAATAGTTAAATAATCGTTCCCTTAGTAACGATATAAACAACGCTTTTCTCTAAAGCATCCTAAACAATGGATATAAATATTGAACAATTATGAATTTTTCATACCATAACAAGTCACGCCTGTATTAGCAAACATTTCATAGAAGAGTTGAAAGTCTTGCTTGAAAGACCATTTTTAAGTTCAAACGTTGTGACAAAAATCGCTTAATTATCTAAAACTAATAATCTAATAGAGAAAACAGCATATCATTTAAACTGTATTATCAAGTACGGGAGTGAAATAGTATATGACAGGGACTTAGAGATGAAGTATGCACGTTTTAAATGTGTAGTGATATTACTCAGTGCATTCATATTGTGTAAGTATAATTTGATTTTTGTTGTTGTACTATAAGTATTTGATCATAGAAGATAAAGACTGTCAGTGATTTGCTGCATGTCGGTAGTTTTTACGTTTTCAGTTGAAAAACAAATGTTTGAATGTTTATATAAATATTAAATTGGTAAATTCGAATAGGTATCGTGATTGGCCGAAAGTCTATTTGATATCATATTCATGAACAAATTATTTTACTGAAACTTTGAAGAAAATTCGATATTACATTGATAATTTAATATATATACATGTAATTTGGTGAATAACAATAAAATTTAAAAACAATATACAATTTTACTCTTTTAATTATTTAAAACTAATCCTACGTACAAAATGATAGCAACTGATATAATCCCTATAATTAGTATGGGAGAGAAATAGTATGTGACAAGGACTTCGAGATGAAGTATGTACGTTTTAAATGTGTAGTGATATTACTCAGTGCATTCATATTGTGTAAGTATAATTTGATGTTTGTTGTTGTACTATAAGTATTTAATCATAGAAGCATAGATAATGTATGTCAGTGACTTGCTGCATGTCGGTGGTTTTCTCCGGATACTCCGGTTTCCTCCATCAATAGAACTGCCGCCACGATATAACTGAAATATTGTTGAAAGTGGCGTTAAACACCAAAACCATATGCCTATTAATTGTAATGTATTGTTTCACTTGTTATCGATACACTATTATAAATTTACAGGAGAGTTTTGGGCCCATAAAAATAGCTTAGCACATCCACTTTGTATTAAAGTGCATGGAAAGTGAGTGGCCATGTATTTGTGTGTTAGAGGTCATGTATTTGTGTGCTAGAGGTCATGTATTTGTGTGTTAAAGGTCATGTATTTGTGTGTTAGGGGTATCGCTTTTGGCTCTTTCTGCGATTTTTCTATTGGATTGAAATGTTCCGCAATGTGGTAATTTTTGTTTTTTATTTTGTTAGATTATCTTAATTATCTATGATTTATTAAAATAGTATAATTTTAAGTATTAACCTCATTCGGACTATTTTCAGATTGTGAGTGAAACGGTTGAATTTACACACCGATAAACTCATGCAAAATCGCAATTAATCCTATAATAAATTTAATTTCCAATTATGTGACATCAAATAAATTTTTATTACCCATTCGAAATTGTCTGTTTTGTGCGTTAGTATACAAAGAAAATGAAAACATGATCGGGAAGGGGGGGGGGGGGGGTGCTGGTAACCAGGGTAACATTAAGTGTAAATGGCGAGGGGGTCTTATGTAATATGGACGTCTACGGCTGCAATCGGGTAATGGGCGGTTCCTGATGGGGATTAGTGGCCAAAATGGGGATTCTTCAAAATTTCCCAAGATTTCCTCGAAATTGACATTCTTGCTAATCACAATGTAAACATCCGAAGATTGTTATAGCAAATTGATCGGAACGTTTTTGAAGGAGTTATTGATATTGTTGACTCATCAATATTTAATGATGAAACAAATCTACTCGCCATAGAAATTCTTTAGAACTGTGCATGCTTGATTATTGCAATATGCACATTTGTAAAACGTTACGGAAGTTTGGTAGGAGTAGCATAGTAATTTGTAAGTGGAATATTTAATCAAAAAATTTGTACACAAAAATCATCCTATATTTTAATTGGGAATTATAAATATCTTTCTCAAAAGATGAAAGAATGTCGTCTGCTTTTTCGGTCAATAATAAACCCAAATTACCATTTGCTTTTCTGGAATTTGTATCATTTTTCATCGGTTTACAATAATACATATGTGGTTTAAAATTCTTTTCTTTTTGTTCAAAAAGTTGTGTAGATGAGTGGGTTTTTTCGTCAATATAGCTACACTCCTGATAATAAAACGGATAATTTGATAAACAAAATAAAAAAATAATTCATGGAACACATAATGTGTTGTGACTTTTAACATGGGTTGGCAGGATATTAGGATTTTATCCCGAGCTGTAGCAAGGATAACATTTGCTAATATTCCACCAACCCATATTGCTATTCTGATATGTCTAACAGTACAAATATGTTAGTACACTTTGATGAGAAACACGGTAATTTATGCTTGCGTTTGCGGGCAGAGTTCGTACACAATTTATGTGACGCAGGATGGCTGTTCTATCTTCCATCCTGTCAAATTCGAACAGACGAAAGCTCATCAGCGTGTGCTCTTACGACGGACAAGTGTTATTGAAGGAATAGCCGCTTTTTTGTTTGTATGCTTGATGGTGTTTAACGCCACTTTCAACAATATTTCAGTTTTATCGTGGCAGTCAGTTTTATTGGTGGAGGAAACCGGAGAACCCGGAGAAAACCACCGACCTGTCTCAAGTCACTGACAAGCTTTATCGCATAATGTTGTACACTTCGCCCAGATCGAGATTCGAGCTCACAACATCAGTGGTGATAGGCACTATGTGCATAGGTAGTTGTAAATCCAACTATCATACGATCACGGCCACGACGGTCCACTGGAACAGCTGTAACAAATATATTATGCTTATTCAAGTACACATCGCATATTTGTCAGTTATTGTGTTTTTAATATTTTACCAACATTGTGTGATTTTATAAGGTGGTTTAAATGTGTGGACAGCGCATGTGCAAATGAGAGCTTACGAGGTAATACACCACTGGTTTATTTACAATGAGAAAGAAGTACGTCATATTAGAAAGTATATTATATTTATATCTCCTTGCATAGAAGAAAACCTGCAGTTATGAAGGTTGGGAAAAACAATATCGCTAGAACATCAGCGAGTCCGACAGACTATCATGTTTTGTCCATTCGGGTTAATTGCTCCGAAAGACCTTTAAATTATTTGGTTATCCTCTCTGTTGACTATCAGCTAAATTGGATATCTATGATTTGATTACCCATAATAAATAATAATGGGACTTTTTTGACATTTTGAATGCTTGAAAATTAACTTCAATCTAATTTTGATAAATATTGAATGCGTAAATTTGAATAAACGTCATTACTGATTGAAACTCTACCTAACAACATATTCATCAAAAAATAATATTTCTCCGACACTGAATAAATTCATTTTTATATTGATTTCTTAAGGATGTTTAACAATAAATTCTAAAATACAATATCCTTTTGTTTAATTATTTAAAAACTTAAAATATCAGCAGCTTTATTTAAACTTCATGATAAGTAAGGGAGTGAAATAATATGTGACAAGAACTACAAGATGAAGTATATGCGTTTTAAATGTGCAGTGATATTATTTAGTGCGTTCATATTGGGTAAGTATAATTCAATTGTTTCCTGTACTTAGAGTATTTTACATAAGGGTATATAAACATTAGAGAACACTGAAGGGGAAATCAAAAATGGACAATCCAGAGAAACTAACAATATAGGGTACACAAGGCGAGGAAAAACAAAACAAAAACACAACAGAGTATATACAAATGTGTTGTTCGACTTGTTATCTGTACAATATTTATCATTCACCAGTTATCTTAATTAAATATGATTGATTAATTAAGATAGTATATTTCTTAGTATCAACTTCATGATATCCCACTAAATCGTATTTAAACTGTAATAAATAAAAAAAAAAAAATTAATTATTATACAATAGAGATCTTCTGCTATTATACCAATAGGGAAAATAGAAAAAAGTAAGAAGCAAGAAAGAAAATATATAACTAAATAATATTTAAAAAAAAAAAAAAAAAAAAAAAAAAAAACAGCAAGAAAAAAAACAACAACAAAAAAACCAACAAACAATCAAAAATCAAACAAACAAACACACAAAACAACCAAACAAACTAACCAATCAACAAATCAAGCATAAATAAAACGGAAAAAGCAGGAGGTCTGGGATTTAAATATTGTTTGATATTCATTTGATATCATAGAAATATAATAAAACGAATAATTGGAATAACTGCAGTTAATAAGATTGAGGCAGAAAATAAAAAAAATAAATATTATTTTAGACTCAAATGTACAAGGAGAAGGGTAATAAAAACGGAAATTTTAGCTTTAGTGCGGACGACGCGCTTCTGGAAAAACCTTCATCAGGCACGCTCAAAAACAAAAGATTGGAAAGCAAGATAATTGAATAACTTCTCCTTCCACTTTGAAATAAAGGATCTATCATGCGCAAACTCTCTTATTTGCAAGAGAAAAATTCGGTCTTGTTATTGAAATAACGCAACTGTAAACCAAGGTGTTTTTTATTGTCCATTTCAAAGCATGCAACAATATGACTTACAAAAAGTGAAGAAACAAATAATCTGACATTCAGCATCATTAATAAAATAGAATTGACAGTAAATAAAACAATCCCTAGTTATTTGTCAACATATTCCAATCAAATGACTCCCATGACTATCGAACTTCATTAAAATTAATGTAGTTGTAAATTAATGTTCTGTAGTTGTAAATTCAATTTTGGGATATATATTCCCCTATTTCTGCTTTGTTCTAAATTTTTGTGTAGAATGATCTCTGAATGAAAACACTTTATCTAAAATACCTTTTGCATTGGTTTCTGTTTCTGTTTTATTTTCCCTTGAAATGTATATCATATAACTCTATCAGTAGAACATTCCTTTTGAAAATTCCTTGTGAGTTCGACTCCCGTTCATTGCGAGGTATACCTGATACAACATTATGTGATAAAGTTTGTCAGTGACTTGCGACAGGTCGATTGTTTTCTCCGGGTACTCAGGTTTCCTCCACCAATAAAACTGACCGTTACGATAAAACTGAAATATTGTTGAACGGGGCGTTAAACACAAAACCAAATCTGACTGAAAACGTCTTTCATAGAGTACAATTTACATTTGGTTTCTGTTCCCTTGCAATGTATATTATATTGCTCCATCAGCAGATATTTCCTTTCGATTGTTTTTTGTATATATTGTGATATTTTGATTCTTTACTGCATACCTAAACTGTATTCGTTCATTACTGCATTGTTCAGTGACTCCCGATTCACTTTTGATTTTCGAAATTAGAAAACAAATACAGGTATACAGTTTATTACATAGATTTTCCACTTTTTTGCACAATATGACGTTAGATCAATTAAGAAACGCACTTTCTACGCAGTAAAATAAATATAGAATAACGGCAGTTATGAACGTCGAGACAGACATTATCGCTAGTATCACAGCGAGTCCGATATGATGAGCTATGAGGCTAGTGATAATGTATGACGTTATTATTTTCATAGGTAACGCCATAATGAGCTTGACATCCATCATACTGACCAACATTTTGCAGTATAATGACAATATCACTCGATGATGTTAAAGGGAAAATGTCCAAAACCCCAACAAGCGTTCATATTTCACTGCCTGAAGTACCTGTTTTTGGCTCGCTTGAAATTCCATTATTTTGATGCTATCTTTGTATTAAATTCATGTCAGTTATAATTAGCAACTGAATATGCTGCTAATATCTATTTTTGGCTGTCCTGGCTGTCCAATCTTTTAATTATGAACCTAATGAAGGTTATCACAGAAACTCACCGCCCACACTAATTTCGATATCTACCTTGGTATGTAGTAATAAATGAAAAAAAAATACAACACTGTCGGAACAATTTCGAAATCTAATATAAAAATCGTAGAAAGTGACAACATCGATATCACTAAAATACAAATGCATGACCGCTCACGTTCTTGGCTTCAATGAAACCTGCGTGATTAAACCAGTTTATGGACCGAAACCTTTCCTCTTAGTGAAATGATGTTGACATGCAAGTGTTTTCCACATGTGATTAAAATGGCAACCATCACAAATAACCAGAGGAACAGCGTTTTTAATTAAAACTTAGATATCAAATTTAGTGCCCACGACTCGTTTCCGGAATAACATTCATCAGGTACGCTCAAAATCGAAAGATTTGAAAGCCAAATAGTTTAAAATTTGAGAGCAATAAAACCAAAGAGCTTAAACAGGATTCGTACTCACAACATTAGTGGTGATGAGCGCTGATTGCACAGGTAGTTGTACATCCATCTACCATATGACCACGGTAACGACGGCCCTCCTCTTTTGATGGAAATCTGATAATTGTATCAGAATTAAAATTAGAATAGCTTGCACTGAATATATGTGTAAACAGAATAATTTATATAAGCATATTGGCAATTATATTTTGGTTAAAAGCTGACTAATGCTTCACTAATTTGTCTTACGATGACTTTTTATGCTATCCTATTTTCAAATAATGTTTGAGGCCATATGCTCTCTTTGACAGAACTATGACTTTTCATCGGGTGTGAACGATAGTAATACGACGGGTACCGCATGTGCAGCAGGATCTATTAACCATCCAGAAGTATTTGAGTTTTTGGAAGGGTTCATGTTGTCCATATATTTAGTGTTCTGTGCTATGCTTTGTAGATCGTTGTTGACAGTGAGGGGCAATTAATAACGAAACTTTACGACAAAAGAGATGAATTACATTTTCCGATTGTGAGCTTTCCATTTATATGTATAAACTTTCAAGCAGCCCCTGCATATGGAGTATATATATCTCAATTGATACAATATTTCAGAGCTTGTGGTTCCTTTCAGGATGTCCTTGATAGAGAGTTGCTGCTAACAAGGAAGCTACTAAATCAAGGTTTCCTCTTTGTTAAGTTGAAGTCATCACTTCGAACGTTTTACGATCGCCATCATGACTTGATTGACCGCTATGGAATATCTGTGTCACAAATGACCACGGATATGTTTCACTTGTTGTAAGCACTTCCCGGTACTTATTCAGGAATTATAGCCGGGTTTGTAACTAGATTAACACGACGGGTGCCACTAGTGGAGCAGGAACTGCTTACCCTTCTGTAGCATCTGAGTTCACCCCCGGTATTTATTGGTGTTCGTGTTACTCAATATTTTTCTTTTGGCTATGGTGGTGTCTGTTCTTCTTCGATATACGGATTATGATTACCCCTTTGTTAACTTCAAACTCTTCTTGTCATTTTGTTTCTTGTTGTGGTCATTGCATTGTCAGTTCTTTTTCGATTTAAGACTTCTCAATATACCTTTTACACTTTGATAGTTTAACAAACTCGAGTGGAGAAAGACAACCTATATATTTATTCATAGGTAAATATGACATACCGGGTATATAGTCTTTGTAAATTTTTAATTTCAAATATGCAATTAATTAAAAGTTGAAATTGGAAGAAAGTCATTTGATTTAATTGCTTTACATTATTTTATGCTTTGCTGCTATTGCATATCATATTTAATACTTAATGGGTATCGTTTCATGTTGGGCTTTAATGGTCATGAAGGAGTGATTGTTATTAGTCAGAGTATCATTTTCTATAATTGATTTTAAGTTTTATTAATTAGATATACTGAGATTGGAGGGCCTGGGTGGTTCAATGAATTAAGTAGTTGGACTACCTAACAACTCATACAACCCTATCACCAATACAGCGTGGGTTCGCGCCCGGCTTTGTAAATTACAAAAAGGGTGCACCCGACTCGCAACCGCAAGTGATACAGTTTACCAGTTGCTTGCTCATGGTCGATGGTTCTCTCCTGATACTCCGGCTTCTTCTACCACTAAAACTGGTCGCCCATGATATAGTTGAAATATTGCTGAAAGTGGTGATAAACACCAAAAATCAAAATCAAATCAAATAATATACTAACATTGGCTATACATAGACCATTTTAACATTTCAGACCAAATGAAAAAAAATAAACATAGGCAAAATCGATACCCTTAGTACATAAACACATGACCGCTCAGTGTCCTTGCTTCAGTGAAATCACATACTACCACAAAATAATGCGTGAGTCCAGGTACGTCGACAAAAGGATATTCATTTCTTCGTCCTTGACAGTCGTCCGGGAATACATATCTTCAAAGTCGAAGAATCCTATAAATTGGTTCAATAGAAGATAATGGATGATAATACGGTATGTCTCTCAGACCTGGGTAATATTTTGGCATATTATCTGGACAAAGACCACATTAATCTCATTATTATACAGAGTGTCTAAGTGTCCAGGCAATATACCAAAATATTACGCAGGTAATATGCCAAAATATTACAGTATCTAATATCACTACAGAAACTTACACAAAGTATAATAATGTATTCTCTAATTCTTGTTCAATTTTCACACTTCTCAACCCGTGTGAGAAAAAAATTGATAATCAACATGTGGATCACTTTGTCCTCAGTCGCTGATTGGTCAATTACGCAATTATGTCTCAACCCGTGGGGGAGATAAGAATTTCATGCTACTTTTCCCGTAAAAATTTTATGTTTCGCAAAATGTCATTGTGTCAATAAAAACCTTTAACTAACCGTAATTAACCGTACGTCATCAAGAACCCCTCATCTGGAATTTTGTCCCTTCTCCATCACTGCTTCAAAAACATTCCTTAACGGGTGTGACGTCAATTGAAGTATACGTCAGTGACGTCATTGAACGTCGATTTGAGAAAGTGAAAACGGCCATATATTTTGTTAAATTAGTGAGAAAAAGAATCAAACAAATTTTAGTGGTTCATTAGAGAAACAATCTCTCACATTGTTTCCCGTTTATTACGATAATTTCTCAAATCTCGATAGTTAAATTTTTACATTTTAAAGTTCTCGGTTAAACGGGAAACAATGTTAGAGACTATATGTGTATATCTGTTTAATCCGGGATCATCCAAGCACAACATTGAATAATACTTTAATATTACTTCATTGCCAATTGAAACTCATGACAATTCAGTGCTTTTTTTAAATCCCGACTTCTACCAGGAAGAAGGATTTTTGTCCTTTGGCCCTTCTTTGCATGTATTAATATTATAATTTTCTCTAACTCTAAGCAAACATTAAGTAATGTTGCGTGGTGTTAACAAATAGGATATAACAGGAATATAGCGTTGTTTATTTTTCCTTATCAACATTGTTGTATTTTACAATGCAATCTAGTTGTAATTAGTGTTATATAATATATATGAGGTGATTCTTTGGGACATGATATGAATTAGTATCCTGTATGTGGTGCATCATAGCGCTACATCAACGGCAGATAACTTTTGTGTCACTTCCCAGTGAAATACGATCAGTATTTCGACTTCTGATGCAAATCAAGCACTTTCGACTCTGACCAATATGTCAATACTGTATCTGTCTCTTCCCTTTGGTTGTCTAGTTCCCAGAGACGTTGAAGCTATTTAGCATTAAAATATTTTGGCTTCAATCGTACATGATGAAGATTATTCTAGAAACGCGTCGTTTAAATAAAATTGACAAATATAATGGTCTGCGTATTAGTGATTGGTCTCAGGGTTTAAACCATAGATCTGCTCAACGCATACCAGAATGGAATGCAAATATTGTGTTTCCGATCGATGGAGGTGTTATGTTATGTGTCATGTCATAATAGGGAACATCTGGCCATCTAAAAATGGACAAATGACAAACAATGATCTACAAACTACTTCTCAGAAAACTAAAGATTAAGCAGCTTAAAGATACCAAAGGTGTAATCAGAAGCCGTAAATCGAAGGACAGACAATATAATGGAAAAATACAAATGCCAAACGATGATGTAAAAGCACTACACAGAAAGCTAAAGATCGAGCAACACGAACTCCAATAAAAAGCGGAGGTGAACTCGGGTGCTTTGGTATGATAGTTAGCTTCTGCTCCCCTAGTAGAACCCGTCGTGTTACTCTAGTTACAAAGACCGTCGTCAGTACGCCTTTTCTCTGTGCAGTTTGTACCTATTTACCTAAGCATCAATATTTTAACAAACACATTAACATCACGTTGTAAGTATGAAACAACTGCTGTCAATACCAACCACATTAATATCGCTTTGTAAATATGAAACAATTGATGTCAATACCAAACACATTAATATCACGTTGTAAGTATGAAACAACTGCTGTCAATACCAAACACATTAATATCACGTTGTAAGTATGAAACAATTGCTGTCAATACCAAACACATTAATATGAAACAACTGCTGTCAATACCAAACACATTAATATCACGTTGTAAGTATGAAACAACTGCTGTCAATACCAAACACATTAATATCACGTTGTAAGTATATAACAACTGCTGTCAGTACCAAACACATTAATATCACGTTGTAAGTATGAAACAACTGCTGTCAATACCAAACACATTAATATCACGTTGTAAGCATGAAACAACTGCTGTCAATACCAAACACATTAATATCACGTTGTATGCATAAAACAACTGCTGTCAATACCAAGAACATTAATATCACGTTGTAAGTATGAAACAACTGCTGTCAATACCAAGCACATTAGTATCACGTTGTAAGTATGAAACAACTGCTGTCGATACCAAACACATGAATATCACGTTGTAAGTATGAAACAACTGCTGTCAATACCAACCACATTAATATCACGTTGTAAGTATGAAACAACTGCTGTCAATACCAAGCATATTAATATCACGTTGTAAGTATGAAACAACTGCTGTCAATACCAAACACATTAACATCACGTTGTAAGTATGAAACAACTGCTGTCAATACCAAACACATTAATATCACGTTGTAAGTATGAAACAACTGCTGTCAATACCAAACACATTAATATCACGTTGTAAGTAAACGCCATTTAAGTTGGTAAAGCATTAGAAGAAGTTAAGTTATTTACAAAACACTTAATTAACGTAATATGCCATGTAATAGCAACGATGAATGGTATCAATTCGATCTTGGTTTTCTAAAAGAAATACTGATCAATAATTTTCAAATGTAGGCGTTAGGGTTTAGGGTTATCGTGCTTAACGCCACTTTCAAAATATTTCAGTTATATCGTGTCGGCCAGTTTTATTGGTGGAGGAAACCGGAGTACTCGGAGAAAACCACCGACCTACCTCAAGTCACTGACAAACTTTATCACATAATGATGTATCAAGTACACTTCGCCTGAGCAGGATTCAAACTCACAACGTTAGTGGTGATAGGCACTGATTGCATAAGTAGTTATAAATGAAGTTACCATACGATCACAACAACGACAGCCCATATAGAAAGGTACAACATTGACATGTGTGAGTTAAAAGCTTATTTGTTGAGAAATAAACAAGCATACATCTAGTTGTAATGTTGAATGGTCTCTCATGTTCGTTTACATCCAAATATTTTCTTACGAAATGATTCGAGATTATTTTTGTTTTCTATTAAAGTCATCAGACCTCACTGTCATAATTTCGTAGTCGTACGCCAACAATCGTCCAATCAGAACACTGTATTTATTGGATATGATGATTTGATTGGATGATTGTCGAAGAAGGAGTATACAAATTGTACTCAAAGTTGTATGGTCGTGAGACCCTGTCTTACAGAAATAAGACTTAAGAATACGAGTTTCGTATTCATTTGTACTCCAAATATCTGACAGATTGTTGAAAGTGGCGCTAAAACCATAACCCAAACCTCATACCCATTAAATATCGTCAAATAAGAACACTATGTATGTTAGATATATTGTCTTGGTCGGCTCTTTTTCGAGTACGACACTGCAAAAACATATTTGTAAAGTTTAATGTCGGTAATGATCCACAAAGCATCACACCTAAGGGTAAAGATTGAGTAACACGAACCCAGCTAAAACAGGGAGGAAACTTAAGTTCTCCGGATAGGTAAGCTGATCCTTCTCTACTAGTGTAGGTGAGTAAGAGTTACTTAACGCCAAGTGAGCAAGTTTGCAGCTACATTATGGCGAGAACAAATTATCATTTAAGGTTGAGACTAACACTAGTCACATGAATTTTAAGAATATTTAATAAAATGTGGTAATAATTATTAATTATGTTTGCAGTATTTCTTACGAGGTATTTTGCTTTTTTAATTTTCTACATATGATTTGTGCAAGTTCTCAAATTAAACTGAAATACAAATTTAATACAGTAATTTCTTGGCAATAATACATTATATGTGTAAAATGCTATATGAAGCATTTCGTCAAGGGAGGTAATCATGTCTCAAAGGATATTAGAATATGATGAGTTTTGCATGTTTTTGTTAAATATTGAAGTTTTTAATATTATGACCCCAGACTCTCCTTACACTTCTGAAAATGAAACAAAATGCACCATATTATATTTTTGCATGTTTTATTTTCATTTATTCAATGTCTTATTAAAAAAAGTGAAAAATGTGGACATTTTTCATGAAATTGACAAAAAAGGTTATATGTCGGGGTGTCTTTCTAAACCCCTAACTTTTTTTTTGCCTGGAAACATATCTATATTTTCTAATGATATGTAGCATGGATATAAGTAATGTGATATATCTTTTTAAAAAAAAATTCATTGACACATTTTTTTTCTATTCCACTTTAAAATCACATTTTTGGATTTCACCAAAGCCAGTTACAGGCTATATTACCAAAAAAGGGAGTCATTTTGAAAAAAAAATGAACAAATTATAAAGATTTATGTCCTAGATATTCCAAAATATTCATTTATCATATTATACTCAGATAATTCAAAATAAATTATATGCTATTTTTTTGGGGTACCTTAATGACACAGAGAAGTGGAAAAATGAATTTTTTTTTTACTTCAGAGGGGGGTAACTCTTTCGGGGAATATTTTTAAAATAAGCCTGGAAACCTATTCTCAAATTTTGATAGTTTGTTAGGTACATCCCAAAGAACAATATATATGAAATTCAAAAAAATTCATTGACTAGTTTTTTTTGGCCCATAGTGTCCTTCTCTACCTTAAACTAGTTCTCCTGTCTCAGGCATATGTGACCATAGCCGAATTTGGCTAATCTGTTTAAATCATTTGGCTTTCTTGTTCATGAAGATTTAATTTATTTGGCTTTGGAATCTTTTAATTTTGAGCGTGTCTGATGAAGGTTATTCCAGTAACGTACCTGATGAAGGTTATTCCAGTAACGTACCTGATGAAGGTTATTCCAGTAACGTACCTGATGAAGGTTATTCCAGTAACGTACCTGATGACGGTTATTCCAGTAACGTACCTGATGAAGGTTATTCCAGTAACCTACCTGATGAAGGTTATTCCAGTAACGTACCTGATGAAGGTTATTCCAGTAACGTACCTGATGAAGGTTATTCCAGTAACGCGTCGTGGACACTACATTTGATATCTACATTCTTATTAGAATTCGATGTGATTATTATGGTGGTGATGATATCAGCTTTGTACTAAGCTTAGTTGGAATTATATAGTGTTAGCGCAACGAAGCAATAGTCGGGCGTAGACAAAGCACACAAGAGTCTTCCGGATCCATTCTGAAGTCTTAGGAAGCCATTCTATATTAAAACATAATAAATGGATAAACGATATTGTCACACATTTGCATCATAGCACACTGCTATGTGGTCTACAAAGGTTTAGAGTAGAACAATAGGCTATACATTGCTTAGCTTATATATGCTGTAACCTAAGACATAGCAAAGTATCGAATGCATATAACCTAACCATTTGATCAGTCTCTTTACATCAAATGAGCGGATACAATTCATTACAAATCATGCAACCTCTTTGATACAAGAAACACTGCGTACGTCATATACTGTGACTTAATCAAATTTTATTGCTAAAATGCAGCTCTTAGACAATCAACATTCCACTTTCCACCGAGACGCCATATATAATTAATTATCTATTATTTTTTCAAAGGAAAAATTATACTAATTGTTGTATCTGCACTAAGACTTGATCTTTTGTTTCAGGAATCTCTTTTGACTTTCAATTAAGCGAAGGAATATCATAGATTCTGAATAAAAATGATAAAAGAAAACGTCATGTCTTAAAAGTGTGCGATATTTCACAATATATAGGTCATATTTTTTTTCATTTTATAAAGCTAAGGAATAACTGTATTTTATTTTCAGCATCAACAGTTTTACTTTGGCCTGGGTTTAGAAAGTTGTCTGAAAATGCAACAACATTGTCGCTGACCTTATCAAATAAACTTCATGAAAAATCGTGATGCCGTTTAAATTTTTTCAGCATAGAATTTAAACACTGGACTTTTTTGTTGCAATATATACTTTTCAATTTTGAATAAAATCCAACAAGAAATAACTTCAAAGGTAGACAATGTCTATATCTTCTATCTAATTGTATTAATTGACATGTTGAATTTCAAGAATTCAATATGGCGGCTAATTTGCACGAGAATCCTTAGATACGGCATGTCAATAGGGAATTTGACGCCAATCTTTAGCGAAACTCACTCCCTCCTTAAAAAAATAAATAAATCAAACACACAGACAAACAGACAAACAAACAGGCAAACAGACAAACAGACAAACAAACAGACAAACAGACAAACAAACACACAAACAGACAAACAGACAAACAAACAGACAGACAGACAAACAGACAAACAAACAGACAAGCAAACAGACAAACAGACAAACAAACAGACAAACAGACAAACAAACAGACAAACAGACAAACAAACAGACAGACAGACAAACAGACAAACAAACAGACAAGCAAACAGACAAACAGACAAACAAACAGACAAACAAACAGACAAACAGACAAACAAACAGACAAACAGACAAACAAACAAACAAACAAACAAACAGACAAACAAACAGAAACAGACAAACAAACAGACAAACAAACAAACAGACAAACAAACAGACAAACCAACAGACAAACACACAGACAAACATACAAACAGACAGACAAACAAACAGACAAACAGACAAACAAACAGACAAACAAACAAACAAACAAACAGACAAACAAACAGACAAACAGACAAACAAACAGACAAACAGACAAACAGACAAAGAGACAAACAAACAAAGAGACAAACAGACAAACAAACATACACACAGACAAAAAGACAAACAAACAGACACACAGACAAACAAACAGACAAACAAACAAACCAACCAGCAGAAAGCATGTTACATTGTATATAATATATGCATTCGAATGTGAAATTATTTTGAAGAAAGGGTAGATACAAATCGTTTTTTTTTTAAAGAAATGTGTTCATGATGGTAATAAAATGTAATTTCATTCATTTTAATAGCATTACACATTTTTATTGTTTCGACTAAGTCAACCATCCATAGCTTAACTTTTGAATTTAACAATTTGCAGGGAAGTGCCAGTTTTATATTTAAATTTGTGTTACTGATTTTAAACACAGACAGCGTGTTTTAAACTCTATGTATTTATTGCAGTATCGTTGATTTCTTATTATAGAAATAGTGAATACTAATAAATAGTTAATAGATATAATCTCAAGAGGTCTATTGTTGGAGATGTTAAAAAACAAAATGACAATAAAATGTAAAACCCAGACAAATCTTAATTCTAATAATTTGAATGAATTGTTTTTAGTTATTATTAATTTAACAAATTTAATTAAAATAGACGTAACATCAATAAAGAATTATTTTTGAGTGAAATAAAATTTTAATAAAATATACGTAATGTCAATAAAATGGATACCAGGGGAAAAATAATATCGGCACATAGAGTCAGTCATGACAGACATATCGACCTAGTAAGATCAATAATATATCATAGAGTAATTTACATGTACAATAACAATAGATTTACACGTATGCGTTATTTCTGAACTTTATGGGGGCCGTCATGGTCGTGATCATATGGTAGTTGGATTAACAACTACCTGTGTAATCAATTCCCGTCACCACTAACGTTGTAAATTATAATCCCTCTCATAACGAGGTGTACTCAATACAACATTATGTGATAAAGTTTGTCAGTGTCTCGCGGCTGGTCGGTGGTTTTCTCCGGGTACTCCTGCTTCCTCCACCAATTAAAATGACCGCCACGATATAACTGAAATATCGTTGAAAGTGGCGTTAAACATCATAAACCTGATCCGAAGCCTAAATATATTGTGTATTTATATGTAAGACATATTATTTTTAATTTGTGTATATATTCTCGTTCCACCAAAGTATGGTAATCATAAAGATATTCTTTACATATTCATTCATAGTGAATGCCACGTGGTTGATGAACGGTTCGTCTTTACCTCAAGTTGTTTGTAGGAGGGCTCATGTAAAATTTACCATATGTGTATTTGTTTGTATTTGTGGTGCCAAACACATATTATGTTGATTCTGTTGTGCTTTGTTTTGCTTTTCTTTGTCTTGTGTACCCTATGTTGTCCATATTCAATTGCCCCTTCGGTATTCTCTAACGCTTATATATTGTAGCTTAAATTTCAACTAACAATGATTTACTAAATCTGGGGCCTCCGTTCCAGAACTACATATTAGTAACATTTAGATCTATTGTGATTTAATTTGATTTATTGTGTTTAACGCCATTTTCAGCAATATTTCAGCTATATCATGGCGACCAGTTTTAGTGGTGGAAGTACCCGGAGAGAACCACCGACCATTGGCAAACAACTGGTTAACTTTATCACTTGCGGGTGCGAGTCGAGTGCACCCTTTTTGTAATTTACAAAGTCGGGCGCAAACCCACCGTATTGGTGATAGGCTTGTATGAGTTGTTAGGTAATCCAACTGCCTCACTCATTGAGGTGAGTTTAAACCCAAGTGAAATATTTATTATACCTATAGCATATGCTTTGCTTTCCAAACATACAGTGCCGTCGTGGCTGTGATCGTATTGTAGTTGGATTAACAACAACCTATGCAATCAATGACTATCACCACTAACGTTGTGAGTTCGAACCCCGTTCATGACGAGGTGTACTTAATACAACATTATGTGATAAAGTTTGTCAGTGACTTGCGACAGGTCGATGGTTTTCTCCGAGCACTCCGGTTTCCACCAACAATGAAACTGCCCGCCACGATGTAGCTGAAAAAGTGGAGTTAAACACCATCAAACAAAAACAAAACAAACCAAACATACATCACCCGCATGATATATCATGACGGTAAACTTGTGTATCATATACTGAAGTACTAAAAGCGTAGATACTATATTTTGTGCGCACGACGCGTGTCTGGACTACACGCATCAACATTACTTGCTGTAAGTCTTTGGTATTCTCCGTGTACTCCGGTTTCCTTCACCAAAAAAACTGACAGCGACGATATAACTGATATGTTGTTGAAAGTGGCAGTAAACACCATAACAATAACCCATAAGGGCATATAAAGTCCATTAAACTGTTGCAACTGTAAGTAAGTGCGCAATACAAATAAGATGATCAACGTATCCTGGATTGATTGATTGATTGATTATTGTTTCAAGTCCAGCGGACACTATTTAAGACTTGGTTTATTATATTTATTTATAACTGAATTTACAGTTACTAAGTAATGTAATTATTAATAGACGATATTGCAAAATACCTAGAATACTCAGACTTTGTAAAACTTGTAATAAAATTGAGGATGAAGAACACTTTATATTGGAATGTACCATAAATAGTAAATTGAGAACTGATCTATTTGCAATTCTTGCAAATGAAAACCGAAATTTTATGCAATTTTCCAGTGAAAAAAAACTAATTTATCTTCTTAATCCTTCAACTACAGCTCATGTCAAAATGATAGGCTTCTACATAATAAAGTCATTAGAATTGAGGACAGAAGTCTCTTAATTTGTTCATGATAAATTGAGATATCTTGTTTACATTGTCTTTTTGTGTTTTTGTTTTTTTTTCTGGTCACAAACATGCATGGATGTTTATTTGACAATACCAGTATTATTATTAATAAAGCTAGGATTCTCCTCCCTCAGGCATAGGTGACCTTAGCAGATTATGGCTATCATTTTTAGGCCTTTTGGTTTTATTGCTCGCCAAACTTTAATCTTTTTTGGTTTTCCAATCTTTTCATTTTGAGTGTACCTGATGAAGGTTATTCCCGAAACGCGCCGTGCCCACTAAGTTGGATATCTACGTTTTTATTGAAGACGAGAACAAGTTCAATAATATATAAAGCTAGACAGAAATGAGGGTGGAATGGGTCACGTGTTAACGACATTTGACTGCCACTAAAAAAGTATGACGAGTTAGGTAGAACGATAAATTTAGTTTTTTGTAGCGGCTACAAAGCCCCTACTCTTTTCCGAAATTTCCAAAGAGATCTTTAGCGTGCAGGGGGCATGACAATCTCCACACATGTTTCCTATTGCGATCCAAGGCCAGGCTTTCCGTATTATAACCTGTCAACCTCCTATTGAGATCCCCCTATTCGCCACCCGGGGACGCACCATGCAGCTCTGTCAGTTTGAGTACTGGGAACCTTCACTAGCACTCGGTAGTGTCCAGGAGGTAATAATATTTGGTGGGAAATAGATAGGTAACGTTTAACACGAGAAGGGGAACAAACTCACTTCACACCACTAATGTATAATACAAAAACATTACGTTTGAATTTCGTCAATTTATTCAATTTGATTTTAAAATACTAAGCCCACACCAGTAGATATAAAATACTTCTAAGTAATTTTTTGAAGTATTGTAGATGAATATGATCCACCAGTGAAAAGTTAAACATGAATATTACGCCATAAAATGACATTTTGCATTTTGTTTTCTAGCTGTAGACGGTCGTTGGAAACTGGGATTAACAGTTAGCTCTTCTTCAAGAGTTAGTATTTACTCGTTATGGGACTATACTGGAGTACACTGTGATAAAGAAAACGTATTATACAGACATTCATTCCTAGATAATCTTACAAGTATAGCACACTGTATCAATGCTGTAAGTAATAAATATAATCTTTAAAGATATTAATGCAAAATCATGGGGGCCGACGTGGTCGTAATCGTATGGTAGTTTGATTTACAACTAGCTATGCAATCAGTGCCTATCACCACTAATGTTGTGAGTTCTAACCCGGTTCATGACGAGGTGTACTAGATACAGCATTATGTGAAAAAGTTGGTCAGTGACTTGGGACAGGTCTGTGGTTTTCTCCGGGTACTCTGGTCTCCTCAACAAACGGAACTGAGCGCCACGATATCACTGAAATATTGTTGAAAGTAGCGTTAAACACCATCAAACAAGCACAATTGTGTTATTTTAGTGCAAATCATGACATTTTGATATATTTATGGTTTTATGAAAGGGAGATTACTGTATTTGTGTTGGTTTGCATTGCGAAAATGCATTTCTCAGAGCAATATTGCATCAAATGGGAAGCCATAGATGTAAGAGACGATGAAATATCCATCTCGAGCGAAACGTTTTAACATTATCAGCTGGATTTTAGCAAGAAAAAAACCCCGACTTGTGTCACTGCTGGATCAGGAAAAGCTTACCTTACCAGAGCACCTGAGTTCACACTCGTTGCTCAATCATTAGTTTTCTGTGTTGCGTTTTCTAGATAATTGTTTGTCCTTTTTCTCTTTCCTTTTGGTCATTATGTTGTCTGACATGCTACGATTTACGGCTTCTGCTTACCTCTTTGGTATCTTCAAGCTTTTCTCAATAGAGGATTTAATAACAGAAGAGTTTGAAGATACCAAAGAGGTAATCAGAATCCGTATATCGAAGAAAAGACAACACAATGGTCAAAAGAAAAAGTACAAAAGCACAAATAGCGATTTACAAAACGTACACATAAAACTAAAGGTCGAGTAACACGAGCCCCACTAAAACGCGGGGGTGAATTCAGGTGCTCCGGAAGGGTGCGCAGTATTTTGCAGTCTAACAATTGATAGTTAAGCATAGAAATCAACGATCATTGTTCAGTGCGGTTGTTCCTTGGATATAAATATATACATTGTCTATATATGTTATCGCGCGTAAAGATCAAAGAACAAATATACATATTATCGATAATATTATGAAAAGAAAGTGGTCAGTGTTGGTCACCAAGTCAACCAGTATCAGCAAAACGAACAACTACGTCCAGTGACAATACAGACAAACATGTCATTCATTATTTTGTACATTGTCCGTTAAATGGTACGATTTAAGAACATTATCAAGAAGAGTTGAAGTTACCAAAGGGATAATCAGAATCCGTAAATCGAAGAAGAACAGACAACACAATGGTCAAAAGAAAAAATACAAAATAACAAACAACGATCTACAATACATACACATAAAACGACAGATCGAGTAACACGAACCCCACTAAAACCCGGGGGGTGAATTCAAGAGCTCTGTAAGGGTATTGCATGTGACGATATTAATATCAACATTGAAATATTACTCATTCTGAATGACGACTATTGCTATGATGTTTAACTACAGATGCGTTTGGGTTAGGTCTATGGTGTTTAACGCCACTTTCAACTATTTAATGTATATCGTGGTGGTCAGTTTTATTGGCTGATGAAACTGGTATACCCAGGAAAAAACCACCGACCTGTCGCAAGTTATTATTGTGTATCGAACTGATCAGTTTACTTGTTTATCTAGGTTTATTTTTGTTGTAGATATAATATAAGTAATTGTGTTTATTATATTGTATCAATCTGATCAGTTTTCTTGTTTATCTAGGTCTATTTTATTGTAGATATAATTTAAGTAATTGTGTTTATTATAATGTATCAATCTGATCAGTTTACTTGTTTATCTAGGTCTATTTTATTGTAGATATAATATAAGTAATTGTGTTTATTATATTGTATTAATCTGATCAGTTTTCTTGTTTATCTAGGTCTATTTTATTGTAAATATAATATAAGTAATTGTGTTCATTATATTGTATCAATCTGATCAGATTACTTGTTTATCAAGGTCTATTTTATTGTAGATATAATCTAAGTAATTGTGTTTATTATATTGTATCAACCTGATCAGTTTACTTGTTTATCTAGGTCTATCTTATTGTAGATATAATCTAAGTAATTGCGTTTATTATATTGTATCAACCTTATCAGTTTACTTGTTTATCTAGGTCTATCTTATTGTAGATATGATTTATGTAATTGTGTTCATTATATTGTATCAATCTGATCAGATTACTTGTTTATCTAGGTCTATTTTATTGTAGATATAATTTATGTAATTGTGTTTATTATATTGTGTCAACCTGATCAGTTTACTTGTTTATCTAAGTCTATCTTATTGTAGAAATAATTTAAGAAATATTGTGTTTACTATATTGTATCAACCTGATCAGCTTTCTTATTTATCTAGGTCTATTTTGTTGTAGATATAATTTAAGTAATTGTGTTTATTATATTGTATCAATCAGATCACTTTACTTGTTTATCTAGGTCTATTTTATTGTAGATATAATTTAAGTAATTGTGTCTATTATATTGTATCAATCTGATCAGTTTGCTTGTTTATCTAGGTCTATTTTTATTGTAGATATCTAGGTCTATTTTATTGTAGATATAATCTAAGTAATTGTGTTTATTATCTTGTATCAACCTGATCAGTTTACTTGTTTATCTAGGTCTATCTTATTGTAGATATAATCTAAGTAATTGTGTTTATTATATTGTATCAACCTTATTAGTTTACTTGTTTATCTAGGTCTATCTTATTGTAGATATGATTTATGTAATTGTGTTCATTATATTGTATCAATCTGATCAGATTACTTGTTTATCTAGGTCTATTTTATTGTAGACATAATTTATGTAATTGTGTTTATTATATTGTGTCAACCTGATCAGTTTACTTGTTTATCTAGGTCTATCTTATTGTAGAAATAATTTAAGAAATTGTGTGTTTATTATATTGTATCAACATGATCAGTTTACTTTTTTATCTAGGTCTATTTTATTGTAGATATAATTTAAGTAATTGTGTTGATTATATTGTATCAATCTGATCAGTTGTAGATATAATTTAAGTAATATTGTGCTTATTATGTTGTATCAACCTGATCAGTTTACTTGTTTATCTAGGTCTATTTTATTGTAGATATAATTTATGTAATTGTGTTTATTATATTGTATCAATCTGATCAGTTTACATGTTTATCTAGGTCTATTTTATTGTAGATATAATTTAAGTAATATTGTGTTTATTATATTGTATCAACCTGATCAGCTTTCTTATTTATCTAGGTCTATTTTGTTGTAGATATAATTTAAGTAATTGTGTTTATTATATTGTATCAATCAGATCACTTTACTTGTTTATCTAGGTCTATTTTATTGTAGATATAATTTAAGTAATTGTGTTTATTATATTGTATCAATCTGATCAGTTTGCTTGTTTATCTAGGTCTATTTTTATTGTAGATATCTAGGTCTATTTTATTGTAGATATAATTTATGTAATTGTGTTTTTATTATATTGTATCAAAATGATCAGTTTACTTGTTTATCTAGGTCTATTTTATTGTAGATATAATCTAAGTAATTGTGTTTATTATATTGTATCAATCTGATCAGTTGTAGATATAATTTAAGTAATTTTGTGTTTATTATATTGCATCAACCTGATCAGTTTACTTGTTTATCTAGGTCTATTTTATTGTAGATATAATTTTAGTAATTGTGTTTATTATATTGTATCGACCTGATCAGTTTACCTGTTTATCTATGTCTATTTCTATTGTAGATATAATTGAAGAAATTGTTTGCATTATATTGTATCAATCTGATCAGTTTACTTGTTTATCTAGGTCTATTTTATTGTAGATATAATTTAAGTAATTGTGTTTATTATATTGTATCGACCTGATCAGTTTGCTTGTTTATCTAGGTCTATGTTATTGTAGATATAATGTAAGTAATTGTGTTTATTATATTGCATCAGTCTTATCAGTTTACTTGTTCATCTAGGTCTATTCTATTGTAGATATAATTTAAGTAATTGTGTTTATTGTATTGTATCAATCTGATCAGGCAACTTATTTATCTAGGTCTATTTTATTGTAGATATAATTCAAGTAATTCTGTTTATTATAATGTATCAACCTGATCACTTTGCTTGTTTATCTAGGTCTATTTTATTGTAGATATAATTTAATTAATTTTGTTTATTATATTGTATCAACCTGATCAGTTGACTTGTTTATCTAGGTGAATTTTATTGTAGATATAATTTAAGTAATTGTGTTTATTATATTGTATCAACCTGATCAGCTTACTTGTTTATCTAGGTCTATTTTATTGTAGATATAATTTAAGTAATATTGTGTTTATTATATTGTATTAACCTGATCAGTTTACTTGTTTATCTAGGTCTATTTCTATTGTAAATATAATTTTATTTGCAAATGCTCAAATGTTTCATCCTTAAAGAGGGAGAGGCGTTAAGGGGCAACATTGTCCCCACATTATATTAAAAAATAATGTTCGACATAGAATAAAAACAATTTACTAATTTAATTGTTAGATAAACAAATTTTCAAAAAATATAACTTTCCGTGAAATTGGGTGCGCTATGACGTCATAATGACATCATCATTAGACGGATAATGCTAAAAATGGACTACAAACGACATATTTAATGTGCATTTTAGCTATTTTATATACCTCCACAGTCTTCCACCAACACCAAATTGAGCAGCTGTTTTGAGCATAGAGGGTTAATGATTATATCAAAATATTTTGTTGGTGGAGGATTGTGGAGGTTGTTAAATATTAATTTATTTATAACCTCAGCCAGACCCTTAAAATTAATATTTTCACTCTTCTGATTGTATATATGAGACCATTATTTTACACAATCTGTACATTTCATGATTCATTTCAAGTAATGAAATTCATCAGTAAATAACTTATGTTTCTGTAAATAATTGTATTTATTTTAAATACAGTCTGTGTACATTGAAACCAAGAGAAAAACTCAGTGCATGCAATCCGGCGTCAATGCCATAAAAAAAACTGGGGACTATAAGTGCCATATATGGCCCCATATTTAATGAATCATTATCTTAGAAAATACTTGATTAAAATTTGATGTATTATAGACGAGATCATACTTTTGATGTTAAAACTTGTTTCCAACAAATCGATACGTATTTGACGTCATTGGGACGTCATGAGCGTTATTTGTTTTCTGTATTTCGTGGAATTTTGCCCGCGATATTTGGACGGTTTTCGAAGAAATTAAACACCTTCGCAGTCGTGCACCAGAAAAATATTTTACCAGATTATTAGAATAAATAAAACACAAATACTGTTAAAGTATTTTTTTGGTTTCACAATCTTTCTTGAAAAACGACGGGAAAATGTTCAAATATTCCAAGCGTTTTGATATTTGAGAAGCAATCTTTGCCGTAAAAAACGATGGTATGTCGGCACGTAACAGTTATATACAAATGTAAGATAAAAATAAAATAAACACCACTTCATCCAAAATAGTTTTTTTTTTATAAGCCCCCAATTATTGATTATATATTTTCTTCCGGGATACTGAAATAGTTATTACTACAGGGATTTGCAGGTAGCCGTTTAATGGTCTATCGATGCTACTTCTAAAATGAAGCAAAATAGTTTGATCCAAAAGGAGTAGATATTTTTTGGGCACAATCCAACAGATAGCTCTCACATTATGACCCAAAGGTGTTTTATGTTATGCACTACATACACAAACGTTTGATCCATCATTTGTTCATTGGAGGTTAGGTGTTTAACACCACTTTCAAAAATATTTCATTTATAACTTCTGTGGCGGAAATTGGAGTACCCAGAGAAATCCACAGACCTGTCCCAAGTCACTGACAAACTTTATCACATAATGTTTTATCGAGTACACCTCGCCATGAATGGGGTTCAAACTCACAGCTTAAGTGGTGATAAGCAATGATTGCACAGGTAGTTGTAAATTCAAGTACCATATGACCACGACGGCTCAAGTTCAGTTAAGATGAAAGGTAATTGTTTTATTGAAATTGATGGAATTTATGATTATCACTGTTTATAAACTTTCTTTTCATATCAATCAATGAAAAGAATTGGTTTGCTGAAAGTATGTTTTTTGTTGTGGTTCATTGGATGGAATTTGTATCTCATGTGAAGTTCCGTCAATTGCAGACACAACGTTAGGCATATCGGAACAATATATTTTCTTTTGCCATCGGACTGGGATGGTTGGCCACTGAATTCACATAACATTTTGCGCCCAAATTAAACTTTTAACTTCTATCAATTCCATTCTCTTAAATCAACCTCCAATGGACAAATGATGGAACAAAAGTTTGTGTATGTAGTGCATTGAAAATGCGTTCTGTCATGTGCATAAGTTATTGTTTGCATGATTGACAGACAATATTCATCATATTGTTTTCTAGCTTCTGAACTGTCGATTCTAGACAGGCAGCAAATAGCCAGTCAATGGGGTTTGCAATTAATATTTCGCATCCACAATAGCAACCCCACACCACAAGGTGTGGAAAATAGAAATATTCTTCTGTGGTTTAAATGCGTATTAACTGCATTACATGTAAACTGTATGATTCTGTTTGATAAAGTCCTTTAACTAGAACAGGAACAAAATGTTCACTTGAGTGAAATAGTATTGTAATAAAAGATCGTGAACGTGATGTACAAGTATGAAAGAATGTCCAGGTATATTTTAAATGAGGTTGAAACAAGTCACCATTTGATATTAATTCGGTTGTATTTCATTTTGACGATTCTAATTACGGAAGACGATCACAACCATATTGTTTTTGATTGGATTAAAATTATAGCTGTATAATAATGTATCATATCCTGTTATTATTAGAATCCTAACATGACTGCGAATTTGACATAAATAAAATAACAAATGGCTTTCACTAGGAAAACGCCAACTTTAAGTGAAAGGGAAACCAGACAGCTATGAGGAACGAATTTAATACATCCCTTAGCGCGGGATGTAAAGGACACACTCCTTTCACGGAAAAGACAACTTTCAGCATATTCTGATAGCAACAGTTTATTAGGAGTGTTGTTGTTGGTTTGTCACAAAGCAAAATAATATCTACCATCTCCTCTTTTTCTAGTGACAATTAAAACAATCATACATAGACTCATGGCAGCGACACACATTTTACCTACACGATTAATCATATGGTTGTAAAGTTGTTCTCATCATAAATATATATGAAATACTTGATTGTAAAACAATTATCTATCGACAACCACTTACTATGGGATATCTGATTCCAAGGCTTGTTATAATTCTCACAGGGTCCTTGCTAAAATCGTTACACATTAAACATTTTGCTTCACACCATTTCCCAAAATATTTCCATATTATAAAAAAAGCGGTTTTTAAATATTGGACATTTTTTTTTATAGATTTGTGATGGTTGTCTGTAAAAATGTACTGGAATATATCATCGCATTGGTTGTCGTTAAGAATAAAGTACGGTTAAAAAAGCGTTTAAAAAAAATTAAAATATGACAAAGTTCTATTGTCCAAATAAATCTATCTATTACTTCTTTAAGATTAATACCAAAATTTCGACCAGTTTTCGACGATCAATGTTAATAAGTTTCTGAATTGATGCCCCAGGGACGGATCCAGGGGGCGCGCGCTCCCCCCCCCCCCCCCATAAAATTGGAAAAAATTTTTTTTTTTGGCGTAAAATCGTGATTTTTCACACGAAATACCCGAAACAAAATTTATGTTGGTCCCGCCCCCGCACCCCCCCCCCCCTAGCTTGAAATCCTGGATCCGCCCCTGATATTAACCTCAATATGTACATTATCAATGTCATAGCAGACGATGAATCCAAAATTAGTCTGTATGAGATTTAAGGTGACGAAAAAATGAATTACGAAAAACTACAATTTGAACGTGAAATGATAGATGTGGTACGTAGTTCTTATACCGGGTATTTAAAGATGACATTTTTAGATCAGATTTCATGAGATCATTCATGCAATTTTAGCATCATAATATAACCTCTGACAAATTAACGGATCAAAATAATGAGAAATTTTATCACGTGAAACAAACCGTCGAAAACAGGAGACCGTCGATAATGGGTGACGTTGTGACATTACTATTCGTTCACTTTAATTTCATAATACAGTTTCGGAACGTGTTTTATTCCTGAAATCAATCCACATTGCATATTATTTCAAATTTATGTTGTGTTTATTGAGTTTTATTATGCTTTGTTTTTGTTTTTGTTTTTTAATGATATGCATTATAATACAATGATACGTACGTATAATGAAACAAATGACGTTCACTGCTTTTCATTACCTGAATTTGTCGATCCGCTGTGAGGAATTAGATACACATATTAACTAACTGTATTTATTTCTGAAAAGCACATATTGTGAATACATTTTGGAGAAAATGTTATCGACATCTGAGGTGGGGCAGATTTTGGCCCTTATAGCTCCCAGTCCTTTAAACAGATATCCCTTGTTCTATCAACAATCAATCCAAGGATGGACAAAATTTTTACAATGTGTACAAAAGATGGAAACCAAAACAGATATCTTGCATGTTAGATTATTTGGGAATTGTAATATAACCTTCCAAAATAAACCTTTAATATTTTCTTCATTTTTAAGAAGTAATATAAAAACTATTCAAGACATATGGGATGAAAACTCAAAACAATTCATCGATTGTGATTTATTATATTCTAAGCTGATAAACAGGAGAAACTGTATCTCAGAATACTCTAAAATTAAGAAATGTATTCCAAATGACTACTTAAAGTTCTTAAAAAATGGAAATAATGATATAGAAAACAAAACTAAAAGTAGAAATAAAATGAAATTGTTAAATAATTTAAAACTTACAGATATTAGAGGCAAAAATATTAATACAAAAGACGTGAAGATTAAAATTATACAAAAGATATTGAATACAAAATCAATACCAAAATGTCAAGATAAATGGAATAATGTTTATAATGAAGAATTTCACTGGCCCAAAATTTGGAATAATCTAAAAAGACTGGGCATCAGTAATAAAATTAAAGAATTCCAATGGAAATGCAACCATAACATTATTTACACCGAAAATAGACTTAGAAAAATGAACCTATCCAATGGAAGATGTCACCTTTGTAAAGAATCGAACATTCAAGAAGATCTCCAACATTTGTTTTTTTAAAAGCATTATATCTAACCGATTCATATCAAACATCACAATTTTAATAAACATTTTAAATGTGGGAACTGTTAACTTAAATGAGAAAAATATGACGTTTGGGTTCAATATGGAGGGTAAACATGAACTTCTATTAAATACATTAATTTTTATATCTAAGTGGTCCATTTGGAAGGCAAGAAACAAAGTTAAATATGACAAAATTCATATCAATCAAAATATACTTTGTAATATATGGAAACAGACTTTAAAATCTGAACTAAAAATTTTGTTAACGGCCAATTGTAATGATACAATAGATAAAGCCAAATATTGACAATTCTATCAGTGATTAGTAAGTAGTTATAATATATGAGTACAATGCATGTATGTAAATGTTATAAAAAATTATGTTGAAGCTATCATAAAATGCCGATATAGATTGACTTACATGTTGATTCTATTATTGATAAATTTAGTTGCATTTTTGAAATGGGATCATGTGGACTCTAATAAATCTCTTATTAACCCTGGATAAGAGATCTATTGTAAATCAGAGAACCTTAGATTATTTTTGCTTACCTGGGCATCTAAGGTGTTTTGTTAACAGGCGAGTCAAACAATAAAGTATTATGGTATTAAAAAAAATATATATATAATTTTAGTAATTGTGTTTATTATATTGTATCAATCTGATCAGTTTACTTGTTTATCTAGGTGTGTTTTATTGTAGACATAATATAGGTAATTGTGTTTATTATATTGTATCAACCTGATCAACTTACTTGTTTATCTAGGTCTATTTTATACAATTATTGACTCTTAATGAGGTCTACTGATGACTATGCGGACCTGGTCAATGATTTATTGACTGAGGCCAACGGCCGAGGTTAATCAATCATTGACCAGGTCCGCATGGTCATGAGTAGACTGTAATTAAAAGTCAATAACTGCTTTATTAAATAATAAGGAATTTTTAAAACTTTTCAACAGTATATTCAACAAAATAGGCTATAATTGTTTTATCATTTTACAATGTTATTATTAAAATATTAAAATTTTGAAATTTTTTGAAAACTTTGAAATTTTTGAAAATTTTATCATTTTGAAATGTTTTGAAAATTTAGGATTTTTTTGAAAATGTTGACCTTTTTTGCGATTTGATTGGCCGACTGGAAGTAAAATCTCGTCTCTGGTTGGACAACGTTGAAACCCCGAATAGACCCCACGAGGCTCTCGCGAGGTGAACTCTGAAGTACAACCAAGAAAGTACAGCGAAAAGCAAAATTCATTATCATTTAATAATATTGTAGTTATAATATAAGTAATTATGTTTATTATATTGTATCTGATCACTTGACCTGTTTTCAGATAAATATTCTGTTGGTTGTGACATATTCGGATGACAATGTATTTGATATGAAGCTAACACCAATATCTGGAGACCTCAGTCTTGAAAGTTTATTATTAAAGACACCATCCTTTATAGAATTATGGAAAGCGAATGCTAATATCTCAATCGACCCTAGTCACCATCATCTGATAAAGTAAGTAACGTGCCTGGTTATATGGCAGTTCTTTACTAATAAAATGAAAAACATAAAATACCACAATATCGGAAGAGTTCCAGATTTATATTTCCTCAATACGTTAAAGGGACCACTGTGGCCGTGATCGTCTGGCAGTTGTATTTACAACTACCTATGCAATCAGTGCCTATTACCACTGATGTTGTGAGTTCGCATCTCGATCAGGACGAGGGGTACAACATTTTGTGATCATGTTTGTCAGTGATTTGCGACAGGTCGGTGGGTTTCTCCTGGGCCTCCGGTTTCCTCCATCAATAAAGCTGACCGCCAAGATATAACTGAAATATTGTTGAAAGTAGCGTTAAGCACCATCAAACACACATCAAACAAACAATCAATAAGTTAATTACTATTGAAACTAAGGTTTTCTTCCTCATATATAGGCACTATGATATCATTGCTCCGAACGACTCTTAAATTATTTGGTTTTCCAGCCCCTCGACTCTGAACATATCCTCGTGTGTCCACTTTTCGTCGACCTAAGCATTATCGTGGAAATAACAATAAAATCAACAAATAAAATAAAATTTTGAATTGCTTACCTTTAACACTGATATCTCATCCTTTTATCCATATATCCTCAGAAAAATGCATGCTCAATTTAATACAATAATAAACGATAATAGTGAAGCCGTATAAACAAAATTAGGGGACCGGAAGAGTCCACTTTTCGTGGGTATGTTTCAAACGGTTCTTTAAGTCAAGGAAATCACAAAAACTGTTACAACTTTATCAATCTGTTTTATAACTTTATATTAATGATTAATTTTCATTTGAAGCTTAAGCTTCAATGCAAAAAATAATAAATTTCAAACAAACATTTAACCTGCAAAATGAAAAAAAAAAATGTAAAAGATTAGTTTAATTTGGTTATTCCCGGCAAATTAAAATATTTTTTTCATAAATTTTTGGAAATTGTTCATAAATATACACAAAAATTAATAAATTCATACTTTTATTACATTAATGCAACTCATTATTGTTCTAAATCATCAAGAGTAATCATTGGTCAAACTCATTTAGAAAAATAAAACATGAGTATGTTACTTATGTAACCATCATTCAGTTTTTCTCCATTTTCAATTCGCAGTGCTAAGATTACAACAATTAATAAAATATCAACAATTCTTGCAACAGCATTGGCATCAAAGTTGTATGACGTCATACAGTGACTAAAAATACGCACGCGCGCTGACAGATGTAAACATTGGAATTCTGACTGCAGAAACTTGATTTCTGGATGATTGAACATAGGCAAAATTTGGTAATAGTAAAATTTGCTAAAAAAAATCATAGTTGTGATGCAATTATAAGTAAATTTACCTGTTTTGACAGCATATTGTACAGCAAATGTAAATAAACACCAGCGACGTTCCACTTCCTAGTTACAGCTAAAATTATCGTAAATGTGACGTCACGATCGAAATCTCGAGACTTCCGGAAAATCCACGAAAAGAGAACCCCCACGAAAACTGGACCTTGCACTATACTTGATTAACGTCTATTCCAGAAATGTGTTGTGTAGACTAAATCTACGTTTTTGTCTTAAAATTGTAGAAAAAGAAAAATTCAGTACCCCTAACACACGAATGCATTCTGCTCACTCTCCTGGCTTGGTACAGACACTTCAATAAAAAGTCGCGGATGTAAGTTAGTTTTATAGGTCGAAGCCTAACTCCTACATTTCATAACCTGTCTAATTCAATATTAGCAGACATTTAAATCAATGAAAACATATCACATGGTGGACGGTTTTTCGTTTTGTATTTTACTTGTGTCGATCGCTTGTTTTTGTTGTTGACATTTTTTTGATAAATTGATTTGTTTTTAACCAGATATTTTATTAACATTAAAGTTCGGACCCATTTCCAGTTGTAAGTCCTTTCTGTAAAAGCAACATGCTTCGTTCATGCACATCACGAATTGGAGTGTCTCTGCAAACAATATATGCTTTGCTCAGACATGTACCCTATCGAAGTTCTACTCATATACAATATATATTTCGTTCAGACGTATCACCAATTGTAGTCCTATTCCATACACTATACATTTCGTTCAGACGTATCACCAATTGTAGTCCTATTGTCTACAATATATATTTCGTTCAGACGTATCACCAATTGTAGTCCTATTCCATACAATATACATTTTGTTCAGGCGTATCACCAATTGTAGCCCTATTGTCTACCATCTATGTTTCGCTTAGACGTATTACCAATTGTAGTCCTATTGTATACAATAAACTATTTCGTTCAGGTGTATCTCTTATTGTAATCCTTCTTGTATGCAAATTGTACTTCGTTCAGACATATCTACAATAGTAGCCCTCCTTGCATGCCAAATATTCTTCTTCGTTCAGACGTATCTCCAATTGTAGTGCTCTTCTTATGAAAATTTTACTTCGTTCAAACATTTCTGCAATTGTATGTCCACTTTGCATACAATATATACTTTGCTCAAACAATTTCTGCAATAGTAGCCCTCCTTGTATACCAACTATTCTTCGTTCATACGTATCTCAATTTGTAGGGCGGGACCATCGTGGTCGTGATCGTATGGTTGTTGGATTTACAACTATATATGCCTATCTCCACTGATGATATGAGTTCGAATCACGATCAGTACGAGGTGTACAACCTTATGTGATACAGTTTTTCAGTGACTTGCGACAGATCGGGGGTATATCGGGTCCTTCGGTTTCCTCCAGCAATACAGCTGAAATATTATTGAAAGTGGCGTTAAACACCATCAAGCAAACAACAATAGTTAATACTCCTCCTTGTGTACTTTATATGCAGCCTCATACTCAGATCCCGTCCATTCCTTTTTAATAACATATCACCGGATTGTTAGCAAGAGTAGCACGACGGGTGCTATCAGTAGAGCAGGAACTGCTTACACCTCCAGAGCATATGGATTCACATTGGCATTTCAGTTAGGTTCGCGTTGTTCAATTCTATGTTTCCTTCATACTCTTTTGTTTACCATTTTTTTTTCTTTTTCCATTGCATTATCTGTTTCTTAAATATCAGCATATATTCAATAATTCAACTACACAACTACCATTTCAAAGAAAATAAATATCAATGCTTGATAAGACGGAAATTATACTACCATTAATATAACGCTTACGAAAATGAAGATTATGTCGCTAAAACGTTGACGAACTGTAATAAGAACTCATAAAGCTTAAAACAATGAAGGTAGCTATATAGTTAATACATACCATTAAGCCTTTCAAAATTATATAATTACTTCTTCAGCACGGATAACTTTGAATTTATTTGGTTGAATTCTGCAAAGACTGTTATGTATGCTGGAATGTATTACAACCCAGTTGATCCAAATTCTCCTAAATTCTCGTTCAGTGTGAAAGGCGTCAATTATACAGGTAAGTATATCATAATAATATAATAAAGGTCTTTTTCGGTTAAAAGCTCATTAGAGCTTATGTTGTACTGTTTTATTATGTGCCGAATCAAAATAAAGTTTTCTTACCCATAAATGTTTTATAGTACTTGACTTTCTGATTCTCAAAATGTATCGTTTCTAGGTTTTTCTTTGCATTCTATTTTCAATTAAGAAGCTATTTCCAGTCTGTCAATTGCATCATGTGGAAACTAATGTTCTCCTGATTAAAAAAAAAAACATGTATGGCTTTTAGAGACTTTTTTCACTTCCGGGTATTACGAATATCACTTCCGGACAGGAAAACAGTACCATTTGATAATTCTTAGTATTCTGGTTCCAAATATATATGGCTGTTATCCACTGTTTTGAATCAAAGTAAACTTCCGGTTCTATGACCTTTGACCTTGTTTGTAGTTTGGTGAGCGTGCACCTTACAGCTTAGGTTTCGTACAGAGGATGCAAAAAACCATCATCTTATGAAAACTAACTTACTCTTTCCATACTGCAAGTCTAAATTGGCAACCTTACGTTACAATTACCACATAAAACGATACTTGGTTCGTCTTTACCTTCAGTTGTTTGTATGAGTACTCATGTCTTATTTACGTTATATGTGTTTGTTTGTGCATAGTGGTATCCAACACATATTGTGCTGTGCTTTTGTTTTGTTTTTCTTCGTCTTGTGTACCTCATGTTGTCAGTTTATCTGGATGGTCTATTTTTGATTGCCACTTCGGTATTCTCTAACGTAATGTGCCATCTTCACAAGCTTAAGCACATGTCTTATGTCTATCATATCCTAGATTCTCATTACGAGACAAGGTAAGCTTCGACTATTGCAGCTATATTTTTATATAGCTAGAAATAAGACTGAAAGATTGATGCTGCAGTGTATCAATGGTGTGAGTTCAAATCCCGTCGAGGGAGAACAAAAAAGAAATTGGCAGCTCAAGAATCTAATTCTAACACTGTTCGGTCAAATTTTCAGACATATACATATATGTGTTTGTGACGGAGAATAAATATATTATGCACAAAGTTCAAGATTAAGACTCATCGTTCTTTTCAAGAAAACTGCTCATCCAGTTTTATGTAAGGGTTGATTCTCTACTAACATGTGGAAACCACTTGGCATGCTGTGGATAATTTGTTGATGATAACGAAGCACAGTATTGATATTTCTGTTTACTACCATTTTGGTACAACTGGAGCATCTGCGTTCATCCACGGTTTTTAGTGGGGTTCGTGTAACTCAATCTTTAATTTTATGTGTATGTTTTGTAGATCGGTGTTTGTCCTTTCGTCTTTTTTTCGTTTGGCCATACACATAAAACTAAGCAACGAGTAACACGAACCCCACTAAAACTAGTTTTATTGGCCCAAATCTCCCCTCTTAGTGAAATAATTCATGCAAATAACTCATTTTACTTTCAGCTGGAGGTAATTCTTCTCATGTACTGTCTGACGGTGATGTGAAGTATTTGCAAATGCAATTTACCATAAGTGGTAAGTTTACTGGTAAAACAACAGGTCTCCATCCATAGAAAAGTATCTCATTCTCTTAATCATTATTTAGAATAAAAACGGGGATGCACACGGCACGTGTCTAGAATAAGAAGAGTTTGAAGATATCAAAGGGAGGTAATAAAAATTCGTAAATCGAAGAACAAACAACACAATGGCCAAAAGTAAAAGGGCAAAAGAACAAACAGCGATCTACAAAACATACACATAAAACTAAAGATCGAGTAGCACGAACCCCACTAAAAACCGAGGTGAACTCATGTGCTCCGGAAGGGTAAATAGTTCTTGCTCCACTAGTGACACACGTCGTGGTAATCTAGTTACAAACCCGGTGATAAGTAATAATCTTCATCAAGTATGGTGTTCTTAGGTATTTTCGATAGGTTAATAGAAAATGTTGTATTTTTTTCCTGTGTATTTGATATTCATCTATAGTGTATCTCAGGGCAATAACTGTCAACTTGTTTTAATATTTACATATAAATATTCCGATGTTTTACTTTTTTTGTTTACAATCCATACTTTTCTGAGTTTGACGTGATTTGTGTAGTACACAAGAACGCCAGGAGAAATCGATAACTCCTTTAGAGCCTCAAAATGTATTACTCCCATCACGGTCATATGATCAAAATTTTACCAACACTCTGCAGATGATAAATAGCTAGTCAGTTACCAGAGTTAAATATAATCAATATACTTTATGCAAATTAAAAGTTCTAGCGAAATGGCTGAAAATATGCAGGGTTATGATAAAAGGAGTACTTATTTTTTAGGAAGGTATTGTTTGGAAACATTTATTGATTTTGGTCTTCCTTTGTCAATCTACTTTTACCTTAGGAAATATATACCGGAAATGTAGTCGCGCATGAATTGCAGGTGCAAATAAAATAGCTATCGAATTTACCTTCGGAGACCATAAGCTCATATCGAAAGATTGGAAAGCCAAATAATTTTATTTTTTGGGAGCAATAAAACCAAAGGGCCTAAGCAGGATATCCAAATTCGCCTAAGGTCACCTATGCCAGAGGGAGAAGAATCTTTCACCACTAAAGTTGTTAGTTCGAATCTCTCTCATGGCGAAGAGTACTCGATACAACATTATGTGATACAGTTTGTCAGTGACTTGAGACGTGTCGGTGGTTTTCTCAGGGTACGCCGGTTCCCTCCATCAATAAATCTGACCGCCACGATATAGCTAAACTATTGTTGAAAGTGGTGATAAACACCATAAGCCAAACCTACCATAAATCAAGTAAAATATATTAGCCAGGCAAGTAACCAAGTGGTATGTCAATTAAGAAGATATCTCTTAGTAATATTGATAAGCCCGATACTATTCTACTAAAATTAGCCATTTAATCAAGTTTGAAGATACCAAAACGATAGTAAGAAATCGTAAATTGTGGAAGGACCGATATTACAGTGATCAATAGAAAAAAAATGAAGACGAAAGTAAAACAAAGAAGAAAGTAAACAACGGTCCACAAAAAACTTTATAGAAACTAAAAAATGAATACAACAAGAATCTATGAAAGCCAAAAACTCGTGTACTTCAGTATAGCACGTGGCATTCCTCGTCTTACTCATGGTGATGCCGGTCATAAACCATTCTTATGGATAAGCGATGAACAGAGAAAGTCGCGTATTTGTTTTAGGGCCGTCGTAGTCGTATTCGTATAGAGTTGGATTAACAATTACCTCTGCAATCAGTGGCTATTGCCACTAACTTTTTGAGTTCGTAACCCACTCAGGCGGGGTGAACTCGATACAACGCTATGTTATAAAGTTTTCAGTGACTTGTGATAGGTCGTTGGTTTTCTCCGGATTCTCCGATTTCCTCCACCAATAAAACTTACCGCCACGATGTAACTGAACTATTGTTGAGAAAGTGGCGCTAAGCACCATCAAACAAACAAAAAAACAACATTATATTACAGAAGGTTGTCATCGCTTATATTGTTGCATGTTTTGATTGGTGATAGTGTTGGAGGTTATCATTTGTGATATGTTTAACTGTTTTCCTTGTTGTTATTGCTAGGATGAGATTGTCATTGCTGAAATTTTCGATGCTTTAAATTGTTGAAGGTTGTCAACGCTGATATTGTTCGGGGTTGTCATTTGTGATATTATTGAATTTTAAGATTGTATTTTTGTCTAACTAAAGATACCTGCACTGATATAATAGATGACAGCACACCTCAAAACTGTCCAGGTGAGTTAATGAAATAAAAAGAAAAATACCAAACTGCCGGCCTAGTTCCAAAATCAACTAAGAATCATAAATCTTATAAAATCAATATCCTTTAACACACATAGATATGAACCTTCACTTTCCATGTTTGATGCAGGTATTTAGTGAAAGCAACATCTATTATACTATGATTGTAAAAAGAAAATCTAAACAGTAATGGTCAACAGTTTCACCAATATCAACAAAACGAACAACCACCTCTCGCCTTAACTCGCTGAACACACAAAAAGAAATGACCATGCCATATGAAGTAAGGAAACCCAGGTCATGTCTTGGGTCAGACAAATATATTGTACATGCCAGTATTAAAGATTTAGGCCGCTATGGGTCCAATCAGATTCAGCTACAGTATTTGCTGCAATTGAATTGCTGACTAATTGTAGCCACAAATTCAAAGCAGTGTCTATCACCACTAACGTTGTGAGTTCGAACCCCACTCAGGCGAGGTACAACATTATGTGATACAGTTTGTCAGTGACTTGCGACAGGTCGATGGTTTTCACCGGGTACTCGGGTAAAACTGATCGCCACGATAATACTGAAATATTGTTGAAAGTGGCGTTAAACACCATGACCATAACCACAAAAATAACCCATAAACTCCATCACACGGTTAATGCATTTTTGTCAGATACTATTGTGACTATACAAAGGTCAGACTGACAGGTGTTGTTGATCTGTAAGATCACAGAAGACCACCAGTAGAACAGTCACATATCATTACAACTGACATTAGGAGTACATTATGTTTCAAGTGATACAAAGTACTAGACACCTATGTTGTAAAGCAATAAGCTACCTCATGTTTATGTATTTGATCGTTGAAGTCCTTATAGTACATTAATTAATTGGCTATTCTTTGTTGTGCATAGAAAATAATGGATATAGACTATTGTGCATAGAAAATGAATGGCTATACACAATTGTGCATGGAAAATGACTGGCTATAAACTATTGTGCATAGAAAATGGCTGGCCATGAACTGTTGTGTATAGAAAATGACTGGCTATGATTGTTTGTACATTCCAAATCAATGGATATGATTGTTTTCGCAAAGTAAATGACTGGCTAAAATATGTTGTACATATACAAAAATAACTGGCTACAATCTGTTGAATCTGTTGTTCATACAAAAAAATGACTGGCTAACATCTGTTATTCATGCACAAAAAAGACTGGCTAAAATCGGTTGTTCATACAAAACAATGACTGGCTAAGATCTGTTGTTCATACAAAACAGTGACTGACAAGAATCTGATGTAGACAGCAAACGACAGGCTATAATCTGTTGTGCATAGACAATGACTGGCTGGAATCTGTTGTTCATGGAAATACATGTATTGTATTTCTACCATAGGTCCAGATGTTAGTATACAAGTAAATGAAACGGACATCCCTGCTGGAAGTCAGGCTGCCATATCATGCACCATGGTGTCTCCTCTAGGAATATTATCAGTAAATTGGACTCTTAATGACACTGACATTGACTTAAGCAAAGCAAAATATGAAGGCATAGTACATGGTACACACACTCTCAAGATAAATGATTTTCAATGGGATGATTCCGGCAGATATAGATGCATTGCTGCAACTGCTATGGGAACAGGCCAAAGTCAGGAAAGACAGATTCAAATGATTGGTATGTCTTGATGTGGAATACATATCGTTACAAATATTTAGTAAATTGGCACTCCATATGATGCATAATATATGCATGCATAAAATAACGGCAGTTTTGAAGGTCGAGACAGACATTATCATTAGTATCGCAGCGAGTCCGCTATATTTTTACTCTTTAGGGTAATAAGACACTTTGGATGTTTTACGGAAAATGTGATGATGATTTCAACCCGGTAGACAACCCAAGCATGTATAATGTAGAGAGAGACCAAAGGTTGTCGCCCGGTCTGCTATCTCTGACAACCAGAAATATGTTGAAAATCCGCTTTGTCTGTCCTGTTCCGCAATTGTGTTTTCTGAAGCAAGAAATTATCTTCTACAAAACAAAACATTCAAGTTTTGAACATCTTAGAGTCGCTTCGGTATAATAAAACAGTTATTGCCCTCACATGAGGTGAACATCAAGTTGTCAACGCTTACTTGGAAATATATAAACAACATCACATGTCTGTTCACATACGGATACCTTATGCAATCAGCTATTTATAAGAATGATATTTGGTTCGCTCGATATCGGCACAACTCCGTTCGACTGTATAATATATATAATAAAGACACTTTGAAGGCCGATATCGACATTATTAATAGTATCACAGCAAGTCCGATAGAATACTGGTGATAGTATATGTCCAAGCCTTCTAATATGATGTCGACATAATGTGTTTGGTGTCACACTGGTCGATAATTTCAGTCCGTTCATACTGGCAATATCCGCTAGTCAGATCAGCGCAACTATGCATAATTACCGATGAATATATAGAGATTAATACATGATCATTTCCATATCAGCTCGGGTATCATCCCGTGACGCAGGTGAGGGCTGATATGGGTCGAGGGATTATATGGAAAAGGTCATGTATTAATCGTTGGATCATATTCTTCAGACAAATTGTTTTATGAAGCAGATAAACAAAATGAAATAAATACATGAATTTATGTCGAAGTTTAATTTTCAAAACGGTATTGTCAAACAAAAGCATTTCTACAGCCATAAATATTAATGGTAACATTTACTATCAAGGCATTTTGAAACATAGAAATATAAATGTGATTCTTTAGTGTCTTTTTTTTATTTCTGTGAATCGTGACGAGGGTATTACGATTAGTATGAATGTAACAAGACTAAAAATGTATTTTTAACAACTAACGTTTGGTTCGTATTTTTCAAGAACTATGATCATCATTAATTACTTCCCGTGAAATGTGATAATGTCAAAAGTATTTTTCGTGAACCGTGATTATTCCACTATCGTCCATCATCTTTGTGTGTCAGTTCTATGGCTAGCTTACGTCCGGTCGTTATCATACTTAGCATTAATATATTCAATATACTGCGTCTCGGGCTGATATGGGGGTCTCGGGATGATACCCGGGCTGATATGGAAAAGGTCATGCATTAATATCTATTTATTTCTATTTTGATAACAGGTCCACCTTCTATCACAGTTCCGACTGAAGAGTACCGACTAACACCAGGAACTGACATGACTTTAGCATGTACTGTGCAAGCTAATCCTGCAGTAATTGGTATGTTCTGGAAGAAAAATGGCGTCACTATATTAGCCAGCAGTAAATACGCTGGGGCTACTCTTGTTAGTCCATCACTGACCATATCGAATCCAGACGAATCTGATCTTGGGATATATGAGTGTTGTGCAACAAATAGCTTTAACACGGAAACACGAGTCTGTGGCGAGGACACTATTATGATCAAAGGTAGAATACATAATATTGATTGTTTATTTGTATTTTGTTACGCAAAACCACCGTGGTTAGATAAGTGCAGATGTTAATAAGAGTTTGAAGATACCCCTTTGGTATCTTCAAACACCTCTTGTTATACCTCTGCCGGAAGTCTGTAACAACTATTATGACAAATTTGCAACGAGTACACTTCGTCACCTTCAAGCATTAAACTGACACAATATATTGCAATATTTGTACACTGTGTCCGCTTCGAGAATAAAACTGAAAGATTTTGTTACCACACTTTGTCCCCTTAAAGCAATAAACTTACAAATGTTTAGTGTACGATGACTATGGTGATGAGATGATCAATAATAGCAAGAATTATCCGACATTGTTTTTTTTCTTCATTTGAACCTTTTTTAATGACAGATGTCGGGAAAGGGTAAGGAGTTCCGGTTTCGTATAATACACCCACCGCGCTAATCCTATTGTAAAGTAGGGTAAAAGTATTTTCGGTGAAACAAAAGTAAAAGGAAAAGCAAAAATTAATTGACAATTGACGTTTTTAATGCGTCAGAGTGGAGCGACTTGTGTACCCGTTGACCATTGTTTCATTGAGCTAGCTAGCACTATGCAAATCCAACTCAGCGTATTTGTCCAGTACAACGAGGAAATCATCATCTCGTCAAAATGTAGTGTATAATATAGCTGAATAAGTATTCACTTGGCGTTAAGCAACAATCATTCATATATTCTAACACTAACATTACTTCATATGTCGTATCATCAACATGAACTAGTTATCTTTCAAATTGGATGAAGGCTATGATTATTCAATTGATCATTAAATATAGAATTTCACCTCAGAAAAGATTACAGGCATGAACTATTTTGCCCTTAGCCTTTCTTGGTCCGGTCCGTACTATGAATATATACTATGCTGTATGACGAAGTATAATACAAGAGCAGAAATCGTAAATATCCTGATCACGCACTAGTATTTGAGGGAAATTACTGCTTAGTTCCGTGTTGTGATGTCCGTTGCCATTTCCGCATCAAAACGATGTTCTGTTCGTCTTTGCCTCCAGTTGTTCATAGGAGGAAGCATATCTTATTTACGTTATTTGTGTTTTTTTTGCGCATAGTGATGTCCAACACATACTGTGTTGTGTCTTTGTATTGTTTGTCTTCGTCTTGTGTGCCCTATTACTGTAAACCGAGAAATGTTCGCATCGTCTTTTTTTCGCGATTTACTGACGAAATCCACATTCGCGCTGTTTTAAATTCGCGGTTCACAGACAACCTAAAGTGATAACATGTATACGGTATTATTTAGACAAAAACATGCTGTGTCATATTTTCCATATTTTAACAAGCTTATAAATAATAAATATTGTATCATTATACCCACCGCAAACAAAGTTTGGGAGGGTATATAGGAATCACCATGTCCGTCCGTCCGTCCGTCCGTCTGTTCGTCCGTCCATGTACCTTGTAAGCGCAACTCCTCCTAAACCGCTTATTGGATTTTTATGAAACTTTACACATTTGTAGTACACTACGTGCAGATGTGCATGAAGGAATATGGTTGCTGTCCAAAATTTAAAAGGGGAGATAATTCAACTTATACTTTCACGAAAGGGGGGCATGCACATTGTAAGCGCAACTCCTCCTAAACCGCTTATTGGATTTTAATGAAACTTTACACATTTGTAGTACACTACCTGCAGATGTGCATGAAAGTATATAGTGGCTGTCCAAAATTTTAAAGGGGAGATAATTCAGCTTATACTTTCACGAAAAGGGAGTGGGGGGCATGTACCTTGTAAGCGCAACTCCTACTAAGCCGCTTATTGAATTTTTATGAAACTTTACACAGTTGTAGTACACAACCTGCAGATGTGCATGAAGGAATACCGTTGCTGTCTAAAATTTAGAAGGGGAGATAATTCAACTTATACTTTCACGAAAAGGGGTTCGTGTACTAGTGGCGACCCCTAGATGTATGTTCTTGGTTAGTTTATTTTGGAGATGGGATGTTGTCTCCTTGACATAACTCCATATCCGTTCATTTTTCATAGGTAATTTGCTATTATACCTGTATTCCAAAGTTTGAACATCATAGTATTGCAAGCGGGGGGTATCACGCAGTGAGGTCACTCACGGTTCTAGTTTTATTTTGTATCTAATAATTTATTTTATGGAAAACTACTATCCTACGTAGAACATCGCTTTGCATCCGACGTCTGTTTATAAACGGTCATGCTTTTTTCTCCTGATTTATCTATGAAAAATTGTCGGATTTGGCATTTCCTTGAAATATTATATTCTACTTACTAGTATTTTACCTTTCTTGAAATATTCGCGACAGTTTTACTTTCGCGCTTCCAATGTTACCGCGAAAATAGCGAAAATAAAACTGCCGCGAAAATTACCCGGTTTACAGTATGACAGTTTCTCTGGATTGTACATTTGTGATTGTCCCTTCGGTATTCTCTAACGTTTGATTACTGCTTAGTTAGCATACGCATATTGCTTAATATTACCAGAGCTAGCTCTGCAAATGAATCCCACATATGACACATGCTAAATTAGAAATATACGTTTCTATAACTATCACTGGGTCGATAATTTTAGTCTCCTAAGGTATCACCCATCCATCCACTCGTCGCAACTTCGGCTGATTCCGTACCTTCATCATACCTCGTCCGTATTACGATAGCTCCCATTGGAACTACTTTCGGAAATCTTCAATGAAGGAGGAATTAAAATAATTTCACTTTCGAATATTCGTCCAATAATGATATATTTTCATTCGTCGCAATATCGGCTGATTCTGTACCTTCATCAAAGACCAATATTTTCCAAAGTAAACTTATCTATTGTCGCCATTTTTGAACTTATTCGCGGTGCGCAATGTTTGATTGAAGTTATACGGTCTTCCGGCGAAGAAATATGACGCGTAGACGCATATCAAATAACGTATTACAGCCGAGGTATTGAGGCAGAGAAGTGGACTCACCCGAGGTTTGCCGATTGCCTTCCATCATGGCACTGACAAAGTTTATTAGATATACAATGTATTTAAGTTTGAAATTTACAGTTCCAATGTAGAGGCCGTCCGATCGTGGTCGTATGTTAGTTGGATTTATTACTACCTATGCAATCAGTGCCTATCACCACTAACGTTGTGAGTTCGAATTCCGCTCAGGCCAGAAGCACTCGATACACCATTATGTGATAAAGTTTGTGACAGTTCGGTGGTTTTCTCCGGACACTTCGGTTTACTCCACCAAATAAAACTGACCGGCACGATATAACATATAACTGAAATATTGTTGAAAGTGGCGTTAAACACCATAACCATAACCCCTGTAGTTTCTAAGTAATATAATTGATTAAAACTAAGGCTAATCTCTGCACCGTGCATATGTTTTGTTGATCGTTGTTTGTCTTTTTGTACTTCCTCTTTTGGCCATTGTATTGTCTGTTCTTCTTCGATATACGAATTCTGATTGCCCCTCTGATATCTTCAAACTCTTCTTACCCTTGTCCGTTATTATCCATCCTGCTTAGACCCATTGATTTACTTGCTCACGATGTCTTTTTTTATTTTTAGATTATTTGGCTTTCCCGTCTGTTGATTATACAAACACTTCATACTGTGAAAAACGTGTTATTTGTAGATAACCAATTTTTCGTGGTTTTCGTGGGTCAACCAAAGCGACGAATTTTATGAATATATATATTTTTATTTTCAATTCAACAACACCAATGATATCGGGATTTTTTATATCTTGATATCATCAATTTATTACCTATTAGATATCCACGAATTTAAGAACCCACGAAATGTTATTTTTGAGCAAACCACGAACATTGGGATTCACGATATTAGATATTTCACAGTAGATTTAAGTTAGATATCTACAATTTGTTATTCACGTACAATGTTTTGTTTTATGTTTTAGACGACCCATCAGTGCAGATACTTACTAAGAAGTATGAATATATACTCGGAGATGCCATTTCCTTGAATTGTAATTTCACATCTTATCCCGAAGTTCAGGATGTATACTGGGAAAAAAATGGATCAAGATTATCGATCAGTGGTCAACTCACATATAGTAATTTTAGTGGCAGTCCGGTCCTGCAGCTTAATAACTTGGTATCAAATGACCGCGGATCATATACATGCTGCGTGGAAAATAGAATATCGACAAGGTGTGGAGAAGATATTCTCTTAGGAGGTAATGGTCATCATGTTTTCAGTTGATTCAGAATTAAGTAATGCACTATGGGATTTCTTAAAATATAAAGCATAAACAAACTATGCTGGTTCGAAACCTTCGTTGCATAGCTATTTTTCCAAAAGATTACAAGGAGGCCGTCGTGGCCGTGATCGTATGGTAGTTGGATTTACAACTACATATGCAATCAATGCCTATCACCACTGATGTTTTGAGTTCGAATCTTGATCAGGGCGAGATGTACAACATTATGTGATAAAGTTTGTCACTGACTTGCGACAGGTTAGGAGTTTTCTCCGGGTCCGCCAGTTTCCTCCACCAATAAAACTGACTGCCATGATATAGCTGAAATATTGTTGAAAGTAGCGCTAAACACAATCAAACAAAGAAAGAAAAGATTACATACACCATGATTGTTTTAATTATCCTCCGATAAAATCAGGTCATCAGATTAAGGGAATATGCATACCCTTTTTTATTTTGTTTACATTTTAATGATATAAGATTAAAAACCTTAGAATGCATAAAATCATATTAAGCTTCACATTTGTCGTTTGTATATCGAGGATGAACTCTTTGCAAAGTCCTCAACCTTGGCAAGGAGACACCAAAAACAAAAGTAATCTCTTCAGAAACCATATGCTCACCATAATGAATGTGTTGACCAATACATTTCCGAGTCGGAATTTATTAGACACGTGTTCATTGTCACAGAATTGTGTCAATAATGTTTGATCTGAACCATATCCTTCAAGAACAACTAAAAATGACTTACACAATGCATACCCTTAAGAAACAAATATCTAAATGGTTATTCTCTATACACCATTCCGGAACATAACCTTTGCGAACGCAATACAAATGGTTCACCCGATATATAGCCTTCAAGAACGCAAAACCAATGGTTCATGCGATAAATACATTTGAGAAACATAATGGTTTATTCAATTGACTACCTGCAGGAACGAATATCGATTAGTTCATCCGATGCATACCCTTCAGGAACACCTAAAAATATATTTTCAGATGCATACCCTTCTTGAACACCTAAACATTTCATCCGGTAAATTCCTTTCAAGAAAACATAACAAATAACTCAACCGATACACTTCCTTCAGAAATACTGAACATATGGTTCAACCGAAACATTACCTTCAGAAATACTGAACAAATGGTTCAACCAATACATTACCTTCAGAAATACTGAACAAATGGTTCAACCAATACATTACCTTCGGAAATACTGAACAAATGGTTCAACCAATACATTATCATCAGAAATACTGAACAAATGGTTCAACCAATACATTACCTTCATAAAAACTGAACAAATGGTTTAAACAATACATTATCTTCAGAAATACTGAACAAATGGTTCAACCAATACATTATCTTCAGAAATACTGAACAAATGGTTCAACCAATACATTATCTTCAGAAATACTGAACAAATGGTTCAACCAATACATTATTTTCAGAAAAACTGAACAAATGGTTCAACCAATACATTATCTTCAGAAATACTGAACAAATGGTTCAACCAATACATTATCTTCAGAAATACTGAACAAATGGTTCAACCAATACATTATCTTCAGAAATACTGAAAAAATGGTTCAACCAATATATTACCTTCAGAAATACTGAACAAATGGTTCAACCAATACATTATCTTCAGAAATACTAAACAAATGGTTCAACCAATACATTATCTTCAGAAATACTGAACAAATGGTTCAACCAATACATTATCTTCAGAAATACTGAATAAATGGTTCAACCAATACATTATCTTCAGAAATACTGAACAAATGGTTCAACTAATACATTATCTTCAGAAATACTGAACAAATGGTTCAACCAATACATTACCTTTAGATATACTGAAGAAATGGTTCAACCGATACATTACCTTCTGAAATACTGAACAAATGGTTCAACCAATACATTATCTTCAGAAATACTGAACAAATGGTTCAACCAATACATTATCTTCAGAAATACTGAAAAAATGGTTCAACCAATATATTATCTTTAGAAATACTGAACAAATGGTTCAACCGATACAATACCTTCAGAAATACTGAACAAATGGTTCAACCAATACATTATCTTCAGAAATACTAAACAAATGGTTCAACCAGTACATTATCTTCAGAAATACTGAACAAATGGTTCAACCAATACATTACCTTCAGATATACTGAAGAAATGGTTCAACCGATACATTACCTTCAGAAATACTGCACAAATGCTTCAACCGAAACATTACCTTCAGAAATACTGAACAAATGGTTCAACCAATACATTACCTTCGGAAATACTACACAAATGGTTCAACCTATACATTATCTTCAGAAATACTGAACAAATGGTTCAACCAATACATTATCTTCAGAAATACTGAACAAATGGTTCAACCAATACATTATCTTCAGAAATACCGAACAAATGGTTCAACCAATATATTATCTTTAGAAATACTGAACAAATGGTTCAACCGATACATTACCTTCAGAAATACTGAACAAATGGTTCAACCAATACATTATCTTCAGAAATACTGAACAAATGGTTCAACCAATACATTATCTTCAGGAATACTGAACAAATGGTTCAACCAATACATTATCTTCAGAAATACTGAACAAATGGTTCAACCAATACATTATCTTCAGAAATACTGAACAAATGGTTCAACCAATACATTATCTTCAGAAATACTAAACAAATGGTTCAACCAATACATTATCTTCAGAAATACTGAACAAATGGTTCAACCAATACATTATCTTCAGAAATACTGAACAAATGGTTCAACTAATACATTATCTTCAGAAATACTGAACAAATGGTTCAACCGATACATTACCTTCAGAAATACTGCACAAATGCTTCAACCGAAGCATTACCTTCAGAAATACTGAACAAATGGTTCAACCAATACATTACCTTCGGAAATACTACACAATTGGTTCAACCAATACATTATCTTCAGAAATACTGAACAAATGGTTCAACCAATACATTATCTTCAGAAATACTGAACAAATGGTTCAACTAATACATTATCTTCAGAAATACGGAACAAATGGTTCAACCAATACATTACCTTCAGATATACTGTAGAAATGGTTCAACCGATACATTACCTTCAGAAATACTGAACAAATGGTTCAACCAATACATTATCTTCAGAAATACTGAACAAATGGTTCAACCAATACATTATCTTCAGAAATACTGAACAAATGGTTCAACCAATATATTATCTTTAGAAATACTGAACAAATGGTTCAACCGATATATTACCTTCAGAAATACTGAACAAATGGTTCAACCAATACATTATCTTCAGAAATACTAAACAAATGGTTCAACCAATACATTATCTTCAGAAATACTGAACAAATGGTTCAACCAATACATTATCTTCAGAAATACTGAACAAATGGTTCAACCAATACATTATCTTCAGAAATACTGAACAAATGGTTCAACTAATACATTATCTTCAGAAATACTGAACAAATGGTTCAACCAATACATTACCTTCAGATATACTGGAGAAATGGTTCAACTGATACATTACCTTCAGAAATACTGAACAAATGGTTCAACCAATACATTATCTTCAGAAATACTGAACAAATGGTTCAACCAATACATTATCTTCAGAAATACTAAACAAATGGTTCAACCAATACATTATCTTCAGAAATACTGAACAAATGGTTCAACCAATACATTATCTTCAGAAATACTGAACAAATGGTTCAACTAATACATTATCTTCAGAAATACTGAACAAATGGTTCAACCGATACATTACCTTCAGAAATACTGCACAAATGCTTCAACCGAAGCATTACCTTCAGAAATACTGAACAAATGGTTCAACCAATACATTACCTTCGGAAATACTACACAAATGGTTCAACCAATACATTATCTTCAGAAATACTGAACAAATGGTTCAACCAATACATTATCTTCAGAAATACTGAACAAATGGTTCAACTAATACATTATCTTCAGAAATACTGAACAAATGGTTCAACCAATACATTACCTTCAGATATACTGAAGAAATGGTTCAACCGATACATTACCTTCAGAAATACTGAACAAATGGTTCAACCAATACATTATCTTCAGAAATACTGAACAAATGGTTCAACCAATACATTATCTTCAGAAATACTGAAAAAATGGTTCAACCAATATATTATCTTTAGAAATACTGAACAAATGGTTCAACCGATACATTACCTTTAGAAATACTGAACAAATGGTTCAACCAATACATTATCTTCAGAAATACTAAACAAATGGTTCAACCAATACATTATCTTCAGAAATACTGAACAAATGGTTCAACCAATACATTATCTTCAGAAATACTGAACAAATGGTTCAACCAATACATTATCTTCAGAAATACTGAACAAATGGTTCAACTAATACATTATCTTCAGAAATACTGAACAAATGGTTCAACCAATACATTACCTTCAGATATACTGGAGAAATGGTTCAACTGATACATTACCTTCAGAAATACTGAACAAATGGTTCAACCAATACATTATCTTCAGAAATACTGAACAAATGGTTCAACCAATACATTATCTTCAGAAATACTAAACAAATGGTTCAACCAATACATTATCTTCAGAAATACTGAACAAATGGTTCAACCAATATATTATCTTCAGAAATACTGAACAAATGGTTCAACCAATACATTATCTTCAGAAATACTGAACAAATGGTTCAACCAATACATTATCTTCAGAAATACTGAACAAATGGTTCAACTAATACATTATCTTCAGAAATACTGAACAAATGGTTCAACCAATACATTACCTTCAGATATACTGGAGAAATGGTTCAACTGATACATTACCTTCAGAAATACTGAACAAATGGTTCAACCAATACATTATCTTCAGAAATACTGAACAAATGGTTCAACCAATACATTATCTTCAGAAATACTAAACAAATCGTTCAACCAATACATTATCTTCAGAAATACTAAACAAATGGTTCAACCAATACATTATCTTCAGAAATACTGAACAAATGGTTCAACTAATACATTATCTTCAGAAATACTGAACAAATGGTTCAACCGATACATTACCTTCAGAAATACTGCACAAATGCTTCAACCGAAGCATTACCTTCAGAAATACTGAACAAATGGTTCAACCAATACATTACCTTCGGAAATACTACACAAATGGTTCAACCAATACATTATCTTCAGAAATACTGAACAAATGGTTCAACCAATACATTATCTTCAGAAATACTGAACAAATGGTTCAACTAATACATTATCTTCAGAAATACTGAACAAATGGTTCAACCAATACATTACCTTCAGATATACTGAAGAAATGGTTCAACCGATACATTACCTTCAGAAATACTGAACAAATGGTTCAACCAATACATTATCTTCAGAAATACTGAACAAATGGTTCAACCAATACATTATCTTCAGAAATACTGAAAAAATGGTTCAACCAATATATTATCTTTAGAAATACTGAACAAATGGTTCAACCGATACATTACCGTTAGAAATACTGAACAAATGGTTCAACCAATACATTATCTTCAGAAATACTAAACAAATGGTTCAACCAATACATTATCTTCAGAAATACTGAACAAATGGTTCAACTAATACATTATCTTCAGAAATACTGAACAAATGGTTCAACCAATACATTACCTTCAGATATACTGAAGAAATGGTTCAACCGATACATTACCTTCAGAAATACTGAACAAATGGTTCAACCAATACATTATCTTCAGAAATACTGAACAAATGGTTCAACCAACACATTATCTTCAGAAATACTGAAAAAATGGTTCAACCAATATATTATCTTTAGAAATACTGAACAAATGGTTCAACCGATACAATACCTTCAGAAATACTGAACAAATGGTTCAACCAATACATTATCTTCAGAAATACTAAACAAATGGTTCAACCAGTAAATTATCTTCAGAAATACTGAACAAATGGTTCAACCAATACATTACCTTCAGATATACTGAAGAAATGGTTCAAACGATACATTACCTTCAGAAATACTGCACAAATGCTTCAACCGAAACATTACCTTCAGAAATACTGAACAAATGGTTCAACCAATACATTACCTTCGGAAATACTACACAAATGGTTCAACCTATACATTATCTTCAGAAATACTGAACAAATGGTTCAACCAATACATTATCTTCAGAAATACTGAACTAATGGTTCAACTAATACATTATCTTCAGAAATACTGAACAAATGGTTCAACCAATACATTACCTTCAGATATACTGAAGAAATGGTTCAACCGATACATTACCATCAGAAATACTGAACAAATGGTTCAACCAATACATTATCTTCAGAAATACTGAACAAATGGTTCAACCAATACATTATCTTCAGAAATACTGAAAAAATGGTTCAACCAATATATTATCTTTAGAAATACTGAACAAATGGTTCAACCGATACATTACCTTCAGAAATACTGAACAAATGGTTCAACCAATACATTATCTTCAGGAACACCGAACATATGCATATATCTCAAATGGTCCAAATATATGACCCATCACTGACATATGTACAGTGTTTGATGGTTAAATACGGGGTGGGGGTTGTGGTGGTTAACGCCACTTTCAACAAAATTTGAGCTGTATCGTGAAGGTCTGCTTTATAGTCGGAGGAATCCAGGGTATATGTAATCAAGTCAAAGACAAATTTTATCCCATAATATTTTATCGAGTACACCTGTTCATGAGCGGGATTCAAACACACAACAGATAGTTGTCAATCAAACTGACATACGATCACAATCATGACGACCCCTGCCTGCTTATATTCTGACATTCTCTAATAATAGTACATTTGTATGACCAACATACGTTTTTTTCCCTCAAAATCCTAGTCGATTCTGCAATCCCAGATCAGTTCATTGCACATTATGTTAAATGAATACTTTCTATGCAGACGTTTAGAGACAGACATAACCTTAGTCAATGTTTGCTATTCTGTTTCTGGACTTTCATTGTCTTCCTTTTAAATTATATGGCTTTCCAATTCATTGATGGGGTCGTCGTGGTCGTGATCGTATGGTAGTTGGATTTACAACCACCTGTATGATCAGTGTCTACCACACTAAAGTTATGAGTTCGAATCCTGCTCATGGCGAGGTGTACTCAATACAATATTATGTGATAAAGTTTGTCAGTGACTTGCGACAGATCGGTGTTTTTTTTCCGGGTACTCCGGTTTCCTCCACCAATAAAACTGACCGCTCTGATATAGCTGAAATATTGTTGAAAGTGGCGTTAAACAAAATAATCCCCTCCCCTAATTTCCTTTATATTGAGCGTTTTTGTTGAAGGTTACTCCCGAAACGCGTCGCTATCATGAATTTGATATCTATCTTTGTTATTTTAACCTTTAGAGTTTGTTCTGTAATTTTCAGATTGCTTTAGCATCCGGTTCCAAATAGTTTTTAATAGAAATATTTAAAATTGAGTAACCTAAATTCAACGACATTTATTCAAGTATTTTTTTTTTCAGGTAAACCTACCGTAAGCGTACTTTACAGTAGTATAATTGCAACCAGAAATATTAAAAATACACTTTTCTGTGATGTTGATGCCTACCCAAATGCTGTAACCGTATCGTGGAATATTACTTTGGATGACACAGTTGTTGTACATACTGGTGCTGCTACAGGGAAATACGATGCAGTGTCTCCTTCAAGTCCAAAGTTAATAGTAAAAGCACCAGGTTTTGCAGATAATGGAGTATATGTTTGTATAGCAGAAAATGAGTTCGGATTTGGTATCGGCGCAGAGGTGACCTTTTCTGTATACGGAGGTAGGTCTGTAGAGCCTCAATTGAACACAAACTGCTGAAATTTACAGTTCCTAAATAATGTAATTATTATCAAAACTAAGGTTCTCCATTCTTAGGGATAGGTGACCTTAGATGATTTTGGATATCTTGTTTAAGCCCTTTTGTTTTATTGCTCCCAAACACTTATAAATTACAGGTGCGGATCCAGGATTTCAAGTTATGGGGCGCACTCAAAAAAATTGCGCCGAGCGGAGGGAGGCGCGAAAAGTTTTTCGGTATTTCGTGTAAAAAAATCACGATTTTACGCCAAAAAATCTTATTTTTTCCAATCTTAGGGGGCGCGTGCCGGGTGCGCCCCCCTGGATCCTCCCCTGTTATAAATTATTTAGCTTTCCAATTTTTCCACTTTGAGCTTACCCGATTAAAGTGATGCCAGGAAAGCGTCGTACGCACTAATTTTAAAATCTACGTTTCCAGTACATAAAAGTTGTTCAGAACATGGGTGGCATATATTTGATATAGTATAAATTTAATAAAAGTGCACTTGGAACTTTGTATGTCTATTGAAGCATGTATATATTCTCACAGGATTCACCATTCCCACCGGTGAGGAGAGCGTGGGGGTTCACTTCCTATATAACCGTATGCACGAACGTGCCACAGGAATGGGTCAACTTTTTCAGCTTTCATATATATATGATTGAGTGGTGAAATGTCCGTGGTTTTCTCTGGGTCCTCCGGTTTCCGCCACCAATAAAACTGACCGCCACGATATAACTGAAATATTGCTGAAAGTGGCGTTAAGCACCATATTTTTTTAAATGTCCACTGCAATATATTAATGGGATAGGAATTTTAATCTATGATATATCAATGGGTGACATTTCTACAAACCCATGCAGCTACCTTACGTCAAAGATAAACTCTTTTGTAAATCAAACATGATAAGGTGAAAAATTGCAGGCCACTTAATACATTTTATTACTTACAACACTATATTGGTAATTGATGAAAAGAAAATAGCAGCAATCAGTGCAGAGATCGTAAAAATGTACCTCTTCCCCCTAACCAAACCCTTAACACTGCAAGTACATTATTTCCTGTTTAAAAATATTGTGACCAACTTTTGTGATCGGAATAGACATATGATGAATTTGTGCATGTTGAATTAAACCACACATTTCCTACGTTGGGATTTTATTTCAACTTCGATTTAAAAAGAATTCCGGTTTATTCAGGTGTCGGTTTATACTGGTTTCACCATATTAAATTGTTTGTTACGCTATATAAATTATCTGTATATAGACGTGCTCATGTAGTAAGCATGACGGTCCTGATAGTGACAATTTATATTTATACATATATGGTCTTTACTTTTTAGTTATCGTGGAGGCTCCGGTATTGAAGTATAACGTTATCTATAGTGAATCTGTCGAGCTAAACTGTACAGTTACATATGCCCCGGACTTACTAAGTGTTACATGGATACAAGTAACTAATCCTGTCAGCGTTGTGGACATGAATAATACTGCAAAGTACACTGGGTCCACAATTTCCAATCCACATTTGATAATTCACAATGTAGTGACGGCCGACGCAGACGAGTACTACTGCAAAGCATCAAATGCATATGACGAAATGGAAAGCAGTCACATAAAATTGAGTGTTAACGGAGGTAGGTGGTCAAAATGACAAAATCTAATTTAATTGAAGATGAAATATTACTTTTATTCACTAATTACTAATTAGAAATGAACAGCATCGATGGTGTAATGGTTAGCATGTCGCCTCGAATGCGGTCGATGATTGTGGATTCGAACCCCAATCGGGTCAAGCCAAACACTATAAAATTTGTATTTGTTGTTTCTCCGCTAAGGACACAACATTACGGAGAAAGAGCAGAAACTGGCTGGCTCGGAATCATAATAATGCGTCCGAGTAGGGCGACATGTCTTTCCGCGAACTGTTATTCAGTGACCTAGCTAAGCGTGTTGGTCTAGTACAAAAGGAAATTCATCATCATCTTGTTGAAAATTAACTTATTTTCACCATGATATAGCTTACAAACATGCTGAGTTGGCGTTTAACAGCAATCAGTCTCTCACTCACATGTCAAAATGTAATATTTCCTGACGGGCATATGCAAAGCAATGAATGCATATGAAGAAATTGAAAGTACATGTAGTCCAATAACATTACGTGGTAATAATGACAATTTCAAATTTGAAAGATGAAATATTTATTTAAGTCACCACATAGGGGTATATGTTAACTGTAAACGAAAATTACAATCCAGGCGTCATTTTGTTTTTATAACGCTATTTCCCCAGATATTGTAACTTATTTTACAGCTATATCTGGTTGTATGTGATATATTGCACCACATTATAAATGAATACCCAGATGAAAAAGTAATAATTGAATAAGATTCAACGGTCCAACGATAAACTTGTCGAGCCACTCGGACACATTATCCTGATTCATAGCTAACCTGTCTTTGATCTTACTTCTTTCCTGAAAGTTGTGTGCTTAGCGTAGAAGAAGCAAATACCATTTCAATGTATTGTTAATCGTGGATTCCCGCCCAGTCAAGGACAAACAAAAGACAATGAAAGTTGTATTTGATGGTTCTACGCTCAGCACGTAGGTGAAGGAGTGAGAACAAATGCGGTGGACTCGAGATCAGGATAATGTGACCGAGTGTCTCCTGTCACATTAATTGGCATAGCAGATAAGAAAAGCCACTAGCAGTCATATCGATAAGTCTAACGTTTACCGACACGCTTTGCTTGTTGCATAGTTCTCGTCATATATAACCGAGAAAACCGAAGGGACGACCACGAATGAACAATCCCGAGACACTAACAGCAAGAAGATACAGTACAACAAGAAACAAAAACAAAAACAAGTACACAAAAATAAAACATACAAGACAACACAGAAAGCTACAAAGATGACCGACACGGACCCACCAAAATACCGGGGGTGAACCCATGCGCTCGCGACGGGTAAGCGGTTCATGTCTCTTAAAAGACAATCGCAACGTATACTACCTGTTTTAAGCTAAACACCAATCAAATATAATATTTAAAAGAAAGATATCTAGTCTTGTACGCACGGCGCGTTTCTTGAATAACTTTCATTAGGAATGCACAAGGTCTACAGATGGGAAAGCCAAATAAGTTAAAGATCCTTTTGGACTTAGATGCTCTGGAAGAAAGCGTATATCATTAATGACTACTGCTTAATAATTTGGTTTGTACTTATAAACTACGGCTCATCTGATCTTCCGTTATCTTTACCTCATTATTATCTAAAGTGATCACCTAGAGAGAGAGAGAGAGAGAGAGAGAGAGAGAGAGAGAGAGAGAGAGAGAGAGAGAGAGAGAGAGAGAGAGAGAGAGAGAGAGAGAGAGAGAGAGAGAGGGGGGAGTTTTGTGTTGTCTTTTCTCTCTATTAATTTGTATTCTTTTGTGTTATTCATGATGTTATTGTCTGTATCTATTGTTATGTAATGTATGTAATCCTCATAAAATAAATACATAATTACAAATATACTTTCAACCTCTCAGTATGAAACATATGTTTTAATTACAATTTTGTGTCCATTCAGCTGCCCCTACTGTTACAATATCTCAGTCGGAAATCACTGTAAATACATCCAATCACGTGACACTGTCTTGTACTTATACTGGGGCGATACCAAATGTCACTAGTGTCAAGTGGTACAAAGAGGTCAATGGCGTAGTGAGTGAGATTGTGACGTCGCCGTCAACACCATCACTAACAATAACGTCTGTTGTAATGGCTGATGCAGGACATTACACTTGTAGTGCAACTAATGCAGTTGGTCAACGCAATAGTAGTTCAACAGTTGAACTTAGAGTCAATCAAGGTATGTTAATTATGTTTGCTAATTATAAGTCTATACAGGCATGTCTTATTGATAAATCGATTAGATTAGCAGGACAGGTGCCACTAGTGGACCAGGAATTGCTTACCCTTCCGTAGCACATGTGTTCACCCCGGTTTTTAGCATTACTCGATCTTTAGTTGTATGTGTATGTTTTGTAGATGGTTGTCCCTTTTGATCTATTGCTTGTGACTATTGTGTTGTCTGTTCGTCTTCGATTTACGGATTCTGATTACCCCTTTGCTATAATCAAACTCTTCTTGATCCCATCATTAGTTGAATGGTTAACGTCCCCGCCTCAAGCACAGGATATCGTGGGCCTTAACTCAATCAGATCAAACCTAAGACAATAAAATTGGCACATGCTGCTTCTCTACTAAGCACATAGTTTCAAGCAGCAACAGCAAATTCTGGTTAGCTCGAAATCAGGATAGTGTGTCCGAGGGAAGCGAGATGTCTACCCGCCGACGGTTGTTACAGTGATCTTTCAATATAAAAATCCATCTAAGCGTGTTGGTCTAGTAAAAAGGAGACAACATTATCATCTCATTAAAATGTAACTTGGTTTTGCCATGATTTAAATAACAAAATGTTCATTTGGCGTTAAACAGCAATCACTCGCTAATTGATAATGATATAAATATAGTCATGGTAACTTGAATATCAGAAGAGTTTGAAGATACCAAAGAGGTAATCAGAATCCGTATCTCGAAGAAGAACAGACAACACAATGACCAAAAGAAAAAGTACAAAAGGATAAACAACGATATACAAAACATACACATAAAACTAAAGATCTTGTAACACGAACCCACTTAAAACCGGTGATAAATAATGAATGAGTCATGGTAACTTGGAAATTAGAGACATTACTAACACATTTATTATTATTATTTTTTTTTACAAATATTGTGTGCATGATTCTGTTTCATTGTTTATATATGCATATTCGTATGTCGGATTTTAAAGCTCATTAGAGCTTGTGTTGTAATGTTTGATGTTTTCTGACTTTAAATAAAGCTTATTGTATTGTATTGAATTGTACTCAAACAACGGTGAAGTATACAATGTCAATAAGAGGAAACAAAGGTTACATACAAAGTAGCGGGAACACAATTAAACTTCACAATCAAGACAAAGAACCATCATACAATTTCCAGTCAACAATAACATATCAAATAAAAGGGAACAGCATACATAACCAACCTTAATTCGGATAACAAACACAACACTAAAACATACAATTCAACAGATCAAAAGTAAAATACAAAACAGAGGGGGCACTATAAAACTTCACAATCAAGATAGCAAACTGCACCATCAGTAAGCCATAACATCTTAAAGGAAATACAGTCAAACCTGTCCACGTGGTCACCTCTATTAAGTTAAACCAGCCCATGTGGTCACCTGTATTAAGTCAAACCTGCCCATGTGGTCACCTCTATTAAGTCAAACCTGCCCATGTGGTCACCTGTATTAAGTCAAACCTGCCCATGTGGTCACCTGTATTAAGTCAAACCTGCCCATGTGGTCACCTGTATTAAGTCAAACCTGCCCATGTGGTCACCTCTATTAAGTCAAATCTGCCCATGTGGCCACCTGTATTAAGTCAAACCTGCCGATGTGGTCACCTGTATTAAGTCAAACCTGCCCATGTGGTCACCTGTATTAAGTCAAACCTGCCCATGTGGTCACCTGTATTAAGTCAAACCTGCCCATGTGGTCACCTGTATTAAGTCAAACCTGCCCATGTGGTCACCTGTATTAAGTCAAATCTGCTGATGTGGTCACCTGTATAAAGTTAAACCTGCCCATGAAGTCACCTGTATTAAGTCAAACCTGCCCATGTGGTCACCTCTATTAAGTCAAACCTGCCCATGTGGTCACCTGTATTAAGTCAAACCAGCCCATGTGGTCATCTGTATTAAATCAAACCTGCCCATGTGGCCACCTGTATTAAGTCAAACCAGCCCATGTGGTCACATGTATTAAGTCAAACCTGCCCATGTGGTCACCTCTATTAAGTTAAACCAGCCCATGTGGTCACCTGTATTAAGTTAAACCAGCCCATGTGGTCACCTCTATTAAGTCAAGCCTGCCCATGTGGTCACCTGTATTAAGTCAAACCTGCCCATGGGGTCACCTGTATTAAGTCAAACCTGCCCATGTGGTCACCTGTATTAAGTCAAACCTGCCCATGGGGTCACCTGTATTAAGTCAAACCTGCCCATGAAGTCACCTGTATTAAGTCAAACCAGCCCATGTGGTCACCTGTATTAAGTCAAACCTGCCCATGTGGTCACATGTATTAAGTCAAACCTGTCCCCGTGGTCACCTCTATTAAGTCAAACCAGCCGATGTGGTCACCTGTATTAAGTCAAACCAGCCCATGTGGTCACCTGTATTAAGTCAAACCTGCCCATGTGGTCACCTCTATTAAGTCAAACCTGCCCATGTGGTCACCTGTATTAAGTCAAACCTGCCCATGTGGTCACCTGTATTAAGTCAAACCTGCCCATGTGGTCACCTGTATTAAGTCAAGCCTGCCCATGTGGTCACCTCTATTAAGTCAAACCAGCCCATGTGGTCACCTGTATTAAGTCAAACCTGCCCATGTGGTCACCTCTATTAAGTCAAACCAGCCCATGTGGTTACCTGTATTAAGTCAAACCAGCCCATGTGGTCACCTGTATTAGGTCAAACCTGCCCATGTGGTCACATGTATTAAGTCAAACCTGTCCCCGTGGTCACCTCTATTAAGTCAAACCAGCCGATGTGGTCACCTGTATTAAGTCAAACCAGCCCATGTGGTCACCTGTATTAAGTCAAACCTGCCCATGTGGTCACCTGTATTAAGTCAAACCTGCCCATGTGGTCACCTGTATTAAGTCAAACCTGCCCATGTGGTCACCTGTATTAAGTCAAACCTGCCCATGTGGTCACCTGTATTAAGTCAAGCCTGCCCATGTGGTCACCTCTATTAAGTCAAACCAGCCCATGTGGTCACCTGTATTAAGTCAAACCTGCCCATGTGGTCACCTCTATTAAGTCAAACCAGCCCATGTGGTTACCTGTATTAAGTCAAACCTCTCCCTGTGGTCACCTCTATTAAGTCAAACCAGCCCATGTGGTCACCTCTATTAAGTCAAACCAGCCCATGTGGTCACCTGTATTAAGTCCAACCGCCCATGTGATCACCTCTATCACATCAAACCAGCCAATGTGGTCACCTGTATTAGGTCAAACCTGTCCATGTGGTTACCTCTATTAAGTCAAATCAGCCCATGTGGTCACCTCTATTAAGTCAAACTAGCCCATGTGGTCACCTGTATTAGGTCAAACCTGTCCCTGTGGTTACCTCTATTAAGCAGTCACTCATATTAAGATGTCACTTTTTTCTTGTCCTGTCATAGAAAATTTCACATGAATTGAACCTCTTTTAAGAGGTCACCTATTTTGAAAGACCACTTTTTCTTTATTTCAAAGGTGACCTCTTAAGGCAGGTTGAATTGTGGTATAAAACATCTCTATTTGAATGGAAAACACAATAATAAAGCATTAAATTCTAAATTAGGAATTACAGAAACGTAAAAAAACATATCAGAGGGAACTAAATAAAAGTAAATTACAAATGTAGAGATATGTCACAATCAGGGGTTAGGGTTATGGTGCTTAACGTCACTTTCAATAATATTTCAGTTACATCGTGGCGGTCAGCTTTATTGATGGAGGAAACCAGAGTACCTGGAAAAAACCAACGACCTGTCGCAAGACACTGACAATCTTTATCACATAATGTTGTATCGAGTACACCTCGCCCTGAGTGAGATTCAAACTCACAACGCTACAACGTCACAATCAAGATAGACAACTACACCACCAGTCAACCATAGCATATTACAACTGAAGCTATATTTAAATACGATTATTAAATGGATGTTAATTAAAGGTGTTCTATTTTTAGTGCAACCTATGTGTCCATGTGACTGTGCTTACCAAAAGCGCCTTGACTACTGGGCATCACAAGGTGTTCCTAACCACACCATGGCAGAGTGGAGAGAAATCCTGGCACCCGTCTTGGATGAAATTAAGAAAAATCTAACAGTCAATAAAGCTAATTTATCGGCAACTATCAGAAAACTGTCGAGTGCACCGGATGAACGACAATCGTCCAAATCGGTCGGGTTTATTGGAATTGCCTTGATTAGTTTCGTGTGTGCCTCTTTTATATTAATTGATATAACATCGATTCGTAGACACCTCGCTGTTATTCGTGAAATGATTGGCCATGGTAGTGCTATAGAATGATGGTATAATGTGTCAAGAATAGGGGGTTATGGTGTTTAAGGTAGAGAAGGACAATATGGGCAAAAAAAAACTAGTCAATTAATTTTTTTGAATTTCATATATATTGTTCTTTGGGATGTACCTAATAAAATATCGAAATTTGAGAATAGGTTTCCAGGTTTATTTTAAAAATATTCCCTGAAAGAATTACCCCCCTCTGAAGTCCAAAAAAATGTCATTTTTTTTCACTTCTCCGTGTCATTAAGGTACTAAAAAAAAATAGCATATAATTTTTTTTAATTATCTGAGTATAATATGATAAATGAATATTTTGGAATATCTAAGACATAAATTTTTATAATTGTTCCATTTTTTTTTTCAAAATGGCTACCCTTTTTTGGCAATATAGCCTATAACTGGCTTTGGTGAAATCCAACAAAATTTGATTTTAAAGTGGAATAGAAAAAAATTGTGTCAATGAATTTAAAAAAAAAAAGAAGATATATCACATTACGCATATCCATGCTACATATCATTAAAAAATAAAGATATGTTTCCAGGCAAAAAAAAAAGTTAGGGGTTTAGAAAGACACCGTGGCATATACCCTTTTTTGTCAATTTCATAAAAAATGTCCACATTTTCACTTTTTTTTAATAAGACATTGAATAAATGAAAATAAAACAGGCAAAGATAATGTTTGCAAGGGAAAGCTTTCCTTTCTACGTGAAATAGTTAGAAAATTAAGCTGTCTACAATTCTTCCAGGGCAGGAAAAGTACATTTTTAGAGCTAATTTTGCACTCTTTAAGGTAGAGACCCACATTTCATACTAAAATAATTTGTCATTGCATTTCCTTAAAGCTGGCCAGATTTATTGCTTTTGTGGCAGACTTTAAGGAATTTAATTTAAAAATATAGGTCACCAGACTAATTTTCAAGATATAAAGCATTTAAATCTTTAACTTTTATAATGCATTTTATGTGAAATGTATAAATTCTCCTCAAAATTCTTCAATAGCGAAAAATCCTGTCATTTAAAATAACTAAATTTTTGATATAATATGGTGCATTTTGTTTTATTTTCAGAAGTGTAAGGAAAGTCTGGGGTCATAATATTAAAAACTTCAGTATTTAACAAAAACATGCAAAACTCATCATGTTCTAATATCATTTGAGACATGATTACCTCCCTTGACGAAATGCTTCATATAGCATTTTACACATATAATGTATTATTACCAAGAAATTACTGTATTAAATTTGCATTTCACTTTAATTTGAGAACTTGCACAAATCATATGCAGAAAATTCAAAAAGCAAAATACCCCATAAGAAATACTGCAAGCATAATTAATAATCATTACCACATTTTATTCAATATTCTTAAAAGTCATGTGACTAGTGTCAGTCTCTACCTTAACGCCACTTTGAATATTATATGAGCTATATCGTGGTTGTCAGTTTAATTGGTTGAGGAAACCGGAGTGCCCGGAGAAAACCCTCATCTGTCGCAAGTTACTGACAAACATTATCACATAAGTTGTATCGAGTACACCTCGCCATGAGAGGGATTCGAACTCATGATATGCAATGATTGCACCGGTATATGTAAATTCTACTGCCATACGATAACGACCACGACGGTAGTTAAATTAAATAAATGGTGGCGAAAATTGATAGAGATAGCACGTGAATACACGGTATCATAGAACCCGTGGTACCATACACAGAAGACTAAAGATTGAGCAACACGAACCCTATTAAAAACCACGGGTGAACTCCTGAACGATAAGTACTCCCTGCTGCACTGGTGACTAAATTTATGAGAGAAAAAAAAGATTAAAATCCATTAAAATCGTAGTTTTGTTCACGTGAACTATTTTCCCGCCATTTGTTCCACATAGTGAACCATTTTGAAGCATACATAATTTTATATAACATTTTGTAATATATTCTAGTCCATTTTTTTATTACTATTTCTTTTAAAACAAGGACAAATGTAATGTTGCGTGGATGAGATGATGATTCTTATATGACTTAAGTTAATAATGGTTAATTATATCTGTTATTTCGTAATTAATTAAATTATGCACACTTGTTTCGTCATGACCTATATATGGGTTTCACCAATCGTATGGAATTAATCAAAGTGTGTGTGTGTGTGTGTTTGTGTTTGGGTGCTTTATATTGCATGGCTTAAATTCATTTATATGGATGATATATATTGTTTTATTTGTTATGGTATATGTTTTTATATTCTGTAAAAAAATTTTCAGAGCTTATGTTTGCACTGTTTATAAAATGTCGAATCAAAATAAAACCTTCTTATCTTATCTTATCTTATCTTATCTATAGGTTTTAGGCTTATGATGTTTAACGTCACTTTCAATAATATTCCAGCTATATTGTAGCAGTTAGTTTTGTTGGTTGAGGAAACAGGAACACCGGTAGAAAACCACCGAACTGATGCAAGTCACTAACAAACTTTATCATATAGTGTTGTATCGATCACACCTCGCTACGAGCGGGATTCGAAATCACAACTTTAGTTGAGATAGGAACTGATTGCACAGGTAGTTGTGAATCCAACTATCATATGATCAGGGCCACGACGACCACTATCTTATTTACATGTATATAATAACTTGGATAGAATAATCAAAGTCCATCATTTTTGTTTCATGCACCTTACCACAAGTCCATCTGTACAATTTTGTAATGGGTAATTAGTGTTTCATGTTTATTTAACAGTACTTCAATTAAATCGTAGTGTTCAGTTTTATTGAAAACCAGATTACCCTAAAACTCGACGGAAACAACATACCTGTCGGAATTTTTTTATAAATTTGAATATATATAATATCGAGGCATGCATGGTAGTTCGCAAGAAAACTTAGATGATGTGAAAAGCCGTAAATCTAAGGACAGACAATCCACTAGTAAAATTTGTCTAATTTCATCTATATTACGGCGACTTATCTCCACAGATTTAAATTTTGTATACTGGATTCCACACTTTTAACTGATTAAGTGCTAGATGACACACAACATATGTTAGTTAAGTCCCCCAAACAAAGCTTTGGAGACTTATTGTTTTTGCTCCGTTTCTTCTTCTTATTATTATTATTCTCTCTTTCTCCTCTTTCTCCTTTCTTTCCGCGGACCATGAACTTGTTCACGGCAGATCTCAGGAACTACTGGACAGAATTTCATCAAACTTTGTGGAGTTATAGATATATGTTTCTAGTTGGTTTTCGAGTTTTCAGCTTTGTGGTAAAAGGGGTCAAAGTCATATTTTGAGGGGTTCAAATGGGGTGGGGGTTACTATAGAATCCTATTGGAAAGTTGAAATTTCGTACATTAATGTTGATAACTTCTATATGAATAATGATAGAGACATAAAATTTGACATAGTGATAGGTCACCATCAGAGAAGCAATTCTGTGTTTTCAAAATTTTCGAGATGTCTGCCATTTTCAAAATGGCTGCCAAAACACGGTACAAAAAATGGGCGGTAACAATTCAACATTGCCCGATATCATCAACATTTGATATGTGGGTAGATAATGATGTCCCGAATTGATTGCCGACATTTAAAAAATTCTACCGATTGCCATTTTCAAAATGGTCGCAACAATACCGCATATATTCAACATTGTCCGATATCATCCAAATTTGATATGTGGGTAGAAAATGATGTCGCAAATTGATTCCTGACATAGAAAAATTTCTACCGGTCGCCATTTTCAAAATGGCCATCACAATACCGCACAAATTCAACATTGTCCGATTTCAACGACATTTCATATGTGGGTAGATTATGATGTCCCGAAATGATTCCTGACATCGAAAAATGTCTATTGGTCGCCATTTTCAAAATGGGCGCCACAATACCGCACAAATTCAACATTGTCCGATTTCAACGACATTTCAAATGTGGGTAGATTATGATGTCCCGAAATGATTCATGACATCGAAAAATTTCTACCGGTTGCCATTTTCAAAATGGCCGCCACAATACCGCAAACATTCAACATTGTTCGATTTCAAAGGTAGCTTTTAATTTATTTTTTAAACTGGTTGTCTGTGGTCTCTTTGGGAGACTTCATAACCGCTAGATTATAATCATATCTTGTTGTTTCTTGTCTTTGGTCTTGTATATGGAAAAACTTAGCTTAGAAACGTCCTTGTAATCGTGCCACATAACAACTATTAATTACTCTCCACCAAAGCTTTCTCCTAGATAATCAATGCCTATGTCAAGGACAGGATAACCGTTTATATCGCCGCTCAAATGAACAAAGTTTGCACTTAGGCTTGCAGTCGTAGCAGTCAAAGCAGAATTTAATATAAACTGATTGGTTTGCATGAAAGTTGCTGTTCATATCAATAAATCTGACAATTGTCCTCCACTGGAAGCAGTCCTTTGATGGTTCAGGTATTGTTTGCCTCAGTAACTCAGCGGATGATTCTGAACCGTATAAATGTGAATATGTCTTAACAAACCAGACAGGATGAGGAACAGATATTCGTGTTGCACTATCAATGATACCACCTTTAACATATTTCTCCACTAAAAGGTTCCCGGATTTGATATCTACCATTTTTGTAACAATGTTATTCGTGGTTCGCCCCCGCTCGCAAAGTTGCTATGTAATTTTGAAACTAGCATCAGATAAGAAATGTATTTTGTATATTTCCGGGTTTATCCTCAAAAGTTGCTTTAACACGACATAAAAAGCATTATCAGGTTTAAGTGAAGGAGTATCCGTGAATGATCCCAGTTTTCCCACCATGTACTCTGCTCCATACAAAAACAATGATATATTCCATACAGTCCATCTCCCTGTAAATATATTATACATAAACGTTAGAGAATACCGAAGGGGCAATCAAAATGAACAATCCAAAGTCTATTATAACGACGGACGGGTCACAACCATGCTCCTTTAACACACGAAACATTGATTCATAACTTGTCTGAGTCTTTCTCTGTAAGAGTACGTACACTAATGTAACACAAACTCCAGAAACACGACCCTGGATGACATAAAGTTGCATAAATATACTGGGTGCCATTGCGAAGTTATCATCCATGCACCAAGCATCGGAATTTGCAAGTTTCTGGATATGATGTTCTTTGGCAAAGATCATGACACGTTCATCAGCATCTGGAGCATTGTCATGGACCAAGCACCATCTATGTCGAGTTCCTGTAGTGTCTGAGGTTCCCTTGGTCTATGTTGGGCACGAACTGTTCTTAAAACACGCTTGCAGGTATCGGAACTTGGTATGTATGTTTTGGCGTCATCTGGAAGCCGGGCATTTGCATGCGTGAAGATCTGGTTTGGCTTGTCCAGTGTTAACTTGGCTTTTCTTTTCATGGCGTGTCTGCATTTGGCAATGGTAATAGCATTTTCATCTGGCTGGTGGCTATGTGGTTTCTTCATATCTGGATTGTCCATGTTTTTGGAGGTTTGCAGTATTGCTGTATATTTGACTGTATCATCTCTGTTCGCACAACGCCATATCAGTTTGTCAGTTGTTTCATTTTTTTTTGTATACATGAAACCTTCAAAGCAGAGTTTTTGCCCTCCACGCTTTGTTGCAATAACTTCCATAGTACTATTATCAGTGACTTTTTTTCTTAGCTTAAATGATTATAAATTCTCAGTAATATTATATATACTTTAAGTGGGCTTGTGTATATTTGTGCATTACAAGCTAAATCAAAATTTGAGAAAATACCGTAAAAAGTTAATCTTTTGAAACTACAAGATAAAAGAGAATGGTCTTGTATGATGTATTAATTAATCTGACAATCATAAATTCAAAGGTAATATTTTCTTTTTATAATTAGTTTTTTATTAACTAATTAAAATGAATACTGCTGTCTAAAAAAACACAGTAATTATTCCCTTTGAATTTTGTATTCATTAAAATTTGGAAAACCATTTATTTTATTACATCTGATTGTTTGATTAAAATCATAATAATCTGGAAAACCAGTTATTTTATTACATGTGATTGATTGATATGGAAAATTGTTGAGATGAATAACAAGTTTTAGATTTATTTAATTATTTAATTTATTGATTGTTTGATTAAAATTATAATAATCTGGAAAACCAATTATTTTATTACATGTGATTGTTTGATATGGGAAATTGTTTAGATGAATAACAAGTTTTAGATTTACTTACTTATTTAATTCAATAATTTGGCCGAAACGTCCATTGTCAGAAACGTCCTTGTCCGAAAAGTCCATGACCGAAACGTCCTAGGCTGAAATATCCTAGGCCGAAACGTCCACTGGCCGAAACGTCCGCCGATCAAAGAAACTGGAGAAATAGGGTATCCACGACGACGAAAAACAAAACATATGCACAACACAATATGTGTTGGACACCACTATATGCAAACAAACACAAATGACGTACATAAACCATGAACCCTGCTACAAACAACTGGAGGTAAAGACGAACCGAACATCGTTCTTATGCAGAAATCGTAATTGACATCACAACACCTCAAGTACGATAGGTTGTGGGACCGAGTCCTTGTCGAGTCGAACCAAAGACAATCAAATTGGTATTCGTTGCTTTTCCGCTAAACACGCAAAGATTGGTTGGATCGGAATCAGGATAATTTGTCCAAGGAGAGCAACATGTCCACTCGCGGATTGTTGTTCAAGTGAACTAGCACAATAACAATGAAACTAAGCGTGCTGGTCTAGTAGAAAGCGAATATCATTATCATCTCATCGTATTTAGCTTGTTCGCTCCATTACATAGATGACAAATTGTTCATTTGGCGTTAAGCAACAATCATTCACTCACAAATTGGTTGACCGTTACGAAATATCCATTTCTCAATTGGCAATATATTTTTTCTTTTCACGTATTTGTGTTATTTTCATTATCTACCACTGACACCAATTTTACCAGCCTGGACTATGAGTAATATTGGGGGTGTCATACCTTCGCGAGCACCTGGGTTCATCTCCGTTTTTCATGGGGTCCGTCTTGCTCATTACTTAGTTTTCTGTGTTGTGTTTTTCATTTCATTAATTAAAATAAATTTCAAGGAGTGCCACTGAAATAGCTTTGTCATATCAGTTGTTGTGCTTCCATGAGGTTCAACGCTTACACGATATGCAATGTATTAGCATGTGTTTCATAGAAGTCAATACTTCCCCAATCTGTCATACTGTATCCACATCTCCAAGGTTCACAACTTACTCAATCTGTGATATTGTATCCACATCTCCAAGGTTCACAACTTACTCAATCTGTGATATTGTATCCACATCTCCAAGGTTCACAACTTACCCTATCTGTGATATTGCATCCACATCTCCAAGGTTCACAACTTACTCAATCTGTGATATTGTATCCACATCTCCAAGGTTCACAACTTACCCAATTTGTGATATTGTATCCACATCTCCAAGGTTCACAACTTATCCAATCTGTGATATTGTATCCACATCTCCAAGATTCACAACTTACCCAATTTGTGATATTGTATCCACATCTCCAAGGTTCACAACTTATCCAATCTGTGATATTGTATCTGTATGAAACGTTCGAAGACACCAAAGAGGTAGTCAGAAACTGTAAATCGTAGGACGGACAATAGAAAGACCAACTGTAAAAAGACAAAAGACAAACCACTGATCTACAAATCACTGGAAAGAAAACTAAAGATTGTTCAACACAAACTCCATTCTGAAGCGGGGTTGAACCCATATGCTCCAGAATGGTAAGTAGTTCCTGCTTCACTAGTGACACCCGTTGCATTTCTTTGGAAATGCCTGTACCAAGTCATGGTCATTAAGGTCTTCACAGTTTTCCGGTTGTTGACTGATTTTGTCTGTTTATATACTTATGAGTTTTGACTCACCCTTTGGAAGATTGTTCGGTGTTCGGGAATTTTGTTATTACCCATATATACTCTAGTGATACACCCTGTTATATGTCGTGAATGAAGACAGGAACAGCTAATGATTACGACAAACGGAACACATCGATGTATGTTTGTCTAAGCAGATGTTCTAGATTTGTCCATCCTGTCGTCGAAGGTATAATGTATGCCTTGAGCTGTAATCTCAGTCAGGTCACTCCTATATTTTTCAATTTTAAAGGTGCTAATTTTTATAACAACAAAACCAAGCTATAATACAACATAAGAACATAAGAACAATATCATATTAGTCACATGAGTATCAGAACACCATGCTATACTACAATAAAAGAACAAAATCATATTAGTCACATGGGTATCAGAACACCATGCTATACTACAACAACAGAACAAAATCATATTAGTCACATGAGTATCAGAACACCATGCTATACTACAATAAAAGAACAAAATTATATTAGTCACATGAGTATCAGAACACCATGCTATACTACAATAAAAGAACAAAATCATATTAGTCACATGGGTATCAGAACACCATGCTATACTACAACAAAAGAACAAAATCATATTAATCACATGGGTATCAGAACACCATGCTATACTACAACAAAAGAACAAAATCATATTAGTCACATGGGTATCAGAACACCATGCTATACTACAACAAAAGAACAAAATCATATTAGTCACATGGGTATCAGAACACCATGCTATACTACAACAAAAGAACAAAATCATATTAGTCACATGCGTATCAGAACACCATGCTATACTACAACAAAAGAACAATATCATATTAATCACATGGGTATCAGAACACCATGCTATACTACAACAAAAGAGCAAAATCATATTAATCACACGGGTATCAGAACATTACTGGAACAAAATAGGTAAAATAGTTGTCAAAGCAGTACCAAATTCAATAGAAGTGACATGTAGATATTTTAGTATTAGCCAGGAACCCATGATTTAACTATTAGGATGGCGGGGAGCTATGCTTTCTCCCAAGTTAGATTTTGTTTGCACAAAACAGTAAATCAGATAGGCTTACACATGAATATACCAAAAATACCAAAATATCTTGTTGTAATATCTTACTGTTAGATAATTTATTAATTTCCATCTATCAGGTCAAGAATTGTTTTTTCTCTAAAATATGGCAACATAAATTGAAACGAAACATAGCCCCACTCCCACTAATAGTTAAATAATCGTTCCCTTAGTAACGATATAAACAATGTTTTTCCCTAAAGCATCCTAAACAATTGCTATAGATATTGAACAATTATGGATTTTTCATTCGACGTATATACCATAACAAGTCACGCCTGTATTAGCAAAAATTTCATAGAAGAGTTGAAAGTCTTGCTTGAAAGACCATTTTTAAGTTCAAACTTTGTGGCAAAAATCGCTTAATTATCTAAAACTAATAATCTAATAGAAAAAAGAGCATATTATTTAAACTTTATTATCAAGTATGGGAGTGAAATAGTATATGACATGGACATAGAGATGAAGTATGCACGTTTTAAATGTGTAGCGATATTAATCAGTGCATTCATATTGTGTAAGTATAATTTGATTTTTGTTGTACTATAAGTTTTTAATCATAGAAACATAGATAATGTATGTCAGTGACTTGCTGCATGTCGGTGGTTTTCTCTGGGTACTCCGGTTTCCTCCACCAATAGAACTGCCGCCACGATATAACTGAAATATTGTTGAAAGTGGCGTTAAACACCAAAACCCTATCCCTATTAATTGTAATGTATTGTTTCACCTGTTATCGATACACTATTATAAATTTACAGGAGAGTTTTGGGCCCATGGAAATAGCTTAACGACTCCACTTTTTATTGAAGTGTATGGAAAGTGAGTGGCCATGTATTTATGTGTTAGGGGTATCGCTTTTGGCTCTTTCTACCATTTTTCTATTGGATTGAACTGTTCCGCCAATGTTGTAATTTTTAGTTTTTTTAATTTTGTTAGATTATCTTAATTATTTATGATTTATTAAAAAAGTAAAATTTTTAGTATTAACCTCAGTCGGACTATTTTCAGATTGTGAGTGACACGGTTGAATTTACACACCGATAAACTCCTGCAAAATCGCAATTAATCCTATAATAAATTTTATTTCCAATTATGTAGAAGTACAAGTCACATCAAATTAACTTTTATTACCCATTCGAAATTATCTGTTTTGTGCGTTATTATACAAAGAAAAAGAAAGCATGATCAGGGGGGTAGCCAGGGTAACATCAAGTGTAAGTGGCGAGGGGTCTTATGTAATATGGACGTCTACGGCTGCAATCGGGTAATGGGCGGTTCCTGATGGGGATTAGTGGCAAAAATAGGGATTCTTCAAAATTTCCCAAGATTTCCTCGAAATTGACATTCTTGCTAATAACCATGCAAACATCCGAAGATCGTTATAGCAAATTGATCGGAACGTTTTTGAAGGAGTTATTGATATTGGTTACTCATTGTATTGCAATATGCACATTTGTAAAACGTTACGGAAGTTTGGTCGGAGTAGCTTAGTAATTTGTAAGTGGAATATTTAATCAAAAAGTTTGTGCACAAAAATCATCCTATATTTTAATTGGGAATTATAAATATCTTTCTCAAAAGATGAAAGAATGTCGTCTGCTTTTTCGGTCAATAATAAACCTAAATTACCATTTGCTTTTCTGGAAATTGTATCATTTTTCATCGGTTTACAATAATACATATATGATTTAAAATTCTCTTTTTTTGGTTCAAAAAGTTGTGTATATGAGTGGGTTTTTTCGTCAATATAGCTACACTCCTGATAATTAAACGGATAATTTGATAAACAAAATATAAAATAATTCATGGAACACATAATGTTTTAACATGGGTTGGCAGGATAATAGGATTTCATCCCGAGTTGTAGCAAGGGATAAAATTTGCTAATATTCCTCCAACCCATATTGCGATTCTGATATGTCTAACAGTACAAATATGTTAGTACACTTTGATGAGAAACACGGTAATTTATGCTTGCGTTTGCGGGCAGAGCTCGTACACAATTTATGTGACGCAGGATGGCTGTTCTATCTTCCATGCTGTCAAATTCGAACAAACGAAAGCTCATCAACGTGTGCTCTTTCGACGGGCAAGTGTTATTGAAGGAATAGCCGTTTGTTTGTTTGTATGCCTCTTGATGGTGTTTAACGCCACTTTCAACAATATTTCAGTTTTATCGTGGCGTCAGTTTTATTGGTGGAGGAAATCGGAGAACCCGGAGAAAATCACCGACCTGTCTCAAGTCACTGACAAACTTTATCACATAATGTTGTGCACTTCGCCCTGATCGAGATTCGAGCTCACAACATCAGTGGTGATAGACACTAATTGCATAGGTAGTTGTAAATCCAACTATCATACAATCACGGCCACGACGGTCCACTGGAACAGCTGTAACAATAATATTATGCTTATTCAAGTACACATCGCATATTTGTCAGTTATTGTGTTTTTAATATTTTATCAACATTGTGTGATTTTATAAGGTGGTTTAAATGTGTGGACAGCACATGTGCAAATGAGAATTTACAAGGTAATACATCATTGGTTTATTTACAAAGAGAAAGAAGGACGTCATATTAGAAAGTATATTATATTTATATCTCCTTGTATAGAAGAAAACCTGCAGCTATGAAGGTTGGGAAAAACAATATCGCTAGAACATCAGCGAGTCCGACAAACTATCATGTTTTGTCCATTCGGGTTAATTGCTCCGAAAGACCTTTAAATTATTTGGTTTTCCAGTCTGTTGACTATCAGCCTACCCGATGAACATTATTCCAGAAATCAGTTTTCCTCGCTAAGTTGGACATCTATGATTTTATTACCCATAATAAATAATAATGGAACTTTTTTGACATTTTAAATGCTTGAAAATTAACTTCAATCTAATTTTGATAAATATTAAATGCGTAAATTTGAATAGACGTCATTATTGATTGAAACTCTACCTAACAACATATTCATAAAAAAATATTTTTCACCGACACTGAATAAATTCATTTTTATATTGATTTCTTAAGGATGTTTAACAATAAATTCTAAAATACAATATCCTTTTGTTTAAATATTTAAAAACTTAAAATATCAGCAGCTTTAATTAAACTTCACTATAGGTAAGGGAGTGAAATAATATGTGACAAGGACTTCAAGATGAAGTATATACATTTTAAATGTGCAGTGATATTACTTAGTGCGTTCATATTGGGTAAGTATAATTCAATTTTTTCTTGTACTAAACGTATTTTACATAGGGGTAAATAAACATTAGAGAATACTGAAGGGGAAATCAAAAATGGACAATCCAGAGAAACTGACAACATAGGCGAGGAAAAAACAAAACAAAAACACAACAGAATATATAATAATGTGCTGTTCGACTTGTTATCTGTACAATATTTATCATTCACCAGTTATCTTAATTAAATATGATTGATTAATTAAGATAGTATATTTCTTAGTATCAATTTCATGATATCCCACTAAATCGTATTCAAACTGTAATAAATTAAAAAAACAAAATTAATTATAATACAATAGAGATCTTCTGCTATTATACCAATAGGGAAAATAGAAAAAAGTAAGAAGCAAGAAAGAAAAAATATAACTAAATAATATTTAGAAAAAAAATAAATAAAAAACATCAAAAAAAAAAACAACAACAAAAAAAACAACAAACAATCAAAAATCAAACAAACAAACAGACAAAACAACCAAACAAACTAAGCAATCAACAAAACAAACGTAAATAAAACGGAAAAAGCAGGAGGTCTGGGATTTAAATATTGTTTGATATTCATTTGATATCATTGAAATATAATAAAACGGATAATTGGAATAACTGCAGTTATTAAGATTGAGGCAGAAAATTAAAAAAATAAATATTATTTTAGACTCAAATGTACAAGGAGAAGGGTAATACAAACGAAATTTTAGTTTTAGTGCGGACGACGCGTTTCTTGATAAACCTTCATCAGGCACGCTCAACAACAAAAGATTGGAAAACAAAATAATTGAATAACTTCTCCTTCCACTTTGAAATAAATGATCTATCATGCGCAAACTCTCTTATTTGCAAGAGAGAAATTCGGTCTTGTTATTGAAATAACCCAACTGTAAATCAAGGTGTTTTTTATTGTCCATTTCAAAGCATGCAACAATATGACTTACAAAAAGTGAAGAAACAAATAATCTGACATTCAGCATCATTAAAATAGAATTGACAGTAAATAAAACAATCCCTAGTTATTTGTCAACATATTCCAGTCAAATGACTCCCATGAACATCAAACTTCATTAAAATTAATGTAGTTGTAAATTAATGTTCTGTAGTTTTAAATTCAATTTTGGGATATATATCTCCCTATTTTTGTTTTGTTCTAAATTTGTGTGTAGAATGATCTCTGAATGAAAACACCTTATCTAAAGTACCTTTTGCATTGGTTTCTGTTTTATTTTCCCTTGAAATGTATATCATATAACTCTATCAGTAAAACACTCCTTTTGAAAATTCCTTGTGAGTTCGACTCCCGTTTATTGCGAGGTATACCTGATACACCATTATGTGATAAAGTTTGTCAGTGACTTGCGACAGGTCGATTGTTTTCTCCGGATACTCAGGTTTCCTCCACCAATAAAACCGACCGTTACGATAAGCACAAAACCAAATCTGACTGAAAACGTCTTTCATAGAGTACAATTTGCATTTGGTTTCTGCCCCCTTGCAATGTATATTATATTGCTCCATCAGTAGATATTACCTTTTGATTGTTTTATGTATATATTGTGATATTTTGATTCTTTACTGCATACCTAAACTGTATTCGTTCATTACTGCGTTGTTCAGTGACTCCCGATTCACTTTTGATTTTCGAAATTAGAAAACAAATACAGGTATACAGTTTATTACATAGATTTTGCACTTTTTTGCACAATATGACGTTAGACCAATTAAGAAACGCACTTTCTACGCAGTAAAATAAATATAGAATAACGGCAGTTATGAACGTCGAGACAGACATTATCGCTAGTATCATAGCGAGTCCGATATGAAGAGTTATGGGCTAGTGATAATGTATGACGTTATTATTTTCATAGGTAACGTCATAATGAGCTTGACATCCATCATACTCACCAACATTTTGCAGTATATTGACAATATCACTCGATGATTTTAAAGGGAAAATGTCCAAAACCCCAACAAGCGTTCTTATTTCACTGCCTGAATTACCTGTTTTTGGTTCGCTTGAAATTCCATTATTTTGATGCTATCTTTGTATTAAATGCATGTCAGTTATAATTAGCAACTGAATATGTTGCTAATATCTATTTTTGGCTGTCCTGGCTGTCCAATCTTTTAATCATGAACTTAACGAAGGCTATCACAGAAACTCACCGCCCACACTAATTTCGATATCTACCTTGGTATGTAGTAAAAAATGAAAAAAAATTACAACGCTGTCGGAACAATTTCAAAATCAAATATAAAAATCGTAGAAAGTCGATATCACTAAAATACAAATGCATGACCGCTCACGTTCTTGGCTTCAATGAAACCTTCGGGATTAAGCCAGTTTATGGACCGAAACCTTCCCTCTTAGTGAAATGATGTTGACATGCAAGTGTTTTCCACATGTGATTAAAATGGCAACCATCACATATAACCAGACGAACAACGTTTTTGATTAAAACGTAGATATCAAATTTAGTGCGCACGACTCGTTTCTGGAATAACATTCATCAGGTACGCTCAAAATCGAAAGATTTGAAAGCCAAATAGTTTAAAATTTTGAGAGCAATAAAACCAAAGAGCTTAAACAGGATAGCCAAAATAGGCTAAGGTGACCTATATCTGAGGGTGGAGAACCTTAGTTTTATTAATCAAAATAGGCTAAGGTCACCTATGTCTGAGGGAGGAGAACCTTAGTTTTATTAATCAAAATAGGCTAAGGTCACCTATGTCTGAGGGAGGAGAACCTTAGTTTTATTAATCAAAATAGGCTAAGGTCACCTATGTCTGAGGGAGGAGAACCTTAGTTTTATTAATAATTACATTATTTGGGAACTCTAAATTTCAGTAAAAATATATATCTAATAAACCCTGTGAGTGCCAAAGCACTTACTACTGGGTGGATGATACAAATGGCTTTAAAGGATGTCAGTAATGTTCTTTTATATGATTCACTGACATTTTAATAGCATGCATTTTGCACATTTAAATATAGAAATCTTAGACTTTAATGAAGGTAATTGTCGGTTGACATATGTTTACACATCACTTATCCTTTCATCCAAACAATCGATCGACACAGTTTTGTACATCACTTAAGCTTTAGTAAATGATGGAACAAGACCCGGCTAAGCTATTGCTAAACGACAAGCATTTACTTAGTTGACATATCAGTTGCATCAGAAATTTCACCTTTGCTGGAAATATGATCAGAATTAAATTTAAAACAGCTTGCACTGATTATCTTTGTGAACATAATAATTTATATAAGTCTATAGGTTTTTATGGTGCTCAACGCCATTTTCAACAACATTTCAACTATATCGTGACTGTCATTTTTATTGGTGGAAGAAACCGAACTACCTGGAGAAAACCATCGACTTGTCGCAAGTCACTGACAAACTGTATCACATAAAGTTGTGCATCTCGTCCTGATCGAGATTCGAACTCACAACATTAGTGGTGATGAGTGCTGATTGCACAGGTAGTTGTAAATCCATCTACCATACGACCACGGTAACGACGGCCCTCCTCGTTTGATGGAAATCTGATAATTATATCAGAATTAAAATTAGAATAGCTTGCACTGAATATATGTGTAAACAGAATAATTTATTTGAGCATATTGGCAATTATATTTTTGTTAAAAGCTGACTAATGCTTCACTAATTTGTCTTACGATGACTTTTTATGCTATCCTATATTCAAACAATGTTTGAGGCCATATGCTTTCTTTGACAGAACTATGACTTTTCATCGGGTGTGTAACAATAGTAATACGACGGGTACCGCATGTGCAGCAGGATCTATTAACCATCCAGAGGTATCTGAGTTTTTGGTAGGGTTGATGTTGTCCATATATTTAGTGTTCTGTGTTATACTTTGCAGATCGTTGTTGACAGTGAGGGACAATTAATAACGAAACTTTAAGACAAAAGAGATGATTTCAATTTTCCGATTGTGAGCTTTCCATTTATATGTAGCAACTTTCAAGCAGCCCCTGCATATGGAGTATATATCTCTCAGTTGATACAATATTTCAGAGCTTGTGGTTCCTTTCAGGATGTCCTTGATAGAGAGTTGCTGCTCACAAGGAAGCTACTGAACCAAGGTTTCCTCTTTGTTATGTTGAAGTCATCACTTCGAACGCTTTACGATCGCCATCATGACTTGATTGACCGCTATGGAATATCTGTGTCACAAATGACCACGGATATGTATGTTTCACTTGTTGTAAGCACTTCCCGGTACTTATTCAGAAATTATCGCCGGGTTTGTAACTATATTAACACGACGGGTGCCACTAGTGGAGCAGGAACTGCTTACCCTTCTGTAGCACCTGAGTTCACTCCCGGTATTTATTGGTGTTCGTGTTACTCGATCTTTTTCTTTTGGCTATGGTGGTGTCTGTTCTTCTTCGATATACGGATTATGATTACCCCTTTGTTAACTTCAAACTCTTCTTGTCATTTTGTTTCTTGTTGTGGTCATTGCATTGTCAGTTCTTTTTCGATTTAAGACTTCTCAATACCCCTTTTACACTTTGATAGTTTAACAAACTCGAGTGGAGAAAGACAACCTATATATTTATTCATAGATAAATATGACATACCGGGTCTTTGTAAATTTTTAATTTCAAATATGCAATTAATTAAAAGTTGAAATTGGAAGAAAGTCATTTGATTTAATTGCTTTACATTATTTTATGCTTTGCTGCTATTGCATATCATATTTAATATTTAATGTGTATCGTTTCATGTTGGGCTTTAATGGTCATGAATGAGTGATTGTTATTAGTCAGAGTATCACTTTCTATAATTGATTTTAAGTTTTATTAATTAGATATACTGAGATTGGAGGGCCTGGGTGGTTCAATGAATTAAGTAGTTGGACTACCTAACAACTCATACAACCCTATCACCAATACATCGTGGGTTCGCGCCCGGCTTTGTAAGTTACAAAAAAGGGTGCACCCGACTCGCAACCGCAAGTGATACAGTTTACCAGTTACTTGCCCATGGTCGATGGTTCTCTCCTGATACTCCGCCTTCTTATACCACTAAAACTGGTCGCCCATGATATAGTTGAAATATTGCTGAAAGTGGTGATAAACACCAAAAATCAAAATCAAAATCAAATAATATACTAACATTGGCTATGCATAGACCATTTTAACATTTCAGACCAAATGAAAAATAATAAACATAGGCAAAATCGATACCCTTAGTACATAAACACATAAGCGCTCAGTGTCCTTGCTTCAGTGAAATCACATACTACCACAAAATAATGCGTGAGTCCAGGTACGTCGACAAAAGGATATTCATATCTTCGTCCTTGACAGTCGTCCGGGAATACATATCTTCAAAGTCGAAGAATCCTATAAATTGGTTCAATAGAAGAACGAATCCAATTAGCGAGCTAGAAGAATGTGAAAAGAATATTTAAACAGTGATCGTCAACAATTCCACCAATATCAACAAAACCAACAGTCACCTGCCATTTTAACTGATCACCTTGAACACCAAGAAGGTTTAAACAGTGATGGTTATCAATTCCACTATTATCAACAAAACGAGTAATCACCTCTCATCTTAACTGAACTCTCTGAACACAAACAAGTTTAAACAGTAATGGTATCCAAGTCAACCAATATCAACAAAGAGAACAATCACTTCAATGGGCATAAAAAAGACGACGAGTTAGGGTATTGGAAATCCAGATCCTGTCTTGGAACAGGCACAAATATGAGGAGATATTGGGTTTCCATCCCTCACCTCTTGATAACTGGATCTTCAACGGCAATATAAACACCACATGCTATCAACAAAATGAATGACAACATAAACATTAACAGTACAATAGCAGAGTCAGTGAGTGGTCGTAGTTAACTGACTACTAGCTAGGAAGGCCGATCTCTAGTTTGATTTATTAAATGTATATACGATATAGGATTTCTGTTGACTTCACCGCCTCCAAATATCAAATACCCGGATGTTCGGAAAAGAGAATCGAATTTTCAATATCTTAAAACGATGCATAACAATCAGTAGTATACTATGTATATAATAATGTGGTCTTGTCCAGTTAATATGCCAAAATATTATCCAGGTCTGAGAGACATATTACCCGACCGAAGGGGATGATAATACGGTATGTCTCTCAGACCTGGGTAATATTTTGGCATATTATCTGGACAAAGACCACATTAATCTCATTATTATACAGAGTGTCTAAGTGTCCAGGTAATATGCCAAAATATTACGCAGGTAATATGCCAAAATATTACAGTATCTAATATCACTACAGAAACTTACACAAAGTATAATAATGTATTCTCTAATTCTTGTTCAATTTTCACACTTCTCAACCCGTGTGAGAAAAAAATCGATAATCAACGTGTGGATCACTTTGTCCTCAGTCGCTGATTGGTCAATTACGCAATTATGTCTCAACCCGTGGGGGAGATAAGAATTTCACGCTACTTTTCCCGTAAAAATGTTATGTTTCGCAAAATGTCATTGTGTCAATAAAATCGTTAAACTAACCGTAATTAACCGTACCGTCATCAAGAACCCCTCATCTGGAATATTGTCCCTTCTCCATCACTGCTTCAAAAACATTCCTTAACGGGTGTGACGTCAATTGAAGTGTACGTCAGTGACGTCATTGAACGTCGATTTGAGAAAGTGAAAACGGCCATATATTTTGTTAAATTAGTGAGAAAAAGAATCAAACAAATTTTAGTGGTTCATTAGAGAAACAATCTCTCACATTGTTTCCCGTTTATTACGATAATTTCTCAAATCTCGATAGTTAAATTTTTACATTTTAAAGTTCTCGGTTAAACGGGAAACAATGTTAGAGACTATATGTGTATATCTGTTTAATCCGGGATCATCCAAGCACAACATTGAATAATACTTTAATATTACTTCATTGCCAATTGAAACTCATGACAATTCAGTGCTTTTTTTAAATCCCGACTTCTACCAGGAAGAAGGATTTTTGTCCTTTGGCCCTTCTTTGCATGTATTAATATTATAATTTTCTCTAACTCTAAGCAAACATTAAGCAATGTTGCGTGGTGTTAACAAATAGGATATAACAGGAATATAGCGTTGTTTATTTTTCCTTATCAACATTGTTGTATTTTACAATGCAATCTAGTTGTAATTAGTGTTATATAATATATATGAGGTGATTCTTTGGGACATGATATGAATTAGTACCCTCTATGTGATGCATCATAGCGCTACATCAACGGCAGATAACGTTTGTGTCACTTCCCAGTGAAATACGATTAGTATTTCGACTTCTGATACAAATCAAGCACTTTCGACTCTGACCAATATGTCATTACTGTATCTATCTCTTCCCTTTGGTTGTCTTGTTCCCAGAGACTTTGAAGCTATTTAGCTTTAAAATAGTTTGGCTTCAATCGTACATGATGAAGGTTATTCTAGAAACGCGTCGCTTAAATACAATTGACAAATATAATTGTCTGCGTACTAGTGACTGGTCTCAGGGTTTAAACCAGAGATCTGCCCAACGCATACCAAAATGGAATGCAAATATTGTGTTTCCGATTGATGGAGGTGTTATGTTATAGGTCATGCCATAATACGGACAATCTCGCCATCTGAAAAAGGACAAATGACAAACAATGATCTACAAACTACTTCTCAGAAAACTAAAGATTAAGCAGCTTAAAGATACCAAAGGTGTAATCAGAAGCCGTAAATCGAAGGACAGACAATATAATGGAAAAATACAAATGCCAAACGATGATGTAAAGCACTACAGAGAAAGCTAAAGATCGAGCAACACGAACTCCAATAAAAACCGGAGGTGAACTCGGGTGCTTCGGAATGATAGTCAGCTTCTGCTCCTCTAGTAGAACCCGTCGTGTTACTTTAGTTACAAAGACCGTCGTCAATACGTTTTTTCTCAGTGCAGTTTGTACCTATTTACCTAAGCATCAATATTTTAATGATTATAAGTATGAATATATCCAAGCATTTAATCAATTAATTGTTATTACAGTAATTAAAAGCCATTTCTAATTAATTACGTGTTTTATGGGTTATTTACTGGTCAATGAAAAAGACCAACATCAATATAAAAATGTTCTGAGTAGATTAAACGATAAATACCAACTAATAAATTGAATTGACTTGAATAATATGCCAAATATAAAAAAGTAATTAAAAACCATTTCTGATAAATTATTAATTACTCGCTTTGTGGGTTATTGGTCAATGAAAAAAAAACATCAATATGAAAATGTTCCAGAGATGAATCAATTCAACTAGAAATGGCTATTACTAAATTGACTTGTACGTTCAGCTAAAATAAAATCCAGTGTTTTCTTGTTAAACCTCATTATATCGTAGATGCTCAATTGCAGTCAACCATTAAATCTACTCAAATGACTGTGAAACATTTTAAGTATGAAACAACTGCTGGCAATACCAAGCACATTAATATCACGTTGTAAGTATGAAACAACTGCTGTCAATACCAACCACATTAATATCACTTTGTAAGTATGAAACAACTGCTGTCAATACGAAGCCCATTAATATCACGTTGTAAGTATGAAACAACTGCTGTCAATACCAAACACATTAACATCACGTTGTAAGTATGAAGTAACTGCTGTCAATACCAAGCACATTAATATCACGTTGTAGGTATGAAACAACTGCTGTCAAAACCAAGCACATTGACATCACATTGTAGGTATGAAACAACTGATGTCAATACCAAACACATTAATATCACGTTGTAAGTATGAAACAACTGCTGTCAATACCAAACACATTAATATCACGTTGTAAGTATGAAACAACTGCTGTCAATACCAAACACATTAATATCACGTTGTAAGTATGAAACCACTGCTGTCAATACCAAACACATTAATATCACGTTGTAAGTATGAAACCACTGCTGTCAATACCAAACACATTAATATCACGTTGTAAGTATGAAACAACTGCTGTCAATACCAAACACATTAATATGAAACAACTGCTGTCAATACCAAACACATTAATATGAAACAACTGCTGTCAATACCAAACACATTAATATGAAACAACTGCTGTCAATACCAAACACATTAATATCACGTTGTAAGTATGAAACAACTGCTGTCAATACCAAACACATTAATATCACGTTGTAAGTATGAAACAACTGCTGTCAATACCAAACACATTAATATCACGTTGTAAGTATGAAACAACGGCTGTCAATACCAAGCACATTAATATCACGTTGTGAGTATGAAACAACTGCTGTCAATACCAAACACATTAATATCACGTTGTAAGTATGAAACAACTGCTGTCAATACCAAGCACATTAATATCACGTTGTAAGTATGAAACAACTGCTGTCAATACCAAACATAGTAATATCACGTTGTAAGTATGAAACAACTGCTGTCAATACCAAACACATTAACATCACGTTGTAAGGATGAAACAACTGCTGTCAATCCCAAGCACATTAATATCACGTTGTAAGTATGAAACAACTGCTGTCAATACCAAACACATTAATATCACGTTGACTTTGTCCTTGGTCAATAAACGCCATTTAAGTTGGTAAAGCATTAGAAGAAGTTAATTTATTTACAAAACACTTAATTAACGTAATATGCCATGTAATAGCGACGATGAATGGTATCAATTCGATCTTGGTTTTCTAAAAGAAATACTGATCAATAATTTACAAATGTAGGCGTTAGGGTTTAGGGTTATCGTGCTTAACGCCACTTTCAACAATATTTCAGTTATATCGTGGCGGCCAGCTTTATTGGTGGAAGAAACCGGAGTACTCGGAGAAAACCACCGACCTACCTCAAGTCACTGACAAACTTTATCACATACTGATGTATCGAGTACACTTCGCCTGAGCAGGATTCAAACTCACAACGTTAGTGGTGATAGGCACTGATTGCATAAATAGTTATAAATGAAGCTAACATATGATCACAACCACGACAGCCCATTTAGAAATGTACAACATTGACTGTGATATGTGTGAGTTAAAAGTTTATTTATTGAGAAATAAACAAGCATACATCTAGTTGTAATGTTGAATGGTCTCTCATGTTCGTTTACATCCAAATATTTTCTTACGAAATGATTCGAGATTATTTTTGTTTTCTATTAAAGTTATCAGACCTCACTGTCATAATTTCGTATTCGTACGCCAACAATCGTCCAATCAGAACACTGCATTTATTGGATATGATGATTTGATTGGATGATTCTCGAAGAAGGAGTACACAAATTGTACTCAAAGTTGTATGGTCGTGAGACCCTGCCTTACAGAAATAAGACTTAAGAATACGAGTTTCGTATTCATTTGTATTCCAAATATCTGACAGATTGTTGAAAGTGGCACTAAAGCCATAACCCAAACCTCATACCCACTAAATATCATCAAATAAGAACACTATGTATGTTAGATATATTGTCTTGGTCGACTCCTTTTCGAGTACGATACTGCAAAAACATATTTGTGAAGTTTAATGTCGGTAATGATCCAGAAAGCATCACACCTAAAGGTAAAGATTGAGCAGCACGAACCAGGCTAAAACAGGGAGGAAACAAGTTCTCCGGATAGGTAAGCTGTTCCTTCTCTACTAGTGTAGGTGAGTAAGAGTTACTTAGCGCCAAGTGAGCAAGTTTGCAGCTACATTATGGCGAGAACAAGTATTATCACTTAAACTAGTTCTCATGTTTCAAGCATATGTGACCATAGCCGAATTTGGCTATTCTGTTTAAATCATTTGGCTTTCTTGCTCATAAAGATTTAATTTATTTGGCTTTGGAATCTTTTAATTTTGAGCGTACCTGATGAAGGTTATTCCAATAACGTACCTGATGAAGGTTATTCCAGTAACGTATCTGATGAAGGTTATTCCAGTAACGTACCTGATGAAGGTTATTCCAGTAACATACCTGATGAAGGTTATTCCAGTAACGCGTCGTGGACACTACATTTGATATCTACATTCTTATTAGAATTCGACGTGATTATTATGGTGGTGATGATACTGATATCAGCTTTGTACTAAGCTTAGTTGGAATTATATAGTGTTAGCGCAACGAAGCAATAGTCAGGCGTAGACAAAGCACACAAGAGTCTTCTGGATCCATTCTGAAGTCTTAGGAAGCCATTTTATTTAACAAATAATAAATGGATCAACGATATTGTCACACATTTGCATCATAACACACTGCTATGTGGTTTACAAAGGTTTAGAGTAGTACAATAGGCTATACATTGCTTAGCTTATATATGCTGTAACATAAGACATAGCAAAGTATCCAATGCATATGACCTAACCATTTGATCAGTCTCTTTACATCAAATGAGCAGATACAATTTATTACAAATCATGCAACCTCTTTGATACAAGAAACACTGCGTACGTCATATACTGTGACTTAATCAAATTTTATTTTTTAGCCATTTATTTCTAAAATGCAGTTCTTAGACAATCAACATTCCACTTTCCGCCGAGACGCCATATATAATTGATTATCTATTTTTTTTTCAAAGCAAAAGTTATATTAATGGTTGTATCTGCACTAAGACTTGATCTTTTATTTCAGGGATTTCTTTGGACTTTCAATTAAGCGAAGGAATATCATAGATTCTGAACAAAAATGATAAAAGAAAACATCATGTCTTAAAAGTGTGCGATATTTCACAATATGTAGGTCTTATTTTTTTTCATTTTATAAAGTTAAGGAATAACTGTATTTTATTGTCGGCATCAACAGTTTTACTTTGGCATGGGTTTAGAAAGTTGTCTTAAAATGCGACAACATTGTCGCTGACCTTATCAAATAAATTTCATGAAAAATCGTGATGCCATTTTAATTTTTTCAGCATAGAACTTAAACACTGGACATTTTTGTTGCAATATATACTTTTCAATTTTGAATAAAATCCAACAAGAAATAACTTCAAAGGTAGACAATGTCTATCTTTTCTATCTAATTGTATTAATTGACATGTTGAATTTCAAGAATTCAATATGGCGGATAATATGCACGAGAATACTTCGATACGGCATGCCAATTGGGAATTTGATGGCAATCTTTAGCGAAACCCACTCCCCCCATAAAAAAAAAAAAAAAAACATACAAACAGACAAACAAACAGACAAACAAACAAACAAACAGACAAACAGACAAACAAACAGACAAACAGACAAACAGACAAACAAACAGACAAACAAACAGACAAACAAACAGACAAACAAACAGACAAATAAACAAAAAAACAGACAAACAAACAAACAAGCAGACAGACAAACAGACAAACAAACAAACAAACAAACAGACAAACAAACAGACAAACAGACAAACAAACAGACAAACAGACAAACAGACAGAAAAACAGACGAACAGACGAACAAACAGACAAACAGACAAACAAACAAACAAACAAACAAACAGACAGACAAACAGACAAACAAACAAACAAACAAACAGACAAACAAACAGACAAACAGATGAACAAACAGACAGACAGACAAACAGAGAAACAGTCAAATAAACAGACAGACAAACCAACAGACAAACAGACAAACAAACAGGCAGACAGACAAGCAAACAAACAAACAGACAAACAGACAAACAAACAGACAAATAAACAGACAAACAGACAAACAGACAAACAAACAGACAAACAGACAAACAGACAAACAGACAAACAAACAGACAAACAAACAGACAAACAAACAGACAAACAGACAAACAAACAACCAAACAGACAAACAGACAAACAAACAAACAAACAAACAAACAAACAAACAGACAAACAGACAAACAAACAGACAAACAGACAAACAAACAGACAAACAGACAAACAGACAAACAAACAAACAAACCAGCAGAAAGCATGTTACATTGTATATAATATATGCATTCGAATGTGGAATTATTTTGAAGAAAGGGTAGATACAAATCGTTTTTTTTTAAAAGAAATGTGTTCATGATGGTAATAAAATGTAATTTCATTCCTTTTAATAGCGTTACACATTTTTATTGTTTCGACTAAGTCAACCATCCATAGCTTAACTTTTGAATTTAAAAATTTGCATGAAAGTGCCAGTTTTATATTTAAATTTGTGTTACTGATTTTATATACAGACAGCGTGTTTTAAACTCTATGTATTTATTGAAGCATCGTTGATTTCTTATAATAGAAATAGTGAATACTAATAAATAGTTAATAGACAGAATCTCAAGAGGTTTATAGTTGGAGATGTTAAAAAACAAAATGACAATAAAATGCAAAACCCAGACAATTCTTAATTATAATAATTGAATGAATTGTTTTTAGTTATTATTAATTTAGCAAATTTAATTAAAATAGACGTAACATCAATAAAAAATTATTTTTGAGTGAAATAAAATTTTAATAAAATATACGTAATGTCAATAAAGAGGATACCAGGGGAAAAATAATATAGGCAAATAGACTCAGACATGCCAGACATATCGACCTAGTAAAATAAATAATATATCATAGAGTAATTTACATGTACAATAACAATATATTTACACGTATGTGTTATGTCGGAAATTTTATGGGGGCCGTCGTGGTCGTGATCATATGTTAGTTAGATTAACAACTACCTGTGTAATCAATGCCCGTCACCACTAACGTTGTAAATTATAATCCTCTCATAACGAGGTGTACTCAATACAACATTATGTGATAAAGTTTGTCAGTGTCTTGCGGCTGGTCGGTGGTTTTCTCCGGATACTCCTACTTCCTCCACCAATTAAAATGACCGCCACGATATAACTGAAATATCGTTGAAAGTGGCGTTAAACATCATAAACCTGATCCAAAGCCTAAATATATTGTGCATTTACATGTAAAACATATTGTTTCTAATTTGTGTATATATTCTCGTTCCACCAAAATATGGTAATCATAAAGATATTCTTTACATATTCATTCATATTGAATGTCATGTGGTTGATGAACGGTTCGTCTTTACCTCACGTTGTTTGTAGGAGGGCTCATGTAATATTTACCATATTTGTATTTGTTTGTATTTGTGGTGCCAAACACATATTATGTTGATTCTGCTGTGCTTTGTTTTGCTTTTCTTTGTCTTGTGTACCCTATGTTGCCCATATTTAATTGCCCCTTCGGTATTCTCTAACGCTTATCTATTGTAACTTAAATTTCAACTAACAATGATTTACTTTTCCTAAAACCGGGGCCTCCGTTCCAGAACTACATGTTAGTAGCATTTAGATCTATTGTGATTTGATTTGATTTATTATGTTTAACGCCACTTTCAGCAATATTTCAGTTATATCATGGCGACCAGTTTTGGTGGTGGAAGTACCCGGAGAGAACCACCAACCATTGGCAAACAACTGGTAAACTTTATCACTTGCGGTTGCGAGTCGAGTGCACCCTTTTTGTAATTTACAAAGTCGGGCGCAAACCCACCGTATTGGTGATAGGCTTGTATGAATTGCTAGGTAATCCAACTGCCTCACTCATTGGGGTGAGTTTAAACCCAAGTGAAATATTTATACGATGTAGCTGAAAAAGTGGAGTTAAACACCATCAAACAAAAACAAAACAAACCAAACATACATCACCCGCATGATATATCATGACGGTAAACTTGTGTATCATATACTGAAGTAATAAAAGCGTAGATACTATATTTTGTGCGCACGACGCGTGTCTGGACTACACGCATCAACATTACTTGCTGTAAGTCTTTGGTTTTCTCCGTGTACTCCGGTTTCCTTCACCAAAAAAACTGACAGCGACGATATAACTGATATGTTGTTGAAAGTGGCGGTAAACACCATAACGATAACCCATAAGGGCATATAAAGTCCATTAAACTGTTGCAACTGTAAGTAAGTGCGCAATACAAATAAGATGATCAACGTATCCTGGATTGATTGATTGATTGATTATTGTTTCAAGTCCAGCGAACACTATTTAAGACTTGGTTTATTATATTTATTTATAACTGAACTTTACAGTTACTAAGTAATGTAATTATTAATAGACGATATTGCAAAATACCTAGAATACTCAGACTTTGCAAAACCTGTAATAAAATTGAGGATGAAGAACACTTTATATTGGAATGTACCATAAATAGTAAATTGAGAACTGATCTATTTGCAATTCTTGCAAATGAAAACCCAAATTTTATGCAATTTTCCAGTGAACAAAAACTAATTTATCTTCTTAATACTACAACTACAGCTCATGTCAAAATAATAGGCTTCTACATAATAAAGTCATTAGAATTGAGGACAGAAGTCTCTGAATTTGTTCATGATAAATTGAGATATCTTGTTTACATTGTTTTTTTTTTTCTTTTTTTGTCTTTTTTTTCTGGTCACAAACATGTATGGATGTTTACTTTACAACACAATTATTATTATTAATAAAGCTAGGATTCTCCTCCCTCAGGCATAAGTGACATTAGCAGATTATGGCTATCCTTTTTAGGCCTTTTGTTTTATTGCTCGCCAAACTTTAATCTTTTTTGGTTTTCCGATCTTTCTATTTTGAGTGTACCTGATGAAGGTTATTCCCGAAACGCGCCGTGCCCACTAAGTTGGATATCTACGTTTTTATTGAAGATGAGAATAAGTTCAATAATATATAAAGCTTGACAGAAATGAGGGTGGAATGGGTCACGTGTTAACGACATTTGACTGCCACTAAAAAAGTATGACGAGTTAGGTAGAACGATAAATTTAGCTTTTTGTAGCGGCTACAAAGCTCCTACTCTTTTCCGAAATTTCCAAAGAGATCTTTAGCGTGCAGGGGGCATGGCCATCACCACACATGTTTCCTTCTACGGTCCACGGCCAGGCTTTCGTATTATAACCTGTCAGCCTCCTATTGAGATCCCCCTATTCGCCACCCAGGGACGCATCATGCAGCTCTGTCGGTTTGAGTACTGGGAACCTTCACTAGCATTCAGTAGTGTCCAGGAGGTAATAATATTTGGTGGGAAATAGATAGGTACCTTTTAACACGAGAAGGCCATAAGGGGAACAAACACACTTCACACCCACTAATGTTTAATACAAAAACATTACGTTTGAATTTCGTCAATTTATTTAATTTGATCTTAAAATACTAAGCCCCCACCAGTATAGATATAATACTTCTAAGTCATTTTTTTGAAGTATTGTAGAGGAATATGATCCACCAGTGAATTAAACATGAATATTACGCCATAAAATGACATTTTGTATTTTTTTTTAGCTGTAGACAGTCGTTGGGAAACGGGAATAAGTGTTGGCGCTTCTTCAAGAGTTAGTGTTTTCTCTTTATGGAACTATACTGGAGTCCATTGTGACAAAGGAAATGTACTATACAGACATTCATTCATAGATAATCTTACAAATATACAAAGCTGCATCAAGGATGTAAGTAATTCATAATTGAATAATTGAAACATAATCCTTCAAAATCATGACGTTTTAATGCAAAATAATGACATTTTAATACAGAATCATGATATTTTAATACAGAATCATGATGTTCTAATACAAAATCATGACATTGTAATGCAAAATCATGACATTTTAATACAAAATTATTCATTCCTAGATAATCTTACAAGAATAGCAGACTGTATCAGTGATGTAAGTAATCAATACAAGCATTAAAGATATTAATGCAAAATCATGGGGGCCGACGTGGTCTTGATCGTATAGTAGTTGGATTTACAACTAGCTATGTAATCAGTGCCTATCACCACTGATGTTGTGAGTTCTAACCCCGTTCGTGACGAGGTGTACTAGAAACAGCATTATATGAAAAAGTTGGTCAGGTCTGGGGTTTACTCTGGGTATTCTGGTTTCCTCAACCAAGGCAACTGAGCGCCACGATATCACTGAAATATTGTTGAAAGTGGCGTTAAACACCATCAAACAATCTAACAAGCAAAATCGTGTTATTTTAGTGCAAATCATGACATCTTAATACAAAATCATGACATATTGATACAATTATGGTTTTATGAAAGGGAGACTACTGTATATGTGTTGGTTTGTTTTGCGAGAATGTATTTCTCAGAGCAATATCGTATCAAACGGGAAGCCATAGATGCAAGAGACGATGGGATATCCATTTCGAGCGAAAGGTTTTAACATTATCATCTGGATTTTAGCAAGGAAAAAAGCCCGACTTGTGTCACTAGTGGATCAGGAACTGCTCACCCTTCCAGAGCACCTGTGTTCACACACGGGTTTAGTAGGTCTCAGTTGCACAATCATTAATTTTTTGTGTTTCGTTTTTTAGATAATTGTTTGTCCTTTTTCTCTTTCCTTTTGGCCATTATATTGTTTGACATACTACGATTTACTACGTTGGCTAAAAGAAAAAGCACAAAATGACAAACAACAAACTAGAAAACATACGTTTAAAACTACACATCAAGTAACACGAAACCCACTAAAAAGCGGGGGTGAATTCAGGTGCTCCGGAGGGTTAGGCAGTATTTTGCAGTCTAACAATCGATACTTTAACATTAACATTGTTCAGTACGGTTGTTCCTTAGTTCCTTAGATAAGCTAAACATCGAGTAACACAAACCCCACTAAAACTCGGGGGTGAATTCAGATGCTCTGTAAGGGTATTGAATGTGCCGATATCAATATCAACATTGCAATATTACTCGTTCTGAACGACGACTCTTGCTATGATGTTTAGCTACAGATGTTTTTGGGTTAGGGTTATGGTGTTTAACGCCACTTTCAACACTATTTAAGCTATATCGGGGTGGTCAGTTTTATTAGTGGATGAACTGGTATATCAAGAGAAAACCACCGACCTACCACAAGTTATTATATTGTATCAATCTGATCAGTTTACTTGTTTATCTAGGTCTATCTTTATTGTAGATATAATTTGAATAATTGTGTTGATTATATTGTATCAATCTGATCAGTTTACTTGTTTATCTAGGTCGATTTCTATTGTAGATATAATTTAAGCAATTGTGTTTATTATATTGTATCAATCTGATCAGTTTACTTGTTTATCAACGTCTATTCTATTGTAGATATAATTTAAGTAATTGTGTGTTTATTATATTGTATCAATCTGATCAGTTTACTTGTTTATGTAGGTCTATTTCTATTGTAGATATAATTTAAGTAATTGTGTTTATTATATTGTATCAATCTGATCAGATTATTTGTTTTTCTAGATCTATTTCTATCGTAGATATAATTTAAGTAATTATGTTTATTATATTGTATCAATCTGATCAGTTTTCTTGTTTATCCAGGTCTATTTTATTGTAGATATAATTTAAGTAATTGTGTGTTTATTATATTGTATCAATCTGATCAGTTTACTTGTTTATCTAGGTCGATTTCTATTGTAGATATAATTCAAGTAATTTTGTTTATTATATTGTATCAATCTGATCAGTTTACTTGTTTATCTAGGTCTATTTTATTGTAGATATAATTTAAGTAATTGTGTGTTTATTATATTGTATCAATCTGATCAGTTTACTTGTTTATCTAGGTCTACTTTACTGTAGATATAATTTTAGTAATTGTGTGTTTATTATATTGTATCAATCTGATCAGTTTACTTGTTTATCTAGGTCTATTGTATTGTAGATATAATATAAGTAATTGTTTTATTATATTGTATCAATCTGATCAGTTGTAGATTTAATTTAAGTAATATTATGTTTATTATATTGTATCAATCTGACCAGTTTACTTGTTTATCTAGATGTATTTTATTGTAAATATAATTTAAGTAATTGTGTTTATTATATTGTATGAACCTGATCAGCTTACTTGTTTATCTAGGTCTATTTTATTGTAGATATAAATTAAGTAATTGTGTTTATTATATTGTATCAATCTGATGAGTTTACTTGTTTATCTAGGTCTATATCTATTGCAGATATAATTTAAGTAATTGTGTTTATTATATTGTATCAATCTGATCAGTTTACTTGTTTATCTAGGTCTATTTTTATTGTAGATATAATTTAAGTAATTGTGTTTATTATATTGTATCGACTTGATCAGTTTACTTGTTTATATAGGACTATTTCTATTGCAGATATAGCTTAAGTAATTGTGTTTATTATATTGTATCAATCTGATCAGCTTACTTGTTTATCTAGGTCTATTTTATTGTAGATATAAAATAAGTAATTGTGTTTATTATATTGTATCAATCTGATCAGTTTACTTGTTTATCTAGGTCTATTTTATTGTAGATATAAATTAAGTAATTGTGTTTATTATATTGTATCAATCTGATCAGTTTACTTGTTTATCTAGGTCTATCTTATTTTAGATATAATTTAAGAAATTGTGTGTTTATTATATTGTATCAATCTGATCAGTTTACTTGTTTATCTAGGTCTATTTTATTGTAGATATAATTTAAGTAATTGTGTGTTTATTATATTGTATCAATCTGATCAGTTGTAGATTTAATTTAAGTAATATTATGTTTATTATATTGTATCAATCTGATCAGTTTATTTGTTTATCTAGGTCTATTTTATTGTAGATATAATTTAAATAATTGTGTGTTTATTATATTGTATCAATCTGATCAGTTTACTTGTTTATCTAGGTCGATTTCTATTGTAGATATAATTCAAGTAATTTTGTTTATTATATTGTATCAATCTGATCAGTTTACTTGTTTATCTAGATCTATTTTATTGTAGATATAATTAAAGTACTTGTGTGTTTATTATATTGTATCAATCTGATCAGTTTACTTGTTTATCTAGGTGTATTTTATTGTCGATATAATTTAAGTAATTGTGTGTTTATTATATTGTATCAATCTGATCAGTTTAATTGTTTATCTAGGTCTATTTTATTGTAGATATAATTTTAGTAATTGTGTGTTTATTATATTGTATCAATCTGATCAGTTTACTTGTTTATCTAGGTCTATTGTATTGTAGATATAATTTAAGTAATTGTTTTATTATATTGTATCAATCTGATCAGTTGTAGATTTAATTTAAGTAATATTATGTTTATTATATTGTATCAATCTGACCAGTTTACTTGTTTATCTAGATGTATTTTATTGTAAATATAATTTAAGTGATTGTGTTTATTCAATTGTATCAATCTGATCAGTTTATTTGTTTTTCTAGGTCTATTTCATTGTAGATATAATTTAAGTAATAATGTGTTTATTATAATGTATAAACCTGATCAGTTTACTTGTTTATCTAGGTCTATTTCTATTGCAGATATAATTTAAGTAATTGTGTTTTTTATATTGTATCAATCTGATTAGTTTACTTGTTTATCAATGTCTATTTTATTGTAGATATAAATTAAGTAATTGTGTTTATTATATTGTATCAATCTGATCAGTTTACTTGTTTATGAAGGTCTATTTTATTGTAGAAATAAATTAAGCAATTATGTTTATTATATTGTATCAACCTGATCAGTTTACTTGTTTATCTAGGTCTATATCTATTGCAGAAACAACTTAAGTAATTGTGCTTATTATATTGTATCAATCTGATCAGCTTACTTGTTTATGTAGGTCTATTTTATTGTAGATATAAATTAAGTAATTGTGTTTATTATATTGTATCAATCTGATCAGTTTACTTGTTTATCTAGGTCTATTTTATTGTAGATATAATTTAAGTAATTGTGTTTATTATATTGCATCAATCTGATCAGTTTACTTGTTTATCTAGGTGTATTTTTATTGTAGATGTAATTTAAGTAATTGTGTTTATTATATTGCATAGAAGTGATCAGTTTACTTGTTTATCTAGGTCTATTTTATTGTAGATATGATTTAAGTAATAATGTGTTTATTATATTGTATCAATCTGATCTTTTTTCTTGTTTATCTAGGTCTATTGTATTGTAGATATCATTTAAGTAATTGTGTTTATTATATTGTATCAATCTGATCAGTTTACTTGTTTATCAAGGTCTATTTTATTGTAGATATAAATTAAGTAATTGTGTTTATTATATTGTATCAATCTGATCAGTTTACTTGTTTATCTAGGTCTATTTTATTGTAGATATAATATAAGTAATTGTGTTTATTATATTGTATGAATCTGAGCAGCTTGCTTGTTTATCTAGGTCTATTTTATTGTAGTTATAATTTAAGTAATTGTGTGTTTATTATATTGTATCAATATGATCGTTTACTTGTTTATCAAGGTCTATTTTATTGTAGATATAATTTAAGTAATTGTGATTATTATATTGTATCAACCTGACCAGTTTACGTGTTTATCTAGTTCTATTTTATTGCAGATATAATTTAAGTAATTGTGTTTATTATATTGCATCAATCTGATCAGTTTACTTGTTTATCTAGATCTATTTTTATTGTAGATGTAATTTAAGTAATTGTGTTTATTATATTGCATAAATATGATTAGTTTACTTGTTTATCTAGGTCTATTTTATTGGAGATATAATTTAAGCAATAATGTGTTTATTATATTGTATCAATCTGATCCTTTTTCTTGTTTATCTAGGTCTATTATATTGTAGATATCATTTAAGTAATTGTGTCTATTATATTGTATCAATCTGATCAGTTTACTTGTTTATCATGGTCTATTTTATTGTAGATATAGCATAAGTAATTGTGTTTATTATATTGTATCAACTAGATCAGTTTACTTCTTTATCAAGGTCTATTTTATTGTAGATATAATTTAAGTAATTGTGTTTATTATATTGTATCAACTTGTTTAGTTTACTTGTTTATCTAGGTCTATGTTATTGTAGATTTAAATTAAGTAATTGTTTTTATTATATTGTATCAATCTGATTAGCTTACTGTTTATCTAAGTCTATTTTATTCTAGATATAATATAAGTAATTATGTCTATTATATTGTATCAATCTGATCAGTTTACTTGTTTATCATGGTCTATTTTATTGTAGATATAAAATAAGTAATTGTGTGTTTATTATATTGTATCAACTTGATCAGTTTACTTCTTTATCAAGGTCTATTTTATTGTAGATATAATATAAGTAATTGTTTCTATTATATTGTTTCAATCTGATCAGTTTACTTGTTTATCATGGTCTATTTTATTGTAGATATAAATTATGTAATTGTGTTTATTATATTGTATCAATCTGATCCGTTTGCTTTAATATCTATGTCTATTGTATTGTAGATATATTCTAAGTAATTGTGTTTATTATATTGTATCAATCTGATCAGTTTACTTGTTTATCTAGGTCTATTTTATTGTAGATATAATATAAGTAATTAGGTTTATTCTATTGTATTAACCTGATCAGCTGACTTGGTTATCTAGTCCTATTTTATTGTAGATATAACTTTAGTAATTGTGTATATTATATTGTATTAATCTGATCAGTTGCAGATATAATATAAGTAATTGTGTCTATTATATTGTATCAATCTTGTCAGTTTACTTGTTTATCATGGTCTATTTTATTGTAGATATACATTATGTAATTGTGTTTATTATATTGTATCAATCTGATCCGTTTGCTTTTTTTTTATCTATGTCTATTGTATTGTAGATATAATCTAAGTAATTTTGTTTATTATATTGTATCAATCTGATCAGTTTACTTGTTTATCAAGGTCTATTTTATTGTAGATATAAATTAAGTAATTGTGTTTATTATATTATTTCAATCTGATCAGTTTACTTTTTTATCAAGGTCTATTTTATTGTAGATATAAATTAAGTAATTGTGTGTATTATATTGTATCAACCTGATCAGTTTTCTTGTTTATCTAGATCTATTTTATTGTAGATATCATTTAATAATTGTGTTTATTATATTGTATCAATCTGAACAGTTTACTTGTTTATCTATGTTTATTTTATTGTAGACATAATATAAGTCATTGTGTTTATTATATTGTATCAATCTGATCAGTTTGCTTGTTTATCTAGGTCTATTTTATTGTAGATATAATAAAAGTAATCAGGTTTATTCTATTGTATTAACATGATCAGCTTACTTGGTTATCGAGTTCTATTTTATTGTAGATATAACTTTAGTAATTGTGTATATTATATTGTATCAATCTGATCAGTTGCAGATATAATTTAAGTAATTGTGTTTATTATATTGTATCAATCTGGTCAGTTTACTTCTTTATCTAGGTCTATTTCTATTGCAGATAAAATTTATGTAATTCTGTTTATTGTATTGTATCAATCTGATCAGTTTACTTGTTTATCAAGGTGCATTTTTATTGTAGATATAATTTAAGTAATTGTGTTTATTATATTGCATCAATCTGATCAGGCTACTTGTTTTTCAAGGTCTATTTTATTGTAGATATAATATAAGTAATTGTGTGTTTATTATATTGTATCAATAAGATCAGTTTGCCTGTTTATCTAGGTCTATTTTATTGTAGATATCATTTAAGTAATTGTGTTTATTATATTGTATCAATCTGATCAGTTTACTTGTTTATCAAGGTCTATTTTATTGTAGATATAAATTAAGTAATTGTGTTTATTATAATGCATCAACTTGATCAGTTAACTTTTTTATCTAGGTCTATGTTATTGTAGATATAAATTAAGTAATTGTGTTTATTATATTGTATCAATCTGATCAGTTTACTTATTTATCATGGTCTATTTTATTGTAGATATAAAATAAGTAATTGTGTTTATTATATTGCATCAATGTGATCAGTTTACTTGTTTAACTAGGTCTATTTTATTGTAGATATAATTTAAGTAATAATATATTTATTATATTGTATCAATCTGATCCTTTTTCTTGTTTATCTAGGTCTATTATATTGTAGATATCATTTAAGTAATTGTGTCTATTATATTGTATCAATCTGATCCGTTTGCTTTTTTATCTATGTCTATTGTATTGTATATGTAATCTAAGTAATTGTGTTTATTATATTGTATCAATCTGATCAGTTTACTTGTTTATCAAGGTCTATTTTATTGTAGATATAAACTAAGTAATTGTGTTTATTATATTATTTCAATCTGATCCGTTTACTTGTTTATCAAGGTCTATTTTATTGTAGATATAAATTAAGTAATTGTGTTTATTATATTATTTCAATCTGATCAGTTTACCTATTTATCAAGGTCTATTTTATTGTAGATATAAATTAAGTAATTGTGTTTATTATATTGTATCAACCTGATCAGCTTTCTTGTTTATCTAGGTCTATTTTATTGTAGATATAATTTAAGTAATTGTGTTTATTATATTATATCAATCTGATCAGTTTACTTGTTTATCTATGTTTATTTTACCGTAGACATAATATAAGTCATTGTGTTTATTATATTGTATCAATCTGATCAGTTTGCTTGTTTATCTAGGTCTATTTTATTGTAGATATAATATAAGTAATTAGGTTTATTCTTTTGTATTAACCTGATCAGCTTACTTGGTTATCTAGTTCTATTTTATTGTAGATATAACTTTAGTAATTGTGTATCTTATATTGTATCAATCTGATCAATTGCAGATATAATTTAAGTAATTGTGTTTATTATATTTTATCAATCTGATGAGTTTACTTGTTTATCAAGGTCTATTTTATTGTAGATATAAATTAAGTAATTGTGTTTATTATATTGTATCAATCTGATCCGTTTGCTTTTTTATATATGTCTATTGTATTGTAGATATAATCTAAGTAATTGTGTTTATTATATTGTATCAATCTGATCAGCTTACTTGTTTATCAAGGTCTATTTTATTGTAGATATAAATTAAGTAATTGTGTTTATTATATTATTTCAATCTGATCAGTTTACTTGTTTATCGAGGTCTATTTTATTGTAGATATAAATTAAGTAATTGTGTTTATTATATTATTTCAATCTGATCAGTTTACTTGTTTATCAAGGTCTATTTCATTGTAGATATAATCTAAGTAATTGTGTATATTATATTGTATCAATCTGATCAGTTGCAGATATAATTTAAGTAATTGTGTTTATTATATTGTATCAATCTGATCAGTTTACTTGTTTATTTAGGTCTATTTCTATTGCAGATATAATTTATGTAATTCTGTTTATTGTATTGTATCAATCTGATCAGTTTACTTGTTAATCAAGGTCTATTTTATTGTAAATATAATTTAAGTAATTGTGTTTATTCTATTGTAGCAACCTGATCAGTTTACTTGTCTATCTAGGTCTATTTTATTGTAGATATAATATAAGTAATTGTGTGTTTATTATATTGTATCAATCTGATCAGTTTACTTGTTTATCTAGGTCTATTCTATTGCAGATATAATATAAGTAATTGTGTTTATTATGTTGTATCAATCTGATTAGGCTACTTGTTTATCTAGGTCTATTTTTATTGTAGATATAATTTAAGTAAATGTGTTTATTATATTGCATCAATCTGATCAGTTGTAGATATAATTTAAGTAATTGTGCTTATTATATTGTATCAATCTGATCAGTTTACTTGTTTATCTAGGTCTATTTTATTGTAGATATAATTTTAGCAATTGTGTTTATTATATTGTCTCAACCTGATCAGCTTACTTGTTTATCTAGGTCTATTTTATTTTAGATATAATCTAAGTAATTGTGTTTATTATATTGTATCAATCTGATGAGGTTACTTTTTTATCTTTGTATATTTTTATTGTAGATATAATTAAAGTAATTAAGTGTATTATATTGTATCAACCCGATCAACTTACTTGTTTATCTAGGTCTATTTTATACAATTATTGACTTTTAATGAGGTCTACTGATGACTATACGGACCTGGTCAATGATGGATTGACTGAGGCCAACGGCCGAGGTTAATCTATCATTGACCAGGTCCACATAGTCATGAGTAGACTGTAATTAAAAGTCAATAACTGCTTTATTAAATAATAAGGAACTTTTCAACAGTATATTCAAAAAAATAGGCTATATTTGCGTTATCATTTTTCAATGTTATTATTTAAATATTAAATAATAAAATTTTGAAATGTGATGAAAACATGACCAGTTTACTTGTTTATCTAGGTTTATTTTATTGTAGATATAATTTAAGTAATTGTTTTATTATATTGGATCAATCTGATCAGTTGTAGATATAATTTAAGTAATTGTTTTATCATTTTTCAATGTTATTATTTAAATATTAAAATTTAGAAATTTGATGAAAACTTTGAAATTTTTGAAAATTTTTATCATTTTGAAATTTTTTGAAATTTTGATTTTTTTTTAAAATGTTGACCTTTTTGCGATTTGATTGGCCGACTGGAAATGAAATCTCGTCTCTGGTTGGACAACGTTGAAACCCCCTGAGGCTCACGCGAGGTGAACTTACTCTGAGGTACAACCAAGAAAGTACTGTTTAGGCCAATCAGCGAAAAGCAAAATTCCTTATCATTTAATAATATTGTAGATATAATATAAGTAATTATGTTTATTATATTGTATCTGGTCATTTGACCTGTTTTCAGATAAGTGTTCTGTTGGTTGTGTCATATTCGGATGACAATGTATTAGAAATGAAGCTAATACCAACATTTGTAGACCTCAGTCTTGAAAGTTTATTATTAAAGACACCATCCTTTGCATTGTTATGGACACCGCATGGTGAAATCTCAAAAGACTCTAGTGACCATCATCTAATAAAGTAAGTAACGTGCCTGGTTATATGGCAGTTCTTTACTAATAAAATGAAAAACATAAAATACCACAATATCGGAAGAGTTCCAGATTTACATTTCCTCAATACGTTAAAGGGACCATTGTGACCGTGATCGTATGGTAGTTGTATTTACAACTACCTATGCAATCAGTGCCTATCACCACTGATGTTGTGAGTTCGCATCTCGATCAGAACGAGGTGTAAAACATTTTGTGATCATGTTTGTCAGTGACTTGCGACAGGTCGGTGGGTTTCTCCTGGGCCTCCGGTTTCCTCCATCAATAAAGCGACCGCCAAGATATAATTGAAATATTGTTGAAAGTGGCGTTAAACACCATCAAATACACATCAAACAAACAAGCAATAAGTTAATTACTATTGAAACTAAGGTTTTCTTCCTCATATATAGGCACTATGATATCATTGCTCCGAAAGACTCTTAAATTATTTGGTTTAACAGCCCCTCGACTCTGAACATATCCTCGTGTGTCCACTTTTCGTCGACCTGAGCATTATCGTGGAAAGAACAATAAAATCAACAAATTAAATAAAATATGGAATTGCTTACCTTTAACACTGATATCTCATCCTTTTATCCATATATCCTCAGAAAAATGCATGCTCAAATTAATACAATAATACACGATAATAGTGAAGCCGTATCAACAAAATTAGGGGACCGGAAGAGTCCACTTTTCGTGGGTATGTTTCAAACGGTTCTTTAAGTCAAGGAAATCACAAAAACTGTTCCAACTTCATCAATCTGTTTTATAACTTTATATTAATGATTAATTTTCATTAAACTTCAATACAAAAAGTAATAAATTTCAAACAAACATTTAACCTGCCTAACATTAATAAATTCATATCTTTATTACATTAATGCAACTCATTATTGTTCTAAATCATCAAGAGTAATCATTGGTCAAACTCATTTAGAAGAATAAAACATGAGGATGTTACTTAAAATGTAACCATCTTTCAATTTTTCTCCATTTTCAATTCACAGTGCTAAGATTACAACAATCAATACAATATCAACAATTCTTAAAATACTATTGGTCTCAAAGTTGTAGGACGTCATACAGTGACTAAAAATACGCACGCGCGCTGACAGATGTAAACATTGGAATTCTGACTGCAGAAACTTGATTTCTGGATGATTCAACATAGGTAAAATTTGGTAATAGTCGAATTTGCTAAAAAAATCATAGTTGTGATGCAATTATAAGTAAATTTACCTGTTTTAACCGCATATTGTACAGCAAATGTAAATAAACACCAGCGACGTTCCACTTCCTATTTGCAGCTAAAACTCTCGTAAATGTGACGTCACGATCGAAATCTCGAGACTTCCGGAAAATCCACGAAAAGAGAACCCCCACGAAAACTAGACCTTGCACGATACCTGATTAAAGTCTATTCCAAAAATGTGTTGTGCAGACTAAATCTACGTTTTTGTCTTAAAATTGTAGAAAAAGACAAATTCAGTACCACTAACACACGAATGCATTCTGCTCACTCTCCTGGCTTGGTACAGGCACTTCAATAAAAAGTCGCGGATGTAAGTTAGTTTTATAGGCCGAAGCCTAACTCCTACATTTCATAACCTGTCTAATTCTATATTAGCAGACATTTAAATCAATGAAAAGATATCAAATGGTAGACGGTTTTTCGTTTTGTATTTTACTTGTGTCGATCGCTTGTTTTTGTTGTTGAAATTTTGTTGATAAATTGATTCGTTTTAGCCAGATATTTTATTAACATTAAAGTTCGAACCCCGGGGTATAGAACTGGGACCGAGAGCTTCTTCGGCTTGAAGGCGCGTCCGTCGGATGTGCGGGATGTAAAAATTCACAACCAACCCGTCCTGCGGATGAGACGTAAATAAAACCGAGGTCCCGTGTTGTGAGATTGCCACCCTCTCCGCACGTTAAAGAACCCAGTGTAACAGCTCATTATGAGCATTATGCTCTTGACTAGTGGTCCATAAGAGACCTCTTGCACCGGCAGCATTATCCGTCCCTACCCATCACCTTTCCTTGTTTCGAGTCCCGTTGCACTTAACTTTTTAAATGTTCTCGTCCTGAATATAGCTGAACAATTGCTCGCTGGACGTAAAACACCAATCAATTAATCAATCAATCAATCTGACCCATTTCCAGTTGTAAGTCCTTTCTGTAAAAGCAACATGCTTCGTTCATGCACATCACCAATTGGAGTGTCTCTGCAAACAATATATGCAATGTTCAGACGTGTACCCTATCAAAGTTCTACTCATATACAATATATATTTCGTTCAGGCGTATCACCAATTGTAGTCCTATTGTCTACAATATATATTTTGTTCAGACGTATCACCAATTGTAGTCCTATTCCATACAATATACATTTCGTTCAGGCGTATCACCAATTTTAGCCCTTTTGTCTACAATATATATTTCGTTCAGACGTATCACCAATTGTATTCCTATTGTCTACAATATATATTTCGTTCAGACTTATCACCGATTGTATTCCTATTGTCTACAATATATATTTCACTCAGACGTACGACCAATTGTAGTCCTATTGTCTACAATATATATTTCGTTCAGATGTATCATCAATTGTAGTCTTATTGTCTACAATATATATTTCGTTCAGATGTATCACCAATTGTTATCCTATTGCATACAATATATATTTCGCTCAGACGTTACATCAATTGTAGTCCTATTGTCTACAATATATATTTCGTTCAGACTTATCACCAATTGTAGTCCTATTGTCTACAATATATATTTCACTCAGACGTACGACCAATTGTAGTCCTATTGTCTACACTAACATATTTCGTTCAGATGTATCACCAATTGTAGCCCTATTGTCTGCAATAAATATTTCGTTCAGACGTATCACCAATTGTAGTCCTATTGTCTACAAGGTATATTTCGTTCAGATGCATCATCATGTGTAGTCCTATTGTCTACAATGTATATTTCGCTAAGACGTAGCATCAATTTATTGTAGTCCTATTGTCTACAATAAAATATTTCGCTCAGACGTATCACCAATTGTAGTCCTATTGTCTACAATATATATTTCGCTTAGACGTATTACCAATTGTAGTCCTATTGTATACAATAAACTATTTCGTTCAGGTGTATCTCTTATTGTAATCCTTCTTGTATGCAAATTGTACTTCATTCAGACATATCTACAATAGTAGCCCTCCTTGCATGCCAAATATTCTTCTTCGTTCAGACGTATCTCCAATTGTAGTGCTCTTCTTATGGAAATTTTACTTCGTTCAGACATTTCTGCAATTGTATGTCCACTTTGCATACAATATATACTTTGTTCAAACATTTTCTGCAATAGTAGCCCTCCTTGTATACCAACTATTCTTCGTTCGTGCGTATCTCAAATTGTAGTGCGGGACCATCGTGGTCGTGATTGTATGGTTGTTGGATTTACAACTACCTATGTCTATCTCCACTGATGATATGAGATCGAATCACGATCAGGACGAGGTGTACAACCTTATGTGATACAGTTTTTCAGTGACTTGTGACAGATCGGGGGTATATCGGGTCCTTCGGTTTCCTCCAGCAATACAGCTGAAATATTATTGAAAGTGGCGTTAAACACCATCAAGCAAACAACAAAAACAATTTATAGTCCTCCTTTTGTACTTTATATGCAGCCTCATACTCAGATCCCGTCCATTCCTTTTTAATGACATATCACCGGATTGTTAGCAAGAGTAGCACGACGGGTGCTATCAGTAGAGCAGAAACTGCGTACACCTCCAGAGCATATGGATTGACATTGGCATTTTAGTTAGGTTCGCGTTGTTCAATGCTATGTTTCCTTCATACTCTTTTGTTTACCCTTTTGTTTTATCTTTTTCCATTGCATTATCTGTTTCTTAAATATCAGCATATATTCAATAATTCAACTACACAACTACCATTTCAAAGAAAATAAATATCAATGCTTGATAACACGGAAATTATACTACCATTAATATAACGCTTACGAAAATGAAGATTATGTCGTTAACACGTTGACGAACTGTAATAAGAACTCATAAAGCTTAAAACAATGAAGAACTTTAATTTCTTATTACTGGAGGTAGCTATATAGTTAATACATACCATTAAGCCTTTCAAAATTATATAATTACTTCTTCAGCACGGATAACTTTGAATTTATTTGGTTGAATTCTGCAAAGACTGTTATGTATGCTGGAATGTATTACAACCCAGTTGATCCAAATTCTCCTAAATTCTCGTTCAGTATGAAAGGCGTCAATTATACAGGTAAGTATATCATAATAATATAATAAAGGTCTTTTTCGGTAAAAAGCTCATTAGAGCTTATGTTGTACTGTTTTATTATGTGCCGAATCAAAATAAAGTTTTCTTACCCATCAATGTTTTATAGTACTTGACTTTCTGATTCTCAAAATGTATCGTTTCTAGGTTTTTTTTGTGCATTCTATTTTCAATTAAGTAGCTATTTCCAGTCTGTCAATTGCATCATGTGGAAACTAATGTTCTCCTGATTAAAAAAAACATGTATGGCTTCTAGAGACTTTTTTCACTTCCGGGTATTACGAATATCACTTCCGGACAGGAAAACAGTACCATTTGATAATTCTTAGTATTTTGGTTCCAAATATATATGGCTGTTATCCACTGTTTTGAATCAAAAGTAAACTTCCGGTTCCATGACCTTTGACCTTGTTTGTAGTTTGGTGAGCGTGCACCTTACAGCTTAGGTTTCGTACAGAGGATGCAAAACCATCATCTTTTGAAAACTAACTTACTCTTTCCATACTGCAAGTCTAAATTGGCAACCTTAGGTTACAATTACCACATAAAACGATCCTTGGTTCGTCTTTACCTTCAGTTGTTTGTATGAGTACTCATGTCTTATTTACGTTATATGTGTTTGTTTGTACATAGTGGTATCCAACACATATTGTGCTGTGCTTTTGTTTTGTTTGTCTTCGTCTTGTGTACCTCATGTTGCCAGTTTATCTGGACGGTCTATTTTTGATTGCCACTTCGGTATTCTCTAACGTAATGTGCCATCTTCACAAGCTTAAGCACATGTCTTATGTCTATCATATCCTAGATTCTCATTACGAGACAAGGTAAGCTTCGACTATTGCAGCTATATTTTTATATAGCTAAAAATAAGACTGAAAGATTGATGCTGCAGTGTATCAATGGTGAGAGTTCAAATCCCGTCGAGGGAGAACAAAAAAGAAATGGGCAGCTCAAGAATCTAATTCTTACACTGTTTGGTCAAATTTTTAGACATATGCATATATGTGTTTGTGACGGAGAATAAATATATTATGCACAAAGTTCAAGATTAAGACTCGTCGTTCTTTTCAAGAAAACTGCTCATCCAGTTTTATGAAAGGGTTGATTCTCTACTAACATGTGGAAACCACTTGGCATGCTGTGGATAATGTGTTGATGATAACGAAACACAGTATTGATATTTCTGTTTACTACCATTTTGGTACAACTGCGTTCATCCACGGTTTTCAGTGGGGTTCGTGTAACTCAATCTTTAATTTTATGTGTATGTTTTGTAGATCGGTGTTTGTCCTTTCGTCTTTTATTCTTTTTGCCATACACATAAAACTAAGCAACGAATAACACGAACCCCACTAAAAACTAGTTTTATTGGCCCAAATCTCCCCTCTTAGTGAAATAATTCATGCAAATAACTAATTTTACTTTCAGCTGGAGGTAATTCTTCTCATGTACTGTCTGACGGTGATGTGAAGTATTTGAAAATGCAATTTACCATAAATAGTAAGTTTACTGATAAAACAACAGGTCTCCATCCATAGAAATATATCTCTTTCTCTTAATCATTATTTAGTATAAAAACGGAGATGCACACGGCACGTGTCTAGAATAAGAAGAGTTTGAAGATATCAAAGGGAGGTAATCAAAATCCGTAAATCGAAGAACAGACAACACAATGGCCAAAAGAAAAAAGGCAAAAGAACAAACAGCGATCTACAAAACATTACACATAAAGCTAAAGATTGAGTAGCGCGAATCCCACTAAAAACCGAGGTGAACTCAGGTGCTCCGGAAGCGTAAATAGTTTTTGCTCCACTAGTGACACACGTCGTGGTATATCTAGTTACAAACCCGGTGATAAGTAATAATCTTCATCAAGTATGGTGGTCTTAAGTATTTTCGATAGGTTAATAGGAAATGTTTTTTTCCTGTGTATTTGATATTCATCTATAGTGTATCTCAGGGCAATAACTGCCAACTCGTTTTAATATTTACATATAAATATCCCGATGTTTTACTTTGTTTGTTTACAATCCATACTTTTCTGAGTTTGACGTGATTTGTGTATTACACAAGAACGCCAGGAGAAATCGATAACTCCTTTAGAGCCTCAAAATGTATTACTCCCATCACGGTCATATGATCAAAATTTTACCAACACTGATATATAGCTAGTCAGTTCCCAGAGTTAAATATAATCAATATACTTTATGCAAATTAAAAGTTCTAGCGAAATGGCTGAAAATATGCAGGGTTATGATAAAAAGAGTACTTATTTTCTTAGAAGGCATTGTTTGTAAACATTTATTGGTTTTGGTCTTCCTTTGTCAATCTACTTTCACCTTAGGAAATATATACCGGAAGTGTAGTCGCGCATGAATTGCAGGTGCAAATAAAAATAGCTATCGAAATTACCTTCCGAGAACATAAGCTCATATCGAAAGATTGGAAAGCCAAATAATTTAATTTTTTGGGAGCAATAAAACCAAAGGGCCTAAACAGGATATCCACAATCGCCTAAGGTCACCTATGCCTGAGGGAGAAGAACCTTTCACCACTAAAGTTGTTAGTTCGAATCTCTCTCATGGCGAAGAGTACTCGATACAACATTATGTGATACAGTTTGTCAGTGACTTGTGACGTGTCGGTGGTTTTCTCAGGGTACGCCGGTTCCCTCCATCAAAAAATCTGACCGCCATGATATAGTTAAAATATTGTTGAAAGTGGTGATAAACACCATAAGACAAACCTACCATAAATCAAGTAAAATATATTAGCCAGACAAGTAACCAAGTGGTATGTCAATTAAGAAGATATCTCTTAGTAACATTGATAAGCCCGATACAAAGCCAACTATTCTACTAAAATTAGCCATTTAATCAAGTTTGAAGATACCAAAACGATAGTAAGAAATTGTAAATTGAGGAAGGACCGATATTACAGTGATCAATAGAAAAAAAATGAAGACGAAAGTAAAACAAAGAAGAAAGTAAACAACGGTCCACAAAAAACTATATAGAAACTAAAAAATGAATACAACAAGAATCTATGAAAACCAAAAACTCGTGTACTTCAATATAGCACGTGGCATTCTTCGTTTTACTCATGGTGATGCCGGTCATAAACCATTCTTATGGATAAGCGATGAACAGAGAGAGTCGCGTATTTGTTTTAGGGCCGTCGTAGTCGTATTCGTATAGCAGTTGGATTAACTATTACCTCTGCAATCAGTGCCTATTGCCACTAACATTTTGAGTTCATAGCCCACTCAGGCGGGGTGAACTCGATACAACGCTATGTGATAAAGTTTTCAGTGACTTGTGACAGGTCGGGGGTTTTCTCCGGGTTCTCCGATTTCCTCCACCAATAAAACTGACCGCCACGATGTAACTGAACTATTGTTGAGAAAGTGGCGCTAAACACCATCAAACAAACAAACAAACAACAACATTATATTACAGAAGGTTGTTATCGCTTATAGTGTTGCATGTTTTGATTGGTGATAGTTTTGGAGGTTATCATTTGTGATATTTGTTAACTGTTTTCCTTGTTGTTATTGCTAGGATGAGATTGTCATTGCTGAAATTTGCGATGCTTTAAATTGTTGAAGGTTGTCAACGCCGATATTGTTCGGGGTTGTCATTTGTGATATTATTGAATTTTAAGATTGTATTTTTGTCCAACTAAAGAGACCTGCACTGATATAATAGATGACAGCACACCTCAAAACTGTCCAGGTGAGTTAATGAAATAAAAAGAAAAATACCAAACTGCTGGCCTAGTTCCAAAATCAACTAAGAATCATAAAACATGCAAAATCAATATCCTTTAAGACACATAGATATGAACCTTCACTTTCCATGCTTGATGCAGGTATTTAGTGAAAGCAACATCTATTATACTATGATCGTAAAAAAAAGTCTAAACAGTAATGGTCAACAGTTTCACCAATATCAACAAAACGAACAATCACCTCTCGCCTTAACTCGCTGAACACACAAAAAGAAATGACCATGCCATATGAAGTAAGGAAACCCAGGTCATGTCTTGGGTCAGACAAATATATTGTACATACCGGTATTAAAAATTTAGGCTGCTATGGGTCCAATCAGATTCAGCTACAGTATTTGCTGCAATTGAATTGCTGACTAATTGTAGCCACAAATTCCAATCAGTGTCTATCACCACTAACGTTGTGAGTTCGAACCCCGCTCAGGCGAGGTACAACATTATGTGATACAGTTTGTCAGTGACTTGCGACAGGTCGATGGTTTTCTCCGGGTACTCGTGTTTCCTTCACCAATAAAACTGATCGCCACGATAATACTGAAATATTGTTGAAAGTGGCGTTAAACACCATGACCATAACCACAAAAATAACCCATAAACTCCATCACACGGTTAATGCATTTTTGTCAGATCCTATTGTGACTATACAAAGGTCAGACTGACAGGTGTTGTTGATCTGTAAGATCACAGAAGACCACCAGTAGAACAGTCACATATCATTAAAGCTGACATTAGGAGTACATTATGTTTCAAGTGATACAAAGTACTAGACACCTATGTTGTAAAACAATAAGCTACCTCATGTTTATGAATTTGATCGTGGAAGTCCTTATAATACATTAATTAATTGGCTATAATTTGTTGTGCATAGAAAATGAATGGATATATACTATTGTGCATAGAAAATGAATGGCTATGCACAATTGTGCATGGAAAATTACTGGCTATAAACTATTGTGCATAGAAAATGGCTGGCCATGAACTGTTGTGCATAGAAAATGACTGGCTATGATTGTTTGTACATTCCAAATCAATGGATATAATTGTGTTTGCATAGTAAATGACTGGCTAGAATATGTTGTACATATACAAAAATAACTGACTACAATCTGTTGTTCATACAAAAAAATGACTGGTTAACATCTGTTGTTCATGCACAAAAAATACTGGCTAAACTCTGTTGTTCATGCAAAACAATGACTGGCTAAAATATGTTGTTCATGCAAAACAATGACTGACTAGAATCTGTTGTTCATACAAATAAAATGACTGGCTAAAATATGTTGTTCATACAAAAAAAGAATAACTGGTTAAAATCTGTTGTTCATACACAAAAATTACTGGCTAAAACATATTGTTCATGCAAAGCAAAATGACTGGCTAAAATCTGTTGATCATACAAAAAAAAACGTCTGGCTAAGATCTGTTGTTCATGCACACAAATGACTGGCTAAAATATATTGTTCATGAATAAACAATGACTGACTAAATTATGTTGTTCATACAAAACAATGACTGGGCAAAATTTGTCGTTCATGCAAAAAAAAAAGACTGGCTAAAATCTGTTGTTCATACAACAAAATGACTAGCTAGAATATGTTTGTTCATACAAATAAAATGACTGGCTACTATCTGTTGTTCATGCCAAAAAATGACTGGCTAGAATCTTTTGTTCATACAAAACAATGACTGGCTAAATCAAATATGTTGTTCATACAAAAAAAATTACTGGCTAGAATCTGTTGTTCATACAAAAAAAATTACTGGCTAGAATCTGTTGTTCAAGCAAAAAAATTACTTGTTTAAATCTGTTGTTCATACAAAAACAGTTACTGGTTACAATCTGTTGTTCATATACAAAAAAAAATGGCTGGCTAGATTCTGTTGTTTATGCAAAAAAATATGTTGTTCATACAAAAACAAATACTGGCTACAATCTGTTGTTCATACAAAACAGTGACTGACAAGAATCTGATGTAGACAGCAAACGACAGGCTAGAATATGTTATGCATAGACAATGACTGGCTGGAATCTGTTGTTCATGGAAATACATGTATTGTATTTCTACCATAGGTCCAGATGTTAGTATACAAGTAAATGAAACGGACATCCCTGCTGGAAGTCAGGCTGCCATATCATGCACCATGGTGTCTCCTCTAGGAATATTATCAGTAAATTGGACTCTTAATGACACTAACATTGACTTAAGCAAAGCAAAATATGAAGGTATGCTCCTTGGTACACACACTCTCCAAATAAAGGATTTTCAATCGGATGATTCCGGCAGATATAGATGTATTGCTGCAACTGCTATGGGAACAGGCCAAAGTCAGGAAAGACAGATTCAAATGATTGGTATGTGTTGATGTGGAATACATATTGTTACAAATATTTAGTAAATTGGCACTCCATATGATGCATAATATATGCATGCATAAAATAACGGCAGTTTTGAAGGTCGAGACAGACATTATCATTAGTATCGCAGCGAGTCCGCTATATTTTTACTCTTTAGGGTAATAAGACACTTTGGATGCTTTACGGAAAATGTGATGATGATTTCAACCCGGTAGACAACCCAAACATGTATAATGTAGAGGGAGACCAAAGGTTGTCGCCCGGTCTGCAATCTCTGACAACCAGAAATATGTTGAAAATCGGCTTTGTCTGTCCTGTTCCGCAATTGTGTTTTCTGAAGCAAGAAATTATCTTAGAGTCGCTTCGATATAATAAAACAGTTATTGCCCTCACATGAGGTGAACATCAAGTTGTCAACGCTTACTTGGAAATATATAAACAACATCACGTGTCTGTTCACATACGGATACCTTATGCAATCAGCTATTTATAAGAATTATATTTGGTTCGCTCGATATCGGCACAACTCCGTTCGACTGTATAATATATATAATAAAGACACTTTGAAGGCCGATATCGACATTATTAATAGTATCACAGCAAGTCCGATAGGATACTGATGATAGTATATGTCCAAGCCTTCTAATATGATGTCGACATAATGTGTTTGGTGTCACACTGGTCGATAATTTCAGTCCGTTCATACTGGCAATATTCGCTAGTCAGATCAGCGCAACTATGCATAATTACCGATGAATATATAGAGATTAATACATGATCATTCCCATATCAGCTCGGGTATCATCCCGTGACGCAGGCGAGGTCTGATATGGGTCGAGGCATTATATGGAAAAGGTCATGTATTAATCGTTGGATCATATTCTTCAGACAAATTGTTTTATGAAGCAGATAAACAAAATGAAATAAATACATGTATTTATATCGAAGTTTAATTTTCAAAATGGTATTGTCAAACAAAAGCATTTCTACAGCCATAAATATTAATGGTAACATTTACTATCAAGGCATTTTGAAACATAGAAATATAAATGTGATTCTTTAGTGTCTTTTTTATTTACGGATTCTGATTACCCCTTTGCTATAATCAAACTCTTCTTGATCCCATCATTGGTTGAATGGTTAACGTCCCCGCCTCAAGCACAGGATATCGTGGGCCTTAACTCAATCAGATCAAACCTAAGACAATAAAATTGGCATATGCTGCTTCTCTACTAAGCACATAGTTTCAAGCAGCAACAGCAAATTCTGGTTAGCTCGAAATCAGGATAGTGTGTCCGAGGGAAGCGAGATATCTACCCGCCGACGGTTGTTACAGTGATCTTTCAATATAAAAATCCACCTAAGCGTGTTGGTCTAGTAAAAAGGAGAAAACATTATCATCTCATTAAAATGTAACTTGGTTTTGCCATGATTTAAATAACAAAATGTTCATTTGGCGTTAAACAGCAATCACTCGCTAATTGATAATGATATAAATATAGTCATGGTAACTTGAATATTAGAAGAGTTTGAAGATACCAAAGAGGTAATCAGAATCCGTATCTCGAAGAAGAACAGACAACACAATGACCAAAAGAAAAAGCACAAAAGGATAAACAACGATCTACAAAACATACACATAAAGCTAAAGATCCTGTAACACGAACCCACTTAAAACCGGTGATAAATAATGAATGAGTCATGGTAACTTGGAAATTAGAGACATTACTAACACATTTTTTTTTTTTACAAATATTGTTTGCATGATTCTGTTTTATTGTTTATATATGCATATTCGTATGTCGGATTTAAAAGCTCATTAGAGCTTGTGTTGTAATGTTTGATGTTTTCCGACTTTAAATAAAGCTTATTGTATTGTATTGTATTGTACTCAAACAACTGTGAAGTATACAATGTCAATAAGAGGAAACAAAGATTACATACAAAGTAGCGGGAACACAATTAAACTTCACAATCAAGACAAAGAACCATCATACAATTTCCAGTCAACAATAACATATCAAATAAAAGGGAACAGCATACATAACCAACCTTAATTCGGATGACAAACACAACACTAAAACATACAATTCAACAGATCAAAAGTAAAATACAAAACAGAGGGGGCACTATAAAACTTCACAATCAAGATAGCAAACTGCACCATCAGTAAACCATAACATCTTAAAGGAAATACAGTCAAACCTGTCCACGTGGTCACCTCTATTAAGTTAAACCAGTCCATGTGGTCACCTGTATTAAGTCAAACCCGCCCATGTGGTCACCTCTATTAAGTCAAACCTGTCCATGTGGTCACCTGTATTAAGTCAAAGCAGCCCATGTGGTCACCTGTATTAAGTCAAATCTGCCCATGTGGTAACATGTATTAAGTCAAACCTGTCCCCGTGGTCACCTCTATTAAGTAAAACCAGCTGATGTGGTCACCTGTATTAAGTCAAACCCGCCCTTGTGATCACCTCTATTACATCAAACCAGCCTATGTGGTCACCTGTATTAAGTCAAACCTGTCCATGTGGTTACCTCTATTAAGCAGTCACTCATATTAAGATGTCACTTTTTTCTTGTCCTGTCATAGAAAATTTCACATGAATTGAACCTCTTTTAAGAGATCACCTATTTTGAAAGACCACTTTTTCTTTATTTCAAAGGTGACCTCTTAAGGCAGGTTGGATTGTGGTATAGAGCATCTCTATTTGAATGGAAAACACAATAATAAAGCATTATATTCTAAATTAGGAATTACAGAAACGTAAAAAACATATCAGAGGGAACTAAATAAAAGTAAATTACAAATGTAGAGGAATGTCACAATCAGGGGTTAGGGTTATGGTGTTTAACGCCACTTTCAATAATATTTCAGTTACATCGTGGCGGTCAGCTTTATTGATGGAGGAAACCAGAGTACCTGGAAAAAACCAACGACCTGTCGCAAGACACTGACAATCTTTATCACATAATGTTGTATCGAGTACATCTCGCCCTGAGTGAGATTCGAACTCACAACGTTACAACGTCACAATCAAGATAGACAACTGCACCACCAGTCAACCATAGCATATTACAACTGAAGCTATATTTAAATACGATTATTAAATGGATGTTAATTAAAGGTGTTCTATTTTAGTGCAACCTATGTGTCCATGTGACTGTGCTTACAAAAAGCGCCTTGACTACTGGGCATCACAAGATGTTCCTAACCACACCATGGCAGAGTGGAGAGAAATCCTGGCACCCGTCTTGGATGAAATTAAGAAAAATCTAACAGTCAATAAAGCTAATTTATCGGCAACTATCAGAAAACTGTCGAGTGCACCGGATGAACGACAATCGTCCAAATCGGTCGGGTTTATTGGAATTGCCTTGATTAGTTTCGTGTGTGCGTCTTTCATATTAATTGATATAACATCGATTCGTAGACACCTCGCTGTTATTCGTGAAATGATTGGCCATGGTAGTGCTATAGAATGATGGTATAATGTGTCAACAATAGGGGGTTATGGTGTTTAAGGTAGAGAAGGACATTATGGGCAAAAAAAAATAGTCAATGAATTGTTTTGAATTTCATATATATTGTTCTTTGGGATATACCTAATAAAATATCGAAATTTGAGAATAGGTTTCCAGGCTTATTTTAAAAATATTCCCTGAAAGAATTACCCCCCTCTGAAGTCCCAAAAAATGTCATTGTTTTTCACTTCTCTGTGTCATTAAGGTATTAAAAAAAAATAGCATATATTTTTTTTTAATTATCAGAGTATAATATGATAAATGAATATTTTGGAATATCTAAGACATAAATTTTTATAATTATTCCATTTTTTTTTTCAAAATGGCTACCCTTTTTTGGCAATATAATCTGTAACTGGCTTTGGTGAAATCCAACAAAATTTGATTTTAAGGTGGAATAGAAAATAATTGTGTCAATGAATTTAAGAAAAAAAAAATATATCACATTACGTATATCCATCCTACATATCATTAAAAAATAAAGATATGTTTCCAAGCAAAAAAAAAAGTTAGGGGTTTAGAAAGACACCGTGGCATATACCCTTTTTGTCAATTTCATGAAAAATGTCCACATTTTCACTTTTTTTAATAAGACATTGAATAAATGAAAATAAAACAGGCAAAGATAATGTTTGCAAGGGAAAGCTGTCTACAATTCTTCCTGGGCAGGAAAAGTGCATTTTTAGAGCTAATTTTGCACTCTTTAAGGTAGAGACCCACATTTCATACTAAAATAATTTGTCATTGCATTTCCTTAAAACGGGCCAGATCTATTGCTTGTGTGGCAGACTTTAAGGAATTTAATTAAAAAATATAGGTCACCAGACTAATTTTCAAGATATAAAGCATTTAAATCTTTAACTGTTATAATGCATTGTATGTGAAATGTATACATTCTCCTCAAAATTCTTCAATAGCGAAAAATCCTGTCATTTAAAATAACAAAATTTTTGATATAATATGGTGCATTTTGTTTTATTTTCAGAAGTGTAAGGAAAGTCTGGGGTCATAATATTAAAAACTTCAATATTTATCAAAAACATGCAAAACTCATCATATTCTAATATCATTTGAAACATGATTACCTCCCTTGACGAAATGCTTCATATAGCATTTTACACATATAATGTATTATTGACAAGAAATTACTGTATTAAATTTGCATTTCACTTTAATTTGAGAACTTGCACAAATCATATGTAGAAAATTCAAAAAGCAAAATACCTCATAAGAAATACTGCAAGCATAATCAAAAATTATTACCACATTTTATTCAATATTCTTAAAAGTCATGTGACTAGTGTCAGTCTCTACCTTAACGCCACTTTGAATATTATATGAGCTATATCGTGGTGGTCAGTTTAATTGGTGGAGGAAACCGGAGTGCCCGGAGAAAACCCTCATCTGTCGCAAGTTACTGACAAACATTATCACATAAGTTGTATCGAGTACACCTCGTCATGAGCGGGATTCGAACTCACGATATGCAATGATTGCACCGGTATATGTAAATTCTACTGCGATACGATAACGACCACGACGGTAGTTAAATTAAATAAATGGTGGCGAAAATCATAGAACCCGTGGTACCATAGGGTCAGATGATTAGTGTCAGCAAAGGAACCTCCCTTGATGAAATATATATAAACCTTCCGATGTGTTTTACGAAAAGTTTGAAGAAACTAAAAGGGTAAGCAATGCAAAAGGACAGAAAAGATCCACAAAACCCCACACAGAAGACTAAAGATAGAGCAACACGAACCCTATTAAAAACCACGGGGAACTCCTGAACGATAAGTACTCCCTGCTGCACTGGTGACTAAATTTATGAGAGAAAAAAAAATTAAAATCCATTAAAATCGTAGTTTTGTTCACGTGAAATATTTTCCCGCCATTTGTTCCACATAGTGAACCATTTTGAAGCATACATAATTTTATATAACATTTTGTAATATATTCTAGTCCATTTTTTTTTATTACTATTTCTTTTAAAGCAAGGACAAATGTAATGTTGCGTGGATGAGATGATGATTCTTATATGACTTAAGTTAATAATGGTTAATTATATCTGTTATTTCGTAATTAATTAAATTATGCACACTTGTTTCGTCATGACTTATATATGGGTTTCACCAATCGTATGAAATTAATCAAAGTGTGTGTGTGTGTGTGTGTGTGTGTGTTTGGGGGCTTTATATTGCATGGCTTAAATTCATTTATATGGATGATATATATTGTTTTATTTGTTATGGTATATGTTTTTATATTCTGTAAAAATCTCTTCAGAGCTTATGTTTGCACTGTTTATAAAATGTCGAATCAAAATAAAACCTTCTTATCTTATCTTATCTTATCTTATCTATAGGTTTTAGGGTTATGATGTTTAACGTCACTTTCAATAATATTCCAGCTATATTGTAGCAGTTAGTTTTATTGGTTGAGGAAACAGGAACACCGGTAGAAAACCACCGAACTGATGCAAGTCACTAACAAACTTTATCATATAGTGTTGTATCGATCACACCTCGCTACGAGCGGGATTCGAAATCACAACTTTAGTTGAGATAGGAACTGATTGCACAGGTAGTTGTGAATCCAACTATCATATGATCAGGGCCACGACGACCACTATCTTATTTACATTATATTATAACTTAGATAAAATAATCAAAATCCATCATTTTTGTTTCATGCACCTTGCCACAAGTACATCTGTACAATTTTGTAATGGGTAATTGGTGTTTCATGTTTTTTTTAACAGTACTTCAATTAAACCGTGGTGGTCAGTTTTATTGAAAACCAGATTACCCTAAAACTCGACGGAAACAACATACCTGTCGCAATGTTTTATAAATTTGAATATATATAATATCGAGGCATGCATGGTAGTTCGCAAGAAAACTTAGATGATGTCAAAAGCCGTAAATCTAAGGACAGACAATCCACTAGTAAAATTTGTCTAATTTCATCTATATTACGGCGACTTATCTGCACAGATTTAAATGTTTTATACTGGATTCCACACTTTTAACTGATTAAGTCCTAGATGACACACAACATATGTTAGTTAAGTCCCCCAAACAAAGTTTGGGAGACTTATTGTTTTTGCTCCGTTTCTTCTTATTATTATTATTATTCTTCTCTCTTTCTCCTCTTTCTCCTTTCTTTCCGCGGACCATGAACTTGTCCACGGCAGATCTCAGGAACTACTGGACAGAATTTCATGAAACTTTGTGGAGTTATAGATATATGTTTCTAGTTGGTTCTCAAGTTTTCAGCTTTGTGGTAAAAGGGGTCAAAGTTATATTTTGAGGGGTTCAAATGGGGTGGGGGTTACTATAGAATTCTATGGGAAAGTTGAAATTTCGTACATTAATGTTGATAACTTCTAAATGAATAATGATAGAGACATACAATTTGACATAGTGATAGGTCACCATCAGAGAAGCAATTCCGTGTTTTCAAAATTTTCGGGATGTCTGCCATTTTCAAAATGGCTGCCAAAACACGGTGCAAAAAATGAGCGTTAAAAATTCAACATTGCCCGATATCATCAAAATTTGATATGTTGGTAGATAATGATGTCCCGAATTGATTGCCGACATTTAAAAAATTCTACCGGTTGTCATTTTCAAAATGGTCGCAACAATACCGCATATATTCAACATTGTCCGATATCATCCAAATTTGATATGTAGGTAGAAAATGATGTCGCAAATTGATTCCTGACATAGAAAAATGTCTACCGGTCGCTATTTTCAAAATGGCTACCACAATGCCGCACAAATTCAGCATTGTCCGATTTCAACGACATTTCATATGTGGGTAGATTATGATATCCTGAAATGATTCCTGACATCGAAAAATGTCTATCGGTCGCCATTTTCAAAATGGGCGCCACAATACCGCACAAATTCAACATTGTCCGATTTCAACGACATTTCATATGTGGGTAGATTATGATGTCCCGAAATGATTCATGACATCGAAAAATTTCTACCGGTTGCCATTTTCAAAATGGCCGCCACAATACCGCACAAACTCAACATTGTTCGATTTTAACGTCCTGAATTGAGTCCCGACATTAAAAAATTTCTAACGGTCTCCATTTTCAAAATGGCCGCCACAATACCGCAAAATTCAACATTGTTCGATTTCAAAGGTAGCTTTTAATATATTTTTTAAACTGGTTGTCTGTGGCCGGTTTGGGAGACTTCATAATCGCTAGATTATAATCATATCTTGTTGTTTCTTGTCTTTGGTCTTGTATATAGAAAAACTTAGCTTAGAAACGTCTTTGTAATCGTGCCACATAACAACTATTAATTACTCTCCACCAAAGCGTTCTCCTAGATAATCAATGCCTATGTCAAGGACAGGGTAACCGTTTATATCGCCGGTCAAATGAACAAAGTTTGCACTTAGGCTTGCAGTCGTAGAACAGTCAAAGCATAATTTAATATAAACTGATTGGTTTGCATGTAAGTTGCTATTCATATCAATACATCTGACAATGGTCCTCCACTGGAAGCAGTCCTTTGATGGTTCAGGTATTGTTTGCCTCAGTAACTCAGCGGGTGATTGTGAACCGTATAAATGTGAATATGTCTTAACAAACCAGACAGGATGAGGAACAGATATTCGTGTTGCACTATCAATGATACCACCTTTAAAATATTTCTCCACTAAAAGGTTCCCGGATTTGATATCTACCATTTTTATAACAATGCTATTCGTGGTTCGCCCCGGCTCGCAAAGTTGCTGTGTAATTTTGAAACTATCATCAGATAAGAAACGTATTTTGTATATTTCCGGGTTTATCCTCAAAAGCTGCTTTAACACGATATAAAAAGCATTATCAGGTTTAAGTGAGGTAGTATCCATGAATGATCCCAGTTTTCTCACCATGTTCTCTGCTCCATACAAAAACAATGATATGTTCCATACAGTCCATCTCCCTGTAAATATAGTATGCATAGACGTTAGAGAATACCGAAGGGGCAATTAAAATGAACAATCCAAAGTCTATTATAATGACGGACGGGTCACAACCATGCTCCTTTAACACACGAAACATTGATTCATAACTTGTCTGAGTCTTTCTCTGTAAGAGTACGTACACTAATGGAACACAAACTCCAGAAACACGACCCTGGATGACATAAAGTTGCATAGATATACTGGGTGCCATTGCGAAGTTATCATCCATGCACCAAGCATCGGAATTTGCAAGTTTCTGGATATGGTGTTCTTTGGCAAAGATCATGACACGTTCAGCAGCATCTGGAGCATTGTCATGGAACACGCACCATCTATGTCGAGTTTCTGTAATGTCTGATGTTCCCTTGGTCTATGTTGGGCACGAACTCTTCTTAAAACACGCTTGCAGGTATCGGAACTTGGCATGTATGTTTTGGCGTCATCTGGAAGCTGGGCATTTGCATGCGTGAAGATCTGGTTTGACTTGTCCAGTGTTAACTTGGCTTTTCTTTTCATGGCATCTCTGCATTTGGCAATGGTAATAGCATTTTCATCTGGCTGGTGACTATGTGGTTTCTTCATATCTGGATTGTCCATGTTTTTGGAGGTTTGCAGTATTGCTGTACATTTGACTGCATCATCTCTTTTCACACAACGCCATATCAGTTTGTCAGTTGTTTCATTTGTTTTGTGTACATGAAACTTTCAAAGCAGAGCTTTTGCCCTCCACGCTTTGTTGCAATAACTTCGATAGTACTATTAACAGTGACTTTTGTTTTAGCTTAAATGATTATAGATTCTCAGTAATATTATATATACTTTAAGTGGGCTTGTGTATATTTGTGCATTACAAGGTAAATCAAAATTTGAGAAAATACTGTAAAAAGTTAATCTTTTGAAACTACAAGATAAAAGAGAATGGTCTTGTATGATGTTTAATTAATTTGACAATCATAAATTCGAAGGTAATATTTTCTTTTTATAATTAGTTTTTTATTAACTAATTAAAATGAATACTGCTGTCTAAAAAAACACAGTAATTATTCCCTTTAAATTTTGTATACATTAAAATTTGGAAAACCATTTATTTTATTACATCTGATTGTTTGATTAAAATTTTAATAATCTGGAAAATCAATTATTTTATTACATGTGATTGATTGATATGGAAAATAGTTTAGATGAATAACAAGTTTTAGATTTATTTAATTATTTAATTTATTGATTGTTTGATTAAAATTATGATAATCTGGAAAACCAATTATTTTATTATATGTGATTGTTTGATATGGGAAATTGTTTAGATGAATAACAAGTTTTAGATTTATTTACTTATTTAATTTATAAATTTGGCCGAAACGTCCATTGTCCGAAACGTCCTTGTCAGAAAAGTCCATGACCGAAACGTCCTAGGCCGAAATATCCTAGGCCGAAACGTCCACTGGCCGAAACGTCCGCCGATAAAAGAAACTGGAGACATAGGGTATCCACGACGACGGAAAACAAAACATATGCACAACACAATATGTGTTGGACACCACTATATGCAAGCAAACACAAATGACGTACATAAACCATGAACCCTGCTACAAACAACTGGAGGTAAACACGAACCGAACATCGTTCTTATGCAGAAATCGTAATTGACATCACAACACCTCAAGTACGATAGATTGTGGGACCAAGTCCTTGTCGAGTCGAACCAAAGACAATCAAATTGGTATTCGTTGCTTTTCCGCTAAACACGCAAAGATTGGTTGGATCGGAATCAGGATAATTTGTCCAAGGAGAGCAACATGTCCACTCGCGGATTGTTGTTCAAGTGAGCTAGCACAATAACAATGAAACTAAGCGTGCTGGTCTAGTAGAAAGCGAATATCATTATCATCTCATCGTATCTAACTTGTTCGCTCCATTGCATAGATGACAAATTGTTCATTTGGCGTTAAACAACAATCATTCACTCACAAATTGGTTGACCGTTACGAAATATCCATTTCTCAATTGGCAATATTTTTTTTCTTTTCACGTATTTGTGTTTTTTTCATTATCTACCACTGACACCAATTTTACCAGCCTGGACTATGAGTAATACTAGGGGTGTCTTATAAGAATCTGGAACTGTTTAACCCTTCGCGAGCACCTGGGTTCATCTCCGTTTTTCATGGGGTTCGTCTTGCTCATTACATAGTTTTCTGTGTTGTGTTTTTCATTTCATTAATTAAAATAAATTTCAAGGAGTGCCACTGAAATAGCTTTGTCATATCAGTTGTTGTGCTTCCATGAGGTTCAACGCTCACACGATATGCAATGTATTAGCATGTGTTTCATAGAAGTCAATTCTTCACCAATCTGTCATACTGTATCCACATCTCCAAGGTTCACAACTTACTCAATCTGTGATATTGTATCCACATTTCCAAGGTTCACAACTTGCTCAATCTGTGATATTGTATCCACATCTCCAAGGTTCACAACTTACCTTATCTGTGATAATGCATCCACAACTCCAAGGTTCACAACTTATCCAATCTGTCATATTGTATCTGTATGAAACGTTCGAAGACACCAAAGAGGTAGTCAGAAACTGTAAATCGTAGGACGGACAATAGAAAGGCCAATTAAAAAAAGATAAAAAGACAAACCACTGATCTACAAATCACTGGAAAGAAAACTAAAGATTGTTCAACACAAACTCCATTCTGAAGCGGGGTTGAACCCATATGCTCCAGAATGGTAAGTAGTTCCTGCTTCACTAGTGACACCCGTTGTATTTCTTTGGAAATGCCTGTACCAAGTCAGGGTCATTACGGTTTTCACAGTTTTCCGGTTGTTGACTGATTTTGTCTGTTTATATACTTATGAGTTTTGACTTTTCCTTTGTAAGATTGTTCGGAGTTCGGTAACTTTGTTATTACCCTTATTCCACTCCACCTTGGTCCAACATATCAGTTTGAGGTCAAGGTAAGTGGAATAGTTCCCAATTCTACCACTAATGGAGAAGGATTGTTAAGATATAGCATAAACAGTGTTATTATTTTTTTTAAATCCACTATTTTTGTGTTATTAGTGAATAAATTGATGACCACCACTGTTTAAACCTTCTTTTTTTATTTGTTGACTTTTGTAAATTTATTCACTAATAACACAAAAATAGTGGATTTTTATTAAAAAAATAACACTGTATATGCTATATCTTAACCGTTATGAAATCAGAAACATCCGATCAACCTGATCGGGAGACATGCGCATTAAAATGTCATTATTTATAGTAAAGTTGGCTGATAAACAACAGCTGATAATGGTAAACATAAGCACAATGACATGGATGAGGACTCTTACGTGAATATATAAACACAACATCAAACACCTAAAATTAGATTTCCTAATTTTCATTCTTCAAATGTTACGTCTTTAAGGTTTCTCCAACTGAAAAGGAATTAACTACGTCAAAAAAGTAGCTTCAGTCAAATGTCATTGCGTCCCCTATGATACATGTAAGATGAAAGTAAGTAATACATGTATTCTAGGGGGCCGTGGTAATCGTGATTTTATGGTAGCTGGATTTGCAACCACAAATGCAATCAGTTCATATCATCATTAAAGGTGTGAGTTCGAATCCTGTTCATGGCGAGGTGTTGTCGATGTAACATTATGTGATACATTTATCAGTGACTTGTGACAGGTCGGTGGTTTTCCCCGGGTACTCCTGCTTCCTCCACCAATAAAACTGACCGCCATGATATAGCTGAAATATTGTGGAAAGTCGCGTTAAACACCCTAAGCCAACCTATAATATTATGTATTTTCATTTTTAGTGTTTTTAAAAAATCACACGAAGAATATCATTGTATATCATTGTACAAAAAGCCATAAAAGCAACAGTTTGACGATACCAAAGGGATGGTGAGAAACAGGAAGTCAAAGGACAAACAATACAATGAACAAATGAAATTAGAACAGGACAAACAATGAACAACAACACACTACAATAAAAACAATAGTGAGCAACGTGAGCTCCACTAATAACTAGGAGTGAACACATGTGCTTCAGGGAAGAGTGAGCAGCGCAAACCCCACTAAGAAGTAAGAGTAAACACACGTGCTTCAGGGAAGGGAAGTAGTTCCTACGCCACTAGTAAAACATGTTTTGTGTACCCAGTGTTGTCAGTTTTTCTTGACTTTTCATTGTTGATTGTTCTTTCGATATTCTCTAACGTTTATTGATCTATCTTTACCTTATACGGCATATGCTCGATTGATTGTGTGTTTGTTTCATGTCCAGTAAACATAATTCCAGTCATATTAATTAACAGAACAATATGTTAAGCCATATCTTGCATAGAAAAGAAGGTGGTCATGACATGGACAAATGAGGCTACTGTTTGGTAGTTGAAACACATTTTATTGTTAAAAAAGGAATGACAATAAGATCAGATACTAGTCTTACAACTTAAAATCTAATCTCTTAGATTCGACGTAACAAATCAAAGGGGATATAATTCATGCGATTGATAAATAACATGCAGGACGAACACTTCAAATTTCTAAATATCATTGAAAGCGGAATTATTTATTACCTTATTTGGTGGTGTGTTTTAGATATATTTATTTTGTTTTCTGATAGTAGCCTGAATTGTTCCTATATAAGATATCACGTGGTCTGGTCGACAAATATGTGCGTTTGTGTTCATTTTGTGCATTGCGAAAGAGATTATGTATGTATACTAATGAATGGTCTAACATTTAATACTGGTCGATTTGTTGGTTGTCTTTAAAAACAACGCCAACATAGCGCACCATTAGCGAGTCTTGTGTTGCTTGGCCACTTTCAACAATATTTCAGTTATATCTCGGCGGTCAGTTTTATTGGTACCCGGAGAAAAACAACGACCTGTCACTAGTGACGGGCAAACTGCATCACATAATGTTGCACCGAGTACACCTCACCATAAACGGGGTTCGAACTCACACATTTAGTGGTGATAGGCACTAATTGCACAGGTAGTTGTAAATCCAACTACCATGCGATAACCACCACGACGGCTCTATGTTATTTGGTGATAGTAACAGAACACTAAAGATCGAGCAACGCGAACCCTGCTATAGCTAGTCGAGCACTCGGCTGCTCCTGTAAAGATCGAGCAACACGAACCCTGCTATAACTAGTCGTGCACTCGGCTGCTCCTGTAAAGATCGAGCAACACAAACCCTGCTATAACTAGTCGTGCACTCGGCTGCTCCTGTAAAGATCGAACAACACGAACCCTGCTATAACTAGTCGTGCACTCGACTGCTCCTGTAAAAATCGAGCAACACGAACCCTGCTATAACTAGTCGTGCACTCGGCTGCTCCTGTAAAGATCGAGCAACACGAACCCTGCTATAACTAGTTGTGCACTCGGCTGCTCCTGTAAAGATCAAGCAACACGAACCCTGCTATAACTAGTCGTGCACTCGGCTGCTCCTGTAAAGATCAAGCAACACGAACCCTGCTATAACTAGTCGTGCACTCGGCTGCTCCTGTAAAGATCGAGCAACACGAACCCTGCTATAACTAGTCGTGTACTCGGCTGCTCCTGTAAAGATCGAGCAACACGAACCCTGCTATAACTAGTCGTACACTCGGCTGCTCCTGTAAAGATCGAGCAACACGAACCCTGCTATAACTAGTCGTGCACTCGGCTGCTCCTGTAAAGATCGAGTAACACGAACCCTGCTATAACTAGTCGTTCACTCGGCTGCTCCTGTAAAGATCGAGCAACACGAACCCTGCTATAACTAGTCGTGCACTCGGCTGCTCCTGTATAGTTAGCAGTTACTGCTCCACGTGTGGCACTCGTAGTGTTATTCTTGTCACAAACCTGGTGGCAAGTCATGAATGAGGAAAGAATCGGTTTGTGATTAAGAGAAACGGAACGTGTCCGTGCTCATATCCGACACAGCTACTACGTAACGGTTACCAAATTCACCAAGCGTAGAGTTATTTAATAAAAGGGCAGGATCTATATAGCAGAGTATGAAATTAAAGGATCAGCTAGCTTCTTTTCGTTTATTTGAGAAGCCCCTGTATGAAGTCTTACCTTTTCTGAAGTGGCTGTTTCTAGCCAAGAACGTTATATGTGACGAATCGCAGTTTTTTGACATGTGAAAAGCAATGGCAGGACAACAACATGGAGTATATATCTCTCAGATGATACGATATTCCAGAGCTTGTGATTTCTATCAGAATTTCTTGATACAGGGTTGCTGCTAACAATGAAGCTACTGAACCAAGAGTTCCTTTTGGTAAAGTTGAAGTCAACACTTCCAAAATTTTACACTTCCCGGTCCTTTCCTCATTCACGACTTATTACCGGGTTTGTCACTAGATTAACACGACTGGTGCCACTAGTGGAGCAGGAACTGCTTACTCTTCCGTAACACCTGAGTTCACCCCCCGGTTTTTAGCGGAGTTCGTGTTACTCGGTCTTTAGTTTTATATGTATGTTTTGGAGATCGTTGTTTGTCCTTTTGTATTTTTTCCTTTGGCCATTGTGTTGTCTGTTCTACTTCGATATACGGATTCTGATTGCCTCTTTGTTATCTTCAAACTCTTCTTGCACAAACAAGGAAGTTTTAGGCCCATAGCACTTTATGTTTTACTGACATTTCTGTTACATGCATTGAAGTGATCGGTCCTGTGTATGTTTGTTACAGGCATCAATTTGGCACATATTCCTACCATTTTTCTATTAGATTTTGAAACTGTTTTGACAGTGTTTTTGCTTAACATTTTATTTTTTTTATATTTAAATTTTATTCTTCTATTATTAACCAACAAGATGATTTTTTTTAATAAACAAATAGAAGTTGATTACCATGACATTTTCTGTAAGTCATATCAAGTTGCTATACAACGAAAATATATTTCCAGAGATTTAAAATTTTGACACTGGATTCCAGACTTTTAACTGATCAAGTCCTAGATGACACACAACATATGTTAGTTGTTTCTTGTCTTTGGTCTTGTATATAGAAAAACTTAGCTTAGAAACGTCCTTGTGATCTTGCCACATAACAACTATTAATTCATCTCCAGCAAAGCTTTCTCCTAGATAATCAATGCTTATGTCAAGGAGAGGGTAACTGTTTATATCGCCGGTAAAATGAGCTAAGTTTCCACTTAGGCTTGCAGTCGTAGAACAGTCAAAGCAAAATTTAACGTAAACTGATTGGTTCGCATGAAAATTGCTATCCATGTCACTAAATCTGACAATGGTCCTCCACTGGAAGCAGTCCTTTGATGGTTCGGGTATTGTTTGCCTCAGTAACTCAACGGGTGATCCTGAACCGTATAAATATGAATATTTCTTAACAAACCAGTCAGGATGAGGAACAGGTTTACGTGTAACATTATCAATAAGTCCAATTTTAGCACATCTCTCCACTAAAAGGTTCCCGGATTTGATATCAAACATTTTTGTAACAGTGTTGTTCGTGGTACGCCCCGGCTCGCACAGTTGCCGTGTAATCTTGAATCTAGCATCAGATAAGAAATGAAATTTGCATATTTCTGGGTTTATCCTGATCACTTGCTTAATCAGGACATAAGAACTATTATCAGGTTTAAGTGAGATAGCATCCATGAATGATCCCCCTTTCTCCGCCATGTCTTCTGCTCCATCTAAGAATAATGATATGTTCCATACAGTCCATCTTCCTGTAAACATATGATACATATTATACATATTATACATATTATACATAAAAATAATACGGTCTTCATCAGGAACTGGAACCACATCGGTAGTGTAATGGTTAACGTTCTCGTAGTGCGGTAGAACGTTGATCGATCCTCAGTCGAGTCGAACCAAAGGCATACAATCGGTATATGTTGCCTTCCCGCTAAGCACACAATAGTAAGGAGAATGAGTACAGACTGGTCTGGTTGGCTCGAAGCAACATGTCTACCCGCGGACTGTTATGTCATGGAGCTTGCACAATACAAATCTAACTAAACGTGTTGGTTTAGTGCAAAGCAAGCATCATTATCATCTCATCGAATATATCTTGTTCTCGTTGTTACATAGCTGACACATTGCTCATTTGACGTTTAACAACACTCACTCGCTCATGAACTGGTTGACTGCAGCGAAATATATATTTCTCAATTACTGCTAAAATTGGCGTTAAACACCAATCAATCAATCAATCGATTATAAACCACTTCTCAATTGGCGAAATTCTGTGTTTTTTTGCGTATTTTTTTTTTTTTTTTTTTAATTATTTATCAAAGACAAGACATTTACCGGATAAACTATGAGTATTACGACGGGTGTCTTGTAAGAATCTAGACCTGTTTATTCTTCGCCATCACAGGGATTCGTCTCCTTTTTTTTGTGGAGTCCATCTTGCTCATTATCTTAGTTTGCTGTCTTGTGTTTTTGTTTTGTCTGTCTTCGTTCTATTTGCAATTTAATGCTAACCCGGTGTTTAGTGGGGTTCGTGTTACTCGATCTTTAGTTTTATATGTATGTTTTGTAGATCGTTGTTTGTTATTTTGTGCTTTTTCTTTTGACCATTGTGTTGTCTGTTCTTCTTCGATTTACAGATTCTGATTAACCCTTTGGTATCTTCAAACTCTTCTTTCTTTTCATCTTGATAATTTATTCACTAAATTTCACGGAGAACGACATAAATAATTTCGTGCCATATGTCTATGAGCTTCAACGTTTACCCGATCTATAATGTTGTATCTGAATCTTTGTGTTTTTCTGAAGTTCATAACTTACCCAGTCTATGATATTGTATCTGTATGGTCTAAAAAGTTTGAAGATACCAAAGGGGTAATCAGAAGCTGTAAATCGTAGGACGGATAATACAATGACAAAATGAAAAAGTACAAAAGGACAAACACTGTACAGAAAACTAATGATTGAGCAACATGAACCCCATTGAGTACCTGGTTTGAACCCATGTGTTCCGGAAGGGTATCAATTCCTGTTTCGCTAGTGGCACCCGTCGTATTAAACTTGTTACAAACCCGGTTATAAGCCATGAATGACTAAAGGACTGGATAATGAATACGACAAACCGAACATATCCATGTATGTTTGTCTTGCATAGGTTCTAGACTTACCCAATATGTCATATAGTATCTATATTTGTGTTTCTCATATTGTACATACGAGGCTCAGGATTTACCAGTCTGTCGTATAGTAATTATAGGGATCAAGACTAACCCAGTCTGTCATATAGTATTTATGAGGTTCAAGACTAATCCAGTCTGTCGCATAGTGTCTATAAATGTCATGACTTACTCAATTTATTATATACTCCCCCATGAGGTTCAAGACATACCCAGTATGTTGTACAGTATCAATGTTTGTGTTTCTCATATTGTATCCATGAGGTTCTAGACTTGTCCAGTTCGTCATTTAGTATCTATATGGTTCTAGACTTGTCCAGTTCGTCATTTAGTATCTATAAGGTTCAAGACTTACCCAGTTCGTCATTTAATATCTGTAAGGTTCAAGACTTACCCAGTTCGTCATTTAGTATCTAAAAGGTTCAAGACTTACCCAGTTCGTCATTTAGTATCTAAAAGGTTCTAGACCTGTCCAGTTCGTCATTTAGTATCTATAAGGTTCAAGACTTACCCAGTTTGTCATTTAATATCTGTAAGTTTCAAGACTTACCCAGTTCGTCATTTAGTATCTAAAAGGTTCAAGACTTACACAGTTCGTCATTTAGTATTTATAAGGTTCAAGACTTCCCCAGTTCTTCATTTAGTATCTAAAAGGTTCAATACTTACCCAGTTCGTCATTTATTATTTATAGGGTTCAAGATTTCCCCAGTTCGTCATTTAGTATCTATAAGGTTCTAGACTTTCTCAGTTCGTCTTTAGTATCTATAAAGTTCAAGACTTACCCAGTTCGTCATTTAGTATCTATAAGGTTCTAGACTTACCCAATTCGTCATTTAGTATCTATAAGGTTCAAGACTTACCCAGTTCGTCATTTAGTATCCAAAAGGTTCAAGACTTACCCAGTTCGTCATTTATTTTTTATAGGGTTCAAGACATCACCAGTTCGTCATTTAGTATCTATAAGGTTCTAGACTTACCCAGTTCGCCATTTAGTATGTATAAGGTTCAAGACTTACCCAGTTCATCATTTAGTATCTATAAGGTTCAAGACTTACACAATTCGTCATTTAGTATCTATAAGGTTCTCGACTTACCGAGTTCTTCATTTAGTATCTATAAGGTTCTCGACATACCCAGTTCGTCATTTAGTATCTATGAGGTTCAAGAATTACCCAGTTCGTCATTTAGTATCTAAAAGGTTCAAGACTTACCAAGTTCGTCATTTATTATCTATAAGGTTCAAGACTTACCCAGTTCGTCATTTAGTATCTATAAGTTTCAAGACTTATCCAGTTCGCCATTTAGTATCTATAAGGTTCAAGACTTCCCTAGTTCGTCATTTAGTATCTATAAGGTTCAAGACTTACCCAGTTCGTCATTTAGTATCTAAAATGTTCAAGACTTACCCAGTTCGTGATTTAGTATCTATAAGGTTCAAGACTTACCCAGTTCGTCATTTAGTATCTATATGGTTCTAGAATTACCCAGTTCGTCATTTAGTATCTATAAGGTTCAAGACTTATCCAGTTCGTCATTTAGTATCTATAAGTTTGTAGACTTACCCAGTTCGTCATTTAGTATTCATAAGGTTCTAGACTTTCCCAGTTCGTCATTTAGTGTCTATGAGGTTCAAGACTTACCCACTTCGTCATTTAGTATCTATAAGGTTCAAGACTTACCCAGTTCGTCATTTAGTATCTAAAAGGTTCAAGACTTACACAGTTCGTCATTTAGTATTGATAAGGTTCAAGACTTCCCCAGTTCTTCATTTGGTATCTAAAAGGTTCAATACTTACCCAGTTCGTCATTTATTATTTATAGGGTTCAAGATTTCCCCAGTTCGTCATTTAGTATCTATAAGGTTCTAGACTTTCTCAGTTCGTCTTTAGTATCTATAAGGTTCAAGACTTACCCAGTTCGTCATTTAGTATCTATAAGGTTCTAGACTTACCCAATTCGTCATTTAGTATCTATAAGGTTCAAGACTTACCCAGTTCGTCATTTAGTATCCAAAAGGTTCAAGACTTACCCAGTTCGTCATTTATTTTTTATAGGGTTCAAGACATCACCAGTTCGTCATTTAGTATCTATAAGGTTCTAGACTTACCCAGTTCGCCATTTAGTATGTATAAGGTTCAAGACTTACCCAGTTCATCATTTAGTATCTATAAGGTTCAAGACTTACACAATTCGTCATTTAGTATCTATAAGGTTCTCGACTTACCGAGTTCTTCATTTAGTATCTATAAGGTTCTCGACATACCCAGTTCGTCATTTAGTATCTATGAGGTTCAAGAATTACCCAGTTCGTCATTTAGTATCTAAAAGGTTCAAGACTTACCAAGTTCGTCATTTATTATCTATAAGGTTCAAGACTTACCCAGTTCGTCATTTAGTATCTATAAGTTTCAAGACTTATCCAGTTCGCCATTTAGTATCTATAAGGTTCAAGACTTCCCTAGTTCGTCATTTAGTATCTATAAGGTTCAAGACTTACCCAGTTCGTCATTTAGTATCTAAAATGTTCAAGACTTACCCAGTTCGTGATTTAGTATCTATAAGGTTCAAGACTTACCCAGTTCGTCATTTAGTATCTATATGGTTCTAGAATTACCCAGTTCGTCATTTAGTATCTATAAGGTTCAAGACTTATCCAGTTCGTCATTTAGTATCTATAAGTTTGTAGACTTACCCAGTTCGTCATTTAGTATTCATAAGGTTCTAGACTTTCCCAGTTCGTCATTTAGTGTCTATGAGGTTCAAGACTTACCCACTTCGTCATTTAGTATCTATAAGGTTCAAGACTTACCCAGTTTGTCATTTAGTATCTAAAAGGTTCAAGACTTACACAGTTCGTCATTTAGTATTGATAAGGTTCAAGACTTCCCCAGTTCTTCATTTGGTATCTAAAAGGTTCAATACTTACCCAGTTCGTCATTTATTATTTATAGGGTTCAAGATTTCCCCAGTTCGTCATTTAGTATCTATAAGGTTCTAGACTTTCTCAGTTCGTCTTTAGTATCTATAAGGTTCAAGACTTACCCAGTTCGTCATTTAGTATCTATAAGGTTCTAGACTTACCCAATTCGTCATTTAGTATCTATAAGGTTCAAGACTTACCCAGTTCGTCATTTAGTATCCAAAAGGTTCAAGACTTACCCAGTTCGTCATTTATTTTTTATAGGGTTCAAGACATCACCAGTTCGTCATTTAGTATCTATAAGGTTCTAGACTTACCCAGTTCGCCATTTAGTATGCATAAGGTTCAAGACTTACCCAGTTCATCATTTAGTATCTATAAGGTTCAAGACTTACACAATTCGTCATTTAGTATCTATAAGGTTCTCGACTTACCCAGTTCGTCATTTAGTATCTATAAGGTTCAAGACTTACCCAGTTCGTCATTTAGTATCTATATGGTTCTAGAATTACCCAGTTCGTCATTTAGTATCTTTAAGGTTGTAGACTTACCCAGTTCGTCATTTAGTATTCATAAGGTTCTAGACTTTCCCAGTTCGTCATTTAGTGTCTATGAGGTTCAAGACTTACCCACTTCGTCAATTAGTATCTATAAGGTTATAGACTTACCCAGTTGTCATTTAGTATCTATAAGGTTTAAGACTTACCCAGTTCGTCATTTAGTATCTATAAGGTTCAAGACTTACCCAGTTCGTCATTTAGTATCTAAAAGGTTCAAGACTTACCCAGTTCGTGATTTAGTATCTATAAGGCTCAAGACTTACCCAGTTCGTCATTTAGTATCTATATGGTTCTAGACTTACCCAGTTCGTCGTCATTTAGTATTGGTAAGGTTCAAGACATACCCAATTCGTCATTTAGTATCTATAAGGTTAGAAACTTACCCAGTTCGTCATTTAGTATCTATAATGTTCAAGACTTATCCAGTTCGTCATTTAGTATCTATAAGGTTGTAAACTTACCCAGTTCGTCATTTAGTATTCATAAGGTTCTAGACTTTCCCAGTTCGTCATTTAGTATCTATAAGGTTATAGACTTACCCAGTTGTCAGTTAGTATCTATAAGGTTCAAGACCTACCCAGTTCGTCATTTAGTATCTAAAAGGTTCAAGACTTACCCAGTTCGTCATTTAGTATCTATCAGGTTCAAGACTTACCCAATTCGTCATTTAGTATCAATAAGGTTCACGACTTACCCAGTTCGTCATTTAGTATCTATAAGGTTCTAGACTTACCCAGTTCGTCGTCATTTAGTATTGGTAAGTTTTAAGACATACCCAATTCGTCATTTAGTATCTATAAGGTTAAAAACTTACCCAGTTCGTCATTTAGTATCTAAAAGGTGCAAGACTTACCCAGTTCGTCATTTAGTATCTATAAGGATTAAGACTTACCCAGTTCGTCATTTAGTATCTATAAGGTTCAAGACTTAACCAATTCGTCATTTAGTATCTATAAGGTTCAAGACTTACCCAGTTCGTCATTTAGTATCTATAAGGTTCAAGACTTACCCAGTTCGTCATTTAGTATCTATAAGGTTCACGACTTACCCAGTTCGTCATTTAGTATCTATAAGGTTCCAGACTTACCCAGTTCGTCGTCATTTAGTATTGATAAGGTTCAAGACATACCCAATTCCTCATTTAGTATCAATAAGGTTAAAAACTTACCCAGTTCGTCATTTAGTATTTAAAAGGTTCAAGACTTGTCCAGTTTGTCATTTAGTATCTATAAGGTTGTAGACTTACCCAGTTCATCATTTAGTATCTATAAGGTTCAAGACTTACCCAGTTCATCATTTAGTATCTATAAGGTTCAAGACTTAACCAATTCGTCATTTAGTATCTATAAGGTTCAGGACTTACCTAGTTTGTCATTTAGTATCTAAAAGGTTCTAGACTTACACAGTTCGTCATTTAGTATCTATAAGGTTCAAGACTTACCCAATTCGTCATTTAGTATCTATAAGGTTCTAGACTTACTCAGTTCGTCATTTAGTATCTATGAGGTTCTAGACTTGCCCAGTTCGTCACTTAGTATATATAAGGTTCTAGACTTACCCAGTTCGTCATTTAGTATCTATAAGGTTCAAGACTTACCCACTTCATCATTTAGTATCTATAAGGTTTAAAACTTACCCAGTCTGTCGTCGAAGTTATAAGGTATGCCGTGAGCGGTAACTTCAGCAAAGTCATTCCTATCTTTCACAATTATATAGGTGGCCATTTCTGTAAATCAAAAAGCATAGTAGACGTTAGTCTTTTATTATGAGCTTACACATATTATATTGGTCAAATGGGTATCCAAAAAGTCAACATGTACTACAAACAGCATTATCATACAGGTAAAATACATAATACAGAATCACAATATTAAGCATGTACTACAGTACACATAATACAATACAATCAAACCTGTATTAAGAGGTCACCTGTGGGACAAAGAAAAAGTGGCCTTATAGGACAGGTGACCTATTAAAAGAGGTTCAATTCATATGTAATTTTCTATGACATGACAAGAATACAGGTGATTGCTTAAAAGATTTGATTTGATTTTTGGTGTTTAACGCCACTTTCAGCAATATTTCAGCTATTTCATGGTGACTAGTTTTAGTGGTGGAAGAAGCCGGACTACCCGGAGAATACTACCGACAATGGGCAAGCAACTAGTAAACTTTATTACTTGCGGCTGCGAGTCGAGTGCACCCTTTTTGTAATTTACAAAGCCGGGCACGAACTCACGCCGTATTGCTGCTTAACAGCGGTGACCTCTTGAGTGGGTTTAACTGTATATTATACTGGTCAAATGGGTATCACAAAATCACAGTCATATGCATGCATCTTGAAGTATATTTGGATATTTATTTTGCATGGTGTACTTGATTTTATTAATACACATCATAATATAATGTTGTTTGTCATCAACATATCTAATCATAACTTTATTTATTTGCTAAACAAGGGCCCGGGTGGCTCAATGAGTTAGGTAGTTGGATTACCTCACAACACATACAAGCCTATCATCAATACGGCGTGAGTTCGTGCCTGGCTTTATACATTAAAAAAAAGGTGCACTCGACTCGTAGCCGCATGTGATAAAGTTTGCTAGTTGCTTGCCTATGGTCGGTGGTTCTCTCCGGGTACTCCGGCTTCTTCCACCACTAAAACTGGTCGGCATGAAATAGCTGAAATATTGCTTAAAGTGGCGTTAAACACCAAAAATCAAATCAAATCAAATCATTTGCTAAACAAAACTCCTATATGACTGAAGCAATAGAAATACAAAAATGTACAACAACAAAACAATGCTTATCACCACTAACGTTGTGAGTTCAAACCTCGCACAGGCGAGATCTACTCGATACAACAATATGTGGTGTGGGTGATGATTTGTAATGCCACTTTCAACAAGAAACAAAATATTTTTCTTAGCAAGACAACTTCAAAAGAACAAATCCGTAGAACAAGTGTGAACAACAAATGGCAACATTCGCCTGAAAGATAGACACGGCCGAATATATGAAACGAACGCAATAGATCGATTTCTACATGTTGCAGTTCAACTAGATCCATCATATAGCCTACCCGAATAATCTAGCTAACTGTTCATTAAAGAAAATGACTTGTTGAATTGTTGACTGTTTATTTTCTAAATCTCTCTATATATATCAACAATGTAGTATGACCATACTTCAATTATTTTCTACTGTACTAATTATTACGTGTATCTTACATGTTAAACATAATTATTATATAGATATATAATATCATGTATATGCATGATATGGTTACTCAGTTCGTTTACACTTTGTCGTGTAAACTTCTGTTTTACTCAGTTATTTGTATATTTTTTTATTTTTTTGTATATACTGCAATTCCTGCATTGTACTAAATTGGTTGACCTTCTCACAGTAACCCTATTTCTTATCATCGTAAACAAAATGTAATATCGTACATGAAAGACACAAATGCATATGTTTTTACTACAGATATTCCGATTGAGCTGTTCAATTATTCTAAATATGGTCGTATTTGCCGTAGTATTTAAATTAACGTACAATATTACTATTGTTTACATGTATACATGTTGGAGTATCAACTCAACTTTAATTCATTCATGAAAATCCTTCAATTAAAGAAGCTCACTTCTGTTTTGTAATTGGCTAACATTTTTATTGTGTGACCAACCCTGACCTTTTTGTTTACAAAAATACACCCCCCTTCCCCCAGCCGAGACGCATACCATTTCTAAATACGTTTACACGTGAGTGTATACATGTACATATGTATGGATATCCTCAAATTGGTTTGTCAGCATATTGTAAATCGCTTAAATTATGTGTGGTCATTTTAATTATCCAGTTAAATCAGCTCAACTGCATATTTGGACCTTTTAACTTTTCTAAATATCAAATTAATCTAAATATGTTACATGAGTGTACATACATGCATAAGTACATTGTACATGTACATGTATGGTTATTCCTCAGAATTGTTCAGTTTAATTAATTGATTAGGTCTTATGTCCACCAACTGGGAATTTGGAGTAGTGATTATTGATTGATCCGTTATTCCCGTCGTCGTAAACTCAATGTAACATATGTTTTTTTTTAATAAGTCGTAAACACAATGCAATATAATAGTATTTTAATTTATGTACATTATAGTTAATGAATATAGTTCTACTGCAGCTGTTATATAATACAAAATGACGACATGCACAAGTCATACTGTTGCATCAAATATATTAAACCTGCACGTAAATGTCGCTTTAGCGTGCAATATTTCTATTGTGTACAAGCAGGCCGATTTACAAATGCAGCCCAATGATGAGAATCTTTCAATCGAAACAGCTCAATATACATTACTGGTTTGTAATTGGTTTACAGTGTAACCTCATTTTCTTCAGGGTGACCTACCTTAACTTTATCAATAAGTCTACGCTCGATTAGTTCCATTTGCTAATAAAAATATATTTTGATACATGTACTTCATATATTCTATGTTTTGTTTATTGCTTGTTTGTTTCTGTGTATATACTTCTCCCATCATGCTATATTAATAATCCGAGCACCATAATCACACGTCCTACAATATCTTAGGGAACATATTCGAACTTCGTAAATTCCGCATACATACTACAGTACCTCGTATTCTACTTTCCATAATCACGTTAATATTCATAATATTGATCACTTACTTTTACTTCTTTTCTATGCACACCCTTTACTTCAATGGCGAATCTGACATTGGTGACCTACTTATTGATTGAACTCCTAACCGATACTGCTCTCTCACGTTTTATTCGTGCTACATGTACCAACTGGTATAACATGATTCATGGGTACTGACGCGTTACAACACAGAGAGAACATCGGTCGGTTCTATTGTTTAGCACGTACTGTAAAAAATAGTAAACGGCTAACATTATTAGAATTTATAGGTATATATTTGTTTGCCATTCATGGTATTGTGGCGTTGCCTATTACAGTTTTTATTTTTTCGTTTCAATATAAATATCGCATTAACCTTTCAGGTAGTATCGTTCAAACTAGTGACCAATTAGTTAAATCAACATCGCTGGAATATGTGAATAATTACGCCTTCTTGTGCATTGTGATGCGTATTTTGCTTATAATATCAGGAATAGAAATGAATCCTGGTCCCTCTGATTCAGACTTATCAAGTAGTTTCGGTAGTATCAGTTCAACCTCAACGACTGTAAGTAATTTTATACATAATTCCGTTTCCTTTCTTCATCTGAATATTCAAAGTATTACACCAAAATTAGATCTAATATCCGCAGAATACTCCTGTCGTGAGATACTCTCATTAACGGAAAGCTGGTTGCGTCCTCATGTAAGTGACGATATGGTTAAAATTCCTGGATACAAATTTCCCGCATTTCGACGAGACAGAGTAGGTAAAATGGGCGGCGGAGAGGTGGTTTTTGTAAAAGACCATATCAACTGTAAGCATTGACCTGATCTACAAATAGGGAATCTTGAATGTGTATGGCTTGAGATAAAAATCAAGAACAAGAAATACTTATATGGAACATTTTATATTCCTCACAATAGCAATCTGCAAACTTGGGATGAACTAGACCAATCAATTGATCTGGCATTAAACAATACCCATGACATCATCATTACTGGTGATTTTAATATGAACCAATTAAGTGACAATCATAGGAACAACATTAGTTCATTACTGACCCAATACAGCTTTCAAAAGTTAATTACGGAACCCACTTACATGACTGAGCATAGCTCATCTTTATTAGATTTGGTTATGGTAAATAATCCCACCAGTGCTTTATATACGGAAGTCGCCCCCACACCCACCCCCCCCCCCCCACCTCCCCACCCCCACCCCCCTTGTTGAACCAAGTAAGATATCATTTACCTATTACTGGTGTTTTAAGTCACCCGACTATAGTCATTGCTTCATTTAAGAGGAACATATTCCTTTACGACAAAGGGGACTATAAATCTTACAGAAATCTCCTTTCTGTTGTTGACTGGCATGGAATCTTTAGAAACGACGACATTGATATCATAACTAATACTATTACAAACACAATTTTAGATGCAGCGAATAAAACTATTCCAAATAGATACATAACGGTAAAGAAAGATAATCCACCTTCGATCACTACAAAAATAAAAAAGTACATACGCCGTAAAAATCGATTTTTATTTTCACAATAAAAGCAAAGAGAACTAATACTATCGGACAATGGGAAAAATTTCGGAAAATTCGTAATAAATGTAATAAACTTATATTAAATGCAAAACAATCATATTTTGATAAACTTTCTGAAAAAAAAAACGCGGAGACAAACGGAAGTTAAAATTCGTGGAATTTAGTCAACAGTCTTCTTCACGGTGATTCAGGTGGTGATCGATCTATGCCGCCACTTCAAGTTGAAAATGACATGATACAAGACGATAACAAAAAATCTAAATTGTTTAATGACTATTTTTGCAAACAAGCTGATCTTAATGATTCTGAAACTTCTGTGCCTGATATTACTGATATATTGATCAATGGTCTTGAACGCAGTTCTATTACAGAAAACGAAGTGGAAGATATATTGAAGATACTTGATACATCTAAAGCTATTGGGCCTGACCTGTTAAACCCTAGGCTCCTTAAAGAAGCAGCATCTATGCTTAAATATCCTTTATGTAGACTGTTTAATTTATCATTAACACTTTCTACCTTTCCATCAGAATGGAAATATGCTAATGTGATCCCCGTTTTTAAAAAAGATGGTCCCAGTAATTCATAAAACTATAGACCAATTTCCCTCATTAGTATACTTGCCAAGGTAATGGAGCGATTAGTCTATAAACATATTTATAACTATTTGATTGACAATAACTTAATTACTTCCCATCAATCTGGTTTTACTCCTGGAGAGTATGCCGTTAATCAACTCGTGTACATCACACATGAAATTGATAGAGCGTTAGATGAAGGTAAGGAAGTGAGAGTTGTCTTTTGCGATATAAGTAAAGCATTTGACCGAGTTTGGCATAAGGGATTGCTTCGTAAGCTTGAATCAATAGGGATTAGAGGATTATTTTTATCTTGGATGAAAAACTACTTGTCTGAAAGAAAACAACGTGTCGTAATTAATAATTCAACTTCTAGATGGCGTGACATAAATGCTGGTGTACCCCAGTGATCAATTTTAGGTCCTCTTTTGTTCATTGTTTTCATAAATGACATACTGACCGATATTAATTCGACTATAAAATTATTTGCCGATGACACTAGTCTGTACTTAATTGTAGACGACCCACAAGAAACAGCACAAACACACAATGATGACCTAGTGAAATTACATGCATGGTCTACACAATGGCTGGGAAATCTTAATCCACAGAAAACTGAAACCATGACTATCTCTCGAAAATTTAATAAACCCCATCAACCTAACCCTATTGTGAATAATACTATCATTATTACTGTTACTGAACATAAACACCTTGGACTACAACTTTCTTACGATGGCAATTGGAATAAACATATTGACATGATAACTAAAAAAGCATTCTCACGTGTTAACATTTTAAGGAAATTCAAATTTATACTGGATCGGAAAACTCTAGAAACAATTTATATTACTTGTATAAGACCATTACTATAATATGCGGATATGTTGTTTTGGGATACCAAGACTCAAATACTAATTAACAAACTAGAAAATGTTCAGGTTGAAGCTGCTAGAATCGTGACAGGGGGTACCAGACTTATATCCTTAAATAATCTATATATTGAAACCGGGTGGAAAAAATTGAAAGATATAGAAGGGAAAGGCATAGAACGATTCAATTTTATAAGATGTCAAATAATCTAACTCCTCAATATCTTAGTAACTTAATTCCGCAAAATTTCGGCATGATCCATGACCACAATACTCGTCATACCTCACGCATTCCTCCAGTACACACTCGAACATCGCTCTACGCAAGCTATTTCATACCCTCCAGTATACAACTATGGAACCAACAGCCAGAAAATATTAAATCAAGGTGATCTGTTCAGATAATTAAATCAAATCTTCAACCCCAAAACAATACTAAACACATTTATTATTTTATTGGTACTCGACTGGGACAAATTTTACACGCCAGGTTGCGTATGCAATGCAGCTCTCTCAATCATCACTTATTTCGTAAAAACATTGTAAATTCCTCATTTTGTCAATGTGGGGCAACAGAAACCACGGCCCATTTTCTGCTACATTGTCCCCGTCACAATGCAGCAAGACTGAGATATATTTACACCATTAATTTACCAATTAACTTAAATACGGATTTATTATTGTTTGGCTCTACAGACTTAACGAATACCCTAAATACAGATATATTCTTAAACGTTCATCATAAGTAGTAAACGATTCACCTCTTAACAATATTCACACAACCTAAACTTGTTAGAAAAAAGCACTTGTACCTTTGCACTTCATTTGTTTGTTTCTTTTTATATTATTTTTGTCTTACTAAAGCACACCAAATAACATTGACAACGACTGATTAACACTTGATTAATTCTCAATACACTTCTACCTTTCGATACTAATTAAACCTTGAATACCAGATAACAACAGGGATACGGATTAATATAAGTATAACAGGGGCGGATCCAGGATTTCAAGCTAGGGGGCGCACTTAAAAAAATTGCGCCGAGCGGAGGGAGGCGCGAAAAATGTTGGGGTATTTCGTGTGAAAAATCACGATTTTACGGCAACAAATTATATATTTTCCAGTTGCGAAGGGAGGCACGACAATTTTTGGGGTATTTCGTGAGAAAAATGACGATTTTACGCCAAAAAATCATATTTTTTACAATTTTAGGGGGGGGGGGGCGCCGTGTGCGCCCCCCTGGACCCGCCCCTGATTAACCACTTGTTTCCGAATCCTATTGATTAATTTAAATGTCTATATAATTTATATGTGTATTATCATAATGTGTAATATTGAATTAATAAATCAAATCTGTTTATGCTAATTTCAACAATATTTCAGTTATATCATGTGATAAAGTTTGTCAGTAACTTGCGACAGTTCGGTAGTTTTCTCTGCGTACTCCGGTTTCATCCACCATTAAGACTGACTGCAGGGGCGGATCCAGGAGGTGGTGGCGCACCCGGCGACCCCCCTAAAATTGGAAAAAAATATGATTTTTTTGCGTAAAATCGCGATTTTTCACACGAAATACCCCAAAATTTGTCGCGCCTCCCTCCGCAATTGGAAAGAATATGATTTTTTGGCGTAACATCGTGTTTTTTCAATTTTTTTAAGTGCGCCCCCCTAGCTTGAAATCCTGGATCCGCCCCTGGAATGTCCTTGATATTGATGACAAGGTACATCACTTAAATGGTGCAATAGTGCAGACAGACGTTAAGTAGCTATTTATAACTCATCTTGTCATGTTGGTAATCTGCTTAAGTCAAAATCAGATGAGTCATGATGCCGAATATAATAGTTGAAAATTTAAAAAAAAAACAAACAAACAAAACAAACAAATCGTACCAATGAAAAGATCTGAAAAGGTGTTACATAAAACAGCAAGCATGCACTTATTATATATACTGTAGCGTGGTAGTGATGCACTTCTTTCATCAGTAATACATTTATTAAATTATTATTTTATTGGAAATAACACACATGTATGCATATAATAGGCGTGATCAAAGTACATGTAGCATAGCAATACTACACAATTAACAGAATGAAGTGTCAGAGACATATAATGTATATAATGTGATGTGGTTTCATAATATAAACAACAATAATAGAGTCCATCCATTCAGTCTATAATACATAAATAAATGTTTACAATTAAGGTGGTTAGGTTACACTAATACTTGAAAAGTAAGAATACTGGAGTATAAATTGAAAATAAAATCCCTGAAAAGGAAATGCCACGGAAGGCAAACTAGTATCCCTAGAATAAAAATGACAAATAATGTTCATCTCTCCACCTCGGGTTTTGAAAAAATTCTACGTAAAACCTGAAATTGAAACGAAAGAAACACGCCATCTTACCTGTAAGCCTTTATTACGACAGTGTATGTGCTAAATGTTAAACCCGATATCAGTGTAAAATGTGTGTGACCTGTTTGTCCCAGATATTAAACCTGATAACGACAAGCCGGTATGAATTAAAAAAATAGGTAAAGAGACCTCTTTGTTGGGAAAATGGGAAATAATGGTTAGTATGCATTTGGAAAATAACTCAAATATTTTGTTCCTCAGCTTTTGTAGCATAAGGGAAGTAACTCAAAAATGAATGGTAACAATATTTGTTTATGGTGTCGGCCCAATGTTCCGAAGGCACAATAGACCGAAACCCCCAAATAGTCCGGATGCCCGATATGCCACTTTATTTTGTTTATGCAAAACAGTATAACAGTGGTAGATTTAGAGTTTTCCTTACATTTTCTTTTGTGCAAATATAAAGGGGGTGGGTGGTGGGGGCAAAATCTTGGCCAAAATATCCTAATAATAGATACATGCTCAATACGGCATATTCACATGTTTTAATAGTTTTATTTCAGTACCTCGAAACAGTTTGAATAATTTGTTTGTTAAAGAATTTCGTCGAGATTGAGTTCCAATATTCCATTTTCCGATTGAGAAAGTTCGTCTAGAAATGTGTTTTGTTGGAAATTGATGTTTCCTGAATCAACCACACCAATTTCATGACGGGACACTGTTCATGGACATGCCCTATGAGAGGGGGATCAGTCGGTACATTGTTCCTGGACCCGGAGAGCTTAGAAGGGGTATGTGAATCTCTGAAGAGTCCATAGCCTTAGCCATAGACGTTTTATTTTGATGCATGATTATTTTTTTTGTAATTTCAACTATTTTTAGTTTATTTTGAAAAATAATTATGTAAAATGCACTTAGACTTCTGAATTATGTTTGTCACTGCATTGTATAAAGTGTATGTTATCTGGACATTTTGTTGCACAGGAAATAAAGCATTTATGAAAGTTTACCAGTGGTTTCATTTGACCCCAAATCTTATATTTTGAGAGAAGTCTCAGCCTGTCCCAGGGCCCCAAAACAGTATTGTTCGGCCTTGCAAAATTTTTCTTGGAGACCCTGTTCGTAGATTGAATCCAGCATTGTCTCACATAGTTTCTGGTGATCAATAATTGTATTGCGGACAACTTTATGTTCCGTTTTCAATCCTATTTCTAACGGGGATAGAGGCCTGTCGTTCTCCATTTTATGTAAGCAAACCATGAATCATTGACATGTGCTTTTACGACAGGAAAGTCGTATTGATGGAACAGCCGTGACAGTAATATTGTGTTCGCACGTTTTAGTTACACATCGCATGTTTAATTATTTAATCATTTATTGATATGTTAACATTTTCAGTGAAAATAGAAATTTTTAAAACTATAGCAACAGTCTAGATAATTATATTTAATGATTTTATCACCTGGCTTAAATGTCGCGCCGCACTTTCGCTAATAAGATTTTACCATCTCGATAAATCGCTCGTTTGGCCGGTTACAAAGCGAAGAATGACGTCATGCTAGAATCCTCCTAGTGCTAGCCATTATCCCCCACCACCTCCCACCCCGCAACAAAGAGGTTTTTGTTACCTAATTATTATTCGTACAGGCTTTTAAAGACATAATATCGTTGCGTTTGGTATTTTTTATGAAAGATTTTTTTTGCGTTGAATTGTTCCATCGATTAGACTTTTCTGTCGTAAAAGCACATGTTGATGATTCATAAAATTGCGAACGTCAGGCTTCTATCACCGTTAGAAATAGGATAGAAAGTGGAACATAAAGGTGTCCACGATAAAATCATTGATCACCAGAAACCAACTAACTTTGTGAGACAATACTGGATCAAATCTATGAACAGTGGCCACATACAAACTGTTCCGGCATGACCTTTTTGTAGTTGACACAGGAAATCATCAAGTTCCAACAAATATAAATATGTCTGTAAATCACTCAGCAGGGGCGTAACAACAACTGTAGTAAAAAAGCACGGGCCTACACATATTTTTTCAAAAAAAAAAGAAGAAAAAATTGCAAAAAAAAATAAAAACAATTTGCTTGCTTCATATGCATTTGTGCATGCGCGCTTGCTACCAAAAGTTCTATACTGTCAATGTAGGCTTGTAGCATGCTCTGAAAGAAGTGCAAAAGCACGATCGGATTTCTGCCTTTGTGGTCTCGTCAATTAAATGCTTCTATAGTATGGCTCTTTTTGGTGAAGTGACAATTATTGCAAAAAGTTTTTTTGCAACATAAATATGAGTCAAAGAAAACTTGACACGTTTATTAAGCTAAAGTCTTACACTCAACAGCCCACTCCTGATAAAGACAAGGGTGATCGTGATATAAATGTGTCAGAAGCAAACTCAGAAGGTCCTTCTAGTGTCGTCAGTGCTAGTGCGATAAGCAAGCATGGACCCCCGTATATTTACGCGACAGACATCACTTGATCAATTTGTCACACATAGATAAATTAAACCTGCTAAAAGCTGAGTGGACTGATGCTCACACATTTACATTTCCAAGCAGGTAACAGTCTAGTTACAATAATGCAACCCTCACATCGATTTTTCTAAATATAAGTAACTGCTATATTTAGACGTACAATACATTTATATATCAATACAAGAAACTTCTCGCCTAAAAAATTAAATATGGACAGTAATTTGTAATTTGATTTGATTCTGAACTTCATCAATTTTAAAAACTTGCTGGACATTTCAATTGATTAAAGTATTAAATATGTAATTATAGATTAAAATGACCACAAATAGTCTTTCAGGTCAATTTAGAGCTATTTGAAACACATTTCAAAAATTAAATCCATTTATAAAACCCCGCTTCAAAACCATATGCGAACTGATCCATTGAAAGTGATGGCAGCGAATCGTAACCCTCACGTAGAGTATCGAAGAGAGGGTTTCATTATTGTAACTAGTAACAGTCTAAAATCATACATACATGTATAATGCAATAATAAAAATCAAATGGTTGTCGTAATTTCCTAAAATAAACAGTTTCTTTTCCATTTAAAATCCTAAAAATCGCTAAGCTCCTGGGGGCTTCGTCCCCCGGACCGCCAACACCAGCCACTCTCTGGGAATCTTGAGAGGTCCCCAGACCCCTTGCCGATTTTTCCTACAAATGAATTTGTACTTTGTTACGCCCCTGCCTAATTATAAATAGTAATACATTTCAAGAAGAACTTTCTCAATTGGACAATGAAATATTAAAAATCAATCTCGACGAAATCCTCCAAAAAAACAAATAATTCAGCACAATTTAATATCATTACCATGCCACCATCTACATGTATTTCTACCCGCTTTAAGGTTTCTCCAGCTGAAAAGGAATTAACTGCGTCAAAAAAATAGCTTCAGTCAAATTCCACTGCGTCCCCTATAATACATGTAAGATGAAAGTAAGTAATACATGTATTCTAGGGGGCGTGGTAGTCGTGATTTCTTTTGGTATTTTGGATTTACAACTACCGATCCAATCAGTGTATATCACCATTAAAGTTGTGAGTTGGAATCCTGTTCATGGCGAGGTGTCCTCGATACACTGAACATTATGTGATGAAGTTTGTCAGTGACTTACGACAGGTCGGTGGTTTTCTCCATGGACTCCGGTTTCCTTCATCAATAAAACTGCTCATCACGATATAACTGCAATATTGATGAAAGTAGCGTTAAACACCATAAGCCAAACCAACTGAAAATGAATTAATGGCTATATCAGAGGCCAGAACAGAAAAAAAAACAACCAATAGACAGACAGTACTGTGTAGTCAAACTATTTCGAGGTACTAAAATCAGTAAAACTATTAAAACATATGATGATGCCATATTGAACATGTATCTATTTCTTAGGCTATTTTTGCCAAGATGTTGTCCTCTGGGACGGATCCAGGATTTGTGGTTGGGGGGGGGGGCGTGAGTAGGTGAGGGATCTGGGGACCGCTTAAGGTCCCCAGCTGGTCCAGGGTAGTACCCTTGTAGGGTGCCCAGGGGGGCCAAACCTCCTGAAGCTCTGGGGATTTTAGGAATTACACACAGTTATTTGAACGACAATTTTGAACCAACCACACCATTTTTATCAGACAAAAAAAACTTGATTTTGAGTCTTAATTTTGTCGGATAATTGTTAACAGTATATTTTGTCAGATTATAAGAACCTAAAGTAAATCTTTTCTTGAACAACCGTGATGCGAATTGTTCAACTCATGACTGATCGATCACGATATGTTAACCCTTCAAAGAACTATTGGTTTAGTTTTAACGCATTCCTCATTTCACTAATTGGTCTGTACTTTCGGTGCTTGTCCTTGCGGGTTGTTCTAGTTAATACCAGATGGAGCTTTTCTTTTCGTCGTTTGATTCATTCCTTGAAAACATACGATTCGACTGTTCTTGTTAATAGACAAACAAAAGCGGAAATTGTCGGCGAATCCATATATGAATCAACGAACACACCCAACGTGTATTTACAATGTGTAGGAATATTTTACTACAGATCACGAGTTAACCATTCATGAAAAAGTTGTTTGTTGAACTGCTTAATTAACGTTGCATAACATATGCTTTGCGAATTTTAGGGAGGGGGGGGGGGGCGCACGCCCCCTCTAAATCCGCCCCTGGTCATCCCTTATATTTGCACGAAAAAGAAAGTAAGAAAAAGTCTAAATCTACCACTGTTATACTGTTTCACATAAACAAAATAAAGTAGCATATCGGGCCTTCGGAATATTGGTTCGACACTCTAAAAACGGGGGTGAACTCAGGTTAAGAGAATACTATGGAAATATTTTGTTGCCATACCTTTTTGAGTTACTTCCCTTATGCTACAAAAGCTGTTGTTAATTTGAGTTATTTTAACAAGCATACTAATCATTACCCCCCCCCCCCCCCCCCCTCCAACAAAGAGGTATCTTTACCTAATTTTATGATTCATACAAGACTTGACATTAAAATATAGTTTGAAGTAATTATCACACACATGTCACTCACATTTTATTCTGCTATCGGGTTTAATATTTAGGACAAACAGATCACACGCATATTATACAGATTGGATATCGGGTTTAATTTTTAACACACATTCGTAATAAAAGCCTATTACAGGTAAGCGTTTCTCAATTTCAGTTTATACGTAAAATTTTTGCCAAACCTGAAGTTTAAACATAAAGATTATTTTGCCATTTTTATTCTAGGGATAATAGTTTGCCTTTGTTTTTTTTTCAATTTCCAACTATCTATTCAGCAGGGGGGCCGTCGGGGCTGTGATCGTATTGGATTTACAACTACCTATGCAATCAGTGTCTATCACCACTAATGTTGTGACTTCGAATCTATATCAGGGCGAGGTGTACAACATTAAGTGATAAAGTTTGTCAGTGACTTGTGATAGGTCGCTGGTTTTCTCCGGATCCTCCGGTTTCCTCCACCAATAAAACTGACCACCACGATATAACTGAAATATTGTTGAAAGTGGCGTTAAACACCATCAAGTAAGCAAAAAAAAAACAAGCAAACAAACAAACAAACAAGCACACAAACAAAATCTATTCAGCATTATGACTAATATGGTTTTAACAGGAGCAGATAAGCAACATGACAAGACGAGTTCTAGATGGTTAACGTATCTCTGCACAATTGCACCATTTAGGCGATGCATCTTGTCATCGATATCAATAACAAAAAGCTAAGCATTTATGATATTATAACTGAACATGTAATCAAATTAATCAATATACAAAAATATATTTATTTTATTGTCCTATTGTTTTTTGTTGTTGCATTTCTATTGCTTCAGTCCAATTGGAGATTTGTTTAGCAAATAAATAAAGATATAATTAGATTTATTACATAATGATTGTGTACTCTTTATTTCATTGGTTTAGAAGTTATCACCTAGCATGCCATTAATCTTTGAATTGTTTGATTAAAATCCATATTGACTCTCTTTCATTTTCACTTTCCATTGCATTATGTATGACGTCATAATGAAGAGATTAATTTCATATTGACTTGGTTTCACTTTCACTTTCACTTTTCATTTTAATGTAATAAAACAGTTACAGTCTTTTGTATCGGTCAATGCGAGTTTTTATGGACCTTAGAAATCAAAATTCAACTCAGCATAAAGGTTTCGGTGAATATCGTTTTTAAGGTCCATAAAAACTCACATTGACCTCAACAAAAGACTATTATTGTATAATATTGATTACAAACTACATTATATTATGATGTATTAATAAAATCAATTAAAACATGCAAAATAAATATCCAATTATGCCTCAAGATGCATGTATATGATTTTGTGATTTTGTGCTACTCATTTGACTAATATAATATAGCTGGATGTGTGTAGTACATGATTAATATTGCGATTGTGTATTATCTATTTGACCCATGGGCATCTTAACAGCATAATATACCACCGTCCAAAGCAGTGCACTGGGGCCCCTATCTACACAACCACTCACAGGAATAAAATGTAAATGGTCGACAAAATTAAATATATATTTATTGTATTGGTACTCCCAACAAAATCAGTGTTTAAGCATTGAAAAACATGCATAGATTAGCATTGGGCCCATATGCTCGTCCTAACTGCCCAGTGTGTCCATGCGTTAAGACGACACTGATATTGACCTGTACAATATTGCTGTTTGTAGTACAGCTTGGCTTTGTTATTTTGGAATACCCAATTTAACAGTATAATATTCGTCAGCTCATAATATCACACTGACATATACGATGGTTTTTAATTTACAGAAATGACTACCTATACAATGGTAAAAGATAGGAATGACTTTACTGAAGTTACCGCTCACGGCATACCTTATAACTTCGACGATAGACTTGGTAAGTCTTGAACCTCATAGAAGCACAAATATAGATACTATATGACATATTGGGCAAGTCTAGAATATCTGCAAAACAAACATACATGAATATGTTCGGTTTGTCCTAATCATTATCCGGCCCTTTCGTCATTTGTGGCTTATAACCGGGTTTGTAACAAGTGTGATACGGCGGGTGCCGCTAGCGAAACAGGAATTGATTACCCTTCCGGAGCACATGGGATCAAACCAGATACTCAATGGGGTTCATGTTGCTCATTCATTAGATAAGTCTCCCAAACAATGTTTGGAGACTTATTGTTTTTGCTCCGTTTCTTATTATTATTTTTATTATTATTATTCTTATTCTTCTCCTTTCTTTCCGCGAAGCATGAACTTGTGCACGGCAGATCTCAGGAACTACAGGACAACATTTCATAAAACTTGGTGGAGTTATAGATATATGTTTTTAGTTGATCATAAACTTTTCAGATTTGTGGTAAATGGGGTCAAAGCCATATTTTTGGAGGTTCAAATGGGGTGGGGTGGAGGTTACTATAGAATCCTATGGGAAGCTTGAAATTTCGTACATTAATGTTGATAACTTCTAACTGGATAATGAGAGAGACATACAATTTGACATAGTGATAGGTCACTATTAGTGGAGCAATTCTGCGTGGAGGTAAAAATTCAACATTGTCCGATATCATCAAAATTTGATATGTGGGTAGATAGTGTCAGTGGCTGGTTTGGGAGACTTCATAATCGTTAGATCATAATTATATCTTGTTTTCTTTGCAGTATTTGTCCTTTTGTACGTTAATTTGTAATATACGTATGTACGCGCATCATAAATAAATGTATCTGAAAATTCTAATTTACATATTGCTTTTTATATAATATCTTTATTGAAATTTAAATCTCTTTTTAATCTTGAATAAGAAATCTTCATGAGATACCTATGTTTTGGTTTATATAAAATATTTCTTTATCTTATGCGAATCATGAGAACATGGTGATAGTATTTCATAGAAGCAATTTCATATATGAAATCTTGAAAGTTGTGTCAGATAATATAAAATTTTAGTGCTTGTTGTGTTTTACACAAGCCGACAAACTGTTTTCACTGAATTTTTGAAACCCTAAAGAAATTGAAATTATTTGTTTGGATATCAAGTCTTTGAAGTCATAATTTATACTTGATATTTTTTGTAGCTGTGATAGTTTTGATTGCAATTAAGCATATAATAATATCTACATTATTTGTTAAATAAATTTCATGAAGAAAATTCATTTACATAAATCATACATTAAATATCTAAGGAGAAAGATGAAAAGTAATCCAAATGTAATCAGAAAGTAACCATGATTACAGGGTCAATTACATTACGATTACATGTAATCTAAAAATGTCCGATTACAGATTACATTCGATTACATGAAAAATGTAATGGATTACAACCGATTACGATTACAAATTACGATTACCCAATGTCTGTCACTCACTCACTCACTCAATGATAAAAGAGGAAACAATTTTCGGTGAGAATTAAGATTGCATTATTAGACTGAAATATTCCATTTACCATCAAATATAGAAAATTAATATAATTGTACATACGTTAATTTTTAAGATTTCTGTTAGTTGATAATTCTAAAGATATAATTGTAAATACGTTATCTTTTTTTTGAAAATTGCGTTAGACTCACTCACTCACTCACTCATTCCCTCCCTCCCTCCCTCCACTTGCGGCTGCGAGTTGAGTGCACCCTTTTTTGTAACTTACAAAGCCGGGCGCGAACCCACGCCGTATTGGTGATAGGCTTGTATAAGTTGTTAAATCCAACGACCTAACTCATTGAGAGAAATTCAATTCAACATTCATATATTTGAACTTAGCTAGGAAGTGGAAACATTTTTCTTGCAATCTGAAGAGTTAGTAGAAAGCTTATAACAGTGTCTCAGAATTTTAATACAGAGCCTTTTTTTTTCAATGAAGTTATTTCGAATTTTAAGGTAAAAGTAACAAATTACATGAATAACTTCCAACGTGATTTATTTTTACACAAGACCATGTTTCAAAAAAATGTGACATAAATAGGCCTGCATGGTCGGCTCTGGAACACTGGATTTATTGGCGAGAGTTTCTATAATTTTCAGGAAAGGAATTGGTGGTGATTTGGTTTAAATAATTTTTAGCCCTTAAAAGGGCTGTTGTAGCACCTAATAAGGACTGTTCAATATTTGTTTAGTTCGCCTCAACGACGTTGAGAAAATTTATTGGAGTACCCTCGGCATCCATGTGAGTAGTATATGGGTACGAACAAATTATTATATGAGGTGGAGCAATGTGGAGCAACCGGAAGTGACGTGACCGAAAATGACATGACCGGAAGTCATGTGACCGTATGTCATGTGACCGTAAGTGACGTTAGTCACGTGACCCTATCCACAATTATATTCTGCGCATGCTCAACCGGAAGTTGCGTCATGTCCGCCCTAGTGGGGCCTTTTGACCGGAAGTGCCAAAGTCACGTGACCGGAACAGGCCCTGTCCGGAAGTGTCCCTGAACAGAAGTAGGTTCTGCGCATGCCCGGCTTTATAATATTTTTTAGTATTAACCTCATTCGAACTATTTTCAGATTGTGAGTGAAACGGTTGAATTTACACACCGATAAACTCTTGCAAAATCGCAATTAATGCTATAATAAATTTAATTTCCAATTATGTAGAAATACAAGTCACATCAAATTAATTTTAATTACTCATTCGAAATTATCTGTTTTGTATGTTATTATACAAAGAAAAAGAAAGCATGATCAGGGGGGTAACCAGGGTAACATTAAGTGTAAGTGGCGAGGGGGTCTTATGTAATATGGACGTCTACGGCTGCAATCGGGTAATGGGCGGTTCCTGACGGGGATTAGTGGCCAAAATGGGGATTCTTCAAAATTTTCCAAGATTTCCTCGAAATTGACATTCTTGCTAATCACCATGTAAACATCCGAAGATTGTTATAGCAAATTGATCGGAACGTTTTTGAAGGAGTTATTGATATTGTTGACTCATCAATATTTAATGATGAAACAAATCTACTCGCCATAGAAATTCTTTAGAACTGTGCATGCTTGATTATTGCAATATGCACATTTGTAAAACGTTACGGAAGTTTGGTAGGAGTAGCTTAGTAATTTGTAAGTGGAATATTAAATCAAAAAGTTTGTACACAAAAATCATCCTATATTTTAATTGGGAATTATAAATATCTTTCTCAAAAGATGAAAGAATGTCGTCTGCTTTTTCGGTCAAAAATAAACCTAAATTACCATTTGCTTTTCTGGAATTTGTATCATTTTTCATCGGTTTACAATAATACATATGTGGTTTAAAGTTCTTTTTTTTTCAAAAAGTTGTGTATATGAGTGGGTTTTTTCGTCAATATAGCTACACTCCTGATAATAAAACGGATAATTTGATAAACAAAATAAAAAATAATTCATGGAACACATAATGTGTTGTGAGTTTTAACATGGGTTGGCAGGATATTAGGATTTTATCTCGAGCTGTAGCAAGGGATAACATTTGCTAATATTCCACCAACCCATATTGCGATTCTGATATGTCTAACAGTACAAATATGTTAGTACACTTTGATGAGAAACACGGTAATTTATGCTTGCGTTTGCGGGCAGAGTTCGTACACAATTTATGTGACGCAGGATGGCTGTTCTATCTTCCATCCTGTCAAATTCGAACAGACGAAAGCTCATCAACGTGTGCTCTTACGACGGGCAAGTGTTATTGAAGGAATAGCCGTTTGTTTGTTTGTATGCTTGATGGTGTTTAACGCCACTTTCAACAATATTTCAATTTTATCGTGGCGGTCACTTTTATTGGTGGAGGAAACCGGAGAACCCGGAGAAAACCACCGACCTGTCTCAAGTCACTGACAAACTTTATCACATAATGTTGTGCACTTCGCCCAGATCGAAATTCGAGCTCACAACATCAGTGGTGATAGGCACTAATTGCATAGGTAGTTGTAAATCCAACTATCATACGATCATGGCCACGACGGTCCACTGGAACAGCTGTAACAAATATATTATGCTCATTCAAGTACACATCGCATATTTGTCAGTTATTGTGTTTTTAATATTTTACCAACATTGTGTGATTTTATAAGGTGGTTTAAATGTGTGGACAGCGCATGTGCAAATGAGAACTTACGAGGTAATACATCACTGGTTTATTTACAAAGAGAAAGAAGTACGTCATATTAGAAAGTATATTATATTTATATCTCCTTGCATAGAAGAAAACCTGCAGTTATGAAGGTTGGGAAAACAATATCGCTAGAACATCAACGAGTCCGACAGACTATCATGTTTTGTCCATTCGGGTTAATTGCTCCGAAAGACCTTTAAATTATTTGGTTTTCCAGTCTGTTGACTATCAGTTAAATCGGATATCTATGATTTTATTACCCATAATAAATAATAATGGGACTTTTTTGACATTTTGAATGCTTGAAAATTAACTTCAGTCTAATTTTGATAAATATTAAATGCGTAAATTTTAACAGAATTCATTACTGATTGAAACTCTACCTAACAACATATTCATAAAAAAATAATATTTCAACGACACTATGGATAAATTCATTTTTATATTGATTTCTTTAGGATGTTTAACAATAAATTCTAAAATACAATATCCTTTTGTTTAATTATTTAACAACTTAAAATATCAGCAGCTTTATTTAAGCTTCATTATAAGTAAGGGAGTGAAATAATATGTTGCGCATACCCAAGGGAGTTTCGAAAGGGTCACGTGACTTTGTCACTTCCGGTCAAAATGCCCCACTAGGGCGGATATGGCGCAACTTCCGGTTGCGCATGCACAGAATATACTTTTGGACATGGTCGCTTCCGGTCACATGACTTCCGGTCATGTCACTTCCGGTCACGTCACTTCCGGTTGCTCCCCATTGCTCCCCCTCAAATAATAATTTGTCCGTACTCATGTGCGCGTCAGCATCAGCGTTCCCGTCCACGCTCATATCTCTGCAACTATAAGTTGTGGGAGCATGTTAACTTGAATGTAGATGCATCTGGGATAGTAGGTCAGCGTCCAGACAAAAGTAGGTCACTTTGACCCACATTTCGCGCTTCAATTACTTGCGAAACGTGGTAGGGTATCATATAATGTCCCATTAGATGCCCTATTTTTTGCATTTGGGAAACCCCATTCAAAGTCATTTGAATCATCCATGTACAAGCTATTTGGCTAGTAAGCCCATCGACACTAATAGTCGACCAAAAGTGGCACTGGCAAGTGCTAGTAAAATTTAACAGAGCATCTAAATTGAATATTCAAGCCATTTTCAGAGGGGGACTACAATATAGTCATTCTTTCGGGGGGAATTCCTACTATACAGCCATTCTTCCGGGGGGGGGGGGGGGGGGGGGGGGGGATCCCACTACATAGACATTTTTTCGGGGGGAAATCCTACTATATAGTCATTTTTCAGTGGGGAAAAATGGCTCTATAACGCTCCTATAGTAGTTTTTCCCTCTAGCCATTTTTCCGGGGGGAAAACTGACTATGGGGAAAACATGGCTCTATAAGACCGGTACCTTAATATCTAATTAGGTAATTACTACAATGTAAAATAGTTGCCGGATATCACGTCATTAAAGTCAAAAATAAAAATGAATGATAATTAAAATAAAAACGTTGCTATCAAATTTGGTGCGCACGACGCGTTTTTGGAATAGCCTTCATCAGGTAGGCTCAAAATCGGGAGTTTGGAGAGCCAAATAATTTAAAGTTTTGGGCGCAATAAAGCCAAAGGGCTTAAACAGGATAGACAAAACCGGCTAAGGTCACCAATGCCCGAGGGAAACATATCGATGTTGTTAGTTTGGTTGAAGGATCAAACCGCAATAATGCGCATGGTTGGAAAAGCATCCAATCATTTGCAAGACGCAAGCATATTACGTAAACTTCTACAGAACCGTTTCACCTCGGGCGGAGTAGAACTCATAAATCGTACTGGTGATCGACACCAGAACAGAAATCAATTAACGTTCGATATCAATGTAAACATCTGGAAAATAAGTCATGTAATGCAACTGCGGAAATAATGCGTATACAGTTAAAGGTATTTCCCTGTTACTATTTATTCTTGCTCGCAAACACCTTTGAATTGTTGAGAATTCGACTATTGTTGTTTTGAGCGAACCTGATGATAATTATTTCACAAATGGGTCTTGCTCATTCAATGAAAAACAATAGTAGACACATTGTAGGAACAGCTCTAAAATCGAATAGGAAAACTCGATACCACTAACACACAAATACATGACCGCCCATTGTCCTGTTTCAGTACAGTAAGCAAATAAGGGTAATAAAAAAATTACCGAACTCCGAACAATCTTGCAAAGGGAAAGTCAAAACTCATAATTATATAGACAGACAAAATCAGTCAACAACCGGAAAACTGTGAAAACCGGAATGACCCTGACTTGGTACAGGCATTTCTAAAGAAATGGTGGGTTGAATCAGATTTGAAAGCGCCAAACCTCCCGCTTTCATTACGGCTCAAAGGTTTCGGCTGTCACTATAACAGTATTTATAACAATACTGGAACAAAATAGGTAAAATGGTTGTCAAAGCAGTACCAAATTCAATAGAAGTGACATGTAGATATTTTAGTATTAGCAAGGAACCCATGATTTAACTTTTAGGAGGGCGGGGAGCTATTCTTTCTCCCAAGTTAGATTATTTAACTATTAGTATTTATTTGCACAAAACAGTAAATCAGATAGGCTTAAACATGAATATACCAAAAATACCAAAATATCTTGTTGTAAGCTGCACTGTTAGATAATTTATTAATTTCCATCTATCAGGTCAAGATATTTTTTTTCTGTAAAATATGGCGACATAAATTAAAACAAAACATAGCCCCACTCCCACTAATAGTTAAATAATCGTTCCCTTAGTAACGATATAAACAATGCTTTTCTCTAAAGCATCCTAAACAATGGCTATACATATTGAACAATTATGAATTTTTCATACCATAACAAGTCACGCCTGTATTAGCAAACATTTCATAGAAGAGTTGAAAGTCTTGCTTGAAAGACCATTTTTAAGTTCAAACTTTGTGACAAAAATCGCTTAATTATCTAAAACTAATAATCTAATAGAAAAAACAGCATATCATTTAAACTGTATTATCAAGTACGGGAGTGAAATAGTATATGACAGGGACTTAGAGATGAAGTATGCACGTTTTAAATGTGTAGTGATATTACTCAGTGCATTCATATTGTGTAAGTATAATTTGATTTTTGTTGTTGTACTATAAGTATTTGATCATAGAAGATAAAGATTGTCAGTGATTTGCTGCATGTCGGTAGTTTTTACGTTTTCAGTTGAAAAACAAATGTTTGAATGTTTATATAAATATTAAATTGGTAAATTCGAATAGGTATCGTGATTGGCCGAAAGTGTATTTGATATCATATTCATGAACAAATTATTTTACGGAAACTTTGAAGAAAATTCGAAATTACATTGATAATTTAATATATATACATGTAATTTGGTGAATAACAATAAAATTTAAAAACAATATACAATTTCACTCTTTTAATTATTTAAAACTAATCCTACGTACAAAATGAGCGCAACTGATATAATCCCTATCATTAGTATGGGAGAGAAATAGTATGTGACAAGGACTTCGAGATGAAGTATGTACGTTTTAAATGTGTGGTGATATTACTGGGTGCATTCATATTGTGTAAGTATAATTTGATTTTTGTTGTTGTACTATAAGTATTTAATCATAGAAACATAGATAATGTATGTTAGTGACTTGCTGCATGTCGGTGGTTTTCTCCGGATACTCCGGTTTCCTCCACCAATAGAAATGCCGCCACGATATAACTGAAATATTGTTGAAAGTGGCGCTAAACACCAAAACCATATGCATATTAATTGTAATGTATTGTTTCACTTGTTATCGATACACTATTATAGATTTACAGGAACAATACTGGAGCAAAATAGGTAAAATGGTTGTCAAAGCAGTACCAAATTCAATAGAAGTGACATGTAGATATTTTAGTATTAGCAAGGAACCCATGATTTAACTTTTAGGAGGGCGGGGAGCTATGCTTTCTCCCAAGTTAGATTATTTAACTATTAGTATTTATTTGCACAAAACAGTAAATCAGATAGGCTTAAACATGAATATACCAAAAATACCAAAATATCTTGTTGTAAGCTGCACTGTTAGATAATTTATTAATTTCCATCTATCAGGTCAAGATACTTTTTTTCTGTAAAATATGGCGACATAAATTAAAACAAAACATAGCCCCACTCCCACTAATAGTCAAATAATCGTTCCCTTAGTAACGATATAAACAATGCTTTTCTCTAAAGCATCCTAAACAATGGCTATACATATTGAACAATTATGAATTTGTCATACCATAACAAGTCACGCCTGTATTAGCAAACATTTCATAGAAGAGTTGAAAGTCTTGCTTGAAAGACCATTTTTAAGTTCAAACTTTGTGACAAAAATCGCTTAATTATCTAAAACTAATAATCTAATAGAAAAAACAGCATATCATTTAAACTGTATTATCAAGTACGGGAGTGAAATAGTATATGACAGGGACTTAGAGATGAAGTATGCACGTTTTAAATGTGTAGTGATATTACTCAGTGCATTCATATTGTGTAAGTATAATTTGATTTTTGTTGTTGTACTATAAGTATTTGATCATAGAAGATAAAGATTGTCAGTGATTTGCTGCATGTCGGTAGTTTTTACGTTTTCAGTTGAAAAACAAATGTTTGAATGTTTATATAAATATTAAATTGGTAAATTCGAATAGGTATCGTGATTGGCCGAAAGTGTATTTGATATCATATTCATGAACAAATTATTTTACTGAAACTTTGAAGAAAATTCGAAATTACATTGATAATTTAATATATATATACATGTAATTTGGTGAATAACAATAAAATTTAAAAACAATATACAATTTCACTCTTTTAATTATTTAAAATTAATCCTACGTACAAAATGATAGCAACTGATATAATCCTTATCATTAGTATGGGAGAGAAATAGTATGTGACAAGGACTTCGAGATGAAGTATGTACGTTTTAAATGTGTGGTGATCTTACTGGGTGCATTCATATTGTGTAAGTATAATTTGATTTTTGTTGTTGTACTATAAGTATTTAATCATAGAAACATAGATAATGTATGTTAGTGACTTGCTGCATGTCGGTGGTTTTCTCCGGATACTCCGGTTTCCTCCACCAATAGAACTGCCGCCACGATATAACTGAAATATTGTTGAAAGTGGCGTTAAACACCAAAACCATATGCCTATTAATTGTAATGTATTGTTTCACTTGTTATCGATACACTATTATAAATTTACAGGAGAGTTTTGTGCCCATAGAAATAGCTTAACACATCCACTTTGTATTGAAGTGCATGGAAAGTAAGTGGCCATGTATTTGTGTGTTAGAGGTCATGTATTTGTGTGTTAGGTGTATCGCTTTTGGCTCTTTCTAAGATTTTTTTATTGGATTGAAATGTTCCGGCAATGTTGTATCTTTTTGTTTTTTATTTTGTTAGATTATCTTAATTATATATGATTTATTAAAATAGTATAATTTTTAGTATTAACCTCATTCGAACTATTTTCAGATTGTGAGTGAAACGGTTGAATTTACACACCGATAAACTCTTGCAAAATCGCAATTAATCCTATAATAAATTTAATTTCCAATTATGTAGAAATACAAGTCACATCAAATTAATTTTAATTACCCATTCGAAATTATCTGTTTTGTATGTTATTATGCAAAGAAAAAGAAAGCATGATCAGGGGGGTAACCAGGGTAACATTAAGTGTAAGTGGCGAGGCGGTCTTATGTAATATGGACGTCTACGGCTGCAATCGGGTAATGGGCGGTTCCTGACGGGGATTAGTGGCCAAAATGGGGATTCTTCAAAATTTTCCAAGATTTCCTCGAAATTGACATTCTTGCTAATCACCATGTAAACATCCGAAGATTGTTATAGCAAATTGATCGGAACGTTTTTGAAGGAGTTATTGATATTGTTGACTCATCAATATTTAATGATGAAACAAATCTACTCGCCATAGAAATTCTTTAGAACTGTGCATGCTTGATTATTGCAATATGCACATTTGTAAAACGTTACGGAAGTTTGGTAGGAGTAGCGTAGTAATTTGTAAGTGGAATATTAAATCAAAAAGTTTGTACACAAAAATCATCCTATATTTTAATTGGGAATTATAAATATCTTTCTCAAAAGATGAAAGAATGTCGTCTGCTTTTTCGGTCAATAATAAACCTAAATTACCATTTGCTTTTCTGGAATTTGTATCATTTTTCATCGGTTTACAGTAATACATATGTGGTTTAAAGTTCTTTTTTTTTTCTCAAAAAGTTGTGTATATGAGTGGGTTTTTTCGTCAATATAGCTACACTCCTGATAATAAAACGGATAATTTGATAAACAAAATAAAAAATAATTCATGGAACACATAATGTGTTGTGAGTTTTAACATGGGTTGGCAGTATATTAGGATTTTATCCCGAGCTGTAGCAAGGGATAACATTTGCTAATATTCCACCAACCCATATTGCGATTCTGATATGTCTAACAGTACAAATATGTTAGTACACTTTGATGAGAAACACGGTAATTTATGCTTGCGTTTGCGGGCAGAGTTCGTACACAATTTATGAGACGCAGGATGGCTGTTCTATCTTCCATCCTGTCAAATTCGAACAGACGAAAGCTCATCAACGTGTGCTCTTACAACGGGCAAGTGTTATTGAAGGAATAGCCGTTTGTTTGTTTGTATGCTTGATGGTGTTTAACGCCACTTTCAACAATATTTCAGTTTTATCGTGGCGGTCAGTTTTATTGGTGGAGGAAACCGGAGAACCCGGAGAAAACCACCGACCTGTCTCAAGTCACTGACAAACTTTATCACATAATGTTGTGCACTTCGCCCAGATCGAAATTCGAGCTCACAACATCAGTGGTGATAGGCACTAATTGCATAGATAGTTGTAAATCCAACTATCATACGATCACGGCCACGACGGTTCATTGGAACAGCTGTAACAAATATATTATGCTTATTCAAGTACACATCGCATATTTGTCAGTTATTGTGTTTTTAATATTTTACCAACATTGTGTGATTTTATAAGGTGGTTTAAATGTGTGGACAGCGCATGTGCAAATGAGAACTTACGAGGTAATACATCACTGGTTTATTTACAAAGAGAAAGAAGTACGTCATATTAGAAAATATATTATATTTATATCTCCTTGCACAGAAGAAAACCTGCAGTTATGAAGGTTGGGAAAACAATATCGCTAGAACATCAACGAGTCCGACAGACTATCATGTTTTGTCCATTCGGGTTAATTGCTCCGAAAGACCTTTAAATTATTTGGTTTTCCAGTCTGTTGACTATCAGTTAAATTGGATATCTATGATTTTATTACCCATAATAAATAATAATGGGACTTTTTTGACATTTTGAATGCTTGAAAATTAACTTCAGTCTAATTTTGATAAATATTAAATGCGTAAATTTTAACAGAATTCATTACTGATTGAAACTCTACCTAACAACATATTCATAAAAAAATAATATTTCAACGACACTATGGATAAATTCATTTTTATATTGATTTCTTAAGGATGTTTAACAATAAATTCTAAAATACAATATCCTTTTGTTTAATTATTTAAAAACTTAAAATATCAGCAGCTTTATTTACGCTTCATTATAAGTAAGGGAGTGAAATAATATGTTGCGCATACCCAAGGGAGCTTCGAAGAGGTCACGTGACTTTGTCACTTCCGGTCAAAAGGCCCCACTAGGGCGGATATGGCGCAACTTCTGGTTGCGCATGCACAGAATATACTTTCGGACATGGTCGCTTCCGGTCACATGACTTCCGGTCATGTCACTTCCGGTCACGTCACTTCCGGTTGCTCCCCATTGCTCCCCCTCAAATAATAATTTGTCCGTACTCATGTGCGCGTCAGCATCAGCGTTCCCGTCCACGCTCATATCTCTGCAACTATAAGTTGTGGGAGCATGTTAACTTGAATGTAGATGCATCTGGGATGGTAGGTCAGCGTCCAGACAAAAGTAGGTCACTTTGACCCACATTTCGCGCTTCAATTACTTGCGAAACGTGGTAGGGTATCATATAATGTCCCATTAGATGCCCTATTTTTTGCATTTGGGAAACCCCATTCAAAGTCATTTGAATCATCCATGTACAAGCTATTTGGCTAGTAAGCCCATCGACACTAATAGTCGACCAAAAGTGGCACTGGCAAGTGCTAGTAAAATTTAACAGAGCATCTAAATTGAATATTCAAGCCATTTTCAGAGGGGGACTACAATATAGTCATTCTTTCGGGGGGAATTCCTACTATACAGCCATTCTTCCGGGGGGGGGGGGGGATCCCACTACATAGACATTTTTTCGGGGGGAAATCCTACTATATAGTCATTTTTCAGTGGGGAAAAATGGCTCTATAACGCTCCTATAGTAGTTTTTCCCTCTAGCCATTTTTCCGGGGGGAAAACTGACTATGGGGAAAACATGGCTCTATAAGACCGGTACCTTAATATCTAATTAGGTAATTACTACAATGTAAAATAGTTGCCGGATATCACGTCATTAAAGTCAAAAATAAAAATGAATGATAATTAAAATAAAAACGTTGCTATCAAATTTGGTGCGCACGACGCGTTTTTGGAATAGCCTTCATCAGGTAGGCTCAAAATCGGGAGTTTGGAGAGCCAAATAATTTAAAGTTTTGGGCGCAATAAAGCCAAAGGGCTTAAACAGGATAGACAAAACCGGCTAAGGTCACCAATGCCCGAGGGAAACATATCGATGTTGTTAGTTTGGTTGAAGGATCAAACCGCAATAATGCGCATGGTTGGAAAAGCATCCAATCATTTGCAAGACGCAAGCATATTACGTAAACTTCTACAGAACCGTTTCACCTCGGGCGGAGTAGAACTCATAAATCGTACTGGTGATCGACACCAGAACAGAAATCAATTAACGTTCGATATCAATGTAAACATCTGGAAAATAAGTCTTGTAATGCAACTGCGGAAATAATGCGCATACAGTAAAAGGTATTTCCCTGTTACTATTTTTTCTTGCTCGCAAACACCTTTGAATTATTGAGAATTCGACTATTGTTGTTTTGAGCCAACCTGATGATAATTATTTCACAAATGGGTCTTGCTCATTCAATGAAAAACAATAATAGACACATTGTCGGAACAGCTCTAAAATCGAATAGGAAAACTCGATACCACTAACACACAAATACATGACCGCCCATTGTCCTGTTTCAGTACAGTAGGCAAATAAGGGTAATACAAAAATTACCGAACTCCGAACAATCTTGCAAAGGGAAAGTCAAAACTCATAATTATATAGACAGACAAAATCAGTCAACAACCGGAAAACTGTGAAAACCGTAATGACCCTGACTTGGTACAGGCATTTCTAAAGAAATGGTGGGTTGAATCAGATTTTAAAGCGCCAAACCTCCCGCTTTCATTACGGCTCAAAGGTTTCGGCTGTCACTATAACAGTATTTATAACAATACTGGAACAAAATAGGTAAAATGGTTGTCAAAGCAGTACCAAATTCAATAGAAGTGACATGTAGATATTTTAGTATTAGCAAGGAACCCATGATTTAACTTTTAGGAGGGCGGGGAGCTATACTTTCTCCCAAGTTAGATTATTTAACTATTAGTATTTATTTGCACAAAACAGTAAATCAGATAGGCTTAAACATGAATATACCAAAAATACCAAAATATCTTGTTGTAAGCTGCACTGTTAGATAATTTATTAATTTCCATCTATCAGGTCAAGATATTTTTTTTCTGTAAAATATGGCGACATAAATTAAAACAAAACATAGCCCCACTCCCACTAATAGTTAAATAATCGTTCCCTTAGTAACGATATAAACAATGCTTTTCTCTAAAGCATCCTAAACAATGGCTATACATATTGAACAATTATGAATTTTTCATACCATAACAAGTCACGCCTGTATTAGCAAACATTTCATAGAAGAGTTGAAAGTCTTGCTTGAAAGACCATTTTTAAGTTCAAACTTTGTGACAAAAATCGCTTAATTATCTAAAACTAATAATCTAATAGAAAAAACAGCATATCATTTAAACTGTATTATCAAGTACGGGAGTGAAATAGTATATGACAGGGACTTAGAGATGAAGTATGCACGTTTTAAATGTGTAGTGATATTACTCAGTGCATTCATATTGTGTAAGTATAATTTGATTTTGTTGTTGTACTATAAGTATTTGATCATAGAAGATAAAGATTGTCAGTGATTTGCTGCATGTCGGTAGTTTTTACGCTTTCAGTTGAAAAACAAATGTTTGAATGTTTATATAAATATTAAATTGGTAAATTCGAATAGGTATCGTGATTGGCCGAAAGTGTATTTGATATCATATTCATGAACAAATTATTTTACGGAAACTTTGAAGAAAATTCGAAATTACATGATAATTTAATATATATACATGTAATTTGGTGAATAACAATAAAATTTAAAAACAATATACAATTTCACTCTTTTAATTATTTAAAACTAATCCTACGTACAAAATGAGCGCAACTGATATAATCCCTATCATTAGTATGGGAGAGAAATAGTATGTGACAAGGACTTCGAGATGAAGTATGTACGTTTTAAATGTGTGGTGATATTACTGGGTGCATTCATATTGTGTAAGTATAATTTGATTTTTGTTGTTGTACTATAAGTATTTAATCATAGAAACATAGATAATGTATGTTAGTGACTTGCTGCATGTCGGTGGTTTTCTCCGGATACTCCGGTTTCCTCCACCAATAGAAATGCCGCCACGATATAACTGAAATATTGTTGAAAGTGGCGCTAAACACCAAAACCATATGCATATTAATTGTAATGTATTGTTTCACTTGTTATCGATACACTATTATAGATTTACAGGAACAATACTGGAGCAAAATAGGTAAAATGGTTGTCAAAGCAGTACCAAATTCAATAGAAGTGACATGTAGATATTTTAGTATTAGCAAGGAACCCATGATTTAACTTTTAGGAGGGCGGGGAGCTATGCTTTCTCCCAAGTTAGATTATTTAACTATTAGTATTTATTTGCACAAAACAGTAAATCAGATAGGCTTAAACATGAATATACCAAAAATACCAAAATATCTTGTTGTAAGCTGCACTGTTAGATAATTTATTAATTTCCATCTATCAGGTCAAGATACTTTTTTTCTGTAAAATATGGCGACATAAATTAAAACAAAACATAGCCCCACTCCCACTAATAGTCAAATAATCGTTCCCTTAGTAACGATATAAACAATGCTTTTCTCTAAAGCATCCTAAACAATGGCTATACATATTGAACAATTATGAATTTGTCATACCATAACAAGTCACGCCTGTATTAGCAAACATTTCATAGAAGAGTTGAAAGTCTTGCTTGAAAGACCATTTTTAAGTTCAAACTTTGTGACAAAAATCGCTTAATTATCTAAAACTAATAATCTAATAGAAAAAACAGCATATCATTTAAACTGTATTATCAAGTACGGGAGTGAAATAGTATATGACAGGGACTTAGAGATGAAGTATGCACGTTTTAAATGTGTAGTGATATTACTCAGTGCATTCATATTGTGTAAGTATAATTTGATTTTTGTTGTTGTACTATAAGTATTTGATCATAGAAGATAAAGATTGTCAGTGATTTGCTGCATGTCGGTAGTTTTTACGTTTTCAGTTGAAAAACAAATGTTTGAATGTTTATATAAATATTAAATTGGTAAATTCGAATAGGTATCGTGATTGGCCGAAAGTGTATTTGATATCATATTCATGAACAAATTATTTTACTGAAACTTTGAAGAAAATTCGAAATTACATTGATAATTTAATATATATATACATGTAATTTGGTGAATAACAATAAAATTTAAAAACAATATACAATTTCACTCTTTTAATTATTTAAAATTAATCCTACGTACAAAATGATAGCAACTGATATAATCCTTATCATTAGTATGGGAGAGAAATAGTATGTGACAAGGACTTCGAGATGAAGTATGTACGTTTTAAATGTGTGGTGATCTTACTGGGTGCATTCATATTGTGTAAGTATAATTTGATTTTTGTTGTTGTACTATAAGTATTTAATCATAGAAACATAGATAATGTATGTTAGTGACTTGCTGCATGTCGGTGGTTTTCTCCGGATACTCCGGTTTCCTCCACCAATAGAACTGCCGCCACGATATAACTGAAATATTGTTGAAAGTGGCGTTAAACACCAAAACCATATGCCTATTAATTGTAATGTATTGTTTCACTTGTTATCGATACACTATTATAAATTTACAGGAGAGTTTTGTGCCCATAGAAATAGCTTAACACATCCACTTTGTATTGAAGTGCATGGAAAGTAAGTGGCCATGTATTTGTGTGTTAGAGGTCATGTATTTGTGTGTTAGGTGTATCGCTTTTGGCTCTTTCTAAGATTTTTTTATTGGATTGAAATGTTCCGGCAATGTTGTATCTTTTTGTTTTTTATTTTGTTAGATTATCTTAATTATATATGATTTATTAAAATAGTATAATTTTTAGTATTAACCTCATTCGAACTATTTTCAGATTGTGAGTGAAACGGTTGAATTTACACACCGATAAACTCTTGCAAAATCGCAATTAATCCTATAATAAATTTAATTTCCAATTATGTAGAAATACAAGTCACATCAAATTAATTTTAATTACCCATTCGAAATTATCTGTTTTGTATGTTATTATGCAAAGAAAAAGAAAGCATGATCAGGGGGGTAACCAGGGTAACATTAAGTGTAAGTGGCGAGGCGGTCTTATGTAATATGGACGTCTACGGCTGCAATCGGGTAATGGGCGGTTCCTGACGGGGATTAGTGGCCAAAATGGGGATTCTTCAAAATTTTCCAAGATTTCCTGGAAATTGACATTCTTGCTAATCACCATGTAAACATCCGAAGATTGTTATAGCAAATTGATCGGAACGTTTTTGAAGGAGTTATTGATATTGTTGACTCATCAATATTTAATGATGAAACAAATCTACTCGCCATAGAAATTCTTTAGAACTGTGCATGCTTGATTATTGCAATATGCACATTTGTAAAACGCTACGGAAGTTTGGTAGGAGTAGCGTAGTAATTTGTAAGTGGAATATTAAATCAAAAAGTTTGTACACAAAAATCATCCTATATTTTAATTGGGAATTATAAATATCTTTCTCAAAAGATGAAAGAATGTCGTCTGCTTTTTCGGTCAATAATAAACCTAAATTACCATTTGCTTTTCTGGAATTTGTATCATTTTTCATCGGTTTACAGTAATACATATGTGGTTTAAAGTTCTTTTTTTTTTCTCAAAAAGTTGTGTATATGAGTGGGTTTTTTCGTCAATATAGCTACACTCCTGATAATAAAACGGATAATTTGATAAACAAAATAAAAAATAATTCATGGAACACATAATGTGTTGTGAGTTTTAACATGGGTTGGCAGTATATTAGGATTTTATCCCGAGCTGTAGCAAGGGATAACATTTGCTAATATTCCACCAACCCATATTGCGATTCTGATATGTCTAACAGTACAAATATGTTAGTACACTTTGATGAGAAACACGGTAATTTATGCTTGCGTTTGCGGGCAGAGTTCGTACACAATTTATGAGACGCAGGATGGCTGTTCTATCTTCCATCCTGTCAAATTCGAACAGACGAAAGCTCATCAACGTGTGCTCTTACAACGGGCAAGTGTTATTGAAGGAATAGCCGTTTGTTTGTTTGTATGCTTGATGGTGTTTAACGCCACTTTCAACAATATTTCAGTTTTATCGTGGCGGTCAGTTTTATTGGTGGAGGAAACCGGAGAACCCGGAGAAAACCACCGACCTGTCTCAAGTCACTGACAAACTTTATCACATAATGTTGTGCACTTCGCCCAGATCGAAATTCGAGCTCACAACATCAGTGGTGATAGGCACTAATTGCATAGATAGTTGTAAATCCAACTATCATACGATCACGGCCACGACGGTTCATTGGAACAGCTGTAACAAATATATTATGCTTATTCAAGTACACATCGCATATTTGTCAGTTATTGTGTTTTTAATATTTTACCAACATTGTGTGATTTTATAAGGTGGTTTAAATGTGTGGACAGCGCATGTGCAAATGAGAACTTACGAGGTAATACATCACTGGTTTATTTACAAAGAGAAAGAAGTACGTCATATTAGAAAATATATTATATTTATATCTCCTTGCACAGAAGAAAACCTGCAGTTATGAAGGTTGGGAAAACAATATCGCTAGAACATCAACGAGTCCGACAGACTATCATGTTTTGTCCATTCGGGTTAATTGCTCCGAAAGACCTTTAAATTATTTGGTTTTCCAGTCTGTTGACTATCAGTTAAATTGGATATCTATGATTTTATTACCCATAATAAATAATAATGGGACTTTTTTGACATTTTGAATGCTTGAAAATTAACTTCAGTCTAATTTTGATAAATATTAAATGCGTAAATTTTAACAGAATTCATTACTGATTGAAACTCTACCTAACAACATATTCATAAAAAAATAATATTTCAACGACACTATGGATAAATTCATTTTTATATTGATTTCTTAAGGATGTTTAACAATAAATTCTAAAATACAATATCCTTTTGTTTAATTATTTAAAAACTTAAAATATCAGCAGCTTTATTTAAGCTTCATTATAAGTAAGGGAGTGAAATAATATGTTGCGCATACCCAAGGGAGCTTCGAAGAGGTCACGTGACTTTGTCACTTCCGGTCAAAAGGCCCCACTAGGGCGGATATGGCGCAACTTCTGGTTGCGCATGCACAGAATATACTTTCGGACATGGTCGCTTCCGGTCACATGACTTCCGGTCATGTCACTTCCGGTCACGTCACTTCCGGTTGCTCCCCATTGCTCCCCCTCAAATAATAATTTGTCCGTACTCATGTGCGCGTCAGCATCAGCGTTCCCGTCCACGCTCATATCTCTGCAACTATAAGTTGTGGGAGCATGTTAACTTGAATGTAGATGCATCTGGGATGGTAGGTCAGCGTCCAGACAAAAGTAGGTCACTTTGACCCACATTTCGCGCTTCAATTACTTGCGAAACGTGGTAGGGTATCATATAATGTCCCATTAGATGCCCTATTTTTTGCATTTGGGAAACCCCATTCAAAGTCATTTGAATCATCCATGTACAAGCTATTTGGCTAGTAAGCCCATCGACACTAATAGTCGACCAAAAGTGGCACTGGCAAGTGCTAGTAAAATTTAACAGAGCATCTAAATTGAATATTCAAGCCATTTTCAGAGGGGGACTACAATATAGTCATTCTTTCGGGGGGAATTCCTACTATACAGCCATTCTTCCGGGGGGGGGGGGGGGGGATCCCACTACATAGACATTTTTTCGGGGGGAAATCCTACTATATAGTCATTTTTCAGTGGGGAAAAATGGCTCTATAACGCTCCTATAGTAGTTTTTCCCTCTAGCCATTTTTCCGGGGGGAAAACTGACTATGGGGAAAACATGGCTCTATAAGACCGGTACCTTAATATCTAATTAGGTAATTACTACAATGTAAAATAGTTGCCGGATATCACGTCATTAAAGTCAAAAATAAAAATGAATGATAATTAAAATAAAAACGTTGCTATCAAATTTGGTGCGCACGACGCGTTTTTGGAATAGCCTTCATCAGGTAGGCTCAAAATCGGGAGTTTGGAGAGCCAAATAATTTAAAGTTTTGGGCGCAATAAAGCCAAAGGGCTTAAACAGGATAGACAAAACCGGCTAAGGTCACCAATGCCCGAGGGAAACATATCGATGTTGTTAGTTTGGTTGAAGGATCAAACCGCAATAATGCGCATGGTTGGAAAAGCATCCAATCATTTGCAAGACGCAAGCATATTGCGTAAACTTCTACAGAACCGTTTCACCTCGGGCGGAGTAGAACTCATAAATCGTACTGGTGATCGACACCAGAACAGAAATCAATTAACGTTCGATATCAATGTAAACATCTGGAAAATAAGTCTTGTAATGCAACTGCGGAAATAATGCGCATACAGTAAAAGGTATTTCCCTGTTACTATTTTTTCTTGCTCGCAAACACCTTTGAATTATTGAGAATTCGACTATTGTTGTTTTGAGCCAACCTGATGATAATTATTTCACAAATGGGTCTTGCTCATTCAATGAAAAACAATAATAGACACATTGTCGGAACAGCTCTAAAATCGAATAGGAAAACTCGATACCACTAACACACAAATACATGACCGCCCATTGTCCTGTTTCAGTACAGTAGGCAAATAAGGGTAAAACAAAAATTACCGAACTCCGAACAATCTTGCAAAGGGAAAGTCAAAACTCATAATTATATAGACAGACAAAATCAGTCAACAACCGGAAAACTGTGAAAACCGTAATGACCCTGACTTGGTACAGGCATTTCTAAAGAAATGGTGGGTTGAATCAGATTTGAAAGCGCCAAACCTCCCGCTTTCATTACGGCTCAAAGGTTTCGGCTGTCACTATAACAGTATTTATAACAATACTGGAACAAAATAGGTAAAATGGTTGTCAAAGCAGTACCAAATTCAATAGAAGTGACATGTAGATATTTTAGTATTAGCAAGGAACCCATGATTTAACTTTTAGGAGGGCGGGGAGCTATACTTTCTCCCAAGTTAGATTATTTAACTATTAGTATTTATTTGCACAAAACAGTAAATCAGATAGGCTTAAACATGAATATACCAAAAATACCAAAATATCTTGTTGTAAGCTGCACTGTTAGATAATTTATTAATTTCCATCTATCAGGTCAAGATATTTTTTTTCTGTAAAATATGGCGACATAAATTAAAACAAAACATAGCCCCACTCCCACTAATAGTTAAATAATCGTTCCCTTAGTAACGATATAAACAATGCTTTTCTCTAAAGCATCCTAAACAATGGCTATACATATTGAACAATTATGAATTTTTCATACCATAACAAGTCACGCCTGTATTAGCAAACATTTCATAGAAGAGTTGAAAGTCTTGCTTGAAAGACCATTTTTAAGTTCAAACTTTGTGACAAAAATCGCTTAATTATCTAAAACTAATAATCTAATAGAAAAAACAGCATATCATTTAAACTGTATTATCAAGTACGGGAGTGAAATAGTATATGACAGGGACTTAGAGATGAAGTATGCACGTTTTAAATGTGTAGTGATATTACTCAGTGCATTCATATTGTGTAAGTATAATTTGATTTTTGTTGTTGTACTATAAGTATTTGATCATAGAAGATAAAGATTGTCAGTGATTTGCTGCATGTCGGTAGTTTTTACGTTTTCAGTTGAAAAACAAATGTTTGAATGTTTATATAAATATTAAATTGGTAAATTCGAATAGGTATCGTGATTGGCCGAAAGTGTATTTGATATCATATTCATGAACAAATTATTTTACGGAAACTTTGAAGAAAATTCGAAATTACATGATAATTTAATATATATACATGTAATTTGGTGAATAACAATAAAATTTAAAAACAATATACAATTTCACTCTTTTAATTATTTAAAACTAATCCTACGTACAAAATGAGCGCAACTGATATAATCCCTATCATTAGTATGGGAGAGAAATAGTATGTGACAAGGACTTCGAGATGAAGTATGTACGTTTTAAATGTGTGGTGATATTACTGGGTGCATTCATATTGTGTAAGCATAATTTGATTTTTGTTGTTGTACTATAAGTATTTAATCATAGAAACATAGATAATGTATGTTAGTGACTTGCTGCATGTCGGTGGTTTTCTCCGGATACTCCGGTTTCCTCCACCAATAGAAATGCCGCCACGATATAACTGAAATATTGTTGAAAGTGGCGCTAAACACCAAAACCATATGCCTATTAATTGTAATGTATTGTTTCACTTGTTATCAATACACTATTATAGATTTACAGGAACAATACTGGAGCAAAATAGGTAAAATGGTTGTCAAAGCAGTACCAAATTCAATAGAAGTGACATGTAGATATTTTAGTATTAGCAAGGAACCCATGATTTAACTTTTAGGAGGGCGGGGAGCTATGCTTTCTCCCAAGTTAGATTATTTAACTATTAGTATTTATTTGCACAAAACAGTAAATCAGATAGGCTTAAACATGAATATACCAAAAATACCAAAATATCTTGTTGTAAGCTGCACTGTTAGATAATTTATTAATTTCCATCTATCAGGTCAAGATATTTTTTTTCTGTAAAATATGGCGACATAAATTAAAACAAAACATAGCCCCACTCCCACTAATAGTCAAATAATCGTTCCCTTAGTAACGATATAAACAATGCTTTTCTCTAAAGCATCCTAAACAATGGCTATACATATTGAACAATTATGAATTTGTCATACCATAACAAGTCACGCCTGTATTAGCAAACATTTCATAGAAGAGTTGAAAGTCTTGCTTGAAAGACCATTTTTAAGTTCAAACTTTGTGACAAAAATCGCTTAATTATCTAAAACTAATAATCTAATAGAAAAAACAGCATATCATTTAAACTGTATTATCAAGTACGGGAGTGAAATAGTATATGACAGGGACTTAGAGATGAAGTATGCACGTTTTAAATGTGTAGTGATATTACTCAGTGCATTCATATTGTGTAAGTATAATTTGATTTTTGTTGTTGTACTATAAGTATTTGATCATAGAAGATAAAGATTGTCAGTGATTTGCTGCATGTCGGTAGTTTTTACGTTTTCAGTTGAAAAACAAATGTTTGAATGTTTATATAAATATTAAATTGGTAAATTCGAATAGGTATCGTGATTGGCCGAAAGTGTATTTGATATCATATTCATGAACAAATTATTTTACGGAAACTTTGAAGAAAATTCGAAATTACATTGATAATTTAATATATATATACATGTAATTTGGTGAATAACAATAAAATTTAAAAACAATATACAATTTCACTCTTTTAATTATTTAAAATTAATCCTACGTACAAAATGATAGCAACTGATATAATCCTTATCATTAGTATGGGAGAGAAATAGTATGTGACAAGGACTTCGAGATGAAGTATGTACGTTTTAAATGTGTGGTGATCTTACTGGGTGCATTCATATTGTGTAAGTATAATTTGATTTTTGTTGTTGTACTATAAGTATTTAATCATAGAAACATAGATAATGTATGTTAGTGACTTGCTGCATGTCGGTGGTTTTCTCCGGATACTCCGGTTTCCTCCACCAATAGAACTGCCGCCACGATATAACTGAAATATTGTTGAAAGTGGCGTTAAACACCAAAACCATATGCCTATTAATTGTAATGTATTGTTTCACTTGTTATCGATACACTATTATAGATTTACAGGAGAGTTTTGGGCCCAAAGAAATAGCTTAACACATCCATTTTGTATTGAAGTGCATGGAAAGTGAGTGGCCATGTATTTGTGTGTTAGAGGTCATGTATTTGTGTGTTAGGTGTATCGCTTTTGGCTCTTTCTAAGATTTTTTTATTGGATTGAAATGTTCCGGCAATGTTGTATTTTTTTGTTTTTTATTTTGTTAGATTATCTTAATTATATATGATTTATTAAAATAGTATAATTTTTAGTATTAACCTCATTCGAACTATTTTCAGATTGTGAGTGAAACGGTTGAATTTACACACCGATAAACTCTTGCAAAATCGCAATTAATCCTATAATAAATTTAATTTCCAATTATGTAGAAATACAAGTCACATCAAATTAATTTTAATTACCCATTCGAAATTATCTGTTTTGTATGTTATTATACAAAGAAAAAGAAAGCATGATCAGGGGGGTAACCAGGGTAACATTAAGTGTAAGTGGCGAGGCGGTCTTATGTAATATGGACGTCTACGGCTGCAATCGGGTAATGGGCGGTTCCTGACGGGCATTAGTGGCCAAAATGGGGATTCTTCAAAATTTTCCAAGATTTCCTCGAAATTGACATTCTTGCTAATCACCATGTAAACATCCGAAGATTGTTATAGCAAATTGATCGGAACGTTTTTGAAGGAGTTATTGATATTGTTGACTCATCAATATTTAATGATGAAACAAATCTACTCGCCATAGAAATTCTTTAGAACTGTGCATGCTTGATTATTGCAATATGCACATTTGTAAAACGTTACGGAAGTTTGGTAGGAGTAGCGTAGTAATTTGTAAGTGGAATATTAAATCAAAAAGTTTGTACACAAAAATCATCCTATATTTTAATTGGGAATTATAAATATCTTTCTCAAAAGATGAAAGAATGTCGTCTGCTTTTTCGGTCAATAATAAACCTAAATTACCATTTGCTTTTCTGGAATTTGTATCATTTTTCATCGGTTTACAATAATACATATGTGGTTTAAAGTTCTTTTTTTTTTCTCAAAAAGTTGTGTATATGAGTGGGTTTTTTCGTCAATATAGCTACACTCCTGATAATAAAACGGATAATTTGATAAAGAAAATAAAAAATAATTCATGGAACACATAATGTGTTGTGAGTTTTAACATGGGTTGGCAGTATATTAGGATTTTATCCCGAGCTGTAGCAAGGGATAACATTTGCTAATATTCCACCAACCCATATTTCGATTCTGATATGTCTAACAGTACAAATATGTTAGTACACTTTGATGAGAAACACGGTAATTTATGCTTGCGTTTGCGGGCAGAGTTCGTACACAATTTATGAGACGCAGGATGGCTGTTCTATCTTCCATCCTGTCAAATTCGAACAGACGAAAGCTCATCAACGTGTGCTCTTACGACGGGCAAGTGTTATTGAAGGAATAGCCGTTTGTTTGTTTGTATGCTTGTTGGTGTTTAACGCCACTTTCAACAATATTTCAGTTTTATCGTGGCGGTCAGTTTTATTGGTGGAGGAAACCGGAGAACCCGGAGAAAACCACCGACCTGTCTCAAGTCACTGACAAACTTTATCACATAATGTTGTGCACTTCGCCCAGATCGAAATTCGAGCTCACAACATCAGTGGTGATAGGCACTAATTGCATAGATAGTTGTAAATCCAACTATCATACGATCACGGCCACGACGGTTCATTGGAACAGCTGTAACAAATATATTATGCTTATTCAAGTACACATCGCATATTTGTCAGTTATTGTGTTTTTAATATTTTACCAACATTGTGTGATTTTATAAGGTGGTTTAAATGTGTGGACAGCGCATGTGCAAATGAGAACTTACGAGGTAATACATCACTGGTTTATTTACAAAGAGAAAGAAGTACGTCATATTAGAAAATATATTATATTTATATCTCCTTGCACAGAAGAAAACCTGCAGTTATGAAGGTTGGGAAAACAATATCGCTAGAACATCAACGAGTCCGACAGACTATCATGTTTTGTCCATTCGGGTTAATTGCTCCGAAAGACCTTTAAATTATTTGGTTTTCCAGTCTGTTGACTATCAGTTAAATTGGATATCTATGATTTTATTACCCATAATAAATAATAATGGGACTTTTTTGACATTTTGAATGCTTGAAAATTAACTTCAGTCTAATTTTGATAAATATTAAATGCGTAAATTTTAACAGAATGCATTACTGATTGAAACTCTACCTAACAACATATTCATAAAAAAATAATATTTCAACGACACTATGGATAAATTCATTTTTATATTGATTTCTTAAGGATGTTTAACAATAAATTCTAAAATACAATATCCTTTTGTTTAATTATTTAAAAACTTAAAATATCAGCAGCTTTATATAAGCTTCATTATAAGTAAGGGAGTGAAATAATATGTTGCGCATACCCAAGGGAGCTTCGAAGAGGTCACGTGACTTTGTCACTTCCGGTCAAAAGGCCCCACTAGGGCGGATATGGCGCAACTTCCGGTTGCGCATGCACATAATATACTTTCGGACATGGTCGCTTCCGGTCACATGACTTCCGGTCACGTCACTTCCGGTTGCTCCCCATTGCTCCCCCTCAAATAATAATTTGTCCGTACTCATGTGCGCGTCAGCATCAGCGTTCCCGTCCACGCTCATATCTCTGCAACTATAAGTTGTGGGAGCATGTTAACTTGAATGTAGATGCATCTGGGATGGTAGGTCAGCGTCCAGACAAAAGTAGGTCACTTTGACCCACATTTCGCGCTTCAATTACTTGCGAAACGTGGTAAGGTATCATATAATGTCCCATTAGATGCCCTATTTTTTGCATTTGGGAAACCCCATTCAAAGTCATTTGAATCATCCATGTACAAGCTATTTGGCTAGTAAGCCCATCGACACTAATAGTCGACCAAAAGTGGCACCGGCAAGTGCTAGTAAAATTTAACAGAGCAGCTAAGTTGAATATTCAAGCCATTTTCAGAGGGGAACTACAATATAGTCATTCTTTCGGGGGGAATTCCTACTATACAGCCATTCTTCCGAGGGGGGGGGGGATCCCACTACATAGAAATTTTTTCGGGGGGAAATCCTACTATATAGTCATTTTTCAGTGGGGAAAAATGGCTCTATAACGCTCCTATAGTAGTTTTTCCCTCTAGCCATTTTTCCGGGGGGAAAACTGACTATGGGGAAAACATGGCTCTATAAGACCGGTACCTTAATATCTAATTAGGTAATTACTACAATGTAAAATAGTTGCCGGATATCACGTCATTAAAGTCAAAAATAAAAATGAATGATAATTAAAATAAAAACGTTGCTATCAAATTTGGTGCGTACGACGCGTTTTTGGAATAGCCTTCATCAGGTAGGCTCAAAATCGGGAGTTTGGAGAGCCAAATAATTTAAAGTTTTGGGCGCAATAAAGCCAAAGGGCTTAAACAGGATAGACAAAACCGGCTAAGGTCACCAATGCCCGAGGGAAACATATCGATGTTGTTAGTTTGGTTGAAGGATCAAACCGCAATAATGCGCATGGTTGGAAAAGCATCCAATCATTTGCAAGACGCAAGCATATTACGTAAACTTCTACAGAACCGTTTCACCTCGGGCGGAGTAGAACTCATAAATCGTACTGGTGATCGACACCAGAACAGAAATCAATTAACGTTCGATATCAATGTAAACATCTGGAAAATAAGTCATGTAATGCAACTGCGGAAATAATGCGCATACAGTAAAAGGTATTTCCCTGTTACTATTTTTTCTTGCTCGCAAACACCTTTGAATTATTGAGAATTCGACTATTGTTGTTTTGAGCCAACCTGATGATAATTATTTCACAAATGGGTCTTGCTCATTCAATGAAAAACAATAATAGACACATTGTCGGAACAGCTCTAAAATCGAATAGGAAAACTCGATACCACTAACACACAAATACATGACCGCCCATTGTCCTGTTTCAGTACAGTAGGCAAATAAGGGTAACAAAAAAATTACCGAACTCCGAACAATCTTGCAAAGGGAAAGTCAAAACTCATAATTATATAGACAGACAAAATCAGTCAACAACCGGAAAACTGTGAAAACCGTAATGACCCTGACTTGGTACAGGCATTTCTAAAGAAATGGTGGGTTGAATCAGATTTGAAAGCGCCAAACCTCCCGCTTTCATTACGGCTCAAAGGTTTCGGCTGTCACTATAACAGTATTTATAACAATACTGGAACAAAATAGGTAAAATGGTTGTCAAAGCAGTACCAAATTCAATAGAAGTGACATGTAGATATTTTAGTATTAGCAAGGAACCCATGATTTAACTTTTAGGAGGGCGGGGAGCTATACTTTCTCCCAAGTTAGATTATTTAACTATTAGTATTTATTTGCACAAAACAGTAAATCAGATAGGCTTAAACATGAATATACCAAAAATACCAAAATATCTTGTTGTAAGCTGCACTGTTAGATAATTTATTAATTTCCATCTATCAGGTCAAGATATTTTTTTTCTGTAAAATATGGCGACATAAATTAAAACAAAACATAGCCCCACTCCCACTAATAGTTAAATAATCGTTCCCTTAGTAACGATATAAACAATGCTTTTCTCTAAAGCATCCTAAACAATGGCTATACATATTGAACAATTATGAATTTTTCATACCATAACAAGTCACGCCTGTATTAGCAAACATTTCATAGAAGAGTTGAAAGTCTTGCTTGAAAGACCATTTTTAAGTTCAAACTTTGTGACAAAAATCGCTTAATTATCTAAAACTAATAATCTAATAGAAAAAACAGCATATCATTTAAACTGTATTATCAAGTACGGGAGTGAAATAGTATATGACAGGGACTTAGAGATGAAGTATGCACGTTTTAAATGTGTAGTGATATTACTCAGTGCATTCATATTGTGTAAGTATAATTTGATTTTTGTTGTTGTACTATAAGTATTTGATCATAGAAGATAAAGATTGTCAGTGATTTGCTGCATGTCGGTAGTTTTTACGTTTTCAGTTGAAAAACAAATGTTTGAATGTTTATATAAATATTAAATTGGTAAATTCGAATAGGTATCGTGATTGGCCGAAAGTGTATTTGATATCATATTCATGAACAAATTATTTTACGGAAACTTTGAAGAAAATTCGAAATTACATTGATAATTTAATATATATACATGTAATTTGGTGAATAACAATAAAATTTAAAAACAATATACAATTTCACTCTTTTAATTATTTAAAACTAATCCTACGTACAAAATGAGCGCAACTGATATAATCCCTATCATTAGTATGGGAGAGAAATAGTATGTGACAAGGACTTCGAGATGAAGTATGTACGTTTTAAATGTGTGGTGATATTACTGGGTGCATTCATATTGTGTAAGTATAATTTGATTTTTGTTGTTGTACTATAAGTATTTAATCATAGAAACATAGATAATGTATGTTAGTGACTTGCTGCATGTCGGTGGTTTTCTCCGGATACTCCGGTTTCCTCCACCAATAGAAATGCCGCCACGATATAACTGAAATATTGTTGAAAGTGGCGCTAAGCACCAAAACCATATGCCTATTAATTGTAATGTATTGTTTCACTTGTTATCGATACACTATTATAGATTTACAGGAACAATACTGGAGCAAAATAGGTAAAATGGTTGTCAAAGCAGTACCAAATTCAATAGAAGTGACATGTAGATATTTTAGTATTAGCAAGGAACCCATGATTTAACTTTTAGGAGGGCGGGGAGCTATGCTTTCTCCCAAGTTAGATTATTTAACTATTAGTATTTATTTGCACAAAACAGTAAATCAGATAGGCTTAAACATGAATATACCAAAAATACCAAAATATCTTGTTGTAAGCTGCACTGTTAGATAATTTATTAATTTCCATCTATCAGGTCAAGATATTTTTTTTCTGTAAAATATGGCGACATAAATTAAAACAAAACATAGCCCCACTCCCACTAATAGTTAAATAATCGTTCCCTTAGTAACGATATAAACAATGCTTTTCTCTAAAGCATCCTAAACAATGGCTATACATATTGAACAATTATGAATTTTTCATACCATAACAAGTCACGCCTGTATTAGCAAACATTTCATAGAAGAGTTGAAAGTCTTGCTTGAAAGACCATTTTTAAGTTCAAACTTTGTGACAAAAATCGCTTAATTATCTAAAACTAATAATCTAATAGAAAAAACAGCATATCATTTAAACTGTATTATCAAGTACGGGAGTGAAATAGTATATGACAGGGACTTAGAGATGAAGTATGCACGTTTTAAATGTGTAGTGATATTACTCAGTGCATTCATATTGTGTAAGTATAATTTGATTTTTGTTGTTGTACTATAAGTATTTGATCATAGAAGATAAAGATTGTCAGTGATTTGCTGCATGTCGGTAGTTTTTACGTTTTCAGTTGAAAAACAAATGTTTGAATGTTTATATAAATATTAAATTGGTAAATTCGAATAGGTATCGTGATTGGCCGAAAGTGTATTTGATATCATATTCATGAACAAATTATTTTACGGAAACTTTGAAGAAAATTCGAAATTACATTGATAATTTAATATATATACATGTAATTTGGCGAATAACAATAAAATTTAAAAACAATATACAATTTCACTCTTTTAATTATTTAAAACTAATCCTACGTACAAAATGAGCGCAACTGATATAATCCCTATCATTAGTATGGGAGAGAAATAGTATGTGACAAGGACTTCGAGATGAAGTATGTACGTTTTAAATGTGTGGTGATATTACTGGGTGCATTCATATTGTGTAAGTATAATTTGATTTTTGTTGTTGTACTATAAGTATTTAATCATAGAAACATAGATAATGTATGTTAGTGACTTGCTGCATGTCGGTGGTTTTCTCCGGATACTCCGTTTTCCTCCACCAATAGAAATGCCGCCACGATATAACTGAAATATTGTTGAAAGTGGCGCTAAGCACCAAAACCATATGCCTATTAATTGTAATGTATTGTTTCACTTGTTATCGATACACTATTATAGATTTACAGGAACAATACTGGAGCAAAATAGGTAAAATGGTTGTCAAAGCAGTACCAAATTCAATAGAAGTGACATGTAGATATTTTAGTATTAGCAAGGAACCCATGATTTAACTTTTAGGAGGGCGGGGAGCTATGCTTTCTCCCAAGTTAGATTATTTAACTATTAGTATTTATTTGCACAAAACAGTAAATCAGATAGGCTTAAACATGAATATACCAAAAATACCAAAATATCTTGTTGTAAGCTGCACTGTTAGATAATTTATTAATTTCCATCTATCAGGTCAAGATATTTTTTTTCTGTAAAATATGGCGACATAAATTAAAACAAAACATAGCCCCACTCCCACTAATAGTCAAATAATCGTTCCCTTAGTAACGATATAAACAATGCTTTTCTCTAAAGCATCCTAAACAATGGCTATACATATTGAACAATTATGAATTTTTCATACCATAACAAGTCACGCCTATATTAGCAAACATTTCATAGAAGAGTTGAAAGTCTTGCTTGAAAGACCATTTTTAAGTTCAAACTTTGTGACAAAAATCGCTTATTTATCTAAAACTAATAATCTAATAGAAAAAACAGCATATCATTTAAACTGTATTATCAAGTACGGGAGTGAAATAGTATATGACAGGGACTTAGAGATGATGTATGCACGTTTTAAATGTGTAGTGATATTACTCAGTGCATTCATATTGTGTAAGTATAATTAGATTTTTGTTGTTGTACTATAAGTTTTTGATCATAGAAGATAAAGATTGTCAGTGATTTGCTGCATGTCGGTAGTTTTTACGTTTTCAGTTGAAAAACAAATGTTTGAATGTTTATATAAATATTAAATTGGTAAATTCGAATAGGTATCGTGATTGGCCGAAAGTGTATTTGATATCATATTCATGAACAAATTATTTTACTGAAACTTTGAAGAAAATTCGAAATTACATTGATAATTTAATATATATATACATGTAATTTGGTTAATAACAATAAAATTTAAAAACAATATACAATTTCACTCTTTTAATTATTTAAAACTAATCCTACGTACAAAATGATAGCAACTGATATAATCCCTATCATTAGTATGGGAGAGAAATAGTATGTGACAAGGACTTCGAGATGAAGTATGTACGTTTTAAATGTGTGGTGATCTTACTGGGTGCATTCATATTGTGTAAGTATAATTTGATTTTTGTTGTTGTACTATAAGTATTTAATCATAGAAACATAGATAATGTATGTTAGTGACTTGCTGCATGTCGGTGGTTTTCTCCGGATACTCCGGTTTCCTCCACCAATAGAACTGCCGCCACGATATAACTGAAATATTGTTGAAAGTGGCGTTAAACACCAAAACCATATGTTGTTCCACTTGTTATCGATACACTATTATAAATTTACAGGAGAGTTTTGGGCCCATAGAAATAGCTTAGCACATCCACTTTGTATTAAAGTGCATGGAAAGTGAGTGGCCATGTATTTGTGTGCTAGAGGTCATGTATTTGTGTGTTAAAGTTCATGTATTTGTGTGTTAGGGGTATCGCTTTTGGCTCTTTCTACGATTTTTCTATTGGATTGAAATGTTCCGGAAATGTTGTATTTTTTTGTTTTTTATTTAGTTAGATTATCTTAATTATATAAGATTTATTAAAATAGTATATTTTTTAGTATTAACCTCATTCGGACTATTTTCAGATTGTGAGTGATTCGGTTGAATTTACACACCGATAAACTCTTGCAAAATCGCAATTAATCCTATAATAAATTTAATTTCCAATTAATTTTTATTACCCATTCGAAATTATTTGTTTTGTATGTTATTATACAAAGAAAAAGAAAGCATGATCAGGGGGGGGGGGTAACCAGGGTAACATTAAGTGTAAGTGGCGAGGGGGTCTTATGTAATATGGACGTCTACGGCTGCAATCGGGTAATGGGCGGTTTCTGATGGGGATTAGTGGCCAAAATGGGGATTCTTCAAAATTTTCCAAGATTTACTCGAAATTGACATTCTTGCTAATCACCAGGTAAACATCCGAAGATTGTTATAGCAAATTGATCGGAACGTTTTTGAAGGAGTTATTGATATTGTTGACTCATCAATATTTAATGATGAAACAAATCTACTCGCCATAGAAATTCTTTAGAACTGTGCATGCTTGATTATTGCAATATGCACATTTGTAAAACGCTACGGAAGTTTGGTAGGAGTAGCTTAGTAATTTGTAAGTGGAATATTTAATCAAAAAGTTTGTACACAAAAATCATCCTATATTTAAATTGGGAATTATAAATATCTTTCTCAAAAGATGAAAGAATGTCGTCTGCTTTTTCGGTCAATAATAAACCTAAATTACCATTTGCTTTTCTGGAATTTGTATTATTTTTCATCGGTTTACAATAATACATATGTGGTTTAAAATTCTTTTTTTTTGTTCAAAAAGTTGTGTATATGAGCGCGTTTTTTCGTCAATATAGCTACACTCTTGATAATAAAACGGATAATTTGATAAACAAAATAAAAAATAATTCATGGAACACATAATATGTTGTGAGTTTTATCATGGGTTGGCAGGATATTAGGATTTTATCCCGAGCTGTAGCAAGGTAGAACATTTGCTAATATTCCACCAACCCATATTGCGATTCTGATATGTCTAACAGTACAAATATGTTAGTACACTTTGATGAGAAACACGGTAATTTATGCTTGCGTTTGCGGGCAGAGTTCGTACACAATTTATGTGACGCAGGATGGCTGTTCTATCTTCCATCCTGTCAAATTCGAACAGACGAAAGCTCATCAACGTGTGCTCTTACGACGGACAAGTGTTATTGAAGGAATAGCCGTTTGTTTGTTTGTATGCTTGATGGTGTTTAACCCCACTTTCAACAATATTTCAGTTTTATCGTGGCGGTCAGTTTTATTGGTGGAGGAAACCGGAGAACCCGGAGAAAACCACCGACCTGTCTCAAGTCACTGACATACTTTATCACATAATGTTGTACACTTCGCCCAGATCGAAATTCGAGCTCACAACATCAGTGGTGATAGGTACTAATTGCATAGTTAGTTGTAATTCCAACTATCATAAGATCACGGCCACGACGGTCCACTGGAACAGCTGTAACAATAATATTATGCTTATTCAAGTACACATCGTATATTTGTCAGTTATTGTGTTTTTAATATTTTACCAACATTGTGTGATTTTATAAGGTGGTTTAAATGTGTGGACAGCGCATGTGCAAATGAGAACTTACGAGGTAATACATCACTGGTTTATTTACAAAGAGAAAGAAGTACGTCATATTAGAAAGTATATTATATTTATATCTCCTTGTATAGAAGAAAACATGCAGTTATGAAGGTTGGGAAAAACAATATCGCTAGAACATCAGCGAGTCCGACAGACTATCATGTTTTGTCCATTCGGCTTAATTGCTCCGAAAGACCTTTAAATTATTTGGTTTTCCAGTCTGTTGACTATCAGTTAAATTGGATATCTATGATTTTATTACCCATAATAAATAATAATGGGACTTTTTTGACATTTTGAATGCTTGAAAATTAACTTCAGTCTAATTTTGATAAATATTAAATGCGTAAATTTGAATAGACGTCATTACTGATTGAAACTCTACCTAACAACATATTAAAAAAAAAATAATATTTCACCGACACTATGAATAAATTCATTTTTAGATTGATTTCTTAAGGATGTTTAACAATAAATTCTAAAATACGATATCCTTTTGTTTAATTATTTAAAAACTTAAAATATCAGCAGCTTTATTTAAACTTCATTATAAGTAAGGGAGTGAAATAATATGTTGCGCATACCCAAGGGAACTCCGAAGGGGTCAAGTGACCTTTGGTCACATCCGGTTCTACTACAAAAAAAAACGCGGGAAAAAGACGGCCATGCGCAGAACCTACTTCCGGATAGGGTAGCTTCCGGTCACGTGACTGACGTCACTTCCTGTCACATGACTTCCGGTTAGGTCACTTCCGGTCACGTCACTTCCGTTTGCTTCGCATTGCTCCCCTCAAGTAATAATGTGTCCGTACTTATGTGCGCGTCAGCATCAGCGTTCCCGTACACGCTCATATCTCAGCAACTATAAGTTGTAGGAGCATGCTAACTTGAATGTAGATGCATCTGGGATGGTAGGTCAGCGTCCAAGCAAAAGTAGGTCACTTTGACCCACATTTCGCGCTTCAATTACTTGCGAAACGTGGTGGGTATCATATAATGTCCCATTAGATGCCCTATTTTTTGCTTTTGGGAAACTCCATTCAAAGTCATTTGGATCATCCATGTACAAGCTATTTGGCTAGTAATCCCATCGACACTAGTAGTCGACCAAAAGTGGCACTGGCAAGTGGTAGTAAAATTTAACACAGCAACTAAGTTGAACATTCAAGCCATTTTCAGAGGGGGACTACTATGTAGTCATTCTTTCGGGGGGGGGGGGGGATTCCTACTGTATAGCCATTCATCCGGTGGGGGGGGGATCCCACTACATAGCCATTTTTCCGGGTGGAAATCCTACTATATAGTCATTTTCCGTGGGGAAAAACTGGCTATGGGAGAAAAATGGCTCTATAACGCTCCTATAGTAGTTTTTCCCCCTAGCCATTTTTCCGGGGGAAAACTGACTATGGGGAAAACATGGCTCTATAACACCGGTAACTTAATATCTAATTAGGTAATTACTACAATGTAAAATAGTTGCCGGATATGTCGTCATTAAAGTCAAAAATAAAAATGAATAATAAATAAAATAAAAGCGTTGCTATCAAATTTGATGCGCACGACGCGTTTTTGGAATAACCTTCATCAGATAGGCTCAAAATCGGGAGTTTGGAGAGCCAAATAATTTAAAGTTTTGGGCGCAATAAAGCCAAAGGGCTTAAACAGGATAGACAAAGCCGGCTAAGGTCACCAATGCCCGAGGGAAACATATCGATATTGATATTGTTAGTTTGGTTGAAGGATTAAACCGCAATAATGCGCATGGTTGGAAAAGCAACCAATCATTTGCAAGACGCAAACATATTACGTAAACTTCTACAGAACCGTTTCACCTCTGGAGGAGTAGAACTCTTAAATCGTACTGGTGATCGACACCAGAACAGAAATCAATTAACGTTCGATACCAATGTAAACATCTGCGGAAATAATGCGTCTACAGTAAAAGGTGTTTCCCTGTTACTATTTTTTCTTGCTCGCAAACACCTTTGAATTATTGAGAATTCGACTATTGTTGTTTTGAGCGAACCTGATGATAATTATTTCACAAATGGGTCTTGCGCATTCAATGAAAAACAATAATAGACACATTGTCGGAACAGCTCTAAAATCGAATAGAAAAACTCGATACCACTAACACACAAATACATGACCGCCCATTGTCCTGTTTCAGTACAGTAAGCAAATAAGGGTAATAAAAAAAATTACCGAACTCCGAACAATCTTGCAAAGGGAAAGTCAAAACTCATAATTATATAGACAGACAAAATCAGCCAACAACCAGAAAACTGTGAAAACCGTAATGACCCTGACTTGGTACAGGCATTTCTAAAGAAATGGTGGGTTGAATCAGATTTTAAAGCGCCAAACCTCCCGCTTTCATTACGGCTCAAAGGTTCCGGCTGTCACTATAATAGTATTTATAACAATACTGGAACAAAATAGGTAAAATAGTTGTCAAAGCAGTACCAAATTCAATAGAAGTGACATGTAGATATTTTAGTGTTAGCAAGGAACCCATGATTTAACTTTTAGGAGGGCGAGGAGCTATGCTTTCTCCAAAGTTAGATTTTATTTGCACAAAACAGTAAATCAGATAGGCTTAAACATGAATATACCAAAAATACCCAAATATATTGTTGTAAGCTGCACAGTTAGATAATTTATTAATTTCCATCTATCAGGTCAAGATATTTTTTTTCTGTAAAGTATGGCGACACAAATTAAAACAAAACATAGCCCCACTCCCACTAATAGTTAAATAATCGTTCCCTTAGTAACGATATAAACAATGCTTTTCTCTAATGCATCCTAAGCAATGGCTATAAATATTGAACAATTATGAATTTTTCATACCATAACAAGTCACGCCTGTATTAGCAAACATTTCATAGAAGAGTTGAAAGTCTTGCTTGAAAGACCATTTTTAAGTTCAAACTTTGTGACAAACATCGCTTAATTATCTAAAACTAATAATCTTATAGAAAAAACAGCATATCATTTAAACTGTATTATCAAGTACGGGAGTGAAATAGTATATGACAGGGACTTAGAGATGAAGTATGCACGTTTTAAATGTGTAGTGATATTACTCAGTGCATTCATATTGTGTAAGTATAATTTGATTTTTGTTTTTGATAATCATAGAAGATAAAGATTGTCAGTGATTTGCTGCATGTCGGTAGTTTTTACGTTTTCAGTTGAAAAACAAATGTTTGAATGTTTTTATAAATATTAAATTGGTAAATTCGAATAGGTATCGTGATTGGCCGAAAGTCTATTTGATATCATATTCATGAACAAATTATTTTACTGAAACTTTGAAGAAAATTCGATATTACATTGATAATTTAATATATATACATGTAATTTGGTGAATAACAACACAATTTAAAAACAATATACAATTTCACTCTTTTAATTATTTAAAACTAATCCTACGGACAACATGAAAGCAACTGATATAATCCCTATCATTAGTATGGGAGAGAAATAGTATGTGACAAGGACTTCGAGATGAAGTATGTACGTTTTAAATGTGTGGTGATATTACTGGGTGCATTCATATTGTGTAAGTATAATTTGATTTTTGTTGTTGTACTATAAGTATTTAATCATAGAAACATAGATAATGTATGTTAGTGACTTGCTGCATGTCGGTGGTTTTCTCCGGATACTCCGTTTCCTCCACCAATAGAACTGCCGCCACGATATAACTGAAATATTGTTGGAAATGGCGTTAAACACCAAAACCATATGCCTATTAATTGTAATGTATTGTTTCACTTGTTATCGATACACTATTATAAATTTACAGGAGAGTTTTGGGCCCATAGAAATAGCTTAGCACATCCACTTTGTATTAAAGGGCATGGAAAGTGAGTGGCCATGTATTTGTGTGTTAGAGGTCATGTATTTGTGTGCTAGAGGTCATGTATTTGTGTGTTAAAGGTCATGTATTTGTGTGTTAGAGGTATCGCTTTTGGCTCTTTCTACGATTTTTCTATTGGATTGAAATGTTCCGGCAATGTTGTATTTTTTTGTTTTTTATTTAGTTAGATTATCTTAATTATATAAGATTTATTAAAATAGTATATTTTTTAGTATTAACCTCATTCGGACTATTTTCAGATTGTGAGTGAAACGGTTGAATTTGCACACCGATAAACTCTTGCAAAATCGCAATTAATCCTATAATAAATTTAATTTCCAATTATGTAGAAATACAAGTCACATCAAATAATTTTTATTACCCATTCGAAATTATCTGTTTTGTATGTTATTATACAAAGAAAAAGAAAGCATGATTAGGGGGGGGGGGGGTAACCAGGGTAACATTACGTGTAAGTGGCGAGGGGGTCTTATGTAATATGGACGTCTACGGCTGCAATCGGGTAATGGGCGGTTCCTGACGGGGATTAGTGACCAAAATGGGGATTCTTCAAAATTTTCCAAGATTTACTCGAAATTGACATTCTTGCTAATCACCATGTAAACATCCGAAGATTGTTATAGCAAATTGATCGGAACGTTTTTGAAGGAGTCATTGATATTGTTGACTCATCAATATTTAATGATGAAACAAATCTACTCGCCATAGAAATTCTTTAGAACTGTGCATGCTTGATTATTGCAATATGCACATTTGTAAAACGCTACGGAAGTTTGGTAGGAGTAGCTTAGTAATTTGTAAGTGGAATATTTAATCAAAAAGTTTGTACACAAAAATCATCCTATATTTAAATTGGGAATTATAAATATCTTTCTCAAAAGATGAAAGAATGTCGTCTGCTTTTTCGGTTAATAATAAACCTAAATTACCATTTGCTTTTCTGGAATTTGTATTATTTTTCATCGGTTTACAATAATACATATGTGGTTTAAAATTCTTTTTTTTTGTTCAAAAAGTTGTGTATATGAGTGCGTTTTTTCGTCAATATAGCTACTCTTGATAATAAAACGGATAATTTGATAAACAAAATAAAAAATAATTCATGGAACACATAATGTGTTGTGAGTTTTAACATGGGTTGGCAGGATATTAGGATTTTATCCCGAGCTGTAGCAAGGGATAACATTTGCTAATATTCCACCAACCCATATTGCGATTCTGATATGTCTAACAGTACAAATATGTTAGTACACTTTGATGAGAAACACGGTAATTTATGCTTGCGTTTGCGGGCAGAGTTCGTACACAATTTATGTGACGCAGGATGGCTGTTCTATCTTCCATCCTGTCAAATTCGAACAGACGAAAGCTCATCAACGTGTGCTCATACGACGGGCAAGTGTTATTGAAGAAATAGCCGTTTGTTTGTTTGTATGCTTGATGGTGTTTAACGCCACTTTCAACAATATTTCAGTTTTATCGTGGCGGTCAGTTTTATTGGTGGAGGAAACCGGAGAACCCGGAGAAAACCACCGACCTGTCTCAAGTCACTGACAAACTTTATCACATAATGTTGTACACTTCGCCCAGATCGAAATTCGAGCTCACAACATCAGTGGTGATAGGTACTAATTGCATAGTTAGTTGTAAATCCAACTATCATACGATCACGGCCACGACGGTCCACTGGAACAGCTGTAACAATTATATTATGCTTATTCAAGTACACATCGCATGTTTGTCAGTTATTGCGTTTTCAATATTTTACCAACATTGTGTGATTTTATAAGGTGGTTTAAATGTGTGGACAGCGCATGTGCAAATGAGAATTTACGAGGTAATACATCACTGGTTTATTTACAAAGAGAAAGAAGTACGTCATATTAGAAAGTATATTATATTTATATCTCCTTGTATAGAAGAAAACCTGCAGTTATGAAGGTTGGGAAAAACAATATAGCTAAAACATCAGCGAGTCCGACAGACTATCATGTTTTGTCCATTCGGCTTAATTGCTCCGAAAGACCTTTAAATTATTTGGTTTTCCAGTCTGTTGACTATCAGTTAAATTGGATATCTATGATTTTATTACCCATAGTAAATAATAATGGGACTTTTTTGACATTTTGAATGCTTGAAAATTAACTTCAGTCTAATTTTGATAAATATTAAATGCGTAAATTTGAATAGACGTGATTACTTATTGAAACTCTACCTTACAACATATTCATAAGAAAAAAATATTTCACCGACACTGAATAAATTCATTTTTATATTGATTTCTTAAGGATGTTTAACAATAAATTCTAAAATACAATATCCTTTTGTTTAATTATTTAAAAACTTAAAATATCAGCAGCTTTATTTAAACTTCATTATAAGTAAGGGAGTGAAATAATATGTTGCGCATACCCAAGGGAACTCCGAAGGGGTCAAGTGACCTTTGGTCACATCCGGTTCTACTACACAAAAAAACGCGGGAAAAGGACGGCCATGCGCAGAACCTACTTCCGGACAGGGTCACTTCCGGTCACGTGACTAACGTCATTTCCTGTCACATGACTTCCGGTTAGGTCTCTTCCGGTCACGTCACTTCCGTTTGCTCCGCATTGCTCCCCTCAAATAATAATGTGTCCGTACTTATGTGCGCGTCAGCATCAGCGTTCCCGTACACGCTCATATCTCAGCAACTATAAGTTGTAGGAGCATGTTAACTTGAATGTAGATGCATCTGAGATGGTAGGTCAGCGTCCAAGCAAAAGTAGGTCACTTTGACCCACATTTCGCGCTTCAATTACTTGCGAAACGTGGTGGGGTATCATATAATGTCCCATTAGATGCCCTATTTTTTGTTTTGGGAAACTCCATTCAAAGTCATTTGGATCATCCATGTACAAGCTATTTGGCTAGTAATCCCATCGACACTAGTAGTCGACCAAAAGTGGCATTGGCAAGTGGTAGTAAAATTTAACACAGCAACTAAGTTGAATATTCAAGCCATTTTCAGAGGGGGACTACTATGTAGTCATTCTTTGGGGGGGAGATTTCTACTATATAGCCATTCTTCCGGCGGGGGGGGGGGGGGGGGGGGGGGGGAGGGATCCCACTACATAGCCATTTTTCCGGCTGGAAATCCTACTATATAGTCATTTTCCGTGGGGAAAAACTGGCTATGGGGGGAAAAATGGTTCTATAACGCTCCTATAGTAGTTTTTCCCCCTAGCCATTTTTTCGGGGGAAAACTGACTATGGGGAAAACATGGCTCTATAACACCGGTACCTTAATATCTAATTAGGTAATTACTACAATGTAAAATAGTTGCCGGATATCTCGTCATTAAAGTCAAAAATAAAAATGAATAATAAATAAAATAAAAGCGTTGCTATCAAATTTGATGCGCACGACGCGTTTTTGGAATAACCTTCATCAGATAGGCTCAAAATCGGGAGTTTGGAGAGCTAAATAATTTAAAGTTTTGGGCGCAATAAAGCCAAAGGGCTTAAACAGGATAGACAAAGCCGGCTAAGGTCACCAATGCCCGAGGGAAACATATCGATATTGATATTGTTAGTTTGGTTGAAGGATTAAACCGCAATAATGCGCATGGTTGGAAAAGCAACCAATCATTTGCAAGACGCAAACATATTACGTAAACTTCTACAGAACCGTTTCACCTCGGGCGGAGTAGAACTCTTAAATCGTACTGGTGATCGACACCAGAACAGAAATCAATTAACGTTCGATATCAATGTAAACAACTGGAAAATAAGTCATGTAATGCAACTGCGGAAATAATGCGTATACAGTAAAAGGTGTTTCCCTATTACTATTTTTTCTTGCTCGCAAACACCTTTGAATTATTGAGAATTCGACTATTGTTGTTTTGAGCGAACCTGATGATAATTATTTCACAAATGGGTCTTGCGCATTCAATGAAAAACAATAATAGACACATTGTCGGAACAGCTCTAAAATCGAATAGAAAAACTCGATACCACTAACACACAAATACATGACCGCCCATTGTCCTGTTTCAGTACAGTAAGCAAATAAGGGTAATAACAAAATTACCGAACTCCGAACAATCTTGCAAAGGGAAAGTCAAAACTCATAATTATATAGACAGACAAAATCAGTCAACAACCGGAAAACTGTGAAAACCGTAATGACCCTTACTTGGTACAGGCATTTCTAAAGAAATAGTGGGTTGAATCAGATTTTAAAGCGCCAAACCTCCCGCTTTCATTACGGCTCAAAGGTTTCGGCTGTCACTATAACAGTATTTATAACAATACTGGAACAAAATAGGTAAAATAGTTGTCAAAGCAGTACCAAATTCAATAGAAGTGACATGTAGATATGTTAGTGTTAGCAAGGAACCCATGATTTAACTTTTAGGAGGGCGGGGAGCTATGCTTTCTCCAAAGTTAGATTTTATTTGCACAAAACAGTAAATCAGATAGGCTTAAGCATGAATATACCAAAAATACCCAAATATATTGTTGTAAGTTGCACTGTTAGATAATTTATTAATTTCCATCTATCAGGTCAAGATATTTTTTTTCTGTAAAATATGGCGACACAAATTAAAACAAAACATAGCCCCACTCCCACTAATAGTTAAATAATCGTTCCCTTAGTAACGATATAAACAACGCTTTTCTCTAAAGCATCCTAAACAATGGATATAAATATTGAACAATTATGAATTTTTCATACCATAACAAGTCACGCCTGTATTAGCAAACATTTCATAGAAGAGTTGAAAGTCTTGCTTGAAAGACCATTTTTAAGTTCAAACGTTGTGACAAAAATCGCTTAATTATCTAAAACTAATAATCTAATAGAGAAAACAGCATATCATTTAAACTGTATTATCAAGTACGGGAGTGAAATAGTATATGACAGGGACTTAGAGATGAAGTATGCACGTTTTAAATGTGTAGTGATATTACTCAGTGCATTCATATTGTGTAAGTATAATTTGATTTTTGTTGTTGTACTATAAGTATTTGATCATAGAAGATAAAGACTGTCAGTGATTTGCTGCATGTCGGTAGTTTTTACGGTTTCAGTTGAAAAACAAATGTTTGAATGTTTATATAAATATTAAATTGGTAAATTCGAATAGGTATCGTGATTGGCCGAAAGTCTATTTGATATCATATTCATGAACAAATTATTTTACTGAAACTTTGAAGAAAATTCGATATTACATTGATAATTTAATATATATACATGTAATTTGGTGAATAACAATAAAATTTAAAAACAATATACAATTTTACTCTTTTAATTATTTAAAACTAATCCTACGTACAAAATGATAGCAACTGATATAATCCCTATAATTAGTATGGGAGAGAAATAGTATGTGACAAGGACTTCGAGATGAAGTATGTACGTTTTAAATGTGTGATGATATTACTGGGTGCATTCATATTGTGTAAGTATAATTAGATTTTTGTTGTTGTACTATAAGTATTTAATCATAGAAGCATAGATAATGTATGTCAGTGACTTGCTGCATGTCGGTGGTTTTCTCCGGATACTCCGGTTTCCTCCATCAATAGAACTGCCGCCACGATATAACTGAAATATTGTTGAAAGTGGCGTTAAACACCAAAACCATATGCCTATTAATTGTAATGTATTGTTTCACTTGTTATCGATACACTATTATAAATTTACAGGAGAGTTTTGGGCCCATAAAAATAGCTTAGCACATCCACTTTGTATTAAAGTGCATGGAAAGTGAGTGGCCATGTATTTGTGTGTTAGAGGTCATGTATTTGTGTGCTAGAGGTCATGTATTTGTGTGTTAAAGGTCATGTATTTGTGTGTTAGGGGTATCGCTTTTGGCTCTTTCTGCGATTTTTCTATTGGATTGAAATGTTCCGCAATGTGGTAATTTTTGTTTTTTATTTTGTTAGATTATCTTAATTATCTATGATTTATTAAAATAGTATAATTTTAAGTATTAACCTCATTCGGACTATTTTCAGATTGTGAGTGAAACGGTTGAATTTACACACCGATAAACTCATGCAAAATCGCAATTAATCCTATAATAAATTTAATTTCCAATTATGTGACATCAAATTAATTTTTATTACCCATTCGAAATTATCTGTTTTGTGCGTTAGTATACAAAGAAAATGAAAACATGATCGGGAAGGGGGGGGGGGGGGTGCTGGTAACCAGGGTAACATTAAGTGTAAATGGCGAGGGGGTCTTATGTAATATGGACGTCTACGGCTGCAATCGGGTAATGGGCGGTTCCTGATGGGGATTAGTGGCCAAAATGGGGATTCTTCAAAATTTCCCAAGATTTCCTCGAAATTGACATTCTTGCTAATCACAATGTAAACATCCGAAGATTGTTATAGCAAATTGATCGGAACGTTTTTGAAGGAGTTATTGATATTGTTGACTCATCAATATTTAATGATGAAACAAATCTACTCGCCATAGAAATTCTTTAGAACTGTGCATGCTTGATTATTGCAATATGCACATTTGTAAAACGTTACGGAAGTTTGGTAGGAGTAGCATAGTAATTTGTAAGTGGAATATTTAATCAAAAAATTTGTACACAAAAATCATCCTATATTTTAATTGGGAATTATAAATATCTTTCTCAAAAGATGAAAGAATGTCGTTCGCTTTTTCGGTCAATAATAAACCCAAATTACCATTTGCTTTTCTGGAATTTGTATCATTTTTCATCGGTTTACAATAATACATATGTGGTTTAAAATTCTTTTCTTTTTGTTCAAAAAGTTGTGTAGATGAGTGGGTTTTTTCGTCAATATAGCTACACTCCTGATAATAAAACGGATAATTTGATAAACAAAATAAAAAAATAATTCATGGAACACATAATGTGTTGTGACTTTTAACATGGGTTGGCAGGATATTAGGATTTTATCCCGAGCTGTAGCAAGGATAACATTTGCTAATATTCCACCAACCCATATTGCTATTCTGATATGTCTAACAGTACAAATATGTTAGTACACTTTGATGAGAAACACGGTAATTTATGCTTGCGTTTGCGGGCAGAGTTCGTACACAATTTATGTGACGCAGGATGGCTGTTCTATCTTCCATCCTGTCAAATTCGAACAGACGAAAGCTCATCAGCGTGTGCTCTTACGACGGACAAGTGTTATTGAAGGAATAGCCGCTTTTTTGTTTGTATGCTTGATGGTGTTTAACGCCACTTTCAACAATATTTCAGTTTTATCGTGGCAGTCAGTTTTATTGGTGGAGGAAACCGGAGAACCCGGAGAAAACCACCGACCTGTCTCAAGTCACTGACAAGCTTTATCGCATAATGTTGTACACTTCGCCCAGATCGAGATTCGAGCTCACAACATCAGTGGTGATAGGCACTATGTGCATAGGTAGTTGTAAATCCAACTATCATACGATCACGGCCACGACGGTCCACTGGAACAGCTGTAACAAATATATTATGCTTATTCAAGTACACATCGCATATTTGTCAGTTATTGTGTTTTTAATATTTTACCAACATTGTGTGATTTTATAAGGTGGTTTAAATGTGTGGACAGCGCATGTGCAAATGAGAGCTTACGAGGTAATACACCACTGGTTTATTTACAATGAGAAAGAAGTACGTCATATTAGAAAGTATATTATATTTATATCTCCTTGCATAGAAGAAAACCTGCAGTTATGAAGGTTGGGAAAAACAATATCGCTAGAACATCAGCGAGTCCGACAGACTATCATGTTTTGTCCATTCGGGTTAATTGCTCCGAAAGACCTTTAAATTATTTGGTTATCCTCTCTGTTGACTATCAGCTAAATTGGATATCTATGATTTGATTACCCATAATAAATAATAATGGGACTTTTTTGACATTTTGAATGCTTGAAAATTAACTTCAATCTAATTTTGATAAATATTGAATGCGTAAATTTGAATAAACGTCATTACTGATTGTAACTCTACCTAACAACATATTCATCAAAAAATAATATTTCTCCGACACTGAATAAATTCATTTTTATATTGATTTCTTAAGGATGTTTAACAATAAATTCTAAAATACAATATCCTTTTGTTTAATTATTTAAAAACTTAAAATATCAGCAGCTTTATTTAAACTTCATGATAAGTAAGGGAGTGAAATAATATGTGACAAGAACTACAAGATGAAGTATATGCGTTTTAAATGTGCAGTGATATTATTTAGTGCGTTCATATTGGGTAAGTATAATTCAATTGTTTCCTGTACTTAGAGTATTTTACATAAGGGTATATAAACATTAGAGAACACTGAAGGGGAAATCAAAAATGGACAATCCAGAGAAACTAACAATATAGGGTACACAAGGCGAGGAAAAACAAAACAAAAACACAACAGAGTATATACAAATGTGTTGTTCGACTTGTTATCTGTACAATATTTATCATTCACCAGTTATCTTAATTAAATATGATTGATTAATTAAGATAGTATATTTCTTAGTATCAACTTCATGATATCCCACTAAATCGTATTTAAACTGTAATAAATAAAAAAAAAAAAATTAATTATTATACAATAGAGATCTTCTGCTATTATACCAATAGGGAAAATAGAAAAAAGTAAGAAGCAAGAAAGAAAATATATAACTAAATAATATTTAAAAAAAAAAAAAAAAAAAAAAAAAAAACAGCAAGAAAAAAAACAACAACAAAAAAACCAACAAACAATCAAAAATCAAACAAACAAACACACAAAACAACCAAACAAACTAACCAATCAACAAATCAAGCATAAATAAAACGGAAAAAGCAGGAGGTCTGGGATTTAAATATTGTTTGATATTCATTTGATATCATCGAAATATAATAAAACGAATAATTGGAATAACTGCAGTTAATAAGATTGAGGCAGAAAATAAAAAAAATAAATATTATTTTAGACTCAAATGTACAAGGAGAAGGGTAATAAAAACGGAAATTTTAGCTTTAGTGCGGACGACGCGCTTCTGGAAAAACCTTCATCAGGCACGCTCAAAAACAAAAGATTGGAAAGCAAGATAATTGAATAACTTCTCCTTCCACTTTGAAATAAAGGATCTATCATGCGCAAACTCTCTTATTTGCAAGAGAAAAATTCGGTCTTGTTATTGAAATAACGCAACTGTAAACCAAGGTGTTTTTTATTGTCCATTTCAAAGCATGCAACAATATGACTTACAAAAAGTGAAGAAACAAATAATCTGACATTCAGCATCATTAATAAAATAGAATTGACAGTAAATAAAACAATCCCTAGTTATTTGTCAACATATTCCAATCAAATGACTCCCATGACTATCGAACTTCATTAAAATTAATGTAGTTGTAAATTAATGTTCTGTAGTTGTAAATTCAATTTTGGGATATATATTCCCCTATTTCTGCTTTGTTCTAAATTTTTGTGTAGAATGATCTCTGAATGAAAACACTTTATCTAAAATACCTTTTGCATTGGTTTCTGTTTCTGTTTTATTTTCCCTTGAAATGTATATCATATAACTCTATCAGTAGAACATTCCTTTTGAAAATTCCTTGTGAGTTCGACTCCCGTTCATTGCGAGGTATACCTGATACAACATTATGTGATAAAGTTTGTCAGTGACTTGCGACAGGTCGATTGTTTTCTCCGGGTACTCAGGTTTCCTCCACCAATAAAACTGACCGTTACGATAAAACTGAAATATTGTTGAACGGGGCGTTAAACACAAAACCAAATCTGACTGAAAACGTCTTTCATAGAGTACAATTTACATTTGGTTTCTGTTCCCTTGCAATGTATATTATATTGCTCCATCAGCAGATATTTCCTTTCGATTGTTTTTTGTATATATTGTGATATTTTGATTCTTTACTGCATACCTAAACTGTATTCGTTCATTACTGCATTGTTCAGTGACTCCCGATTCACTTTTGATTTTCGAAATTAGAAAACAAATACAGGTATACAGTTTATTACATAGATTTTCCACTTTTTTGCACAATATGACGTTAGATCAATTAAGAAACGCACTTTCTACGCAGTAAAATAAATATAGAATAACGGCAGTTATGAACGTCGAGACAGACATTATCGCTAGTATCACAGCGAGTCCGATATGATGAGCTATGAGGCTAGTGATAATGTATGACGTTATTATTTTCATAGGTAACGCCATAATGAGCTTGACATCCATCATACTGACCAACATTTTGCAGTATAATGACAATATCACTCGATGATGTTAAAGGGAAAATGTCCAAAACCCCAACAAGCGTTCATATTTCACTGCCTGAAGTACCTGTTTTTGGCTCGCTTGAAATTCCATTATTTTGATGCTATCTTTGTATTAAATTCATGTCAGTTATAATTAGCAACTGAATATGCTGCTAATATCTATTTTTGGCTGTCCTGGCTGTCCAATCTTTTAATTATGAACCTAATGAAGGTTATCACAGAAACTCACCGCCCACACTAATTTCGATATCTACCTTGGTATGTAGTAATAAATGAAAAAAAAATACAACACTGTCGGAACAATTTCGAAATCTAATATAAAAATCGTAGAAAGTGACAACATCGATATCACTAAAATACAAATGCATGACCGCTCACGTTCTTGGCTTCAATGAAACCTGCGTGATTAAACCAGTTTATGGACCGAAACCTTTCCTCTTAGTGAAATGATGTTGACATGCAAGTGTTTTCCACATGTGATTAAAATGGCAACCATCACAAATAACCAGAGGAACAGCGTTTTTAATTAAAACTTAGATATCAAATTTAGTGCCCACGACTCGTTTCCGGAATAACATTCATCAGGTACGCTCAAAATCGAAAGATTTGAAAGCCAAATAGTTTAAAATTTGAGAGCAATAAAACCAAAGAGCTTAAACAGGATTCGTACTCACAACATTAGTGGTGATGAGCGCTGATTGCACAGGTAGTTGTACATCCATCTACCATATGACCACGGTAACGACGGCCCTCCTCTTTTGATGGAAATCTGATAATTGTATCAGAATTAAAATTAGAATAGCTTGCACTGAATATATGTGTAAACAGAATAATTTATATAAGCATATTGGCAATTATATTTTGGTTAAAAGCTGACTAATGCTTCACTAATTTGTCTTACGATGACTTTTTATGCTATCCTATTTTCAAATAATGTTTGAGGCCATATGCTCTCTTTGACAGAACTATGACTTTTCATCGGGTGTGAACGATAGTAATACGACGGGTACCGCATGTGCAGCAGGATCTATTAACCATCCAGAAGTATTTGAGTTTTTGGAAGGGTTCATGTTGTCCATATATTTAGTGTTCTGTGCTATGCTTTGTAGATCGTTGTTGACAGTGAGGGGCAATTAATAACGAAACTTTACGACAAAAGAGATAAATTACATTTTCCGATTGTGAGCTTTCCATTTATATGTATAAACTTTCAAGCAGCCCCTGCATATGGAGTATATATATCTCAATTGATACAATATTTCAGAGCTTGTGGTTCCTTTCATGATGTCCTTGATAGAGAGTTGCTGCTAACAAGGAAGCTACTAAATCAAGGTTTCCTCTTTGTTAAGTTGAAGTCATCTCTTCGAACGTTTTACGATCGCCATCATGACTTGATTGACCGCTATGGAATATCTGTGTCACAAATGACCACGGATATGTTTCACTTGTTGTAAGCACTTCCCGTACTTATTCAGGAATAATAGCCGGGTTTGTAACTAGATTAACACGACGGGTGTCACTAGTGGAGCAGGAACTGCTTACCCTTCTGTAGCACCTGAGTTCACCCCCGGTATTTATTGGTGTTCGTGTTACTCGATCTTTTACTTTTGGCTATGGTGGTGTCTGTTCTTCTTCGATATACGGATTATGATTACCCCTTTGTTAACTTCAAACTCTTCTTGTCATTTTGTTTCTTGTTGTGGTCATTGCATTGTCAGTTCTTTTTCGATTTAAGACTTCTCAATACCCCTTTTACACTTTGATAGTTTAACAAACTCGAGTGGAGAAAGACAACCTATATGTTTATTCATAGGTAAATATGACATACCGGGTATATAGTCTGTAATTTTTTTATTTTAAATATGCAATTAATAATTTACATTATTTTTTGCTTTGCTGCTATTGCATATCATATTTAATATTTGATGTTTATCGTTTCAAGTTGGGCTTTAATTGTCATGAATGTGTGATTGTTATTAGTCAGAGTATCACTTTCTATTATTGATTTTAAGTTTTATTAATTTGATATACTGAGAATGGAGGGCATGGGTGGTTCAATGAATTAAGTAGTTGGACTACCTAACAACTCATACAAGCCTATCACCAATACAGCGTGGGTTCGCGCCCAGCTTTGTAGATTACAAAAAGGGTGCACCCGACTCGCAACCGCAAGTGATACAGTTTACCAGTTGCTTGCCCATGGTCGATGGTTCTCTCCTGATTCTTCAGCTTCTTCCACCACTAAAACTGGTCGCCCATGATATAGTTGAAATATTGCTGAAAGTGGCGATAAACACCAAAAATCAAAATCAAAATCAAATAATATACTAACATTGGCTATACATAGACCATTTTAGCATTTCAGACCAAATGAAAAATAATAAACATAGGCAAAATCGATACCCTTAGTACATAAACGCATGACCGCTCAGTATCCTTGCTTCAGTAAAATAATATACTACCACAAAATAATGTGTGAGTCCAGGTACGTCGACAAAAGGATACTCTTTTCTTCGTCCTTGACAGTCGTCCGAGAATGCATATCTTCAAAGTCGAAGAATCCTATAAATTGGTTCAATAGAAGAACGAATCCAATTAGCGAGCTAGAACATTATGAAAAGAATATCTAAACAGTGATGGTCAACAATTCCACCAATATCAACAAAACCAACAGTCACCTGTCATTTTAACTGATCACATTGAACACCAAGAAGGCTTAAACAGTGATGGTCATCAATTCCACTATTATCAACAAAACGAGTAATCACCTCTCATCTTAGCTGAACTCTCTGAACACAAACAAGTTTAAACAGTAATGGTATCCAAGTCAACCAATATCAACAAAGAGAACAATCACTTCAATGAGCACAAAAAAGACGACGAGTTAGGGTATTGGAAATCCAGGTCCTGTCTTGGAACAGGCACAAATATGAGGAGATATTGGGTTTCCATCCCTCTCCTTTTGATAACTGGATCTTCAACGGCAATATACACACCACATGCTATCAACAAAATGAATGACAACATAAACATTAACAGTACAATAGCAGAGTCAGTGAGTGGTCGTAGTTAACTGACTACTAGCTAGGAAGGCCGATCTCTAGTTTGATTTATTAAATGTATATATGATATAGGATTTCTGTTGACTTCATCGCCTCCAAATATCAAATACCAGGATGTTCGGAAAAGAGAATCGAATTTTCAATATCTTAAAACGATGCATAACAATCAGTAGTATACTATTTATATAATAATGTGGTCTTGTCCAGTTAATATGCCAACATATTACCCAGGTCTGAGGGACATATTACCCGACCGAAGGGGATGATAATACCGGTATGTCTCCCAGTCCTGGGTAATATTTTGGCATATTATCTGGACAAGAGCACATTAATCTCATTATTATACTGAGTCTAATTGTCCAGGTAATATGCCAAAATATTACAGTACCTAATATCACTACAGAAACTTACACGAAGTATAATAATGTAGTATATATCTGTTTAATTCGGGATCATCCAAGCACAACATTGAATAATACTTTAATATTACTTCATTGCCAATTGAAACTCATGACAATTCAGTTCCTTTTTTAAATCCCGACTTCTACCAGGAAGAATGATCTTTGTCATTTGACCCTTCTTTGCATGTATTAATATTATAATTTTCTCTAACTCTAAGCAAACATTAAGTAATGTTGCGTGGTGTTAACAAATATGATATAACAGGAATATAGCATTGTTTATTTTTCCGTATCAACATTGTTGTATTTTACAATGCAATCCAGTTGTAATTGGTGTTATGCAATATATATGAGGTGGTTCTTTGGGACATGATATCATTTAGTGCCCTGTATGTGGTGCATCATAGCACTACATGAACGGCAGATAACTTTTGTGTCACTTTCCAGTGAAATACGATTGTTTTTTCGATTTCTGATGCAAATCAAGCACTTTCGACTCTGACCAATATGTCATTAATGTATCTGTCTCTTCCCTTTGGTTGTCTTATTCCCAGACGTTGAAGCTATTTAGCTTTAAAATATTTTGGCTTCAATCGTACATGATGAAGGTTATTCTAGAAACTTGTCGCTTAAATAAAATTGACACATATAATTGCCTGCGTACTAGTGACTGCTCTCAGGGTTTAAACCATAGATCTGCTCAACGCATACCAGAATGGTATGCACATATTGTGTTTCCGATCGATGGAGGTGTTATGTTATGTGTCATGTCATAATACGGAACATCTGGCCATCTGAAAAAGGACAAATGACAAACAATGATCTACAAACTACTTCTCAGAAAACTAAAGATTAAGCAGCTTAAAGATACCAAAGGTGTAATCAGAAGCCGTAAATCGAAGGACAGACAATATAATGGAAAAAGACAAATGCCAAACGATGATGTACAAGCACTACACAGAAAGCTAAAGATCGAGCAACACGAACTCCACTAAGAAAACCATCAATATGAAAATGTTCCAGAGATGAATCAATTCAAATAGAAATGGTTATTACTAAATTGACTTATACGTTCACCAAAAATAAAATCCAGTGTTTTCTTATTAAACCTCATATATCGTAGATGCTCAATTGCAGTCGACCATTAAATCTACTCAAATGACTGCGAAACATTGTAAGTATGAAACAACTGCTGTCAATACCAAGTACATTAATATCATGTTGTAAGTATGAAACAACTGCTGTCAATACCAAACACATTAATATCACGTTGTAAGTATGAAACAACTGCTGTCAATACCAAACACATTACTATCACGTTGCAAGTATGAAGCAACTGCTGTCAATACCAAACACATTAATAGCACGTTGTAAGTATGAAGCAACTGTTGTCAATACCAAACACATTAATATCACGTTGTTAGTATGAAACAAATGTTGTCAATACCAAACATATTAATATCACGTTGTAAGTATGAAACAACTGCTGTTAATACCAAACACATTAATATCACGTTGTAAGTATGAAACAACTGCTGTCAATACCAAACACATTAACATCACGTTGTAAGTATGAAACAACCGCTGTCAATACCAAACACATTAATATCACGTTGTATGTATGAAACAACTGCTGTCAATACCAAGCACATTAATATCATGTTGTAAGTATGAAACAACTGCTGTCAATACCAAACACATTAATATCACGTTGTAAGTATGAAACAACTGCTGTCAATACCAAACACATGAATATCACGTTGTAAGTATGAAACAACTGCTGTCAATACCAAACACATTAATATCACGTTGTAAGTATGAAACAACTAATGTCAATACCATGCACATTAATATCACGTTGTACGTATGAAACAACTGCTGTCAATACCAAACACATTAATATCACGTTGTAAGTATGAAACAACTGCTGTCAATACCAAATACATTAATATCACGTTGTAAGTATAAAACAACTGCTGTCAATACGAAACACATTAACATCACGTTGTAAGTATGAAACAACTGCTGTCAATACCAAACACATTAATATCACGTTGTAAGTATGAAACAACTGCTGTCAATACCAAACACATTAACATCACGTTGTAAGTATGACACAACTGCTGCCAATACCAAACACATTAATATCACGTTGTAAGTATGAAACAACTGCTGTCAATACCAAACACATTAACATCACGTTGTAAGTATGAAACAACTGCTGTCAATACCAAACACATTAATATCACGTTGTAAGTATGAAACAACTGCCGGCAATACCAAACACATTAATATCACGTTGTAAGTATGAAACGACTGCTGTCAATACCAAACACATTAATATCACGTTGTAAGTATGAAACACCTAATGTCAATACCATGCACATTAATATCACGTTGTATGTATGAAACAACTGCTGTCAATACCAAACACATTAATATCACGTTGTAAGTTTGAAACAACAGCTGTCAATACCAAATACATTAACATCACGTTGTAAGTATGACACAACTGCTGTCAATACCAAACACATTAACATCACGTTGTAAGAATGAAACAACTGCTGTCAATACCAAACACATTATCATCACGTTGTAAGTATGAAACAACTGCTGTCAATACGAAACACTTTAATATCACGTTGTGAGTATGAAACAACTGCTGTCAATACCAAACACATTAATATCACGTTGTAAGTATGAAGCAACTGCTGTCAATACCAACCACATTAATATCACGTTGTAAGCATAAAACAACTGCTGTCAATACCAAAGACATTAATATCACGTTGTAAGTATGAAGCAACTGATGTCAATACCAAACACATCAATATCACGTTGTAAGTATTAAACACTGCTGTCAATACCAAACACATTAATATCACGTTGTAAGTATGAAGCAACTGCTGTCAATACCAAACACATTAATATCACGTTGTAAGTATGAAACAACTGCTGTCAATACCAAACACATTAATATCACGTTGTAAGTATGAAACAAATGCTGTCAATATCAAACATTAATATCACGTTGTAAGTATGAAACAACTGCTGTCAATACAAACAACATTAATATCACGTTGTAAGTATGAAACAACTGCTGTCACAACCAAACACATTAATATCACGTTGTAAGTATGGAACAACTGCTGTCAATACCAAACACATTAATATCACGTTGTAAGTATGAAACAACTGCTGTTAATATCAAACATTAATATCACGTTGTAAGTATGAAACAACTGCTGTCAATACCAAACACATTAATATCACGTTGTAAGTATGAAACAACTGCTGTCAATATCAAACATTAATATCACGTTGTAAGTATGAAACAACTGCTGTCAATACAAACAACATTAATATCACGTTGTAAGTATGAAACAACTGCTGTCACGACCAAACACATTAATATCACGTTGTACGTATGAAACAACTGCTGTCAATACCAAACACATCAATATCACGTTGTAAGTATGAAACAACTGCTGTCAATACCAAACACATTAATAACACGTTGTAAGTATGAAATAACTGCTGTCAATACCAAGCACATTAATATCACGTTGTAAGTATGAAACAACTGCTGTCAATACCAAATACATTAATATCACGTTGTAAGTATGAAACAACTGCTGCCAATACCAAACATATTAATATCACATTGTAAGTATGAAACAACTGCTGTCAATACCAACCACATTAATATCACGTTGTAAGTATGAAACAACTGCTCTCAATACCAAAAATATTAATATCACGTTGTAAGTATGAAACAACTGCTGTCAATACCAACCACATTAATATCACGTTGTAAGTATGAAACAACTGCTGTCAATACCAAACACATTAATATCACGTTGTAAGTATGAAACAACTGCTGTCAATACCAAACACATTAATATCACGTTGTAAGTATGAAACAACTGCTGTCAATACCAAACACATTAATATCACATTGTAAGTATGAAACAACTGCTGTCAATACCAAATACATTAATATTCCGTTGTAAGTATGAAACAACTGCTGTCAATACCAAACACATCAATATCACGTTGTAAGTATGAAACAACTGCTGTCAATACCAAACACATTAATATCACGTTGTAAGTATGAAACAACTGCTGTCAGTACCAAACATATTAATATCACGTTGTAAGTATGAAACAACTGCTGTCAATACCAACCACATTAATATCACGTTGTAAGTATGAAACAACTGCTGTCAATACCAAACACATTAATATCACGTTGTAAGTATGAAACAACTGCTGTCAATACCAAACACATTACTATCACATTGTAAGTATGAAACAACTGCTGTCAATACCAAACACATTAATATCACGTTGTAAGTATGAAACAACTGCTGTCAGTACCAAACATATTAATATCACGTTGTAAGTATGAAACAACTGCTGTCAATACCAACCACATTAATATCACGTTGTAAGTATGAAACAACTGCTGTCAATACCAAACACATTAATATCACATTGTATGTATGAAACAACTGCTGTCAATACCAAATACATTAATATTCCATTGTAAGTATGAAACAACTGCTGTCAATACCAAACACATCAATATCACGTTGTAAGTATGAAACAACTGCTGTCAATACCAAACACATTAATATCACGTTGTAAGTATGAAACAACTGCTGTCAGTACCAAACATATTAATATCACGTTGTAAGTATGAAACAACTGCTGTCAATACCAACCACATTAATATCACGTTGTAAGTATGAAACAACTGCTGTCAATACCAAACACATTAATATCACGTTGTAAGTATGAAGCAACTGCTGTCAATACCAAACACATTAATATCACGTTGTAAGTATGAAACAACTGCTGTCAATACCAAACACATTAATATCACGTTGTAAGTATGAAACAAATGCTGTCAATATCAAACATTAATATCACGTTGTAAGTATGAAACAACTGCTGTCAATACAAACAACATTAATATCACGTTGTAAGTATGAAACAACTGCTATCACGACCAAACACATTAATATCACGTTGTAAGTATGGAACAACTGCTGTCAATACCAAACACATTAATATCACGTTGTAAGTATGACACAAATGCTGTTAATATCAAACATTAATATCACGTTGTAAGTATGAAACAACTGCTGTCAATACCAAACACATTAATATCACGTTGTAAGTATGAAACAACTGCTGTCAATATCAAACATTAATATCACGTTGTAAGTATGAAACAACTGCTGTCAATACAAACAACATTAATATCACGTTGTAAGTATGAAACAACTGCTGTCACGACCAAACACATTAATATCACGTTGTAAGTATGAAACAACTGCTGTCAATACCAAACACATCAATATCACGTTGTAAGTATGAAACAACTGCTGTCAATACCAAACACATTAATATCACGTTGTAAGTATGAAACAACTGCTGTCAATACCAAGCACATTAATATCACGTTGTAAGTATGAAACAACTGCTGTCAATACCAAATACATTAATATCACGTTGTAAGTATGAAACAACTGCTGTCAATACCAAACATATTAATATCACATTGTAAGTATGAAACAACTGCTGTCAATACCAACCACATTAATATCACGTTGTAAGTATGAAACAACTGCTCTCAATACCAAAAACATTAATATCACGTTGTAAGTATGAAACAACTGCTGTCAATACCAACCACATTAATATCACGTTGTAAGTATGAAACAACTGCTGTCAATACCAAACACATTAATATCACGTTGTAAGTATGAAACAACTGCTGTCAATACCAAACACATTAATATCACGTTGTAAGTATGAAACAACTGCTGTCAATACCAAACACATTAATATCACATTGTAAGTATGAAACAACTGCTGTCAATACCAAATACATTAATATTCCGTTTTAAGTATGAAACAACTGCTGTCAATACCAAACACATCAATATCACGTTGTAAGTATGAAACAACTGCTGTCAATACCAAACACATTAATATCACGTTGTAAGTATGAAACAACTGCTGTCAGTACCAAACATATTAATATCACGTTGTAAGTATGAAACAACTGCTGTCAATACCAACCACATTAATATCACGTTGTAAGTATGAAACAACTGCTGTCAATACCAAACACATTAATATCACGTTGTAAGTATGAAACAACTGCTGTCAATACCAAACACATTAATATCACATTGTAAGTATGAAACAACTGCTGTCAATACCAAACACATTAATATCACGTTGTAAGTATGAAACAACTGCTGTCAGTACCAAACATATTAATATCACGTTGTAAGTATGAAACAACTGCTGTCAATACCAACCACATTAATATCACGTTGTAAGTATGAAACAACTGCTGTCAATACCAAACACATTAATATCACGTTGTAAGTTTGAAACAACTGCTGTCAATACCAAACACATTAATATCACATTGTAAGTATGAAACAACTGCTGTCAATACCAAACACATTAATATCACGTTGTAAGTATGAAACAACTGCTGTCAGTACCAAACATATTAATATCACGTTGTAAGTATGAAACAACTGCTGTCAATACCAACCACATTAATATCACGTTGTAAGTATGAAACAACTGCTGTCTATACCAAACACATTAATATCACGTTGTAAGTATGAAGCAACTGCTGTCAATACCAAACACATTAATATCACGTTGTAAGTATGAAACAACTGCTGTCAATATCAAACATTAATATCACGTTGTAAGTATGAAACAACTGCTGTCAATACAAACAACATTAATATCACTTTGTAAGTATGAGACAACTGCTGTCACGACCAAACACATTAATATCACGTTGTAAGTATGAAACAATTGCTATCAATACCAAACACATCAATATCACGTTGTAAGTATGAAACAACTGCTGTCAATACCAAACACATTAATATCACGTTGCAAGTATGAAACAACTGCTGTCAATACCAAGCACATTAATATCACGTTGTAAGTATGAAACAACTGCTGTCAATACCAAACACATTAATATCACGTTGTAAGTATGAAACAACTGCTGTCAATACCAAACATATTAATATCACGTTGTAAGTATGAAACAACTGCTGTCAATACCAACCACATTAATATCACGTTGTAAGTATGAAACAACTGCTGTCAATACCAAACACATTAATATCACGTTGTAGGTATGAAACAACTGCTGTGAATACCAAGCACATTAATATCACGTTGTAAGTATGAAGCAACTGCTGTCAATACCAAACACATTAATATCACGTTGTAAGTATGAAACAACTGCTGTCCATACCAAACACATTAATATCACGCTGTCAGTATGAAACAACTGCTGTCCATACCAAACACATTAATATCACGTTGTAAGTATGAACCAACTGCTGTCAATACAAAACAGATTAATATCACGTTGTAAGTATGAAACAACTGCTGTCAATACCAAACACATTAATATCACGTTGTAAGTATGAAACAACTGCTGTCAATACCAAACACATTAATATCACGTTGTAAGTATGAAACAACTGCTGTCAATACCAAACACATTAATATCACGTTGTAAGTATGAAACAACTGCTGTCAATACCAAACACATCAATATCACGTTGTAAGTATGAAACAACTGCTGTCAATACCAATCACATTAATATCACGTTGTAAGTATGAAACAACTGCTGTCAATACCAAACACATTAATATCACGTTGACTTTGTCCTTGGTCAATAAACGCCATTTAAGTTGATAAAGCATTAGAAGAAGTTAATTTATTTACAAAACACTTAATTAACGTAATATGCCATGTAATAGCAACGATGGATGGTATCATTTCGATCTTGGTTTTCTAAATGTAGGAATTAGGGTTTAGGGTTATCGTGCTTAACGCCACTTTCAACAATATTTCAGCTATATCGTGTCGGCCAGTTTTATTGGTGGAGGAAACCGGAGTACTCGGAGAAAACCACCGACCTACCTCAAGTTACTGACAAACTTTATCACATAATGATGTATCGAGTACAATTCGCCTGAGTAGGATTCAAACTCACAACGTTAGTGGTGATAGGCACTGATTGCATAAGTAGTTATAAATGAAGTTACCATACGATCACAACCACGACAGCCCATATAGAAATGTACAACATTGACATGTGTGAGTTAAAAGTTTATTTGTTGAGAAATAAACAAGGATATATCTAGTTGTAATGTTGAATGGTCTCTCATGTTCGTTTTCATCCAAATATTTTCTTACAAAATGATTCGAGATTATTTTTGTTTTCTATTAAAGTCATCAGACCTCACTCTAATAATTTCGTATTCGTACGCCAACAATCGTCCAATCAGAACACTGTATTTATTGGATATGATGATTTGATTGGATGATTGTCGGAGAAGGAGTACACAAATTGTACTCAAAGTTGTATGGTCGTGAGACCCTGCCTTACAGAAATAAGTTTTAAGAATACGAGTTTCGTATTCATTTGTACTCCAAATATCTGACAGATTGTTGAAAGTGGCGCTAAAACCATAACCCAAACCTCATACCCACTAAATATCGTCAAATAAGAACACTATGCATGTTAGATATATTGTCTTTGTCGGCTCCTTTTCGAGTACGACACTGCAAAAACATATTTGTAAAGTTTAATGTCGGTAATGATCCACAAAGCATCACACCTAAGGGTAAAGATTGAGCAACGCGAACCCAGCTAAAACAGGGAGGAAACTTAAGTTCTCCGGATAGGTAAGCTGTTCCTTCTCTACTAGTGTAGGTGAGTAAGAGTTACATAGCGCCAAGTGAGCAAGTTTGCAGCTACATTATGGCGAGAACAAGTATTATCATTTAAGGTCGAGACTGACACTAGTCACATGACTTTTAAGAATATTCAATAGAATGTGGCAATAATTATTAATTATGTTTGCAGTATTTCTTACGAGGTATTTTGCTTTTTGAATTTTTTACATATGATATGTGCAAGTTCTCAAATTAAACTGAAATACAAATTTAATACAATAATTTATTGGCAATAATACATTATATGTGTAAAATGTTATATGAAGCATTTCGTCAAGGGAGGTAATCATGTCTCAAATGATATTAGAATATGATGAGTTTTGCATGTTTTTGTTAAATATTGGAGTTTTTAATATTATGACCCCATACTTTCCTTACACTTCTGAAAATGAAACAAAATGCACCATATTATATTTGTGCATGTTTCATTTTCATTTATTCAATGTCTTATTAAAAAAAGTGAAAAATGTGGACATTTTTCATGAAATTGACAAAAAAGGGTATATGTCAGGGTGTCTTTCTAAACCCCTAACTTTTTTTTGCCTGGAAACATATCTTTATTTTTAATGATATGTATCATGGATATAGGTAATGTGATATATCTTTTTAAAAAAAATTCATTGACACAATTTTTTTCTATTCCACTTTAAAATAATTTTTTTGGGATTTCACCAAAGACAGTTACAGGCTATATTGCCAAAAAAGGGAGCCATTGTGAAAAAAAAATGAACAAATTATAAAAATTAATGTCTTAGATATTCCAAAATATTCATTTATCATATTATACTCAGATAATTAAAAATAAATTATATGCTATTTTTTTGTGGGTACCTTAATGACACAGAAAAGTGAAAAAAAAAAATTTTTTTTTGGACTTCAGAGGGGGGTAACCCTTTCGTGGAATATTTTTAAAATAAGCCAGGAGACCTATTCTCAAATTTTATATTTTGTTAGGTACATCCCAAATAACAATATATATGAAATTCAAAAAAATTCATTGACTAGTTTGTTTTGGCCCATAGTGTCCTTCTCTACCTTAAACTAGTTCTCCTGTCTCAGGCATATGTGACCATAGCCGAATTTGGCTATTCTGTTTAAATCATTTGGCTTTCTTGCTCATGAAAATTTATTTATTTGGCTTTGGAATCTTTTGATTTTGAGCGTACCTGATGAAGGTTATTCCAGTAACGTACCTGATGAAGGTTATTCCAGTAACGTACCTGATGAAGGTTATTCCAGTAACGTACCTGATGAAGGTTATTCCAGGAACGTACCTGATGAAGGTTATACCAGTAACGTACCTGATGAAGGTTATACCAGTAACGTACCTGATGAAGGTTATACCAGTAACGTACCTGATGAAGGTTATTCCAGTAACGTACCTGATGAAGGTTATTCCAGTAACGTACCTGATGAAGGTTATTCCAGTAACGTACCTGATGAAGGTTATTCCAGTAACGTACCTGATGAAGGTTATTCCAGTAACGTACCTGATGAAGGTTATTCCAGTAACGTACCTGATGAAGGTTATTCCAGTAACGTACCTGATGAAGGTTATTCCAGTAACGTACCTGATGAAGGTTATTCCAGTAACGTACCTGATGAAGGCTATTCCAGTAACGTACCTGATGAAGGTTATTCCAGTAACGTACCTGATGAAGGTTATACCAGTAACGTACCTGATGAAGGTTATACCAGTAACGTACCTGATGAAGGTTATACCAGTAACGTACCTGATGAAGGTTATTCCAGTAACGTACCTGATGAAGGTTATTCCAGTAACGTACCTGATGAAGGTTATTCCAGTAACGTACCTGATGAAGGTTATTCCAGTAACGTACCTGATGAAGGTTATTCCAGTAACGTACCTGATGAAGGTTATTCCAGTAACGTACCTGATGAAGGTTATTCCAGTAACGTACCTGATGAAGGTTATTCCAGTAACGTACCTGATGAAGGTTATTCCAGTAACGTACCTGATGAAGGCTATTCCAGTAACGTACCTGATGAAGGTTATTCCAGTAACGTACCTGATGAAGGTTATACCAGTAACGTACCTGATGAAGGTTATTCCACTAACGTACCTGATGAAGGTTATTCCAGTAACGTACCTGATGAAGGTTATTCCAGTAACGCGTCGTGGACACTACATTTGATATCTACGTTCTTATTAGATTTCGATGTGATTATTATGGTGGTGATGATATCAGCTTTGTACTAAGCTTAGTTGGAATTACATAGTGTTAGCGCAACGAAGCAATAGTCGGGCGTAGACAAAGCACACAAGTGTCTTCCGGATCCATTCTGAAGTCTTAGGAAGCCATTCTATATTAACAAATAATAAATGGATAAACGATATTGTCACACATTTGCATCATAGCACACTGCTATGTGGTCTACAAAGGTTTAGAGTAGAACAATAGGCTATACATTGCTTAGCTTATATATGCTGTAACCTAAGACATAGCAAAGTATCGAATGCATATAACCTAACCATTTGATCAGTCTCTTTAGATCAAATGAGCAGATACAATTTATTACAAATCATGGAACCTCTTTGATACAAAGAAACACTGCGTACGTCATATACTGTGACTTAATCAAATTTTATTTTCTAACCATTTATTGCTAAGATGCAGCTCTTAGACAATCAACATTCCACTTTCCACCGTGACGCCATATATAATTAATTATCTTTTTTTTTCAAAGGAAAAGTTATACTAATTGTTGTATCTGCACTAAGACTTGATCTTTTGTTTCAGGAATCTCTTTTGACTTTCAATTAAGCGAAGGAATATCATAGATTCTGAACAAAAATGTTAAAAGAAGACGTCATGTCTTAAAAGTGTGCGATATTTCACAATATATAGGTCTTATTTTTTTTTCATTTCATAACGTTAAGGAATAACTGTATTTTATTGTCAGCATCAACAGTTTTACTTTGGCCTGGGCTTAGAAAGTTGTCTGAAAATGCAACAACATTGTCGCTGACCTTATCAAATAAACTTCATGAAAAATAGTAATGCCATTTAAATTTTTTCAGCATAGAATTTAAACACTGGACTTTTTTGTTGCAATATACACTTTTCAATTTTGAATAAAATCCAACAAGAAATAACTTCAAAGCTAGACAGAAATGAGGTAGGAATGAGCCACGTGTTAACGACATTTGACTGCCACTAAAAAAGCATGGCGAGTTAGGTAAAACGGTGAATTTAGTTTTTTGCAGCGGTTACAAAGCTCCTACTCTTTTCCGAAATTTCCAAAGAGATCTTTAGCGTGCAGGGGACATGACAATCTCCACACATGTTTCCTTCTACGGTCCACGGCCAGGCTTTCCGTATTATAACCTGTCAACTTCCTATCGAGATCCCCCTATTCGCCACCAGGGGACGCACTGTGCAGCTCTGTCGGTTTGAGTACTGGGAACCTTCACTAGCACTCAGTAGTGTCCAGGAAGCAATAATATTTGGCGGGAAATAGGAAGGTAACTTTTAACACGAGACGGCCATAAGGGGAACAAACTCACTTCACACCATTAGTGTATAATGCAAAAACATTACGTTTGAATTTCGTCAATTTATTTAATTTGATTTTAAGATACTAAGCCCCCACCAGTAGAGATATAATACTTCTAAGCCATTTTTTGAAGTATTGTAGATGTATATGATCCACCAGTGAAAAGTTAAACATGAATATTACGCCATAAAATGACATTTTGCATTTTTTTTTCAGCTGTTAACGGTGGTTCGAAACTGGGATTAACAGTTAGCGCTTCTTCAAGAGTTAGTATTTACTCGTTATGGGACTATACTGGAGTACACTGTGATAAAGGAAACGTACTATACAGACATTCATTCCTAGATAATTTTACAAGTATAGCACACTGTTTCAATGCTGTAAGTAATAAATATAAGCTTTAAAGATATTAATGCCAAATCATGGGGACCGACGTGGTCGTGATCGTATGGTAGTTGGATTTACAACTAGCTATGCAATTAGCGCCTATCATCACTAATGTTGTGAGTTCTAACCCCGTTCATGACGAGGTGTACTAGATACAGTACTATGTGAAAAAGTTGGTCAATGACTTGCGACAGGTCTGTGGTTTTCTCCGGGTTGTTATTACCCTTATTTCCTCAACCAACGAAACTGAGCGCCACGATATCGCTGAAATATTGTTGAAAGTGGCGCCAAACACCATCAAACAAGCACAGTTGTGTTATTTTAGTGCAAATCATGACATTTTAATACAAAATCATGACATTTTGATACATTTATGGTTTTATGAAATGGAGATTACTGTATTTGTGTTGGTTTGCTTTGCGAGAATGCATTTCTCAGAGCAATATTGCATCAAATGGGAAGTCATAGATGTAAGAGACGATGAAATATCCATTTCGAGCGAAACGTTGTAATATTATCAGCTGGATTTTAGCAAGAAAAAAACCCCGACTTGTGTCACTAGTGGATCAGGAAATGCTTACACTACCAGAGCACCTGAGTTCACACTCGAGATTCAGTTGCTCAATCATTAGTTTTCTGTGTTGCGTTTTCTAGATAATTGTTTGTCCTTTTTCTCTTTCCTTTTGACCATTATATTGTCTGACATACTACGATTTACGGCTTCTGCTTACCTCTTTGGTATCTTCAATTTTTCTCAATAGAGGATTCAATAACAGAAGAGTTTGAAGATACCAAAGGGGTAATCAGAATTCGTATATCGAAGAACAGACAACACAATGGTCAAAAGAAAAAGTACAAAAGCACAAATAACGATTTACAAAACGTACACATAAAACTAAAGATCGAGTAACACGAGCCCCAAAATAACACGGGGGTGAATTCAGGTGCTCCGGAAGGATATGCAGTATTTTGCAATCTAACAATTGATAGTTAAGCATAGAAATCAACGATCATTGTTCAGTGCGGTTGTTCCTTGGATACAACTATATACATTGTCTATATATGTTATCGCGCGTAAAGATCAAAGAACAAATATACATATTATCGATAATATTATGAAAAGCAAGTGGTCACTGCTGGTCACCAAATCAACCAATATCAGCAAAACGAACAACGACGTTCAGTGACAATACAGACAAACATGCTATTCATTATTGTGTACAATGTCCGTTAAATGGTACGATTTAAGAACACTATCAAGAAGAGTGTAAGTTACCAAAGGTATAATCAGAATCCGTAAATCGAAGAACAGACAACACAATGGTCAAAAGAAAAAGTACAAAATAGCAAACAACGATCTACAAAACATACACATAAAACGACATATCGAGTAACACGAACCCCACTAAAACCCGGGGGTGAATTCAAGAGCTCTGTAAGGGTATTGAATGTGACAATATCAATATCAACATTGAAATATTACTCATTCTGAATGACGACTATTGCTATGATGTTTAACTACAGATATGTTTGGGTTAGGTCTATGGTGTTTAACGCCACTTTCAACTATATTTAATGTATATCGTGGTGGTCAGTTTTATTGGCTAATGAAACTGGTATACCCAGAAAAAAAACACCGACCTGTCGCAAGTTATTATATTGTTTCAATCTGATCAGTTTACTTGTTTATCTAGGTCTATTTTATTGTAGATATAATATAAGTAATTGTGTTAATTATATTGTATCAACCTGATCAGTTTACTTGTTTTTCTAAGTCTATTTTATTGTAGATATAATTTAAGTAATTGTGTTTATTATATTGTGTCAACCTGATCAGTTTACTTGTTTATCTAGGTCTATTTTACTCTAGATATAATTTAAGTAATTGTGTTAATTATATTGTATAAATCTGATCAGTTTACTTGTTTATCTAGGTCTATTTTATTGTAGATATAATCTAAGTAATTGTGTTTATTATATTGCATCAATCTGACCAGTTGTAGATATAATTTAAGTAATATTGTGTGTTTATTATATTGTATCAACCTGATCAGTTTACTTGTTTATCTAGGTCTATTTTATTGTAGATATAATTTAAGTAATTGTGTTTATTATATTGTATCGACCTGATCAGTTTACTTGTTTATCTATGTCTATTTCTATTGTAGATATAATTTAAGAAATTGTGTGTATTATATTGTATCAACCTGATCAGTTTACTTGTTTATCTAGGTCTATTTTATTGTAGATATAATTTAAGTAATTGTGTTAATTATATTGTATCGACCTGATCAGTTTACTCGTTTATCTAGGTCTATTTTATTGCAGATATAATTTAAGTAATTCTGTTTATTATATAGTATCAATCTGATCAGTTTTCTTGTTTATCTAGGTCTGTTTTATTGTAGATATAATTTAAGTAATTGTGTGTATTATATTGTATCAATCTGATCAATTTACTTGTTCATCTAGGTCTATTCTATTGTAGATATAATTTAAGTAATTCTGTTTATTCTATTGTATTAATCTGATCAGGCTACTTGTTTATCTAGGTCTGTTTTATTGTAGATATAAATTAAGTAATTCTAATTATTATATTGTATCAATCTGATCAGTTTACTTATTTATCTAGGTCTATTTTATTGTAGATATAAATTAAGAAATTATGTTTATTACATTGTATCAATCTGATCAGGCTACTTGTTTATCTAGGTCTGTTTTTATTGTAGATATAAATTAAGTAATTCTAATTATTATATTGTATGAATCTGATCAGTTTACTTGTTTATCTAGGTCTATTTTATTGTAGATATAATTTAAGTAATATTGTGTTTATTATATTGTAGCAACCTGAGCAGTTTACTTGTTTATCTAGGTCTATTTCTATTGTAAATATAATTTTATTTGCAAATGCTCAAATGTTTCATCCTTAAATTTAAACAGGTATCCCTTGTTCTATCAAAAATCAATCCAAGCATGGACAAACTTTTTACAATGTGTACAAAGGGTGGAAACCAAAACAGATATCTTGCATGTTAGATTATTTGGGAATTGTAATATAACCTTCCAAAATAAACCTTTAATATTTTCTTCATCTTTAAGAAGTAATAGAAAAACTATTCAAGACATATGGGATGAAAACTCAAAACAATTCATCGATTGTGATTTATTATATTCTAAGCTGATAGACAGGAGAAATTGTGTCTCAGAATACTCTAAAATTAAGAAATGTATTCCAAAAGACTACTTAAAGTTCTTAAAAAATGAAAATAATGATATAGAAAACAAAACTAAAAGTAGAAATAAAATGAAATTGTTAAATAATTTAAAACTTACAGATATTAGAGGCAAAATTATTAATACAAAAGACGTGAAGATTAAAATTATACAAACAATATTGAATAAAAAATCAATACCAAAATGTCAAGATAAATGGAATAATGTTTATAATGAAGAATTTCACTGGCCAACAATTTGGAATAATCTAAAAAGACTGGACATCAGTAATAAAATTAAAGAATTCCAATGGAAATACAACCATAACATTATTTACACCGAAAGTAGACTTAGAAAAATGAACCTATCTAATGGAAGATGTCACCTTTGTAAAGAATCGAACATTCAAGAAGATCTCCAACATTTGTTTTTTTAAATGCATTATATCTAACCGATTCATATCAAACATCACAAATTTAATAAACACTTTAAATGTTGGAACTGTTAACTTAAATGAGAAAAATATGATGTTTGGGTTCAATATGGGGGTAAACATGAACTTCTATTAAATACATTAATTTTTATATCTAAGTGGTCCATTTGGAAGGGCAAGAAACAAAGTTAAATATGACAAAATTCTTATCAATCAAAATGTACTTTGTAATATATGGAAACAGACTTTAAAATCTGAACTAAAAATTTTGTTAACGACCAATTGTAATGATACAATAGATAAAGCCAAAATATTGATAATTCTATCAGTGATTAGTAAGTAGTTATAATATATGAGTACAATGCATGTATTTAAATGTTATAACAAATTATGTTGAAGCTATCATAAAATGCCGATATATATTGACTTACATGTTGATTTTATTATTGATAAATTTAGTTGCATTTTTGAAATGGGATCATGTGGACTCTAATAAATCTCTTTTTAACCCTGGATAAGAGATCTATTGTAAAACAGGGAACCTTAGATTATTTTTGTTTACCTGGGCATCTAAGTTGTTTTGTTAACAGGCGAGTCAAACAATAAAGTATTATGTTATTAAAAAAAATATATATAATTTTTGTAATTGTGTTTATTATATTGTATCAATCTGATCAGTTTACTTGTTTATCTAGGTCTATTTCTATTGTAAATATAATTTTAGTAATTGTGTTTATTATATTGTATCAATCTGATCAGTTTAATTGTTTATCTAGGTGTGTTTTATTGTAGACATATGAAACCTCGTCTCTGGTTGGACAACGTTGAAACCCCGAATAAACCCCATGAGGCTCTCGCGAGGTGAACTCACTCTGAGGTAAAACCAAGAAAGTACAGCGAAAAGCAAAATTCCTTATCATTTAATAATATTGTAGATATAATATAAGTAATTATGTTTATTATATTGTATCTGGTCATTTGACCTGTTTTCAGATAAATGTTCTGTTGGTTGTGTCAAATTTGGATTATAATATACTTAGTATGAAGCTAATACCAACATCTGGAGACCTCAGTCTTGAAAGTTTATTATTAAAGACACCATCCTTTACAGAATTATGGAAAACGAATGTTCATATCTCAATCGACCCTAGTCACCATCATCTGATAAAGTAAGTAACGTGCCTGGTTATATGGCAGTTATTTACTAATAAAATGAAAAACATAAAATACCACAATATCGGAAGAGTTCCAGGTTTACATTTCCTCAATACGTTAAAGGGACCATTGTGGCCGTGATCGTATGGTAATTGTATTTACAACTACCTATGCAATCAGTGCCTATCACCACTGATGTTGTGAGTTCGCATCTCGATCAGGACGAGGTGTACAACATTTTGTGATCATGTATGTCAGTGACTTGCGACAGGTCGGTAGGTTTCTCCTGGAACTCCGGTTTCCTCCATCAATAAAGCTGACCTCCAAGATTTAACTGAAATATTGTTGAAAGTGGCGTTAAACACCATCAAACACACATCAAACAAACAATCAATAAGTTAATTACTATTGAATCTAAGGTTGTCTTCCTCATATATAGGCACTATGATATCATTGCTCCGAAAGACTCTTAAATTATTTGGTTTTCCAGCCCCTCGACTCTGAACATATCCTCGTGTGTCAACTTTTCGTCGATCTAAGCATTATCGTGGAAATAACAATAAAATCAACAAATAAAATAAAATATGGAATTGCTTACCTTTAACACTGATATCTCATCCTTTTATCCACATATCCTCAGAAAAATGCATGCTCAATTTAATACAATAATAAACGATAATAGTGTAGCCGTATAAAACAAATTAGGGGACCGAAGAGTCCACTTTTCGTGGGTATGTTTCAAACTGTTCTTTAAGGTCAATGAAAAAAAAAACTGTTCCAACTTGATCAATCTGTTTTATAACTTTATAGTAATGATTTATTTTCATTTGAAGCTTAAACTTCAATGCAAAAAATGATAAATTTCAAACAAACATTTAACCTGCAAAATGAAAAAAAAATGTAATTTGGTTATTCCCGGCAAATTAAAATATTTTTTTCATAAATTTTGGGACATTGTTCATAAAAATACACAAAAATTAATAAATTAATATTTTTATTACATTAGTGCAACTTATTATTGTTCTAAATCATCAAAAGTAATCATTGGTCAAACTCATTCAGAAAAATAAAACATGAGTATGTTACTTAAAACGTAACAATCATTCAATTTTTCTCCATTTTCAATTCACAGTGCTAAGATTACAACAATCAATAAAATATCAATAATTCTTACAATAGCATTGGCTTCAAAGTTGTATGACGTCATACAGTGACTAAAAATACGCACGCGCGCTGACAGATGTAAACATTGGAATTCTGACTGCAGAAACTTGATTTCTGGATGATTGAACATAGGCAAAATTTGGTAATAGTAAAATATGCTAAAAAATTCATAGTTGTGATGCAATTATAAGTAAATTTACCTGTTTTGACCGCATATTGTACAGCAAATGTAAATAAACACCAACAAAGTTCCACTTCCTAGTTACATCTAAAACTCTCGTAAATGTGACGTCACGATCGAATTCTCGAGACTTCCGGAAAATCCACGAAAAGAGAACCCCTACGAAAACTGGACCTTGCACGATACCTGATTAACGTCTATTCCAGAAATGTGCTGTGTAGACTAAATCTACGTTTTTGTCTTAAAATTGTAGAAAAAGACATATTCAGTATCCCTAACACACGAATGTATTCTGCTCACTCTCCTGGCTTGGTACGGCACTTCAATAAAAAGTCGCGGATGCAAGTTAGTTTTATTGGCCGATGCCTAATTCCTACATTTCATAACCTGTCTAATTTTATATTAGCAGACATTTAAATCAATGAAAAGATATCAAATGGTGGACGGTTTTTCGTTTTGTATATTACTTGTGTCGATCGTTTGTTTTTGTTGTTGAAATGTTGTTGATAAAGTGATTTTTTTTTAACCAGATATTTTATTAACATTAAAGTTCGGACCCATTTCCAGTTGTAAGTCCTTTCTGTAAAAGCAACATGCTTCGTTCATGCACATCACCAATTGGAGTGTCTCTGCAAACAATATATGCATTGTTCAGACGTATCACTAATTGTAGTCCTATTGTCTACAATATATATTTCATTCAGACGTATCACCAATTGTAGTCCTATTGTCTACAATATATATTTCGTTCAGACTTTATATCACCAATTGTAGTTCTATTGTGTACAATATATATTTCACTCAGACGTACGACCAATTGTAGTCCTATTGTCTACAATATATATTTCGTTCAGACGTATCACCAATTGTAGTCCTATTGTCTACAATATATATTTCGTTCAGATGTATCATCAATTGTAGTCCTATTGTCTACAATATATATTTCGGTAAGACGTAGCATCAATTTATTGTAGTCCTATTGTCTACAATAAAATATTTCGCTCAGACGTATCACCAATTGTAGTCCTATTGTCTACAATACATATTTCGCTTAGACGTATTACCAATTGTAGTCCTATTGTATACAATAAACTATTTCGTTCAGGTGTATCTCTTATTGTAATCCTTCTTGTATGCAAATTGTACTTCATTCAGACATATCTACAATAGTAGCCCTCCTTGCATGCCAAATATTCTTCTTCGTTCAGACGTATCTCCAATTGTAGTGCTCTTCTTATGGAAATTTTACTTCGTTCAGACATTTCTGCAATTGTATGTCCACTTTGTATACAATATATACTTTGTTCAAGCATTTTCTACAATAGTAGCCCTCCTTGTATACCAACTATTCTTCGTTCATACGTATCTCAAATTGTAGTGCGGGATCATCGTGGTCATTATCGTATGGTTGTTGGATTTACAACTATATATGCCTATCTCTACTGATGTTATGAGTTCGAATCACAATCAGGACGAGGTGTACAGCCTTATGTGATAAAGTTTTTCAGTGACTTGCGACAGATCGGTGGTTTCTCGGGTCCTTCGGTTTCCTCCAGCAATAAAGCTGACCGCCACAATAAAGCTGAAATATTATTGAAAGTGGCGTTAAACACCATCAAGCAAACAACAAAAACAATTTATAGTCCTCCTTGTGTACTTTATATGCAGCCTCATACTCAGATCCCGTCCATTCCTTTTTAATGACATATCACCGATTGTTAGCAAGAGTAGCACGACGGGTGCTATCAGTAGAGCAGGAACTGCTTACACCTCCAGAGCATATAGATTCACATTGGCATTTTAGTTAGGTTCGCGTTGCTCAATGTTATGTTTCCTTCATACTCTTTTGTTTACCATTTTTTTTCTTTTTCTATTGCATTATCTGTTTCTTAAATATCAGCATATATTCAATAATTCAACTACACAACTACCATTTCACAACTACACAAATACACAACTACCATTTCACAACTACACAACTACACAACTACCATTTCACAACTACACAACTACACAACTACCATTTCACAACTACACAACTACACTACTACACAACTACCATTTCAAAGAAAATAAATATTAATGCTTGATAAGACGGAAATTATACTACCATTAACATAACGCTCACGAAAATGAAGATTATGTCGCTAAAACGTTGACGAACTGTAATAAGAACTCATACAGCTTAAAACAATGAAGAACTTTAATTTCTTATTACTGGAGGTAGCTATATAGTTAATACATACCATTCAACCTTTCAAAATTATATAATTACTTCTTCAGCACGGATAACTTTGAATTTATTTGGTTGAATGCTGCAAAGACTGTTATGTATGCTGGAATGTATTACAACCCAGTTGATCCAAATTCTCCTAAATTCTCTTTCAGTATGAAAGGCGTCAATTATACAAGTAAGTATATCATAATAATATAATAAAGGTCTTTTTCGGCAAAAAGCTGATTAGAGCTTATGTTGTACTGTTTTATTATGTACCGAATCAAAATAAAGTTTTCTTACCCATCAATTTTTTATAGTACTTGACTTTCTGATTCCCAAAATGTATCGTTTCTAGGTATTTTTTTGCATTCTATTTTCAATTAAGAAGCTATTTCCAGTCTGTCAATTGCATCATGTGGAAACTAATGTTCTCCTGATTAAAAAAAACATGTATGGCTTCTAGAGACTTTTTTCACTTCCGGGTTTTACGAATATCACTTCCGGACAGGAAAACAGTACCATTTGATAATTCTTAGTATTCTGGTTTCAAATATATATGGCTGCTATCCACTGTTTTGAATCAAAAGTAAACTTCCGGTTCCATGACCTTTGACCTTGTTTGTAGTTTGGTGAGCGTGCACCTTACAGCTTAGGTTTCGTACAGAGGATGCAAAACCATCATCTTATGAAAACTAACTTATTCTTTCCATACTGCAAGTCTAAATTGGCAACCTTACGTTACAATTACCACATAAAACGATACTTGGTTCGTCTTTACCTTCAGTTGTTTGTATGAGTACTCAAGTCTTATTTACGTTATATGTGTTTGTTTGTTCATAGTGGTATCCAACACATATTATGTTGTGCTTTTGCTTTGTTTTTCTTCGTCTTGTGTACCTCATGTAGCCAGTTTCTCTGGACGGTCTATTTTTATTTGCCCCTTCGGTATTCTGTAACGTAATGTGCCATCTTCACAAGCTTAAGGACATGTCTTATGTCTATCATATCCTAGATTATCATTACGAGACAAGGTAAGCTTCGACTATTGCAGCTATATTTTTATATAGCTAGACATAAGACTGAAAGATTGATGCTGCAGTGTATCAATGGTGTGAGTTCAAATCCCGTCGAGGGAGAACACAAAAGAAATTGGCAGCTCAATAATCTAATTCTAACACTACTTGGTCAAATTTTCAGACATATGCATATATGTGTTTGTGACGGAGAATAAATATATTATGCATAAAGTTCACCCAGTTTTATGTAAGGGTTGATTCTCTACTAACATGTGGAAACCACATGGCATGTTGTGTATAATGTGTTGATGATAACGAAGCACAGTATTGATATTTCTGTTTGCTACCATTTTGGTACAACTGGAGCACCTGCTTTCATCCACGGTTTTCAGTGGGATTCGTGTAACTCAATCTTTGATTTTATATGTATGCTTTGTAGATCGGTGTTTGTCCTTTCGTCTTTTTTTCGTTTGGCCATACACATAAAACTAAGCAACGAGTAACACGAACCCCACTAAAAACTAGTTGTATTGGCCCAAATCTCCCCTCTTAGTGAAATAATTCATGCAAATAACTCATTTTACTTTCAGCTGGAGGTAATTCTTCTCATGTACTGTCTGACGATGATGTGAAGTATTTGGAAATGAAATTTTTTATGAATAGTAAGTTTATCGATAAAACAGCAGGTCTCCATCCATGGGAAAATATCTCTTTCTCTTAATCATTATTAAGAATAAAAACGGAGATGCACACGGCACGTTTCTGGAATAAGAAGAGTTTGAAGATACCAAAGGGAGGTAATCAAAATCCGTAAATCGAAGAACAGACAACACAATGGCCAAATGAAAAAGGGCAAAAGAACAAACAGCGATCTACAAAACATACACATAAAACTAAAGATCGAGTAGCACGAACCCCACTAAAGACCGAGGTGAACTCAGGTGCTCCGGAAAGGTAAATAATTCTTGCTCCACTTGTGACACACGTCGTGGTATATCTCGTTACAAACCCGGTGATAAGTAATAATCTTCATCAAGTATGGTGGTCTTAGGTATTTTCGATAGGTTAATAGAAAATGTTGCAATTTTTTCCTGTGTATTTGATATTCAACTATACTGTATCTCAGGGCAATAACTGTCTACTCGTTTTAATATTTACATATAAATATTCCAATGTTTTACTTTTTTTGTTTACAATCCATACTTTTCTGAGTTTGACGTGATTTGTGTAGTACACAAGAACGCCAGGAGAAATCGATAACTCCTTGAGAAACTCAACATTTATTACTCCCATCACGGTCATATGATCAAATTTTTACCAACACTCTGCAGATGATAAATAGCTAGTCAGTTACCAGAGTTAAATATAATCAATATATTTTATTATTGTTTGTAAACATTTATTGGTTTTGGTCTTCCTTTGTCAATCTACTTTCACCTTAGGAAATAAATACCGGAAGTGTAGTCGCGCATGAATTGCAGGTGCAAATAAAATAGCTATCGAATTTACCTTCCGAGACCATAAGCTCATATCGAAAGATTGGAAAGCCAAATAATTTAATTTTTTGGGAGCAATAAAACCAAAGGGCCTAAGCAAGATATCCAAATTCGCCTAAGGTCACCTATGCCTGAGGGAGAAGAATCTTTCACCACTAAAGTTGTTAGTTCGAATCTCTCTCATGGCGAAGAGTACTCGAAACAACATTATGTGATACAGTTTGTCAGTGACTTGCGACGTGTCGGTGGTTTTCTCAGGGTACGCCGGTTCCCTCCATCAATAAATCTGACCGCCACGATATAGCTAAAATATTGTTGAAAGTTGTGATAAACACCATAAGCCAAACCTACCATAAATCAAGTAAAATATATTAGCCAGACAAGTAACCAAGTGGTATGTCAATTAAGAAGATATCTCTTAGTAATATTGATAAGCCCGATACAAAGCCAACTATTCTACTAAAATTAGCCATTTAATCAAGTTTGATGATACCAAAACGATAGTAAGAAATTGTAAATTTAGGAAGGACCGATATTAGAGTAATCAATTGAAAAAAAATGAAGACGAAAGTAAAACAAAGAAGAAAGTAAAGAATGGTCCACAAAAAACTATATAGAAACTAAAAAATGAATACAACAAGAATCTATGAAAACCAAAAACTCGTGTACTTCAATATAGCACGTGGCATTCCTCGTCTTACTCGTGGTGATGCTGGTCATAAACCATTCTTATGGATAAGAGATGAACAGAGAAAGTCGCGTATTTGTTTTAGGGTCGTCGTAATCGTATTCGTATAGTAGTTGGATTAACAATTACCTCTGCAATCAGTGCCTATTGCCACTAACCTTTTGAGTTCATAACCCACTCAGGCGGGGGGAACTCGATACAACGCTATGTGATAAAGTTTTCAGTGAATTGTGATAGGTCGTTGGTTTTCTCCGGATTCTCCGATTTCCTCCACCAATAAAACTGACCGCCACGATGTAACTGGACTATTGTTGAGAAAGTGGCGCTAAGCACCATCAAACAAACAAACAACAACATTATATTACAGAAGGTTGTCATCGCTTATATTGTTGCATGTTTTGATTGGTGATAGTGTTGGAGGTTATCATTTGTGATATTTTTAACTGTTTTCCTTGTTATTGCTAAGATGAGATTGTCATTGCTGAAATTTGCGATGCTTTAAATTGTTGAAGGTTGTCAACGGTGATATTGTTCGGGGTTGTCATTTGTGATATTATTGAATTTTAAGATTGCATTTTTGTCTAGCTAAAGATACCTGCAAAGGGATAATAAATGACAACACACCTCAAAACTGTCCAGGTGAGATAATGAAATAAAAAGAAAAATACCAAACTGCCGGCCTAGTTCCAAAATCAAATAAGAATCATAAAACATGCAAAGTCAATATCCTTTAACAAACATAGATATGAACCTTCACTTTCCATGCTTGATGCAGGCATTTAGTGAAAGCAACATCTATTATGCTATGATTGTGAAAAGAAAGTCTAAACAGTAATGGTCAACAGTTTCACCAATATCAACAAAACGAACAGTCACCTCTCGCCTTAACTCGCTGAACACACAAAAAGAAATGACCATACCATATGAAGTAAGGAAACCCAGGTCATGTCTTGGGTCAGACAAATATATTGTACATACCGGTATTAAAGACTTAGGCTGCTATGGGTCCAATCAGATTCAGCTACAGTATTTGCTGCAATTGAATTGCTGACTAATTGTAGCCACAAATTCCAATCAGTGTCTATCACCACTAACGTTGTGAGTTCGAACCCCGCTCAGGCGATGTACAACATTATGTAATACAGTTTGTCAGTGACTTGCGACAGGTCGATGGTTTTCTTCGGGTACTCGGGTTTCCTTCACCAATAAAACTGATCGCCACGATAATACTGAAATATTGTTGAAAGTGGTGTTAAACACCATGACCATAACCACAAAAATAACCCATAAACTCAATTACACGGTTAATGCATTTTTGTCAGATCCTATTGTGACTATACAAAGGTCAGACTGACAGGTGGTGTTGATCTGTAAGATCACAGAAGACCACCAGTAGAACAGTCACATATCATTAAAGCTGACATTAGGAGTACATTTTGTTTCAAGTGATACAAAGTACTAGACACCTATGTTGTAAAACAATAAGCTACCTCATGTTTATGAATTTGATCGTGGAAGTCCTTATAATACATTAATTAATTGGCTATAATTTGTTGTGCATAGAAAATGAATGGATATAGACTATTGTGCATAGAAAATGAATGACTATACACAATTGTGCATGGAAAATGACTGGCTATAAACTATTGTGCATAGAAAATGGCTGGCCATGAACTGTTGTGCATATAAAATGACTGGATATGATTGTTTGTACATTCCAAATCAATGGATATTATTGTGTTTGCATAGTAAATGACTGTCTAGAATATGTTGTACATATGCAAAAATAACTGACTACAATCTGTTGTTCATACAAAAAAATGACTGGCTAACATCTGTTGTTCATGCACAAAAAAGACTGGCTAAACTCTGTTGTTCATGCAAAACAATGACTGGCTAAAATCTGTTGTTCATGCAAAACAATGACTGACTAGAATCTGTTGTTCATACAAATAAAATGACTGGCTAAAATATGTTGTTCATGCAAAACAATGACTGACTAGAATCTGTTGTTCATACAAATAAAATGACTGGCTAAAATCTGTTGTTCATGCAAAAAAAGAATAACTGGTTAAAATCTGTTGTTCATACACAAAAATGACTGGCTACAATATAGTGTTAATGCAAACCAAAATGACTGGCTAAAATCTGTTGTTCATACAAACACAATGTCTGGCTAAGATCTGTTGTTCATGCACAAAAATGACTGGCTAAAATATATTGTTCATACAACAAAATGACTGGCTAGAATCTGTTGTTCATACAAAACAATGACTGGCTAAATCAAATATGTTGTTCATACAAGCAAAATGTCTGGTTAAGATCTGTTGTTCATGCACAAAAATGACTGGCTAAAATATATTGTTCATGAATAAACAATGACTGACTAAAATATGTTGTTCATACAAAACAATGACTGGGCAAAATATGTTGTTCATACAAAAAAAATGACTGGCTAGAATCTGTTGTTCATGCAAAAAAATGACTGGCTACAATCTGTTGTTCATACAAAACAGTGACTGACAAGAATCTGATGTAGACAGCAAACGACAGGCTAGAATATGTTATGCATAGACAATGACTGGCTGGAATCTGTTGTTCATGGAAATACATGTATTGTATTTCTACCATAGGTCCAGATGTTAGTATACAAGTAAATGAAACGGACATCCCTGCTGGAAGTCAGGCTGCCATATCATGCACCATGATGTCTCCTCTAGGAATAGTATCAGTAAATTGGACTCTTAATGACACTGACATTGACTTAAGCAAAGCAAAATATGAAGGCATAGTACATGGTACACACACTCTCAAGATAAATGATTTTCAATCGGATGATTCCGGCAGATATAGATGCATTGCTGCAACTGCTATGGGAACAGGCCAAAGTCAGGAAAGACAGATTCAAATGATTGGTATGTCTTGATGTGGAATACATATCGTTACAAATATTTAGTAAATTGGCCCTCTATATGATGCATAATATATGCATGCATAAAATAAGGGCAGTTTTGAAGGTCGAGACAGACATTATCATTAGTATCGCAGCGAGTCCGCTATATTTTTACTCTTTAGGGTAGTAAGACACTTTGGATGCTTTACGGAAAATGTGATGATGATTTCAACCCGGTAGACAACCCAAACATGTATAATGTAGAGGGAGACCAAAGGTTGTCGCCCGGTCTGCAATCTCTGACAACCAGAAATATGTTGAAAATCCGCTTTGTCTGTCCTGTTCCGCAATTGTGTTTTCTGAAGCAAGAAACTAGCTTCTATAATGAAACAGTTATTGCCCTCACATGAGGTGAACATCAAGTTGTCAACGCTTACTTGGAAATATATAAACAACATCACATGTCTGTTCACATACGGATACCTTATGCAATCAGCTATTTATAAGAATTATATTTGGTTCGCTCGATATCGGCACAACTCCGTTCGACTGTATAATATATATAATAAAGACACTTTGAAGGCCGATATCGACATTATTAATAGTATCACAGCAAGTCCGATAGGATACTGGTGATAGTATATGTCCAAGCCTTCTAATATGATGTCGACATAATGTGTTTGGTGTCACACTGGTCGATAATTTCAGTTCGTTCATACTGGCAATATTCGCTAGTCAGATCAGCGCAACTATGCATAATTACCGATGAATATATAGAGATTAATACATGATCATTTCCATATCAGCTCGGGTATCATCCCGTGACGCAGGCGAGGGCTGATATGGGTCGAGGGATTATATGGAAAAGGTCATGTATTAATCGTTGGATCATATTCTTCAGACAAATTGTTTTATGAAGCAGATAAACAAAATGAAATAAATACATGAATTTATATCGAAGTTTAATTTTTGAAAACGGTATTGTCAAACAAAAGCATTTCTACAGCCATAAATATTGATGGTAACATTTACTATCAAGGCATTTTGAAACATAGAAATATAAATGTGATTCTTTAGTGTCTTTTTTTATTCTGTGAATCGTGACGAGGGTATTACGATTAGTATGAATGTAACAAGACTAAAAATGTATTTTTAACAACTAACGTTTGGTTCGTATTTTTCAAGAATTATGATCATCATTAATTACTTCCCGTGAAATGTGATAATGTCAAAAGTATTTTTCGTGAGCCGTGATTATTCCACTATCGTCCATTCATCTTTGTGTGTCAGTTCTATGGCTAGCTTACGTCCGGTCGTTATCATACTTAGCATTAATATATTCAATATACTGCGTCTAGGGCTGATATGGGGGTCTCGGGATGATACCCGGGCTGATATGGAAAAGGTCATGCATTAATATCTATTTATTTCTATTTTGATAACAGGTCCACCTTCTATCACAGTTCCGACTCAAGAGTATCGACTGACACCAGGAACTGACATGACTTTAGCATGTACTGTGCAAGCTAATCCTGCAGTAATTGGTATATTCTGGAAAAAAAATGGCGCCACTATATTAGCCAGCAGTAAATACGCTGGGGCTACTCTTGTTAGTCCATCACTGACCATATCGAATCCAGACGAATCTGATCTTGGGATATATGAGTGTTGTGCAACAAATAGCTTTAACACGGAAACACGAGTCTGTGGCGAGGACACTATTATGATCAAAGGTAGAATACATAATATTGATTGTTTATTTGTATTTTGTTACGCAAAACCACCGTGGTTAGATAAGTGCAGATGTTAATAAGAGATTGAAGATACCCCTTTGGTATCTTCAAACACCCCTTGTCGTACCTCTGCCGGAAGTCTGTAACAACTATTATGACAAATTTGCAACGAGTACACTTCGTCACCTTCAAGCATTAAACTGACACAATATATTGCAATATTTGTACACTTTGTCCGCTTCGAGAATAAAACTGAAAGATTTTGTTACCACACTTTGTTCCCTTAAAGCAATAAACTTACAAATGTTTAGTGTACGATGACTATGGTGATGAGATGATCAATAATAGCAAGAATTATCCGACGTTGTTTTTTTTCTTCATTTGAACCTTTTTTATTGACAGATGTAGGGAAAGGGTAAGGAGTTCCGGTTTCGTATGATACACCCACCGCGCTAATCCTATTGTAAAGTAGGGTAAAAGTATTTTCGGTGAAACAAAAGTAAAAGGAAAAACAAAAATTAATTGACAATTGACGTTTTTAATGCGTCAGAGTGGAGCGACTTGTGTACCCGTTGACCATTGTTTCATTGAGCTAGCTAGCACTGTGCAAATCCAACTCAGCGTATTTGTCCAGTACAACGAGGAAATCATCATCTCGTCAAAATGTAGTGTATAATATAGCTGAATAAATATTCACTTGGCGTTAAGCAACAACCATTCATATATTCTAACACTAACATTACTTCATATGTCGTATCATCAACATGAACTAGTTATCTTTCAAATTGGATGAAGGTTATAATTATTCAATTGATCATTAAATATAGAATTTCACCTCAGAAAAGATTACAGGCATGAACTATTTTGCCCTTAGCCTTTCTTGGTCCGGTCCGTGCTATGAATATATACTATGCTGTATGACGAAGTATAATACAAGAGCAGAAATCGTAAATATCCTGATCACGCACTAGTATTTGAGGGAAATTACTGCTTAGTTCCGTGTTGTGATGTCCGTTGCCATTTCCGCATCAAAACGATGTTCTGTTCGTCTTTGCCTCCAGTTGTTCGTAGGAGGAAGCATATCTTATTTACGTTATTTGTGTTTTTTGCGCATAGTGATGTCCAACACATACTGTGTTGTGTCTTTGTATTGTTTGTCTTCGTCTTGTGTGCCCTATTACTGTAAACCGAGAAATGTTCGCATCGTCTTTTTTTCGCGATTTACTGACGAAATCCACATTCGCGCTGTTTTAAATTCGCGGTTCACAGACAACCTAAAGTGATAACATGTATACGGTATTATTTAGACAAAAACATGCTGTGTCATATTTTCCATATTTTAACAAGCTTATAAATAATAAATATTGTATCATTATACCCACCGCAAACAAAGTTTGGGAGGGTATATAGGAATCACCATGTCCGTCCGTCCGTCCGTCCGTCTGTTCGTCCGTCCATGTACCTTGTAAGCGCAACTCCTCCTAAACCGCTTATTGGATTTTTATGAAACTTTACACATTTGTAGTACACTACGTGCAGATGTGCATGAAGGAATATGGTTGCTGTCCAAAATTTAAAAGGGGAGATAATTCAACTTATACTTTCACGAAAGGGGGGCATGCACATTGTAAGCGCAACTCCTCCTAAACCGCTTATTGGATTTTAATGAAACTTTACACATTTGTAGTACACTACCTGCAGATGTGCATGAAAGTATATAGTGGCTGTCCAAAATTTTAAAGGGGAGATAATTCAGCTTATACTTTCACGAAAAGGGAGTGGGGGGCATGTACCTTGTAAGCGCAACTCCTACTAAGCCGCTTATTGAATTTTTATGAAACTTTACACAGTTGTAGTACACAACCTGCAGATGTGCATGAAGGAATACCGTTGCTGTCTAAAATTTAGAAGGGGAGATAATTCAACTTATACTTTCACGAAAAGGGGTTCGTGTACTAGTGGCGACCCCTAGATGTATGTTCTTGGTTAGTTTATTTTGGAGATGGGATGTTGTCTCCTTGACATAACTCCATATCCGTTCATTTTTCATAGGTAATTTGCTATTATACCTGTATTCCAAAGTTTGAACATCATAGTATTGCAAGCGGGGGGTATCACGCAGTGAGGTCACTCACGGTTCTAGTTTTATTTTGTATCTAATAATTTATTTTATGGAAAACTACTATCCTACGTAGAACATCGCTTTGCATCCGACGTCTGTTTATAAACGGTCATGCTTTTTTCTCCTGATTTATCTATGAAAAATTGTCGGATTTGGCATTTCCTTGAAATATTATATTCTACTTACTAGTATTTTACCTTTCTTGAAATATTCGCGACAGTTTTACTTTCGCGCTTCCAATGTTACCGCGAAAATAGCGAAAATAAAACTGCCGCGAAATTTACCCGGTTTACAGTATAACAGTTTCTCTGGATTGTACATTTGTGATTGTCCCTTCGGTATTCTCTAACGTTTGATTACTGCTTAGTTAGCATACGCATATTGCTTAATATTACCAGAGCTAGCTCTGCAAATGAATCCCACATATGACACATACTAAATTAGAAATATACGTTTCTATAACTATCACTGGGTCGATAATTTTAGTCTCCTAAGGTATCACCCATCCATCCACTCGTCGCAACTTCGGCTGATTCCGTACCTTCATCATACCTCGTCCGTATTACGATAGCTCCCATTGGAACTACTTTCGGAAATCTTCAATGAAGGAGGAATTAAAATAATTTCACTTTCGAATATTCGTCCAATAATGATATATTTTCATTCGTCGCAATATCGGCTGATTCCGTACCTTCATCAAAGACCAATATTTTCCAAAGTAAACTTATCTATTGTCGCCATTTTTGAACTTATTCGCGGTGCGCAATGTTTGATTGAAGTTATACGGTCTTCCGGCGAAGAAATATGACGCGTAGACGCATATCAAATAACGTATTACAGCCGAGGTATTGAGGCAGAGAAGTGGACTCACCCGAGGTTTGCCGATTGCCTTCCATCATGGCACTGACAAAGTTTATTAGATATACAATGTATTTAAGTTTGAAATTTACAGTTCCAATGTAGAGGCCGTCCGATCGTGGTCGTATGTTAGTTGGATTTATTACTACCTATGCAATCAGTGCCTATCACCACTAACGTTGTGAGTTCGAATTCCGCTCAGGCCAGAAGCACTCGATACACCATTATGTGATAAAGTTTGTGACAGTTCGGTGGTTTTCTCCGGACACTTCGGTTTACTCCACCAAATAAAACTGACCGGCACGATATAACATATAACTGAAATATTGTTGAAAGTGGCGTTAAACACCATAACCATAACCCCTGTAGTTTCTAAGTAATATAATTGATTAAAACTAAGGCTAATCTCTGCACCGTGCATATGTTTTGTTGATCGTTGTTTGTCTTTTTGTACTTCCTCTTTTGGCCATTGTATTGTCTGTTCTTCTTCGATATACGAATTCTGATTGCCCCTCTGATATCTTCAAACTCTTCTTACCCTTGTCCGTTATTATCCATCCTGCTTAGACCCATTGATTTACTTGCTCACGATGTCTTTTTTTATTTTTAGATTATTTGGCTTTCCCGTCTGTTGATTATACAAACACTTCATACTGTGAAAAACGTGTTATTTGTAGATAACCAATTTTTCGTGGTTTTCGTGGGTCAACCAAAGCGACGAATTTTATGAATATATATATTTTTATTTTCAATTCAACAACACCAATGATATCGGGATTTTTTATATCTTGATATCATCAATTTATTACCTATTAGATATCCACGAATTTAAGAACCCACGAAATGTTATTTTTGAGCAAACCACGAACATTGGGATTCACGATATTAGATATTTCACAGTAGATTTAAGTTAGATATCTACAATTTGTTATTCACGTACAATGTTTTGTTTTATGTTTTAGACGACCCATCAGTGCAGATACTTACTAAGAAGTATGAATATATACTCGGAGATGCCATTTCCTTGAATTGTAATTTCACATCTTATCCCGAAGTTCAGGATGTATACTGGGAAAAAAATGGATCAAGATTATCGATCAGTGGTCAACTCACATATAGTAATTTTAGTGGCAGTCCGGTCCTGCAGCTTAATAACTTGGTATCAAATGACCGCGGATCATATACATGCTGCGTGGAAAATAGAATATCGACAAGGTGTGGAGAAGATATTCTCTTAGGAGGTAATGGTCATCATGTTTTCAGTTGATTCAGAATTAAGTAATGCACTATGGGATTTCTTAAAATATAAAGCATAAACAAACTATGCTGGTTCGAAACCTTCGTTGCATAGCTATTTTTCCAAAAGATTACAAGGAGGCCGTCGTGGCCGTGATCGTATGGTAGTTGGATTTACAACTACATATGCAATCAATGCCTATCACCACTGATGTTTTGAGTTCGAATCTTGATCAGGGCGAGATGTACAACATTATGTGATAAAGTTTGTCACTGACTTGCGACAGGTTAGGAGTTTTCTCCGGGTCCGCCAGTTTCCTCCACCAATAAAACTGACTGCCATGATATAGCTGAAATATTGTTGAAAGTAGCGCTAAACACAATCAAACAAAGAAAGAAAAGATTACATACACCATGATTGTTTTAATTATCCTCCGATAAAATCAGGTCATCAGATTAAGGGAATATGCATACCCTTTTTTATTTTGTTTACATTTTAATGATATAAGATTAAAAACCTTAGAATGCATAAAATCATATTAAGCTTCACATTTGTCGTTTGTATATCGAGGATGAACTCTTTGCAAAGTCCTCAACCTTGGCAAGGAGACACCAAAAACAAAAGTAATCTCTTCAGAAACCATATGCTCACCATAATGAATGTGTTGACCAATACATTTCCGAGTCGGAATTTATTAGACACGTGTTCATTGTCACAGAATTGTGTCAATAATGTTTGATCTGAACCATATCCTTCAAGAACAACTAAAAATGACTTACACAATGCATACCCTTAAGAAACAAATATCTAAATGGTTATTCTCTATACACCATTCCGGAACATAACCTTTGCGAACGCAATACAAATGGTTCACCCGATATATAGCCTTCAAGAACGCAAAACCAATGGTTCATCCGATAAATACATTTGAGAAACATAATGGTTTATTCAATTGACTACCTGCAGGAACGAATATCGATTAGTTCATCCGATGCATACCCTTCAGGAACACCTAAAAATATATTTTCAGATGCATACCCTTCTTGAACACCTAAACATTTCATCCGGTAAATTCCTTTCAAGAAAACATAACAAATAACTCAACCGATACACTTCCTTCAGAAATACTGAACATATGGTTCAACCGAAACATTACCTTCAGAAATACTGAACAAATGGTTCAACCAATACATTACCTTCAGAAATACTGAACAAATGGTTCAACCAATACATTACCTTCGGAAATACTGAACAAATGGTTCAACCAATACATTATCATCAGAAATACTGAACAAATGGTTCAACCAATACATTACCTTCATAAAAACTGAACAAATGGTTTAAACAATACATTATCTTCAGAAATACTGTACAAATGGTTCAACCAATACATTATCTTCAGAAATACTGAACAAATGGTTCAACCAATACATTATCTTCAGAAATACTGAACAAATGGTTCAACCAATACATTATTTTCAGAAAAACTGAACAAATGGTTCAACCAATACATTATCTTCAGAAATACTGAACAAATGGTTCAACCAATACATTATCTTCAGAAATACTGAACAAATGGTTCAACCAATACATTATCTTCAGAAATACTGAAAAAATGGTTCAACCAATATATTACCTTCAGAAATACTGAACAAATGGTTCAACCAATACATTATCTTCAGAAATACTAAACAAATGGTTCAACCAATACATTATCTTCAGAAATACTGAACAAATGGTTCAACCAATACATTATCTTCAGAAATACTGAATAAATGGTTCAACCAATACATTATCTTCAGAAATACTGAACAAATGGTTCAACTAATACATTATCTTCAGAAATACTGAACAAATGGTTCAACCAATACATTACCTTTAGATATACTGAAGAAATGGTTCAACCGATACATTACCTTCTGAAATACTGAACAAATGGTTCAACCAATACATTATCTTCAGAAATACTGAACAAATGGTTCAACCAATACATTATCTTCAGAAATACTGAAAAAATGGTTCAACCAATATATTATCTTTAGAAATACTGAACAAATGGTTCAACCGATACAATACCTTCAGAAATACTGAACAAATGGTTCAACCAATACATTATCTTCAGAAATACTAAACAAATGGTTCAACCAGTACATTATCTTCAGAAATACTGAACAAATGGTTCAACCAATACATTACCTTCAGATATACTGAAGAAATGGTTCAACCGATACATTACCTTCAGAAATACTGCACAAATGCTTCAACCGAAACATTACCTTCAGAAATACTGAACAAATGGTTCAACCAATACATTACCTTCGGAAATACTACACAAATGGTTCAACCTATACATTATCTTCAGAAATACTGAACAAATGGTTCAACCAATACATTATCTTCAGAAATACTGAACAAATGGTTCAACCAATACATTATCTTCAGAAATACTGAACAAATGGTTCAACCAATATATTATCTTTAGAAATACTGAACAAATGGTTCAACCGATACATTACCTTCAGAAATACTGAACAAATGGTTCAACCAATACATTATCTTCAGAAATACTGAACAAATGGTTCAACCAATACATTATCTTCAGGAATACTGAACAAATGGTTCAACCAATACATTATCTTCAGAAATACTGAACAAATGGTTCAACCAATACATTATCTTCAGAAATACTGAACAAATGGTTCAACCAATACATTATCTTCAGAAATACTAAACAAATGGTTCAACCAATACATTATCTTCAGAAATACTGAACAAATGGTTCAACCAATACATTATCTTCAGAAATACTGAACAAATGGTTCAACTAATACATTATCTTCAGAAATACTGAACAAATGGTTCAACCGATACATTACCTTCAGAAATACTGCACAAATGCTTCAACCGAAGCATTACCTTCAGAAATACTGAACAAATGGTTCAACCAATACATTACCTTCGGAAATACTACACAAATGGTTCAACCAATACATTATCTTCAGAAATACTGAACAAATGGTTCAACCAATACATTATCTTCAGAAATACTGAACAAATGGTTCAACTAATACATTATCTTCAGAAATACTGAACAAATGGTTCAACCAATACATTACCTTCAGATATACTGTAGAAATGGTTCAACCGATACATTACCTTCAGAAATACTGAACAAATGGTTCAACCAATACATTATCTTCAGAAATACTGAACAAATGGTTCAACCAATACATTATCTTCAGAAATACTGAACAAATGGTTCAACCAATATATTATCTTTAGAAATACTGAACAAATGGTTCAACCGATATATTACCTTCAGAAATACTGAACAAATGGTTCAACCAATACATTATCTTCAGAAATACTAAACAAATGGTTCAACCAATACATTATCTTCAGAAATACTGAACAAATGGTTCAACCAATACATTATCTTCAGAAATACTGAACAAATGGTTCAACCAATACATTATCTTCAGAAATACTGAACAAATGGTTCAACTAATACATTATCTTCAGAAATACTGAACAAATGGTTCAACCAATACATTACCTTCAGATATACTGGAGAAATGGTTCAACCGATACATTACCTTCAGAAATACTGAACAAATGGTTCAACCAATACATTATCTTCAGAAATACTGAACAAATGGTTCAACCAATACATTATCTTCAGAAATACTAAACAAATGGTTCAACCAATACATTATCTTCAGAAATACTGAACAAATGGTTCAACCAATACATTATCTTCAGAAATACTGAACAAATGGTTCAACTAATACATTATCTTCAGAAATACTGAACAAATGGTTCAACCGATACATTACCTTCAGAAATACTGCACAAATGCTTCAACCGAAGCATTACCTTCAGAAATACTGAACAAATGGTTCAACCAATACATTACCTTCGGAAATACAACACAAATGGTTCAACCAATACATTATCTTCAGAAATACTGAACAAATGGTTCAACCAATACATTATCTTCAGAAATACTGAACAAATGGTTCAACTAATACATTATCTTCAGAAATACTGAACAAATGGTTCAACCAATACATTACCTTCAGATATACTGAAGAAATGGTTCAACTGATACATTACCTTCAGAAATACTGAACAAATGGTTCAACCAATACATTATCTTCAGAAATACTGAACAAATGGTTCAACCAATACATTATCTTCAGAAATACTGAAAAAATGGTTCAACCAATATATTATCTTTAGAAATACTGAACAAATGGTTCAACCGATACATTACCTTTAGAAATACTGAACAAATGGTTCAACCAATACATTATCTTCAGAAATACTAAACAAATGGTTCAACCAATACATTATCTTCAGAAATACTGAACAAATGGTTCAACCAATACATTATCTTCAGAAATACTGAACAAATGGTTCAACCAATACATTATCTTCAGAAATACTGAACAAATGGTTCAACTAATACATTATCTTCAGAAATACTGAACAAATGGTTCAACCAATACATTATCTTCAGAAATACTGAAAAAATGGTTCAACCAATATATTATCTTTAGAAATACTGAACAAATGGTTCAACCGATACATTACCTTTAGAAATACTGAACAAATGGTTCAACCAATACATTATCTTCAGAAATACTAAACAAATGTTTCAACCAATACATTATCTTCAGAAATACTGAACAAATGGTTCAACCAATACATTATCTTCAGAAATACTGAACAAATGGTTCAACCAATACATTATCTTCAGAAATACTGAACAAATGGTTCAACTAATACATTATCTTCAGAAATACTGAACAAATGGTTCAACCAATACATTACCTTCAGATATACTGAAGAAATGGTTCAACCGATACATTACCTTCAGAAATACTAAACAAATGGTTCAACCAATACATTATCTTCAGAAATACTGAACAAATGGTTCAACCAATACATTATCTTCAGAAATACTAAACAAATGGTTCAACCAATACATTATCTTCAGAAATACTGAACAAATGGTTCAACCAATACATTATCTTCAGAAATACTGAACAAATGGTTCAACCAATACATTATCTTCAGAAATACTGAACAAAGGGTTCAACCAATACATTATCTTCAGAAATACTGAACAAATGGTTCAACCAATACATTATCTTCAGAAATACTGAACAAATGGTTCAACCGATACATTACCTTTAGAAATACTGAACAAATGGTTCAACCAATACATTATCTTCAGAAATACTAAACAAATGGTTCAACCAATACATTATCTTCAGAAATACTGAACAAATGGTTCAACCAATACATTATCTTCAGAAATACTGAACAAATGGTTCAACCAATACATTATCTTCAGAAATACTGAACAAATGGTTCAACTAATACATTATCTTCAGAAATACTGAACAAATGGTTCAACCAATACATTACCTTCAGATATACTGAAGAAATGGTTCAACCGATACATTACCTTCAGAAATACTGAACAAATGGTTCAACCAATACATTATCTTCAGAAATACTGAACAAATGGTTCAACCAATACATTATCTTCAGAAATACTAAACAAATGGTTCAACCAATACATTATCTTCAGAAATACTGAACAAATGGTTCAACCAATACATTATCTTCAGAAATACTGAACAAATGGTTCAACTAATACATTATCTTCAGAAATACTGAACAAATGGTTCAACCGATACATTACCTTCAGAAATACTGCACAAATGCTTCAACCGAAGCATTACCTTCAGAAATACTGAACAAATGGTTCAACCAATACATTACCTTCGGAAATACTACACAAATGGTTCAACCAATACATTATCTTCAGAAATACTGAACAAATGGTTCAACCAATACATTATCTTCAGAAATACTGAACAAATGGTTCAACTAATACATTATCTTCAGAAATACTGAACAAATGGTTCAACCAATACATTACCTTCAGATATACTGAAGAAATGGTTCAACCGATACATTACCTTCAGAAATACTGAACAAATGGTTCAACCAATACATTATCTTCAGAAATACTGAACAAATGGTTCAACCAATACATTATCTTCAGAAATACTGAAAAAATGGTTCAACCAATATATTATCTTTAGAAATACTGAACAAATGGTTCAACCGATACATTACCTTTAGAAATACTGAACAAATGGTTCAACCAATACATTATCTTCAGAAATACTAAACAAATGGTTCAACCAATACATTATCTTCAGAAATACTGAACAAATGGTTCAACTAATACATTATCTTCAGAAATACTGAACAAATGGTTCAACCAATACATTACCTTCAGATATACTGAAGAAATGGTTCAACCGATACATTACCTTCAGAAATACTGAACAAATGGTTCAACCAATACATTATCTTCAGAAATACTGAACAAATGGTTCAACCAACACATTATCTTCAGAAATACTGAAAAAATGGTTCAACCAATATATTATCTTTAGAAATACTGAACAAATGGTTCAACCGATACAATACCTTCAGAAATACTGAACAAATGGTTCAACCAATACATTATCTTCAGAAATACTAAACAAATGGTTCAACCAGTAAATTATCTTCAGAAATACTGAACAAATGGTTCAACCAATACATTACCTTCAGATATACTGAAGAAATGGTTCAAACGATACATTACCTTCAGAAATACTGCACAAATGCTTCAACCGAAACATTACCTTCAGAAATACTGAACAAATGGTTCAACCAATACATTACCTTCGGAAATACTACACAAATGGTTCAACCTATACATTATCTTCAGAAATACTGAACAAATGGTTCAACCAATACATTATCTTCAGAAATACTGAACTAATGGTTCAACTAATACATTATCTTCAGAAATACTGAACAAATGGTTCAACCAATACATTATCTTCAGAAATACTGAACAAATGGTTCAACCGATACATTACCTTCAGAAATACTGCACAAATGCTTCAACCGAAGCATTACCTTCAGAAATACTGAACAAATGGTTCAACCAATACATTACCTTCGGAAATACTACACAAATGGTTCAACCAATACATTATCTTCAGAAATACTGAACAAATGGTTCAACCAATACATTATCTTCAGAAATACTGAACAAATGGTTCAACTAATACATTATCTTCAGAAATACTGAACAAATGGTTCAACCAATACATTACCTTCAGATATACTGTAGAAATGGTTCAACCGATACATTACCTTCAGAAATACTGAACAAATGGTTCAACCAATACATTATCTTCAGAAATACTGAACAAATGGTTCAACCAATACATTATCTTCAGAAATACTGAACAAATGGTTCAACCAATATATTATCTTTAGAAATACTGAACAAATGGTTCAACCGATATATTACCTTCAGAAATACTGAACAAATGGTTCAACCAATACATTATCTTCAGAAATACTAAACAAATGGTTCAACCAATACATTATCTTCAGAAATACTGAACAAATGGTTCAACCAATACATTATCTTCAGAAATACTGAACAAATGGTTCAACCAATACATTATCTTCAGAAATACTGAACAAATGGTTCAACTAATACATTATCTTCAGAAATACTGAACAAATGGTTCAACCAATACATTACCTTCAGATATACTGGAGAAATGGTTCAACCGATACATTACCTTCAGAAATACTGAACAAATGGTTCAACCAATACATTATCTTCAGAAATACTGAACAAATGGTTCAACCAATACATTATCTTCAGAAATACTAAACAAATGGTTCAACCAATACATTATCTTCAGAAATACTGAACAAATGGTTCAACCAATACATTATCTTCAGAAATACTGAACAAATGGTTCAACTAATACATTATCTTCAGAAATACTGAACAAATGGTTCAACCGATACATTACCTTCAGAAATACTGCACAAATGCTTCAACCGAAGCATTACCTTCAGAAATACTGAACAAATGGTTCAACCAATACATTACCTTCGGAAATACAACACAAATGGTTCAACCAATACATTATCTTCAGAAATACTGAACAAATGGTTCAACCAATACATTATCTTCAGAAATACTGAACAAATGGTTCAACTAATACATTATCTTCAGAAATACTGAACAAATGGTTCAACCAATACATTACCTTCAGATATACTGAAGAAATGGTTCAACTGATACATTACCTTCAGAAATACTGAACAAATGGTTCAACCAATACATTATCTTCAGAAATACTGAACAAATGGTTCAACCAATACATTATCTTCAGAAATACTGAAAAAATGGTTCAACCAATATATTATCTTTAGAAATACTGAACAAATGGTTCAACCGATACATTACCTTTAGAAATACTGAACAAATGGTTCAACCAATACATTATCTTCAGAAATACTAAACAAATGGTTCAACCAATACATTATCTTCAGAAATACTGAACAAATGGTTCAACCAATACATTATCTTCAGAAATACTGAACAAATGGTTCAACCAATACATTATCTTCAGAAATACTGAACAAATGGTTCAACTAATACATTATCTTCAGAAATACTGAACAAATGGTTCAACCAATACATTACCTTCAGATATACTGAAGAAATGGTTCAACCGATACATTACCTTCAGAAATACTGAACAAATGGTTCAACCAATACATTATCTTCAGAAATACTGAACAAATGGTTCAACCAATACATTATCTTCAGAAATACTGAAAAAATGGTTCAACCAATATATTATCTTTAGAAATACTGAACAAATGGTTCAACCGATACATTACCTTTAGAAATACTGAACAAATGGTTCAACCAATACATTATCTTCAGAAATACTAAACAAATGTTTCAACCAATACATTATCTTCAGAAATACTGAACAAATGGTTCAACCAATACATTATCTTCAGAAATACTGAACAAATGGTTCAACCAATACATTATCTTCAGAAATACTGAACAAATGGTTCAACTAATACATTATCTTCAGAAATACTGAACAAATGGTTCAACCAATACATTACCTTCAGATATACTGAAGAAATGGTTCAACCGATACATTACCTTCAGAAATACTAAACAAATGGTTCAACCAATACATTATCTTCAGAAATACTGAACAAATGGTTCAACCAATACATTATCTTCAGAAATACTAAACAAATGGTTCAACCAATACATTATCTTCAGAAATACTGAACAAATGGTTCAACCAATACATTATCTTCAGAAATACTGAACAAATGGTTCAACCAATACATTATCTTCAGAAATACTGAACAAAGGGTTCAACCAATACATTATCTTCAGAAATACTGAACAAATGGTTCAACCAATACATTATCTTCAGAAATACTGAACAAATGGTTCAACCGATACATTACCTTTAGAAATACTGAACAAATGGTTCAACCAATACATTATCTTCAGAAATACTAAACAAATGGTTCAACCAATACATTATCTTCAGAAATACTGAACAAATGGTTCAACCAATACATTATCTTCAGAAATACTGAACAAATGGTTCAACCAATACATTATCTTCAGAAATACTGAACAAATGGTTCAACTAATACATTATCTTCAGAAATACTGAACAAATGGTTCAACCAATACATTACCTTCAGATATACTGAAGAAATGGTTCAACCGATACATTACCTTCAGAAATACTGAACAAATGGTTCAACCAATACATTATCTTCAGAAATACTGAACAAATGGTTCAACCAATACATTATCTTCAGAAATACTAAACAAATGGTTCAACCAATACATTATCTTCAGAAATACTGAACAAATGGTTCAACCAATACATTATCTTCAGAAATACTGAACAAATGGTTCAACTAATACATTATCTTCAGAAATACTGAACAAATGGTTCAACCGATACATTACCTTCAGAAATACTGCACAAATGCTTCAACCGAAGCATTACCTTCAGAAATACTGAACAAATGGTTCAACCAATACATTACCTTCGGAAATACTACACAAATGGTTCAACCAATACATTATCTTCAGAAATACTGAACAAATGGTTCAACCAATACATTATCTTCAGAAATACTGAACAAATGGTTCAACTAATACATTATCTTCAGAAATACTGAACAAATGGTTCAACCAATACATTACCTTCAGATATACTGAAGAAATGGTTCAACCGATACATTACCTTCAGAAATACTGAACAAATGGTTCAACCAATACATTATCTTCAGAAATACTGAACAAATGGTTCAACCAATACATTATCTTCAGAAATACTGAAAAAATGGTTCAACCAATATATTATCTTTAGAAATACTGAACAAATGGTTCAACCGATACATTACCTTTAGAAATACTGAACAAATGGTTCAACCAATACATTATCTTCAGAAATACTAAACAAATGGTTCAACCAATACATTATCTTCAGAAATACTGAACAAATGGTTCAACTAATACATTATCTTCAGAAATACTGAACAAATGGTTCAACCAATACATTACCTTCAGATATACTGAAGAAATGGTTCAACCGATACATTACCTTCAGAAATACTGAACAAATGGTTCAACCAATACATTATCTTCAGAAATACTGAACAAATGGTTCAACCAACACATTATCTTCAGAAATACTGAAAAAATGGTTCAACCAATATATTATCTTTAGAAATACTGAACAAATGGTTCAACCGATACAATACCTTCAGAAATACTGAACAAATGGTTCAACCAATACATTATCTTCAGAAATACTAAACAAATGGTTCAACCAGTAAATTATCTTCAGAAATACTGAACAAATGGTTCAACCAATACATTACCTTCAGATATACTGAAGAAATGGTTCAAACGATACATTACCTTCAGAAATACTGCACAAATGCTTCAACCGAAACATTACCTTCAGAAATACTGAACAAATGGTTCAACCAATACATTACCTTCGGAAATACTACACAAATGGTTCAACCTATACATTATCTTCAGAAATACTGAACAAATGGTTCAACCAATACATTATCTTCAGAAATACTGAACTAATGGTTCAACTAATACATTATCTTCAGAAATACTGAACAAATGGTTCAACCAATACATTACCTTCAGATATACTGAAGAAATGGTTCAACCGATACATTACCTTCAGAAATACTGAACAAATGGTTCAACCAATACATTATCTTCAGAAATACTGAACAAATGGTTCAACCAATACATTATCTTCAGAAATACTGAAAAAATGGTTCAACCAATATATTATCTTTAGAAATACTGAACAAATGGTTCAACCGATACATTACCTTCAGAAATACTGAACAAATGGTTCAACCAATACATTATCTTCAGGAACACCGAACATATGCATATATCTCAAATGGTCCAAATATATGACCCATCACTGACATATGTACAGTGTTTGATGGTTAAATACGGGGTGGGGGTTGTGGTGGTTAACGCCACTTTCAACAAAATTTGAGCTGTATCGTGAAGGTCTGCTTTATAGTCGGAGGAATCCAGGGTATATGTAATCAAGTCAAAGACAAATTTTATCCCATAATATTTTATCGAGTACACCTGTTCATGAGCGGGATTCAAACACACAACAGATAGTTGTCAATCAAACTGACATACGATCACAATCATGACGACCCCTGCCTGCTTATATTCTGACATTCTCTAATAATAGTACATTTGTATGACCAACATACGTTTTTTTCCCTCAAAATCCTAGTCGATTCTGCAATCCCAGATCAGTTCATTGCACATTATGTTAAATGAATACTTTCTATGCAGACGTTTAGAGACAGACATAACCTTAGTCAATGTTTGCTATTCTGTTTCTGGACTTTCATTGTCTTCCTTTTAAATTATATGGCTTTCCAATTCATTGATGGGGTCGTCGTGGTCGTGATCGTATGGTAGTTGGATTTACAACCACCTGTATGATCAGTGTCTACCACACTAAAGTTATGAGTTCGAATCCTGCTCATGGCGAGGTGTACTCAATACAATATTATGTGATAAAGTTTGTCAGTGACTTGCGACAGATCGGTGTTTTTTTTCCGGGTACTCCGGTTTCCTCCACCAATAAAACTGACCGCTCTGATATAGCTGAAATATTGTTGAAAGTGGCGTTAAACAAAATAATCCCCTCCCCTAATTTCCTTTATATTGAGCGTTTTTGTTGAAGGTTACTCCCGAAACGCGTCGCTATCATGAATTTGATATCTATCTTTGTTATTTTAACCTTTAGAGTTTGTTCTGTAATTTTCAGATTGCTTTAGCATCCGGTTCCAAATAGTTTTTAATAGAAATATTTAAAATTGAGTAACCTAAATTCAACGACATTTATTCAAGTATTTTTTTTTTCAGGTAAACCTACCGTAAGCGTACTTTACAGTAGTATAATTGCAACCAGAAATATTAAAAATACACTTTTCTGTGATGTTGATGCCTACCCAAATGCTGTAACCGTATCGTGGAATATTACTTTGGATGACACAGTTGTTGTACATACTGGTGCTGCTACAGGGAAATACGATGCAGTGTCTCCTTCAAGTCCAAAGTTAATAGTAAAAGCACCAGGTTTTGCAGATAATGGAGTATATGTTTGTATAGCAGAAAATGAGTTCGGATTTGGTATCGGCGCAGAGGTGACCTTTTCTGTATACGGAGGTAGGTCTGTAGAGCCTCAATTGAACACAAACTGCTGAAATTTACAGTTCCTAAATAATGTAATTATTATCAAAACTAAGGTTCTCCATTCTTAGGGATAGGTGACCTTAGATGATTTTGGATATCTTGTTTAAGCCCTTTTGTTTTATTGCTCCCAAACACTTATAAATTACAGGTGCGGATCCAGGATTTCAAGTTATGGGGCGCACTCAAAAAAATTGCGCCGAGCGGAGGGAGGCGCGAAAAGTTTTTCGGTATTTCGTGTAAAAAAATCACGATTTTACGCCAAAAAATCTTATTTTTTCCAATCTTAGGGGGCGCGTGCCGGGTGCGCCCCCCTGGATCCTCCCCTGTTATAAATTATTTAGCTTTCCAATTTTTCCACTTTGAGCTTACCCGATTAAAGTGATGCCAGGAAAGCGTCGTACGCACTAATTTTAAAATCTACGTTTCCAGTACATAAAAGTTGTTCAGAACATGGGTGGCATATATTTGATATAGTATAAATTTAATAAAAGTGCACTTGGAACTTTGTATGTCTATTGAAGCATGTATATATTCTCACAGGATTCACCATTCCCACCAGTGAGGAGAGCGTGGGGGTTCACTTCCTATATAACCGTATGCACGAACGTGCCACAGGAATGGGTCAACTTTTTCAGCTTTCATATATATATGATTGAGTGGTGAAATGTCCGTGGTTTTCTCTGGGTCCTCCGGTTTCCGCCACCAATAAAACTGACCGCCACGATATAACTGAAATATTGCTGAAAGTGGCGTTAAGCACCATATTTTTTTAAATGTCCACTGCAATATATTAATGGGATAGGAATTTTAATCTATGATATATCAATGGGTGACATTTCTACAAACCCATGCAGCTACCTTACGTCAAAGATAAACTATTTTGTAAATCAAACATGATAAGGTGAAAAATTGCAGGCCACTTAATACATTTTATTACTTACAACACTATATTGGTAATTGATGAAAAGAAAATAGCAGCAATCAGTGCAGAGATCGTAAAAATGTACCTCTTCCCCCTAACCAAACCCTTAACACTGCAAGTACATTATTTCCTGTTTAAAAATATTGTGACCAACTTTTGTGATCGGAATAGACATATGATGAATTTGTGCATGTTGAATTAAACCACACATTTCCTACGTTGGGATTTTATTTCAACTTCGATTTAAAAAGAATTCCGGTTTATTCAGGTGTCGGTTTATACTGGTTTCACCATATTAAATTGTTTGTTACGCTATATAAATTATCTGTATATAGACGTGCTCATGTAGTAAGCATGACGGTCCTGATAGTGACAATTTATATTTATACATATATGGTCTTTACTTTTTAGTTATCGTGGAGGCTCCGGTATTGAAGTATAACGTTATCTATAGTGAATCTGTCGAGCTAAACTGTACAGTTACATATGCCCCGGACTTACTAAGTGTTACATGGATACAAGTAACTAATCCTGTCAGCGTTGTGGACATGAATAATACTGCAAAGTACACTGGGTCCACAATTTCCAATCCACATTTGATAATTCACAATGTAGTGACGGCCGACGCAGACGAGTACTACTGCAAAGCATCAAATGCATATGACGAAATGGAAAGCAGTCACATAAAATTGAGTGTTAACGGAGGTAGGTGGTCAAAATGACAAAATCTAATTTAATTGAAGATGAAATATTACTTTTATTCACTAATTACTAATTAGAAATGAACAGCATCGATGGTGTAATGGTTAGCATGTCGCCTCGAATGCGGTCGATGATTGTGGATTCGAACCCCAATCGGGTCAAGCCAAACACTATAAAATTTGTATTTGTTGTTTCTCCGCTAAGGACACAACATTACGGAGAAAGAGCAGAAACTGGCTGGCTCGGAATCATAATAATGTGTCCGAGTAGGGCGACATGTCTTTCCGCGAACTGTTATTCAGTGACCTAGCTAAGCGTGTTGGTCTAGTACAAAAGGAAATTCATCATAATCTTGTTGAAAATTTACTTATTTTCACCATGATATAGCTTACAAACATGCTGAGTTGACGTTTAACAGCAATCAGTATCTCACTCACATGTCAAAATGTAATATTTCCTGACGGACATATGCAAAGCAATGAATGCGTATGAAGAAATTGAAAGTACATGTAGTCCAATAACATTACGTGGTAATAATGACAATTTCAAATTTGAAAGATGAAATATTAATTTAAGTCACCACATAGGGGTATATGTTAACTGTAAACGAAAATTACAATCCAGGCGTCATTTTGTTTATATAACGCTATTTCCCCAGATATTGTAACTTATTTTACAGCTATATCTGGTTGTATGTGATATATTGCACCCCATTATAAATGAATACCCAGATGAAAAAGTAATAATTGAATAAGATTCAACGGTCCAACGATAAACTTATCGAGCCACTCGGACACATTATCCTGATTCATAGCTAACCTGTCTTTGATCTTACTTCTTTCCTGAAAGTTGTGTGCTTAGCGTAGAAGAAGCAAATACCATTTCAATGTATTGTTAATCGTGGATTCCCGCCCAGTCAAGGACAAACAAAAGACAATGAAAGTTGTATTTGATGGTTCTACGCTCAGCACGTAGGTGAAGGAGTGAGAACAAATGCGGTGGACTCGAGATCAGGATAATGTGACCGAGTGTCTCCTGTCACATTAATTGGCATAGCAGATAAGAAAAGCCACTAGCAGTCATATCGATAAGTCTAACGTTTACCGACACGCTTTGCTTGTTGCATAGTTCTCGTCATATATAACCGAGAAAACCGAAGGGACGACCACGAATGAACAATCCCGAGACACTAACAGCAAGAAGATACAGTACAACAAGAAACAAAAACAAAAACAAGTACACAAAAATAAAACATACAAGACAACACAGAAAGCTACAAAGATGACCGACACGGACCCACCAAAATACCGGGGGTGAACCCATGCGCTCGCGACGGGTAAGCGGTTCATGTCTCTTAAAAGACAATCGCAACGTATACTACCTGTTTGAAGCTAAACACCAATCAAATATAATATTTAAAAGAAAGATATCTAGTCTTGTACGCACGGCGCGTTTCTTGAATAACTTTCATTAGGAATGCACAAGGTCTACAGATGGGAAAGCCAAATAAGTTAAAGATCCTTTTGGACTTAGATGCTCTGGAAGAAAGCGTATATCATTAATGACTACTGCTTAATAATTTGGTTTGTACTTATAAACTACGGCTCATCTGATCTTCCGTTATCTTTACCTCATTATTATCTAAAGTGATCACCTAGAGAGAGAGAGAGAGAGAGAGAGAGAGAGAGAGAGAGAGAGAGAGAGAGAGAGAGAGAGAGAGAGAGAGGGGGGGAGTTTTGTGTTGTCTTTTCTCTCTATTATTTTGTATTCTTTTGTGTTATTCATGATGTTATTGTCTGTATCTATTGTTATGTAATGTATGTAATCCTCATAAAATAAATACATAATTACAAATATACTTTCAACCTCTCAGTATGAAACATATGTTTTAATTACAATTTTGTGTCCATTCAGCTGCCCCTACTGTTACAATATCTCAGTCGGAAATCACTGTAAATACATCCAATGACGTGACACTGTCTTGTACTTATACTGGGGCGATACCAAATGTCACTAGTGTCAAGTGGTACAAAGAGGTCAATGGCGTAGTGAGTGAGATTGTGACGTCGCCGTCAACACCATCACTAACAATAACGTCTGTTGTAATGGCTGATGCAGGACATTACACTTGTAGTGCAACTAATGCAGTTGGTCAACGCAATAGTAGTTCAACAGTTGAACTTAGAGTCAATCAAGGTATGTTAATTATGTTTGCTAATTATAAGTCTATACAGGCATGTCTTATTGATAAATCGATTAGATTAGCAGGACAGGTGCCACTAGTGGACCAGGAATTGCTTACCCTTCCGTAGCACATGTGTTCACCCCGGTTTTTAGCATTACTCGATCTTTAGTTGTATGTGTATGTTTTGTAGATGGTTGTCCCTTTTGATCTATTGCTTGTGACTATTGTGTTGTCTGTTCGTCTTCGATTTACGGATTCTGATTACCCCTTTGCTATAATCAAACTCTTCTTGATCCCATCATTGGTTGAATGGTTAACGTCCCCGCCTCAAGCACAGGATATCGTGGGCCTTAACTCAATCAGATCAAACCTAAGACAATAAAATTGGCACATGCTGCTTCTCTACTAAGCACATAGTTTCAAGCAGCAACAGCAAATTCTGGTTAGCTCGAAATCAGGATAGTGTGTCCGAGGGAAGCGAGATGTCTACCCGCCGACGGTTGTTACAGTGATCTTTCAATATAAAAATCCATCTAAGCGTGTTGGTCTAGTAAAAAGGAGACAACATTATCATCTCATTCAAATGTAACTTGGTTTTGCCATGATTTAAATAACAAAATGTTCATTTGGCGTTAAACAGCAATCACTCGCTAATTGATAATGATATAAATATAGTCATGGTAACTTGAATATCAGAAGAGTTTGAAGATACCAAAGAGGTAATCAGAATCCGTATCTCGAAGAAGAACAGACAACACAATGACCAAAAGAAAAAGCACAAAAGGATAAACAACGATATACAAAACATACACATAAAACTAAAGATCTTGTAACACGAACCCACTTAAAACCGGTGATAAATAATGAATGAGTCATGGTAACTTGGAAATTAGAGACATTACTAACACATTTATTATTATTTTTTTTTTTTACAAATATTGTGTGCATGATTCTGTTTCATTGTTTATATATGCATATTCGTATGTCGGATTTTAAAGCTCATTAGAGCTTGTGTTGTAATGTTTGATGTTTTCTGACTTTAAATAAAGCTTATTGTATTGTATTGAATTGTACTCAAACAACTGTGAAGTATACAATGTCAATAAGAGGAAACAAAGGTTACATACAAAGTAGCGGGAACACAATTAAACTTCACAATCAAGACAAAGAACCATCATACAATTTCCAGTCAACAATAACATATCAAATAAAAGGGAACAGCATACATAACCAACCTTAATTCGGATAACACACACAACACTAAAACATACAATTCAACAGATCAAAAGTAAAATACAAAACAGAGGGGGCACTATAAAACTTCACAATCAAGATAGCAAACTGCACCATCAGTAAGCCATAACATCTTAAAGGAAATACAGTCAAACCTGTCCACGTGGTCACCTCTATTAAGTTAAACCAGCCCATGTGGTCACCTGTATTAAGTCAAACCTGCCCATGTGGTCACCTCTATTAAGTCAAACCTGCCCATGTGGTCACCTGTATTAAGTCAAACCTGCCCATGTGGTCACCTGTATTAAGTCAAACCTGCCCATGTGGTCACCTGTATTAAGTCAAACCTTCCCATGTGGTCACCTGTATTAAGTCAAACCTGCCCATGTGGTCACCTGTATTAAGTCAAACCTGCCCATGTGGTCACCTGTATTAAGTCAAATCTGCTGATGTGGTCACCTGTATAAAGTTAAACCTGCCCATGAAGTCACCTGTATTAAGTCAAACCTGCCCATGTGGTCACCTCTATTAAGTCAAACCTGCCCATGTGGTCACCTGTATTAAGTCAAATCTGCTGATGTGGTCACCTGTATTAAGTTAAACCTGCCCAAGTGGTCACCTGTATTAAGTCAAACCAGCCCATGTGGTCATCTGTATTAAATCAAACCTGCCCATGTGGCCACCTGTATTAAGTCAAACCAGCCCCATGTGGTCACCTGTATTAAGTCAAACCTGCCCATGTGGTCACCTCTATTAAGTTAAACCAGCCCATGTGGTCACCTGTATTAAGTTAAACCAGCCCATGTGGTCACCTGTATTAAGTTAAACCAGCCCATGTGGTCACCTGTATTAAGTCAAGCCTGCCCATGTGGTCACCTGTATTAAGTCAAACCTGCCCATGTGGTCACCTGTATTAAGTCAAACCTGCCCATGGGGTCACCTGTATTAAGTCAAACCTGCCCATGTGGTCACCTGTATTAAGTCAAACCTGCCCATGGGGTCACCTGTATTAAGTCAAACCTGCCCATGTGGTCACCTGTATTAAGTCAAACCTGCCCATGGGGTCACCTGTATTAAGTCAAACCTGCCCATGAAGTCACCTGTATTAAGTCAAACCAGCCCATGTGGTCACCTGTATTAAGTCAAACCTGTCCCCGTGGTCACCTCTATTAAGTCAAACCAGCCGATGTGGTCACCTGTATTAAGTCAAACCAGCCCATTGATCACCTGTATTAAGTCAAACCTGCCCATGTGGTCACCTCTATTAAGTCAAACCTGCCCATGTGGTCACCTGTATTAAGTCAAACCTGCCCATGTGGTCACCTGTATTAAGTCAAACCTGCCCATGTGGTCACCTGTATTAAGTCAAGCCTGCCCATGTGGTCACCTCTATTAAGTCAAACCAGCCCATGTGGTCACCTGTATTAAGTCAAACCTGCCCATGTGGTCACCTCTATTAAGTCAAACCAGCCCATGTGGTTACCTGTATTAAGTCAAACCAGCCCATGTGGTCACCTGTATTAAGTCAAACCTGCCCATGTGGTCACATGTATTAAGTCAAACCTGTCCCCGTGGTCACCTCTATTAAGTCAAACCAGCCGATGTGGTCACCTGTATTAAGTCAAACCAGCCCATGTGGTCACCTGTATTAAGTCAAACCTGCCCATGTGGTCACATGTATTAAGTCAAACCTGCCCATGTGGTCACCTGTATTAAGTCAAACCTGCCCATGTGGTCACCTGTATTAAGTCAAACCTACCCATGTGGTCACCTGTATTAAGTCAAGCCTGCCCATGTGGTCACCTCTATTAAGTCAAACCAGCCCATGTGGTCACCTGTATTAAGTCAAACCTGCCCATGTGGTCACCTCTATTAAGTCAAACCAGCCCATGTGGTTACCTGTATTAAGTCAAACCTCTCCCTGTGGTCACCTCTATTAAGTCAAACCAGCCCATGTGGTCACCTCTATTAAGTCAAACCAGCCCATGTGGTCACCTGTATTAAGTCCAACCGCCCATGTGATCACCTCTATCACATCAAACCAGCCAATGTGGTCACCTGTATTAGGTCAAACCTGTCCATGTGGTTACCTCTATTAAGTCAAACCAGCCCATGTGGTCACCTCTATTAAGTCAAACTAGCCCATGTGGTCACCTGTATTAGGTCAAACCTGTCCCTGTGGTTACCTCTATTAAGCAGTCACTCATATTAAGATGTCACTTTTTTCTTGTCCTGTCATAGAAAATTTCACATGAATTGAACCTCTTTTAAGAGGTCACCTATTTTGAAAGACCACTTTTTCTTTATTTCAAAGGTGACCTCTTAAGGCAGGTTGAATTGTGGTATAAAACATCTCTATTTGAATGGAAAACACAATAATAAAGCATTAAATTCTAAATTAGGAATTACAGAAACGTAAAAAAACATATCAGAGGGAACTAAATAAAAGTAAATTACAAATGTAGAGATATGTCACAATCAGGGGTTAGGGTTATGGTGCTTAACGTCACTTTCAATAATATTTCAGTTACATCGTGGCGGTCAGCTTTATTGATGGAGGAAACCAGAGTACCTGGAAAAAACCAACGACCTGTCGCAAGACACTGACAATCTTTATCACATAATGTTGTATCGAGTACACCTCGCCCTGAGTGAGATTCAAACTCACAACGCTACAACGTCACAATCAAGATAGACAACTACACCACCAGTCAACCATAGCATATTACAACTGAAGCTATATTTAAATACGATTATTAAATGGATGTTAATTAAAGGTGTTCTATTTTTAGTGCAACCTATGTGTCCATGTGACTGTGCTTACCAAAAGCGCCTTGACTACTGGGCATCACAAGGTGTTCCTAACCACACCATGGCAGAGTGGAGAGAAATCCTGGCACCCGTCTTGGATGAAATTAAGAAAAATCTAACAGTCAATAAAGCTAATTTATCGGCAACTATCAGAAAACTGTCGAGTGCACCGGATGAACGACAATCGTCCAAATCGGTCGGGTTTATTGGAATTGCCTTGATTAGTTTCGTGTGTGCCTCTTTTATATTAATTGATATAACATCGATTCGTAGACACCTCGCTGTTATTCGTGAAATGATTGGCCATGGTAGTGCTATAGAATGATGGTATAATGTGTCAAGAATAGGGGGTTATGGTGTTTAAGGTAGAGAAGGACAATATGGGCAAAAAAAAACTAGTCAATTAATTTTTTTGAATTTCATATATATTGTTCTTTGGGATGTACCTAATAAAATATCGAAATTTGAGAATAGGTTTCCAGGTTTATTTTAAAAATATTCCCTGAAAGAATTACCCCCCTCTGAAGTCCAAAAAAATGTCATTTTTTTTCACTTCTCCGTGTCATTAAGGTACTAAAAAAAAATAGCATATAATTTTTTTTAATTATCTGAGTATAATATGATAAATGAATATTTTGGAATATCTAAGACATAAATTTTTATAATTGTTCCATTTTTTTTTTCAAAATGGCTACCCTTTTTTGGCAATATAGCCTGTAACTGGCTTTGGTGAAATCCAACAAAATTTGATTTTAAAGTGGAATAGAAAAAAATTGTGTCAATGAATTTAAAAAAAAAAAGAAGATATATCACATTACGCATATCCATGCTACATATCATTAAAAAATAAAGATATGTTTCCAGGCAAAAAAAAAAGTTAGGGGTTTAGAAAGACACCGTGGCATATACCCTTTTTTGTCAATTTCATAAAAAATGTCCACATTTTCACTTTTTTTTAATAAGACATTGAATAAATGAAAATAAAACAGGCAAAGATAATGTTTGCAAGGGAAAGCTTTCCTTTCTACGTGAAATAGTTAGAAAATTAAGCTGTCTACAATTCTTCCAGGGCAGGAAAAGTACATTTTTAGAGCTAATTTTGCACTCTTTAAGGTAGAGACCCACATTTCATACTAAAATAATTTGTCATTGCATTTCCTTAAAGCTGGCCAGATTTATTGCTTTTGTGGCAGACTTTAAGGAATTTAATTTAAAAATATAGGTCACCAGACTAATTTTCAAGATATAAAGCATTTAAATCTTTAACTTTTATAATGCATTTTATGTGAAATGTATAAATTCTCCTCAAAATTCTTCAATAGCGAAAAATCCTGTCATTTAAAATAACTAAATTTTTGATATAATATGGTGCATTTTGTTTTATTTTCAGAAGTGTAAGGAAAGTCTGGGGTCATAATATTAAAAACTTCAGTATTTAACAAAAACATGCAAAACTCATCATATTCTAATATCATTTGAGACATGATTACCTCCCTTGACGAAATGCTTCATATAGCATTTTACACATATAATGTATTATTACCAAGAAATTACTGTATTAAATTTGCATTTCACTTTAATTTGAGAACTTGCACAAATCATATGCAGAAAATTCAAAAAGCAAAATACCCCATAAGAAATACTGCAAGCATAATTAATAATCATTACCACATTTTATTCAATATTCTTAAAAGTCATGTGACTAGTGTCAGTCTCTACCTTAACGCCACTTTGAATAATATATGAGCTATATCGTGGTTGTCAGTTTAATTGGTGGAGGAAACCGGAGTGCCCGGAGAAAACCCCCATCTGTTGCAAGTTACTGACAAACATTATCACATAAGTTGTATCGAGTACACCTCGCCATGAGAGGGATTCGAACTCATGATATGCAATGATTGCACCGGTATATGTAAATTCTACTGCCATACGATAACGACCACGACGGTAGTTAAATTAAATAAATGGTGGCGAAAATTGATAGAGATAGCACGTGAATACACGGTATCATAGAACCCGTGGTACCATAGGGTCAGACGATTAGTGTCAGCAAAGGAACCTCCCTTGATGATACATATATAAACCTTCCGATGTGTTTTACGAAAAGTTTGAAGATACTAAAGGGGTAAGCAATGCAAAAGGACAGAAAAGATCCACAAAACCCTACACAGAAGACTAAAGATTGAGCAACACGAACCCTATTAAAAACCACGGGTGAACTCCTGAACGATAAGTACTCCCTGCTGTACTGGTGACTAAATTTATGAGGGAAAAAAAAAGATTAAAATCCATTAAAATCGTAGTTTTGTTCACGTGAAATATTTTCCCGCCATTTGTTCCACATAGTGAACCATTTTGAAGCATACATAATTTTATATAACATTTTGTAATATATTCTAGTCCATTTTTTTATTACTATTTCTTTTAAAACAAGGACAAATGTAATGTTGCGTGGATGAGATGATGATTCTTATATGACTTAAGTTAATAATGGTTAATTATATCTGTTATTTCGTAATTAATTAAATTATGCACACTTGTTTCGTCATGACCTATATATGGGTTTCACCAATCGTATGGAATTAATCAAAGTGTGTGTGTGTGTGTGTTTGTGTTTGGGTGCTTTATATTGCATGGCTTAAATTCATTTATATGGATGATATATATTGTTTTATTTGTTATGGTATATGTTTTTATATTCTGTAAAAATTTCTTCAGAGCTTATGTTTGCACTGTTTATAAAATGTCGAATCAAAATAAAACCTTCTTATCTTATCTTATCTTATCTTATCTTATCTATAGGTTTTAGGTTTATGATGTTTAACGTCACTTTCAATAATATTCCAGCTATATTGTAGCAGTTAGTTTTATTGGTTGAGGAAACAGGAACACCGGTAGAAAACCACCGAACTGATGCAAGTCACTAACAAACTTTATCATATAGTGTTGTATCGATCACACCTCGCTACGAGCGGGATTCGAAATCACAACTTTAGTTGAGATAGGAACTGATTGCACAGGTAGTTGTGAATCCAACTATCATATGATCAGGGCCACGACGACCACTATCTTATTTACATGTATATAATAACTTGGATAGAATAATCAAAGTCCATCATTTTTGTTTCATGCACCTTACCACAAGTCCATCTGTACAATTTTGTAATGGGTAATTAGTGTTTCATGTTTATTTAACAGTACTTCAATTAAATCGTGGTGTTCAGTTTTATTGAAAACCAGATTACCCTAAAACTCGACGGAAACAACATACCTGTCGCAATTTTTTTATAAATTTGAATATATATAATATCGAGGCATGCATGGTAGTTCGCAAGAAAACTTAGATGATGTCAAAAGCCGTAAATCTAAGGACAGACAATCCACTAGTAAAATTTGTCTAATTTCATCTATATTACGGCGACTTATCTCCACAGATTTAAATTTTTTATACTGGATTCCACACTTTTAACTGATTAAGTGCTAGATGACACACAACATATGTTAGTTAAGTCCCCCAAACAAAGTTTGGGAGACTTATTGTTTTTGCTCCGTTTCTTCTTCTTATTATTATTATTCTCTCTTTCTCCTCTTTCTCCTTTCTTTCCGCGGACCATGAACTTGTCCACGGCAAATCTCAGGAACTACTGGACAGAATTTCATCAAACTTTGTGGAGTTATAGATATATGTTTCTAGTTGGTTCTCAAGTTTTCAGCTTTGTGGTAAAAGGGGTCAAAGTCATATTTTGAGGGGTTCAAATGGGGTGGGGGTTACTATAGAATCCTATTGGAAAGTTGAAATTTCGTACATTAATGTTGATAACTTCTATATGAATAATGATAGAGACATAAAATTTGACATAGTGATAGGTCACATCAGAGAAGCAATTCTGTGTTTTCAAAATTTTCGAGATGTCTGCCATTTTCAAAATGGCTGCCAAAACACGGTACAAAAAATGGGCGGTAAAAATTCAACATTGCCCGATATCATCAAAATTTGATATGTGGGTAGATAATGATGTCCCGAATTGATTGCCGACATTTAAAAAATTCTACCGATTGCCATTTTCAAAATGGTCGCAACAATACCGCATATATTCAACATTGTCCGATATCATCCAAATTTGATATGTGGGTAGAAAATGATGTCGCAAATTGATTCCTGACATAGAAAAATTTCTACCGGTCGCCATTTTCAAAATGGCCATCACAATACCGCACAAATTCAACATTGTCCGATTTCAACGACATTTCATATGTGGGTAGATTATGATATCCCGAAATGATTCCTGACATCGAAAAATGTCTATTGGTCGCCATTTTCAAAATGGGCGCCACAATACCGCACAAATTCAACATTGTCCGATTTCAACGACATTTCATATGTGGGTAGCTTATGATGTCCCGAAATGATTCATGACATCGAAAAATTTCTACCGGTTGCCATTTTCAAAATGGCCGCCACAATACCGCAAAAATTCAACATTGTTCGATTTCAAAGGTAGCTTTTAATTTATTTTTTAAACTGGTTGTCTGTGGTCTCTTTGGGAGACTTCATAACCGCTAGATTATAATCATATCTTGTTGTTTCTTGTCTTTGGTCTTGTATATGGAAAAACTTAGCTTAGAAACGTCCTTGTAATCGTGCCACATAACAACTATTAATTACTCTCCACCAAAGCTTTCTCCTAGATAATCAATGCCTATGTCAAGGACAGGATAACCGTTTATATCGCCGCTCAAATGAACAAAGTTTGCACTTAGGCTTGCAGTCGTAGCAGTCAAAGCAGAATTTAATATAAACTGATTGGTTTGCATGAAAGTTGCTGTTCATATCAATAAATCTGACAATTGTCCTCCACTGGAAGCAGTCCTTTGATGGTTCAGGTATTGTTTGCCTCAGTAACTCAGCGGATGATTCTGAACCGTATAAATGTGAATATGTCTTAACAAACCAGACAGGATGAGGAACAGATATTCGTGTTGCACTATCAATGATACCACCTTTAACATATTTCTCCACTAAAAAGTTCCCGGATTTGATATCTACCATTTTTGTAACAATGTTATTCGTGGTTCGCCCCCGCTCGCAAAGTTGCTGTGTAATTTTGAAACTAGCATCAGATAAGAAATGTATTTTGTATATTTCCGGGTTTATCCTCAAAAGTTGCTTTAACACGACATAAAAAGCATTATCAGGTTTAAGTGAAGGAGTATCCGTGAATGATCCCAGTTTTCCCACCATGTACTCTGCTCCATACAAAAACAATGATATATTCCATACAGTCCATCTCCCTGTAAATATATTATACATAAACGTTAGAGAATACCGAAGGGGCAATCAAAATGAACAATCCAAAGTCTATTATAACGACGGACGGGTCACAACCATGCTCCTTTAACACGCGAAACATTGATTCATAACTTGTCTGAGTCTTTCTCTGTAAGAGTACGTACACTAATGGAACACAAACTCCAGAAACACGACCCTGGATGACATAAAGTTGCATAAATATACTGGGTGCCATTGCGAAGTTATCATCCATGCACCAAGCATCGGAATTTGCAAGTTTCTGGATATGATGTTCTTTGGCAAAGATCATGACACGTTCATCAGCATCTGGAGCATTGTCATGGACCAAGCACCATCTATGTCGAGTTCCTGTAGTGTCTGAGGTTCCCTTGGTCTATGTTGGGCACGAACTCTTCTTAAAACACGCTTGCAGGTATCGGAACTTGGTATGTATGTTTTGGCGTCATCTGGAAGCTGGGCATTTGCATGCGTGAAGATCTGGTTTGGCTTGTCCAGTGTTAACTTGGCTTTTCTTTTCATGGCGTGTCTGCATTTGGCAATGGTAATAGCATTTTCATCTGGCTGGTGGCTATGTGGTTTCTTCATATCTGGATTGTCCATGTTTTTGGAGGTTTGCAGTATTGCTGTATATTTGACTGTATCATCTCTGTTCGCACAACGCCATATCAGTTTGTCAGTTGTTTCATTTTTTTTTGTATACATGAAACCTTCAAAGCAGAGTTTTTGCCCTCCACGCTTTGTTGCAATAACTTCCATAGTACTATTATCAGTGACGTTTTTTCTTAGCTTAAATGATTATAAATTCTCAGTAATATTATATATACTTTAAGTGGGCTTGTGTATATTTGTGCATTACAAGCTAAATCAAAATTTGAGAAAATACCGTAAAAAGTTAATCTTTTGAAACTACAAGATAAAAGAGAATGGTCTTGTATGATGTATTAATTAATCTGACAATCATAAATTCAAAGGTAATATTTTCTTTTCATAATTAGTTTTTTATTAACTAATTAAAATGAATACTGCTGTCTAAAAAAACACAGTAATTATTACCTTTAAATTTTGTATTCATTAAAATTTGGAAAACCAATTATTTTATTACATCTGATTGTTTGATTAAAATTATAATAATCTGGAAAACCAGTTATTTTATTACATGTGATTGATTGATATGGAAAATTGTTGAGATGAATAACAAGTTTTAGATTTATTTAATTATTTAATTTATTGATTGCTTGATTAAAATTATAATAATCTGGAAAACCAATTATTTTATTACATGTGATTGTTTGATATGGGAAATTGTTTAGATGAATAACAAGTTTTAGATTTACTTACTTATTTAATTTAATAATTTGGCCGAAACGTCCATTGTCAGAAACGTCCTTGTCCGAAAAGTCCATGACCGAAACGTCCTAGGCTGAAATATCCTAGGCCGAAACGTCCACTGGCCGAAACGTCCGCCGATCAAAGAAACTGGAGAAATAGGGTATCCACGACGACGAAAAACAAAACATATGCACAACACAATATGTGTTGGACACCACTATATGCAAACAAACACAAATGACGTACATAAACCATGAACCCTGCTACAAACAACTGGAGGTAAAGACGAACCGAACATCGTTCTTATGCAGAAATCGTAATTGACATCACAACACCTCAAGTACGATAGGTTGTGGGACCGAGTCCTTGTCGAGTCGAACCAAAGACAATCAAATTGGTATTCGTTGCTTTTCCGCTAAACACGCAAAGATTGGTTGGATCGGAATCAGGATAATTTGTCCAAGGAGAGCAACATGTCCACTCGCGGATTGTTGTTCAAGTGAACTAGCACAATAACAATGAAACTAAGCGTGCTGGTCTAGTAGAAAGCGAATATCATTATCATCTCATCGTATTTAGCTTGTTCGCTCCATTACATAGATGACAAATTGTTCATTTGGCGTTAAGCAACAATCATTCACTCACAAATTGGTTGACCGTTACGAAATATCCATTTCTCAATTGGCAATATATTTTTTCTTTTCACGTATTTGTGTTATTTTCATTATCTACCACTGACACCAATTTTACCAGCCTGGACTATGAGTAATATTGGGGGTGTCATACCTTCGCGAGCACCTGGGTTCATCTCCGTTTTTCATGGGGTCCGTCTTGCTCATTACTTAGTTTTCTGTGTTGTGTTTTTCATTTCATTAATTAAAATAAATTTCAAGGAGTGCCACTGAAATAGCTTTGTCATATCAGTTGTTGTGCTTCCATGAGGTTCAACGCTTACACGATATGCAATGTATTAGCATGTGTTTCATAGAAGTCAATACTTCCCCAATCTGTCATACTGTATCCACATCTCCAAGGTTCACAACTTACTCAATCTGTGATATTGTATCCACATCTCCAAGGTTCACAACTTACTCAATCTGTGATATTGTATCCACATTTCCAAGGTTCACAACTTACCCTATCTGTGATATTGCATCCACATCTCCAAGGTTCACAACTTACTCAATCTGTGATATTGTATCCACATCTCCAAGGTTCACAACTTACCCAATTTGTGATATTGTATCCACATCTCCAAGGTTCACAACTTATCCAATCTGTGATATTGTATCCACATCTCCAAGGTTCACAACTTACCCAATTTGTGATATTGTATCCACATCTCCAAGGTTCACAACTTATCCAATCTGTGATATTGTATCTGTATGAAACGTTCGAAGACACCAAAGAGGTAGTCAGAAACTGTAAATCGTAGGACGGACAATAGAAAGACCAACTGTAAAAAGACAAAAGACAAACCACTGATCTACAAATCACTGGAAAGAAAACTAAAGATTGTTCAACACAAACTCCATTCTGAAGCGGGGTTGAACCCATATGCTCCAGAATGGTAAGTAGTTCCTGCTTCACTAGTGACACCCGTTGCATTTCTTTGGAAATGCCTGTACCAAGTCATGGTCATTAAGGTCTTCACAGTTTTCCGGTTGTTGACTGATTTTGTCTGTTTATATACTTATGAGTTTTGACTCACCCTTTGGAAGATTGTTCGGTGTTCGGGAATTTTGTTATTACCCATATATACTCTAGTGATACACCCTGTTATATGTCGTGAATGAAGACAGGAACAGCTAATGATTACGACAAACGGAACACATCGATGTATGTTTGTCTAAGCAGATGTTCTAGATTTGTCCATCCTGTCGTCGAAGGTATAATGTATGCCTTGAGCTGTAATCTCAGTCAGGTCACTCCTATATTTTTCAATTTTAAAGGTGCTAATTTTTATAACAACAAAACCAAGCTATAATACAACATAAGAACATAAGAACAATATCATATTAGTCACATGAGTATCAGAACACCATGCTATACTACAATAAAAGAACAAAATCATATTAGTCACATGGGTATCAGAACACCATGCTATACTACAACAAAAGGACAAAATCATATTAGTCACATGGGTATCAGAACACCATGCTATACTACAACAAAAGAACAAAATCATATTAGTCACATGGATATCAGAACACCATGCTATACTACAATGACAGAACAAAATCATATTAGTCACATGAGTATCAGAACACCATGCTATACTACAACAAAAGAACACAATCATATTAGTCACATGGGTATCAGAACACCATGCTATACTACAACAACAGAACAAAATCATATTAGTCACATGAGTATCAGAACACCATGCTATACTACAATAAAAGAACAAAATTATATTAGTCACATGAGTATCAGAACACCATGCTATACTACAATAAAAGAACAAAATCATATTAGTCACATGGGTATCAGAACACCATGCTATACTACAACAAAAGAGCAAAATCATATTAATCACATGGGTATCAGAACACCATGCTATACTACAACAAAAGAACAAAATCATATTAGTCACATGGGTATCAGAACACCATGCTATACTACAACAAAAGAACAAAATCATATTAGTCACATGGGTATCAGAACACCATGCTATACTACAACAAAAGAACAAAATCATATTAGTCACATGCGTATGAGAAGACCATGCTATACTACAACAAAAGAACAAAATCATATTAGTCACATGCGTATCAGAACACCATGCTATACTACAACAAAAGAACAATATCATATTAATCACATGGGTATCAGAACACCATGCTATACTACAACAAAAGAGCAAAATCATATTAATCACACGGGTATCAGAACATTACTGGAACAAAATAGGTAAAATAGTTGTCAAAGCAGTACCAAATTCAATAGAAGTGACATGTAGATATTTTAGTATTAGCCAGGAACCCATAATTTAACTATTAGGATGGCGGGGAGCTATGCTTTCTCCCAAGTTAGATTTTGTTTGCACAAAACAGTAAATCAGATAGGCTTACACATGAATATACCAAAAATACCAAAATATCTTGTTGTAATATCTTACTGTTAGATAATTTATTAATTTCCATCTATCAGGTCAAGAATTGTTTTTTCTCTAAAATATGGCAACATAAATTGAAACGAAACATAGCCCCACTCCCACTAATAGTTAAATAATCGTTCCCTTAGTAACGATATAAACAATGTTTTTCCCTAAAGCATCCTAAACAATTGCTATAGATATTGAACAATTATGGATTTTTCATTCGACGTATATACCATAACAAGTCACGCCTGTATTAGCAAAAATTTCATAGAAGAGTTGAAAGTCTTGCTTGAAAGACCATTTTTAAGTTCAAACTTTGTGGCAAAAATCGCTTAATTATCTAAAACTAATAATCTAATAGAAAAAACAGCATATTATTTAAACTTTATTATCAAGTATGGGAGTGAAATAGTATATGACACGGACATAGAGATGAAGTATGTACGTTTTAAATGTGTAGCGATATTAATCAGTGCATTCATATTGTGTAAGTATAATTTGATTTTTGTTGTACTATAAGTATTTAATCATAGAAGCATAGATAATGTATGTCAGTGACTTGCTGCATGTCGGTGGTTTTCTCCGGGTACTCCGGTTTCCTCCACCAATAGAACTGCCGCCACGATATAACTGAAATATTGTTGAAAGTGGCGTTAAACACCAAAACCCTATCCCTATTAATTGTAATGTATTGTTTCACCTGTTATCAATACACTATTATAAATTTACAGGAGAGTTTTGGGCCCATGGAAATAGCTTAACGACTCCACTTTTTATTGAAGTGTATGGAAAGTGAGTGGCCATGTATTTATGTGTTAGGGGTATCGCTTTTGGCTCTTTCTACCATTTTTCTATTGGATTGAACTGTTCCGCCAATGTTGTAATTTTTTGTTTTTTTAATTTTGTTAGATTATCTTAATTATTTATGATTTATTAAAAAAGTATAATTTTTAGTATTAACCTCATTCGGACTATTTTCAGATTGTGAGTGACACGGTTGAATTTACACACCGATAAACTCCTGCAAAATCGCAATTAATCCTATAATAAATTTTATTTCCAATTATGTAGAAGTACAAGTCACATCAAATTAACTTTTATTACCCATTCGAAATTATCTGTTTTGTGCGTTATTATACAAAGAAAAAGAAAGCATGATCAGGGGGGTAGCCAGGGTAACATTAAGTGTAAGTGGCGAGGGGTCTTATGTAATATGGACGTCTACGGCTGCAATCGGGTAATGGGCGGTTCCTGATGGGGATTAGTGGCAAAAATAGGGATTCTTCAAAATTTCCCAAGATTTCCTCGAAATTGACATTCTTGCTAATAACCATGCAAACATCCGAAGATCGTTATAGCAAATTGATCGGAACGTTTTTGAAGGAGTTATTGATATTGTTTACTCATCAATATTTAATGATGAAACAAATCTACTCGCCATAGAAATTCTTTAGAACTGTGCATGCTTGATTATTACAATATGCACATTTGTAAAACGTTACGGAAGTTTGGTCGGAGTAGCTTAGTAATTTGTAAGTGGAATATTTAATCAAAAAGTTTGTGCACAAAAATCATCCTATATTTTAATTGGGAATTATAAAGATCTTTCTCAAAAGATGAAAGAATGTCGTCTGCTTTTTCGGTCAATAATAAACCTAAATTACCATTTGCTTTTCTGGAAATTGTATCATTTTTCATCGGTTTACAATAATACATATATGATTTAAAATTCCCTTTTTTTGGTTCAAAAAGTTGTGTATATAAGTGGGTTTTTTCGTCAATATAGCTACACTCCTGATAATAAAACGGATAATTTGATAAACAAAATATAAAATAATTCATGGAACACATAATGTTTTAACATGGGTTGGCAGGATAATAGGATTTCATCCCGAGTTGTAGCAAGGGATAAAATTTGCTAATATTCCTCCAACCCATATTGCGATTCTGATATGTCTAACAGTACAAATATGTTAGTACACTTTGATGAGAAACACGGTAATCTATGCTTGCGTTTGCGGGCAGAGCTCGTACACAATTTATGTGACGCAGGATGGCTGTTCTATCTTCCATGCTGTCAAATTAGAACAAACGAAAGCTCATCAACGTGTGCTCTTTCGACGGGCAAGTGTTATTGAAGGAATAGCCGTTTGTTTGTTTGTATGCCTCTTGATGGTGTTTAACGCCACTTTCAACAATATTTCAGTTTTATCGTGGCGTCAGTTTTATTGGTGGAGGAAACCGGAGAACCCGGAGAAAATCACCGACCTGTCTCAAGTCACTGACAAACTTTATCACATAATGTTGTGCACTTCGCCCTGATCGAGATTCGAGCTCACAACATCAGTGGTGATAGACACTAATTGCATAGGTAGTTGTAAATCCAACTATCATACAATCACGGCCACGACGGTCCACTGGAACAGCTGTAACAATAATATTATGCTTATTCAAGTACACATCGCATATTTGTCAGTTATTGTGTTTTTAATATTTTATCAACATTGTGTATATTATATTTATATCTCCTTGTATAGAAGAAAACCTGCAGCTATGAAGGTTGGGAAAAACAATATCGCTAGAACATCAGCGAGTCCGACAAACTATCATGTTTTGTCCATTCGGGTTAATTGCTCCGAAAGACCTTTAAATTATTTGGTTTTCCAGTCTGTTGACTATCAGCCTACCCGATGAACATTATTCCAGAAATCAGTTTTCCTCGCTAAATTGGACATCTATGATTTTATTACCCATAATAAATAATAATGGAACTTTTTTGACATTTTAAATGCTTGAAAATTAACTTCAATCTAATTTTGATAAATATTAAATGCGTAAATTTGAATAGACGTCATTATTGATTGAAACTCTACCTAACAACATATTCATAAAAAAATATTTTTCACCGACACTATGAATAAATTCATTTTTATATTGATTTCTTAAGGATGTTTAACAATAAATTCTAAAATACAATATCCTTTTGTTTAGATATTTAAAAACTTAAAATATCAGCAGCTTTAATTAAACTTCACTATAGGTAAGGGAGTGAAATAATATGTGACAAGGACTTCAAGATGAAGTATATACATTTTAAATGTGCAGTGATATTACTTAGTGCGTTCATATTGGGTAAGTATAATTCAATTTGTTCTTGTACTAAACGTATTTTACATAGGGGTAAATAAACATTAGAGAATACTGAAGGGGAAATCAAAAATGAACAATCCAGAGAAACTGACAACATAGGCGAGGAAAAAAAAAAAAAAAAACACAACAGAATATATAATAATGTGCTGTTCGACTTGTTATCTGTACAATATTTATCATTCACCAGTTATCTTAATTAAATATGATTGATTAATTAAGATAGTATATTTCTTAGTATCAATTTCATGATATCCCACTAAATCGTATTCAAACTGTAATAAATTAAAAAAACAAAATTAATTATAATACAATAGAGATCTTCTGCTATTATACCAATAGGGAAAATAGAAAAAAGTAAGAAGCAAGAAAGAAAAAATATAACTAAATAATATTTAGAAAAAAAAATAAATAAAAAACATCAAAAAAAAAAACAACAACAAAGAAAACAACAAACAATCAAAAATCAAACAAACAAACAGACAAAACAACCAAACAAACTAAGCAATCAACAAAACAAACATAAATAAAACGGAAAAAGCAGGAGGTCTGGGATTTAAATATTGTTTGATATTCATTTGATATCATTGAAATATAATAAAACGGATAATTGGAATAACTGCAGTTATTAAGATTGAGGCAGAAAATTAAAAAAATTAATATTATTTTAGACTCAAATGTACAAGGAGAAGGGTAATACAAACGAAATTTTAGTTTTAGTGCGGACGACGCGTTTCTTGATAAACCTTCATCAGGCACGCTCAACAACAAAAGATTGGAAAACAAAATAATTGAATAACTTCTCCTTCCACTTTGAAATAAAGGATCTATCATGCGCAAACTCTCTTATTTGCAAGAGAGAAATTCGGTCTTGTTATTGAAATAACCCAACTGTAAATCAAGGTGTTTTTTATTGTCCATTTCAAAGCATGCAACAATATGACTTACAAAAAGTGAAGAAACAAATAATCTGACATTCAGCATCATTAAAATAGAATTGACAGTAAATAAAACAATCCCTAGTTATTTGTCAACATATTCCAGTCAAATGACTCCCATGACTATCAAACTTCATTAAAATTAATGTAGTTGTAAATTAATGTTCTGTAGTTTTAAATTCAATTTTGGGATATATATCCCCCTATTTTTGTTTTGTTCTAAATTTGTGTGTAGAATGATCTCTGAATGAAAACACCTTATCTAAAGTACCTTTTGCATTGGTTTCTGTTTTATTTTCCCTTGAAATGTATATCATATAACTCTATCAGTAAAACACTCCTTTTGAAAATTCCTTGTGAGTTCGACTCCCGTTTATTGCGAGGTATACCTGATACACCATTATGTGATAAAGTTTGTCAGTGACTTGCGACAGGTCGATTGTTTTCTCCGGATACTCAGGTTTCCTCCACCAATAAAACCGACCGTTACGATAAAACTGAAATATTGTTGAACGGGGCGTTAAGCACAAAACCAAATCTGACTGAAAACGTCTTTCATAGAGTACAATTTGCATTTGGTTTCTGCCCCCTTGCAATGTATATTATATTGCTCCATCAGTAGATATTTCCTTTTGATTGTTTTGTGTATATATTGTGATATTTTGATTCTTTACTGCATACCTAAACTGTATTCGTTCATTACTGCGTTGTTCAGTGACTCCCGATTCACTTTTGATTTTCGAAATTAGAAAACAAATACAGGTATACAGTTTATTACATAGATTTTCCACTTTTTTGCACAATATGACGTTAGACCAATTAAGAAACGCACTTTCTACGCAGTAAAATAAATATAGAATAACGGCAGTTATGAACGTCGAGACAGACATTATCGCTAGTATCATAGCGAGTCCGATATGAAGAGTTATGGGCTAGTGATAATGTATGACGTTATTATTTTCATAGGTAACGTCATAATGAGCTTGACATCCATCATACTCACCAACATTTTGCAGTATATTGACAATATCACTCGATGATTTTAAAGGGAAAATGTCCAAAACCCCAACAAGCGTTCTTATTTCACTGCCTGAATTACCTGTTTTTGGTTCGCTTGAAATTCCATTATTTTGATGCTATCTTTGTATTAAATGCATGTCAGTTATAATTAGCAACTGAATATGTTGCTAATATCTATTTTTGGCTGTCCTGGCTGTCCAATCTTTTAATCATGAACTTAACGAAGGCTATCACAGAAACTCACCGCCCACACTAATTTCGATATCTACCTTGGTATGTAGTAAAAAATGAAAAAAAATTACAACGCTGTCGGAACAATTTCAAAATCAAATATAAAAATCGTAGAAAGTCGATATCACTAAAATACAAATGCATGACCGCTCACGTTCTTGGCTTCAATGAAACCTTCGGGATTAAGCCAGTTTATGGACCGAAACCTTCCCTCTTAGTGAAATGATGTTGACATGCAAGTGTTTTCCACATGTGATTAAAATGGCAACCATCACATATAACCAGACGAACAACGTTTTTGATTAAAACGTAGATATCAAATTTAGTGCGCACGACTCGTTTCTGGAATAACATTCATCAGGTACGCTCAAAATCGAAAGATTTGAAAGCCAAATAGTTAAAAATTTTGAGAGCAATAAAACCAAAGAGCTTAAACAGGATAGCCAAAATAGGCTAAGGTTACCTATATCTGAGGGAGGAGAGCTTAAACAGGATAGCCAAAATAGGCTAAGGTGACCTATATCTGAGGGTGGAGAACCTTAGTTTTATTAATCAAAATAGGCTAAGGTCACCTATGTCTGAGGGAGGAGAACCTTTGTTTTATTAATCAAAATAGGCTAAGGTCACCTATGTCTGAGGGAGGAGAACCTTAGTTTTATTAATCAAAATAGGCTAAGGTCACCTATGTCTGAGGGAGGAGAACCTTAGTTTTATTAATAATTACATTATTTGGGAACTCTAAATTTCAGTAAAAATATATATCTAATAAACCCTGTGAGTGCCAAAGCACTTACTACTGGGTGGATAATACAAATGGCTTTAAAGGATGTCAGTAATGTTCTTTTATATGATTCACTGACATTTTAATAGCATGCATTTTACACATTTAAATATAGAAATCTTAGACTTTAATGAAGGTAATTGTCGGTTGACATATGTTTACACATCACTTATCCTTTCATCCAAACAATCGATCGACACAGTTTTGTACATCACTTAAGCTTTAGTAAATGATGGAACAAGACCCGTCTAAGCTATTGCTAAACGACAAGCATTTACTTAGTTGACATATCAGTTGCATCAGAAATTTCACCTTTGCTGGAAATATGATCAGAATTAAATTTAAAACAGCTTGCACTGATTATCTTTGTGAACATAATAATTTATATAAGTCTATAGGTTTTTATGGTGCTCAACGCCATTTTCAACAACATTTCAACTATATCGTGACTGTCATTTTTATTGGTGGAAGAAACCGAACTACCTGGAGAAAACCATCGACTTGTCGCAAGTCACTGACAAACTGTATCACATAAAGTTTTACATCTCGTCCTGATCGAGATTCGAACTCACAACATTAGTGGTGATGAGCGCTGATTGCACAGGTAGTTGTAAATCCATCTACCATACGACCACGGTAACGACGGCCCTCCTCGTTTGATGGAAATCTGATAATTATATCAGAATTAAAATTAGAATAGCTTGCACTGAATATATGTGTAAACAGAATAATTTATATGAGCATATTGGCAATTATATTTTGGTTAAAAGCTGACTAATGCTTCACTAATTTGTCTTACGATGACTTTTTATGCTATCCTATATTCAAACAATGTTTGAGGCCATATGTTTTCTTTGACAGAACTATGACTTTTCATCGAGTGTGTAACAATAGTAATACGACGGGTACCGCATGTGCAGCAGGATCTATTAACCATCCAGAGGTATCTGCGTTTTTGGTAGGGTTCATGTTGTCCATATATTTAGTGTTCTGTGTTATACTTTGCAGATCGTTGTTGACAGTGAGGGACAATTAATAACGAAACTTTACGACAAAAGAGATGATTTCAATTTTCCGATTGTGAGCTTTCCATTTATATGTAGCAACTTTCAAGCAGCCCCTGCATATGGAGTATATATCTCTCAGTTGATACAATATTCCAGAGCTTGTGGTTCCTATCAGGATGTCCTTGATAGAGAGTTGCTGCTCACAAGGAAGCTACTGAACCAATGTTTCCTCTTTGTTATGTTGAAGTCATCACTTCGAACGCTTTACGATCGCCATCATGACTTGATTGACCGCTATGGAATATCTGTGTCACAAATGACCACGGATATGTATGTTTCACTTGTTGTAAGCACTTCCCGGTACTTATTCAGAAATTATCGCTGGGTTTGTAACTAGATTAACACGACGGGTGCCACTAGTGGAGCAGGAACTGCTTACCCTTCTGTAGCACATGAGTTCACTCCCGGTATTTATTGGTGTTCGTGTTACTCGATCTTTTTCTTTTGGCTATGGTGGTGTCTGTTCTTCTTCGATATACGGATTATGATTACCCCTTTGTTAACTTCAAACTCTTCTTGTCATTTTGTTTCTTGTTGTGGTCATTGCATTGTCAGTTCTTTTTCGATTTAAGACTTCTCAATACCCCTTTTACACTTTGATAGTTTAACAAACTCGAGTGGAGAAAGACAACCTATATATTTATTCATAGATACATATGACATACCGGGTCTTTGTAAATTTTTAATTTCAAATATGCAATTAATTAAAAGTTGAAATTGGAAGAAAGTCATTTGATTTAATTGCTTTACATTATTTTATGCTTTGCTGCTATTGCATATCATATTTAATATTTAATGTGTATCGTTTCATGTTGGGCTTTAATGGTCATGAATGAGTGATTGTTATTAGTCAGAGTATCACTTTCTATAATTGATTTTAAGTTTTATTAATTAGATATACTGAGATTGGAGGGCCTGGGTGGTTCAATGAATTAAGTAGTAGGGACTACCTAACAACTCATACAACCCTATCACCAATACATCGTGGGTTCGCGCCCGGCTTTGTAAGTTACAAAAAAGGGTGCACCCGACTCGCAACCGCAAGTGATACAGTTTACCAGTTACTTGCCCATGGTCGATGGTTCTCTCCTGATACTCCGCCTTCTTATACCACTAAAACTGGTCGCCCATGATATAGTTGAAATATTGCTGAAAGTGGTGATAAACACCAAAAATCAAAATCAAAATCAAATAATATACTAACATTGGCTATGCATAGACCATTTTAACATTTCAGACCAAATGAAAAATAATAAACATAGGCAAAATCGATACCCTTAGTACATAAACACATAACCGCTCAGTGTCCTTGCTTCAGTGAAATCACATACTACCACAAAATAATGCGTGAGTCCAGGTACGTCGACAAAAGGATATTCATATCTTCGTCCTTGACAGTCGTCCGGGAATACATATCTTCAAAGTCGAAGAATCCTATAAATTGGTTCAATAGAAGAACGAATCCAATTAGCGAGCTAGAACAATGTGAAAAGAATATTTAAACAGTGATGGTCAACAATTCCACCAATATCAACAAAACCAACAGTCACCTGCCATTTTAACTGATCACCTTGAACACCAAGAAGGTTTAAACAGTGATGGTTATCAATTCCACTATTATCAACAAAACGAGTAATCACCTCTCATCTTAACTGAACTCTCTGAACACAAACAAGTTTAAACAGTAATGGTATCCAAGTCAACCAATATCAACAAAGAGAACAATCACTTAATGGGCATAAAAAAGACGACGAGGTAGGGCATTGGAAATCCAGATCCTGTCTTGGAACAGGCACAAATATGAGGAGATATTGGGTTTCCATCCCTCACCTCTTGATAACTGGATCTTCAACGGCAATATAAACACCACATGCTATCAACAAAATGAATGACAACATAAACATTAACAGTACAATAGCAGAGTCAGTGAGTGGTCGTAGTTAACTGACTACTAGCTAGGAAGGCCGATCTCTAGTTTGATTTATTAAATGTATATATGATATAGGATTTCTGTTGACTTCACCGCCTCCAAATATCAAATACCCGGATGTTCGGAAAAGAGAATCGAATTTTCAATATCTTAAAACGATGCATAACAATCAGTAGTATACTATGTATATAATAATGTGGTCTTGTCCAGTTAATATGCCAAAATATTATCCAGGTCTGAGAGACATATTACCCGACCGAAGGGGATGATAATACGGTATGTCTCTCAGACCTGGGTAATATTTTGGCATATTATCTGGACAAAGACCACATTAATCTCATTATTATACAGAGTGTCTAAGTGTCTAGGTAATATGCCAAAATATTACGCAGTTAATATGCCAAAATATTACAGTATCTAATATCACTACAGAAACTTACACAAAGTATAATAATGTATTCTCTAATTCTTGTTCAATTTTCACACTTCTCAACCCGTGTGAGAAAAAAATCGATAATCAACGTGTGGATCACTTTGTCCTCAGTCGCTGATTGGTCAATTACGCAATTATGTCTCAACCCGTGGGGGAGATAAGAATTTCACGCTACTTTTCCCGTAAAAATGTTATGTTTCGCAAAATGTCATTGTGTCAATAAAATCGTTTAACTAACCGTAATTAACCGTACCGTCATCAAGAACCCCTCATCTGGAATATTGTCCCTTCTCCATCATTGCTTCAAAAACATTCCTTAACGGGTGTGACGTCAATTGAAGTGTACGTCAGTGACGTCATTGAACGTCGATTTGAGAAAGTGAAAACGGCCATATATTTTGTTAAATTAGTGAGAAAAAGAATCAAACAAATTTTAGTGGTTCATTAGAAAAACAATCTCTCACATTGTTTCCCGTTTATTACGATGATTTCTCAAATCTCGATAGTTAAATTTTTACATTTTAAAGTTCTCGGTTAAACGGGAAACAATGTTAGAGACTATATGTGTATATCTGTTTAATCCGGGATCATCCAAGCACAACATTGAATAATACTTTAATATTACTTCATTGCCAATTGAAACTCATGACAATTCAGTGCTTTTTTTAAATCCCGACTTCTACCAGGAAGAAGGATTTTTGTCCTTTGGCCCTTCTTTGCATGTATTAATATTATAATTTTCTCTAACTCTAAGCAAACATTAAGTAATGTTGCGTGGTGTTAACAAATAGGATATAACAGGAATATAGCGTTGTTTATTTTTCCTTATCAACATTGTTGTATTTTACAATGCAATCTAGTTGTAATTAGTGTTATATAATATATATGAGGTGATTCTTTGGGATATGATATGAATTAGTACCCTGTATGTGGTACATCATAGCGCTACATCAACGGCAGATAACTTTTGTGTCACTTCCCAGTGAAATACGATTAGTATTTCGACTTCTGATACAAATCAAGCACTTTCGACTCTGACCAATATGTCATTACTGTATCTATCTCTTCCCTTTGGTTGTCTTGTTCCCAGAGACTTTGAAGCTATTTAGCTTTAAAATAGTTTGGCTTCAATCGTACATGATGAAGGTTATTCTAGAAACGCGTCGCTTAAATACAATTGACAAATATAATTGTCTGCGTACTAGTGACTGGTCTCAGGGTTTAAACCAGAGATCTGCCCAACGCATACCAAAATGGAATGCAAATATTGTGTTTCCGATTGATGGAGGTATAACACCTCCATCAATCGGAAACATTTTATATGTCATGTCATAATACGGAACATCTCGCCATCTGAAAAAGGACAAATGACAAACAATGATCTACAAACTACTTCTCAGAAAACTAAAGATTAAGCAGCTTAAAGATACCAAAGGTGTAATCAGAAGCCGTAAATCGAAGGACAGACAATATAATGGAAAAATACAAATGCCAAACGATGATGTAAAGCACTACAGAGAAAGCTAAAGATCGAGCAACACGAACTCCAATAAAAACCGGAGGTGAACTCGGGTGCTTCGGAATGATAGTCAGCTTCTGCTCCTCTAGTAGAACCCGTCGTGTTACTTTAGTTACAAAGACCGTCGTCAATACGTTTTTTCTCTGTGCAGTTTGTACCTATTTACCTAAGCATCAATATTTTAATGATTATAAGTATGAATATATCCAAGCATTTAATCAATTAATTGTTATTACAGTAATTAAAAGCCATTTCTAATTAATTACGTGTTTTATGGGTTATTTACTGGTCAATGAAAAAGACCAACATCAATATAAAAATGTTCTGAGTAGATTAAACGATAAATACCAACTAATAAATTGAATTGACTTGAATAATATGCCAAATATAAAAAAGTAATTAAAAACCATTTCTGATAAATTATTAATTACTCGCTTTGTGGGTTATTGGTCAATGAAAAAAACCCATCAATATGAAAATGTTCCAGAGATGAATCAATTCAACTAGAAATGGCTATTACTAAATTGACTTGTACGTTCAGCTAAAATAAAATCCAGTGTTTTCTTGTTAAACCTCATTATATCGTAGATGCTCAATTGCAGTCAACCATTAAATCTACTCAAATGACTGTGAAACATTTTAAGTATGAAACAACTGCTGTCAATACCAAGCACATTAATATCACGTTGTAAGTATGAAACAACTGCTGTCAATACCAACCACATTAATATCACTTTGTAAGTATGAAACAACTGCTGTCAATACCAAACACATTAATATCACGTTGTAAGTATGAAACAACTGCTGTCAATACGAAGCCCATTAATATCACGTTGTAAGTATGAAACAACTGCTGTCAATACCAAACACATTAACATCACGTTGTAAGTATGAAGTAACTGCTGTCAATACCAAGCACATTAATATCACGTTGTAGGTATGAAACAACTGCTGTCAAAACCAAGCACATTGACATCACATTGTAGGTATGAAACAACTGATGTCAATACCAAACACATTAATATCACGTTGTAAGTATGAAACAACTGCTGTCAATACCAAACACATTAATATCACGTTGTAAGTATGAAACAACTGCTGTCAATACCAAACACATTAATATCACGTTGTAAGTATGAAACCACTGCTGTCAATACCAAACACATTAATATCACGTTGTAAGTATGAAACCACTGCTGTCAATACCAAACACATTAATATCACGTTGTAAGTATGAAACAACTGCTGTCAATACCAAACACATTTATAAGAAACAACTGCTGTCAATACCAAACACATTAATATGAAACAACTGCTGTCAATACCAAACACATTAATATCACGTTGTAAGTATGAAACAACTGCTGTCAATACCAAACACATTAATATCACGTTGTAAGTATGAAACAACTGCTGTCAATACCAAACACATTAATATCACGTTGTAAGTATGTAACAATTGCTGTCAATACCAAGCACATTAATATCACGTTGTAAGTATAAAACAACTGCTGTCAATACCAAGCACATTAATATCACGTTGTGAGTATGAAACAACTGCTGTCAATACCAAACACATTAATATCACGTTGTAAGTATGAAACAACTGCTGTCAATACCAAGCACATTAATATCACGTTGTAAGTATGAAACAACTGCTGTCAATACCAAACATAGTAATATCACGTTGTAAGTATGAAACAACTGCTGTCAATACCAAACACATTAACATCACGTTGTAAGGATGAAACAACTGCTGTCAATCCCAAGCACATTAATATCACGTTGTAAGTATGAAACAACTGCTGTCAATACCAAACACATTAATATCACGTTGACTTTGTCCTTGGTCAATAAACGCCATTTAAGTTGGTAAAGCATTAGAAGAAGTTAATTTATTTACAAAACACTTAATTAACGTAATATGCCATGTAATAGCGACGATGAATGGTATCAATTCGATCTTGGTTTTCTAAAAGAAATACTGATCAATAATTTACAAATGTAGGCGTTAGGGTTTAGGGTTATCGTGCTTAACGCCACTTTCAACAATATTTCAGTTATATCGTGGCGGCCAGCTTTATTGGTGGAAGAAACCGGAGTACTCGGAGAAAACCACCGACCTACCTCAAGTCACTGACAAACTTTATCACATACTGATGTATCGAGTACACTTCGCCTGAGCAGGATTCAAACTCACAACGTTAGTGGTGATAGGCACTGATTGCATAAATAGTTATAAATGAAGCTACCATATGATCACAACCACGACAGCCCATTTAGAAATGTACAACATTGACTGTGATATGTGTGAGTTAAAAGTTTATTTATTGAGAAATAAACAAGCATACATCTAGTTGTAATGTTGAATGGTCTCTCATGTTCGTTTACATCCAAATATTTTCTTACGAAATGATTCGAGATTATTTTTGTTTTCTATTAAAGTTATCAGACCTCACTGTCATAATTTCGTATTCGTACGCCAACAATCGTCCAATCAGAACACTGTATTTATTGGATATGATGATTTGATTGGATGATTCTCGAAGAAGGAGTACACAAATTGTACTCAAAGTTGTATGGTCGTGAGAACCTGCCTTACAGAAATAAGACTTAAGAATACGAGTTTCGTATTCATTTGTATTCCAAATATCTGATTGTTGAAAGTGGCACTAAAGCCATAACCCAAACCTCATACCCACTAAATATCATCAAATAAGAACACTATGTATGTTAGATATATTGTCTTGGTCGGCTCCTTTTCGAGTACGATACTGCAAAAACTGCAAAAACATATTTGTGAAGTTTAATGTCGGTAATGATCCAGAAAGTATCACACCTAAAGGTAAAGATTGAGCAGCACGAACCAGGCTAAAACAGGAAGGAAACAAGTTCTCCGGATAGGTAAGCTGTTCCTTCTCTACTAGTGTAGGTGAGTAAGAGTTACTTAGCGCCAAGTGAGCAAGTTTGCAGCTACATTATGGCGAGAACAAGTATTATCACTTAAACTAGTTCTCCTGTTTCAAGCATATGTGACCATAGCCGAATTTGGCTATTCTGTTTAAATCATTTGGCTTTCTTGCTCATAAAGATTGAATTTATTTGGCTTTGGAATCTTTTAATTTTGAGCGTACCTGATGAAGGTTATTCCAATAACGTACCTGATGAAGGTTATTCCAGTAACGTATCTGATGAAGGTTATTCCAGTAACGCGTCGTGGACACTACATTTGATATCTACATTCTTATTAGAATTCGACGTGATTATTATGGTGGTGATGATACTGATATCAGCTTTGTACTAAGCTTAGTTGGAATTATATAGTGTTAGCGCAACGAAGCAATAGTCAGGCGTAGACAAAGCACACAAGAGTCTTCTGGATCCATTCTGAAGTCTTAGGAAGCCATTTTATTTAACAAATAATAAATGGATAAACGATATTGTCACACATTTGCATCATAGCACACTGCTATGTGGTTTACAAAGGTTTAGAGTAGAACAATAGGCTATACATTGCTTAGCTTATATATGCTGTAACATAAGACATAGCAAAGTATCCAATGCATATGACCTAACCATTTGATCAGTCTCTTTACATCAAATGAGCAGATACAATTTATTACAAATCATGCAACCTCTTTGATACAAGAAACACTGCGTACGTCATATACTGTGACTTAATCAAATTTTATTTTTTAGCCATTTATTTCTAAAATGCAGTTCTTAGACAATCAACATTCCACTTTCCGCCGAGACGCCATATATAATTGATTATCTATTTTTTTTTCAAAGCAAAAGTTATATTAATGGTTGTATCTGCACTAAGACTTGATCTTTTATTTCAGGGATTTCTTTGGACTTTCAATTAAGCGAAGGAATATCATAGATTCTGAACAAAAATGATAAAAGAAAACATCATGTCTTAAAAGTGTGCGATATTTCACAATATGTAGGTCTTATTTTTTTTCATTTTATAAAGTTAAGGAATAACTGTATTTTATTGTCGGCATCAACAGTTTTACTTTGGCATGGGTTTAGAAAGTTGTCTAAAAATGCGACAACATTGTCGCTGACCTTATCAAATAAATTTCATGAAAAATCGTGATGCCATTTTAATTTTTTCAGCATAGAACTTAAACACTGGACATTTTTGTTGCAATATATACTTTTCAATTTTGAATAAAATCCAACAAGAAATAACTTCAAAGGTAGACAATGTCTATCTTTTCTATCTAATTGTATTAATTGACATGTTGAATTTCAAGAATTCAATATGGCGGATAATATGCACGAGAATACTTCGATACGGCATGCCAATTGGGAATTTGATGGCAATCTTTAGCGAAACCCACTCCCCCCTTAAAAAAAAAAAAAAAAAAAAAAAAAATCAAACAAACAGACAAACAGACAAACAAACAGACAAACAGACAGACAGACAAACAAACAGACAAACAGACAAACATACAAACAGACAAACAAACAGACAAACAAACAAACAAACAGACAAACAGACAAACAAACAGACAAACAGACAAACAGACAAACAAACAGACAAACAAACAGACAAATAAACAAAAAAACAGACAAACAAACAAACAAGCAGACAGACAAACAGACAAACAAACAAACAAACAAACAGACAAACAAACAGACAAACAGACAAACAAACAGACACACAGACAAACAGACAGAAAAACAGACGAACAGACGAACAAACAGACAAACAGACAAACAAACAAACAAACAAACAAACAGACAGACAAACAGACAAACAAACAAACAAACAAACAGACAAACAAACAGACAAACAGATGAACAAACAGACAGACAGAAAAACAGAGAAACAGTCAAACAAACAGACAGACAAACAAACAGACAAACAGACAAACAAACAGGCAGACAGACAAGCAAACAAACAAACAGACAAACAGACAAACAAACAGACAAACAAACAGACAAACAGACAAACAGACAAACAAACAGACAAACAGACAAACAGACAAACAGACAAACAAACAGACAAACAAACAGACAAACAAACAGACAAACAGACAAACAAACAACCAAACAGACAAACAGACAAACAAACAAACAAACAAACAAACAGACAAACAGACAAACAAACAGACAAACAGACAAACAAACAGACAAACAGACAAACAGACAAACAAACAAACAAACCAGCAGAAAGCATGTTACATTGTATATAATATATGCATTCGAATGTGGAATTATTTTGAAGAAAGGATAGATACAAATCGTTTTTTTTTAAAAGAAATGTGTTCATGATGGTAATAAAATGTAATTTCATTCCTTTTAATAGCGTTACACATTTTTATTGTTTCGACTAAGTCAACCATCCATAGCTTAACTTTTGAATTTAAAAATTTGCATGAAAGTGCCAGTTTTATATTTAAATTTGTGTTACTGATTTTATATACAGACAGCGTGTTTTAAACTCTATGTATTTATTGAAGCATCGTTGATTTCTTATAATAGAAATAGTGAATACTAATAAATAGTTTATAGTTGGAGATGTTAAAAAACAAAATGACAATAAAATGCAAAACCCAGACAATTCTTAATTATAATAATTGAATGAATTGTTTTTAGTTATTATTAATTTAGCAAATTTAATTAAAATAGACGTAACATCAATAAAGAATAATTTTTGAGTGAAATAAAATTTTAATAAAATATACGTAATGTCAATAAAGAGGATACCAGGGGAAAAATAATATAGGCAAATAGAGTCAGACATGCCAGACATATCGACCTAGTAAAATAAATAATATATCATAGAGTAATTTACATGTACAATAACAATATATTTACACGTATGTGTTATGTCGGAAATTTTATGGGGGCCGTCGTGGTCGTGATCATATGTTAGTTAGATTAACAACTACCTGTGTAATCAATGCCCGTCACCACTAACGTTGTAAATTATAATCCTCTCATAACGAGGTGTACTCAATACAACATTATGTGATAAAGTTTGTCAGTATCTTGCGGCTGGTCGGTGGTTTTCTCCGGATACTCCTACTTCCTCCACCAATTAAAATGACCGCCACGATATAACTGAAATATCGTTGAAAGTGGCGTTAAACATCATAAACCTGATCCAAAGCCTAAATATATTGTGCATTTACATGTAAAACATATTGTTTCTAATTTGTGTATATATTCTCGTTCCACCAAAATATGGTAATCATAAAGATATTCTTTACATATTCATTCATATTGAATGTCATGTGGTTGATGAACGGTTCGTCTTTACCTCAAGTTGTTTGTAGGAGGGCTCATGTAATATTTACCATATTTGTATTTGTTTGTATTTGTGGTGCCAAACACATATTATGTTGATTCTGTTGTGCTTTGTTTTGCTTTTCTTTGTCTTGTGTACCCTATGTTGCCCATATTTAATTGCCCCTTCGGTATTCTCTAACGCTTATCTATTGTAACTTAAATTTCAACTAACAATGATTTACTTTTCCTAAAACCGGGGCCTCCGTTCCAGAACTACATGTTAGTAACATTTAGATCTATTGTGATTTGATTTGATTTATTATGTTTAACGCCACTTTCAGCAATATTTCAGTTATATCATGGTGACCAGTTTTGGTGGTGGAAGTACCCGGAGAGAACCACCAACCATTGGCAAACAACTGGTAAACTTTATCACTTGCGGTTGCGAGTCGAGTGCACCCTTTTTGTAATTTACAAAGTCGGGCGCAAACCCACCGTATTGGTGATAGGCTTGTATGAATTGCTAGGTAATCCAACTGCCTCACTCATTGAGGTGAGCTTAAACCCAAGTGAAATATTTATACGATGTAGCTGAAAAAGTGGAGTTAAACACCATCAAACAAAAACAAAACAAACCAAACATACATCACCCGCATGATATATCATGACGGTAAACTTGTGTATCATATACTGAAGTAATAAAAGCGTAGATACTATATTTTGTGCGCACGACGCGTGTCTGGACTACACGCATCAACATTACTTGCTGTAAGTCTTTGGTTTTCTCCGTGTACTCCGGTTTCCTTCACCAAAAAAACTGACAGCGACGATATAACTGATATGTTGTTGAAAGTGGCGGTAAACACCATAACGATAACCCATAAGGGCATATAAAGTCCATTAAACTGTTGCAACTGTAAGTAAGTGCGCAATACAAATAAGATGATCAACGTATCCTGGATTGATTGATTGATTGATTATTGTTTCAAGTCCAGCGAACACTATTTAAGACTTGGTTTATTATATTTATTTATAACTGAACTTTACAGTTACTAAGTAATGTAATTATTAATAGACGATATTGCAAAATACCTAGAATACTCAGACTTTGTAAAACCTGTAATAAAATTGAGGATGAAGAACACTTTATATTGGAATGTACCATAAATAGTAAATTGAGAACTGATCTATTTGCAAATGAAAACCGAAATTTTATGCAATTTTCCAGTGAAAAAAAAACTAATTTATCTTCTTAATCCTACAACTACAGCTCATGTCAAAATTTTAGGCTTCTACATGATAAGGTCATTAGAACTGAGGACAGAAGTCTCTTAATTTGTTCAGGATAAATTGAGATATCTTGTTTACATTGTTTTTTTTTATTGTCTTTTTGTTTTTTGTTTTTTTTTTCTGGTCACAAACATGCATGGATGTTTATTTGACAATACCAGTATTATTATTAATAAAGCTAGGATTCTCCTTCCCCAGGCATAGGTGACATTAGCAGATTATGGCTATCCTTTTTAGGCCTTTTGGTTTTATTGCTCGCCAAACTTTAATCTTTTTTGGTTTTCAAATCTTTTCATTTTGAGTGTACCTGATGAAGGTTATTCCCGAAACGCGCCGTGCCCACTAAGTTGGATATCTACGTTTTTATTGAAGACGAGAACAAGTTCAATAATATATAAAGCTAGACAGAAATGAGGGTGGAATGGGTCACGTGTTAACGACATTTGACTGCCACTAAAAATGTATGACGAGTTGGGTAGAACGATAAATTTAGTTTTTTGTAGCGGCTACAAAGCTCCTACTCTTTTCCGAAATTTCCAAAGAGATCTTTAGCGTGCAGGGGGCATGGCAATCACCACACATGTTTCCTTCTACGGTCCACGGCCAGGCTTTCCGTATTATAACCTGTCAACCTCCTATTGAGATCCCCCTATTCGCCACCCGGGGACGCACCATGCAGCTCTGTCAGTTTGAGTACTGGGAACATTCACTAGCACTCAGTAGTGTCCAGGAGGTAATACTATTTGGTGGGAAATAGATAGGTAACGTTTAACACGAGAAAGGGAACAAACTCACTTCACACCACTAATGTTTAATACAAAAACATTACGTTTGAATTTCGTCAATTTATTTAATTTGATTTTAAAATACTAAGCCCACACCAGTAGATATATAATACTTCTAAGTCATTTGTTGAAGTATTGTAGATGAATATGATCCACCAGTGAAAAGTTAAACATGAATATTACGCCATAAAATGCCATTTTGCATTTTTTTTCTAGCTGTAGACGGTGGTTGGAAACTGGGATTAACAGTTAGCTCTTCTTCAAGAGTTAGTATTTACTCGTTATGGGACTATACTGGAGTACACTGTGATAAAGAAAACGTATTATACAGACATTCATTCCTAGATAATCTTACAAGTATAGCACACTGTATCAATGCTGTAAGTAATAAATATAATCTTTAAAGATATTAATGCAAAATCATGGGGGCCGACGTGGTCGTAATCGTATGGTAGTTGGATTTACAACTAGCTATGCAATCAGTGCCTATCAACACTAATGTTGTGAGTTCTAACCCGGTTCATGACGAGGTGTACTACATACAGCATTATGTGAAAAAGTTGGTCAGTGACTTGGGACAGGTCTGTGATTTTCTCCGGGTACTCTGGTTTCCTCAACCAACGGAACTGTGCGCCACGATATCACTGAAATATTGTTGAAAGTAGCGTTAAACACCATCAAACAAGCACAATTGTGTTATTTTAGTGCAAATCATGACATTTTGATATATTTATGGTTTTATGAAAGGGAGATTACTGTATTTGTGTTGGTTTGCTTTGCGAGAATGCATTTCTCAGAGCAATATTGCATCAAATGGGAAGCCATAGATGTAAGAGACGATGAAATATCCATTTCGAGCGAAACTTTTTAACATTATCAGCTGGATTTTAGCAAGAAAAAAACCCCGACTTGTGTCACTGGTGGATCAGGAAATGCTTACCCTACCAGAGCACCTGAGTTCACACTCGGGTTTCAGTTGCTCAATCATTAGTTTTCTGTGTTGCGTTTTCTAGATAATTGTTTGTCCTTTTTCTCTTTCCTTTTGGTCATTATATTGTCTGACATGCTATGATTTACGGCTTCTGCTTACCTCTTTGGTATCTTCAAGCTTTTCTCAAAAGAGGATTTAATAACAGAAGAGTTTGAAGATACCAAGGAGATAATCAGAATCCGTATATCGAAGAACAGACAACACAATGGTCAAAAGAAAAAGTACAAAAGCACAAATAGTGATTTACAAAACGTACACATAAAACTAAAGATCGAGTAACACGAGCCCCACTAAAACACGGGGGTGAATTCAGGTGCTCCGGAAGGGTGCGCAGTATTTTGCAGTCTAACAATTGATAGTTAAGCATAAAAATCAACGATCATTGTTCAGTGCGGTTGTTCCTTGGATATAAATATATACATTGTCTATATATGTTATCGCGCGTAAAGATCAAAGGACAAATATACATATTATCGATAATATTATGAAAAGAAAGTGGTCAGTGCTGGTCACCAAGTCAACCAGTATCAGCAAAACGAACAACTACGTCCAGTGACAATACAGACAAACATGCCATTCATTATTTTGTACATTGTCCGTTAAATGGTACGATTTAAGAACACTATCAAGAAGAGTTGAAGTTACCAAAGGATAATCAGAATCCGTAAATCGAAGAAGAACAGACAACACAATGGTCAAAAGAAAAAGTACAAAATAACAAACAACGATCTACAATACATACACATAAAACGACAGATCGAGTAACACGAACCCCACTAAAACCCGGGGGGTGAATTCAAGAGCTCTGTAAGGGTATTGCATGTGACGATATTAATATCAACATTGAAATTTTACTCATTCTGAATGACGACTATTGCTATGATGTTTAACTACAGATGTGTTTGGGTTAGGTCTATGGTGTTTAACGCCACTTTCAACTATATTTAATGTATATCGTGGTGGTCAGTTTTATTGGCTGATGAAACTGGTATACCCAGAAAAAAACCACCGACCTGTCGCAAGTTATTATTGTGTATCGACCTGATCAGTTTACTTGTTTATCTAGGTTTATTTTTGTTGTAGATATAATATAAGTAATTGTGTTTATTATTTTGTATCAATCTGATCAGTTTTCTTGTTTATCTAGGTCTATTTTATTGTAGATATAATTTAAGTAATTGTGTTTATTATAATGTATCAATCTGATCAGTTTACTTGTTTATCTAGGTTTATTTTATTTTAGATATAATATAAGTAATTGTGTTTATTATATTGTATCAATCTGATCAGTTTTCTTGTTTATCTAGGTCTATTTTATTGTAGATATAATTTAAGTAATATTGTGCTTATTATATTGTATCAACCTGATCAGGTTACTTGTTTATCTAGGTCTATTTTATTGTAGATATAATTTATGTAATTGTGTTTATTATATTGTATCAATCTGATGAGTTTACTTGTTTATCTAGGTCTATTTTATTGTAGATATAATTTAAGTAATATTGTATTTATTATATTGTATCAACCTGATCAGCTTTCTTATTTATCTAGGTCTATTTTATTGTAGATATAATTTAAGTAATTGTGTTTATTATATTGTATCAATCAGATCAATTTACTTGTTTATCTAGGTCTATTTTATTGTAGATATAATTTAAGTAATTGTGTTTATTATATTGTATCAATCTGATCAGTTTGCTTGTTTATCTAGGTCTATTTTTATTGTAGATATAATTTAAGTAATATTGTGTGTCTATTATATTGTATCAACCTGATCAGTTTATTTCTTTATCTAGGTCTATTTTATTGTAGATATAATTTATGTAATTGTGTTTTTATTATATTGTATCAAAATGATCAGTTTACTTGTTGATCTAGGTCTATTTTGTTGTAGATATAATCTAAGTAATTGTGTTTATTATATTGTATCAATCTGATCAGTTGTAGATATAATTTAAGTAATATTGTGTTTATTATATTGCATCAACCTGATCAGTTTACTTGTTTATCTAGGTCTATTTTATTGTAGATATAATTTAAGTAATTGTGTTTATTATATTGTATCGACCTGATCAGTTTACCTGTTTATCTATGTCTATTTCTATTGTAGATATAATTGAATAAATTGTTTGCATTATATTGTATCAATCTGATCAGTTTACTTGTTTATCTAGGTCTATTTTATTGTAGATATAATTTAAGTAATTGTGTTTATTATATTGTTTCGACCTGATCAGTTTACTCGTTTATATAGGTCTATTTTATTGTAGATATAATTTAAGTAATTGTGTTTATTATATTGTATCGACCTGATCAGTGTACTTGTTTATCTAGGTCTATGTTATTGTAGATATAATCTAAGTAATTGTGTTTATTATATTGTATCAATCTGATCAGTTTACTTGTTTATCTAGGTCTATTATATTGTAGATATAATTTATGTAATTGTGTTTATTATATTGTATCAACCTGATCAGATTACTTGTTTATCTAGGTCTGTGTTATTGCAGATATAATATAAGTAATTGTGTTTATTATATTGCATCAATCTGATCAGTTTACTTGTTCATCTAGGTCTATTCTATTGTAGATATAACATAAGTAATTGTGTTTATTATATTGTATCAATCTGATCAGGCTACTTGTTTATCTAGGTCTATTTTATTGTAGATATAATTTAAATAATTGTGTTTATTATATTGTAACAACCTGATCAGCGTACTTGTTTATCTAGGTCTATTTTATTGTAGATATAATTTACGTAATTGTGTTTATTATATTGTATCAATCTGATCAGTTTACTTGTTTATCTAGGTCTATTTTATTGTAGATATAATTTATGTAATTGTGTTTATTATATTGTATCAACCTGATCAGTTTACCTGTTTATCTATGTCTGTGTTATTGCAGATATAATTTAAGTAATTGTGTTTATTATATTGCATTAGTCTTATCAGTTTACTTATTCATCTAGGTCTATTCTATTGTAGATATAATTTAAGTAATTGTGTTTATTGTATTGTATCAATCTGATCAGGCAACTTGTTTATCTAGGTATATTTTATTGTAGATATAATTTAAGTAATTCTGTTTATTGTAATGTATCAACCTGATCAGTTTACTTGTTTATCTAGGTCTATTTTATTGTAGATATAACATAAGTAATTGTGTGTATTATATTGTATCAATCAGATCAGTTTACTTGTTTATTTAGGTCTATTTTATTGTAGATATAATTAAAGTAATTGTGTTTATCATATTGTATCAATCTGATCAGTTTACTTGTTGTTCTAGGTCTATTGTATTGTAGATATAATTTAAGTAATTGTGTTTATTATATTGTATCAACCTGATCAGCTATTTGTTTATATAGGTCTATTTTATTGTAGATTTAATTTAAGTAATATTGTGTTTATTATATTGTATCAACCTGATCAGTTTACTTGTTTATCTAGGTCTTTTTCTATTGTAAATATAATTTTATTTGCAAATACTCATATGTTTTATCCTTAAAGAGGGAGAGGCGTTAAGGGGCAACATTGTCCCCACATTATATTAAAAAATAATACTCGACATAGAATAAAAACAATTTACTAATTTGATTGTTAGATAAACAAATTTTCAAAAAATATAACTTTCCGTGAAATTGGGTGCGCTATGACGTCATAATGACATCATCATTAGACGGATAATGCTAAAAATGGACTACAAACGACATATTTAATGTACATTTTAGCTATTTTATGTACCTCCACAGTCTTCCACCAACACCAAATTGAGCAGCTGTTTTGAGCATAGAGGGTTAATGATTATATCAAAATATTTTGTTGGAGGAGGATTGTGGAGGTTGTTGAATATTAATTTATTTATAACTTCAGCCAGACCCTTAAAATCAATATTTTCACTCTTCTGATTGTATATATGAGACCATTATATACACAATCTGTACATTTCATGATTCATTTCAAGTAATGAAATTCATCAGTAAATAACTTATGTTTTTGTAAATAATTGTATTTATTTGAAATACAGTCTGTGTACATTGAACCCAAGAGAAAAACTCAGTGCATGCAATCCGGCGTCAATGCCATAAAAAAACTGGGGACTATAAGTGCCATATATGGCCCCATATTTAATGAATCATTATCTTAGAAAATACTTGATTAAAATTTGATGTATTATAGACGAGATCATACTTTTGATGTTAAAACTTGTTTCCAACAAATCGATACGTATTTGACGTCATTGTGACGTCATGAACGTTATTTGTTTTCTGTATTTCGTGGAATTTTGCCCGCGATATTTGGACGGTTTTCGAAGAAATTAAGCACCTTCGCAGTCGTGCACCAGAAAAATATTTTACCAGATTATTAGAATAAATAAAACACAAATACTGTTAAAGTATTTTTTGGTTTCACAATCTTTCTTGAAAAACGACGGGAAAATGTTCAAATATTCCAAGCGTTTTGATATTTGAGAAGCAATCTTTGCCGTAAAAAACGATGGTATGTCGGCACGTAACAGTTATATACAAATGTAAGATAAAAATAAAATAAGCACCACTTCATCCAAAATAGTTTTTTTTTCATAAGCCCCCAATTATTGATTATATATTTTCTTCCGGGATACTGAAATAGTTATTACTACAGGGATTTGGAGGTAGCCGTTTAATGGTCTATCGATGCTACTTCTAAAATGAAGCAAAATAGTTTGATCCAAAAGGAGTAGATATTTTTTGTGCACAATCCAACAGATAGCTCTCACATTATGACCCAAAGGTGTTTTATGTTATGCACTACATACACAAACGTTTGATCCATCATTTGTTCATTGGAGGTTAGGTGTTTAACACCACTTTCAAAAATATTTCATTTATAACTTTTGTGGCGGAAATTGGAGTACCCAGAGAAATCCACAGACCTGTCCCAAGTCACTGACAAACTTTATCACATAATGTTTTATCGAGTACACCTCGCCATGAATGGGGTTCAAACTCACAACTTAAGTGGTGATAAGCAATGATTGCACAGGTAGTTGTAAATTCAAGAACCATACGACCACGACGGCTCAAGTTCAGTTAAGATGAAAGGTAGTTGTTTTATTGATATTGATGGAATTTATGATTATCACTGTTTATAAACGTTCTTTTCATATCAATCAATGAAAAGAATTGGCTTGCTGAAAGTATGTTTTTTGTTGTGGTTCATTGGATGGAATTTGTATCTCATGTGAAGTTCCGTCAATTGCAGACACAACGTTAGGCATATCAGAACAATACATTTTCTTTTGCCATCGGACTGGGATGGTTGGCCACTGAATTCACATAACATTTTGCGCCCAAATTAAACTTTTAACTTCTATCAATTCCATTCTATTAAATCAACCTCCAATGGACAAATGATGGATCAAAAGTTTGTGTATGTAGTGCATTGAAAATGCGTTCTGTCATGTGCATAAGTTATTGTTTGCATGATTGACAGACAATATTCATCATATTGTTTTCTAGCTTCTGAACTGTCGATCGAGAAAAAAAAAATATTCTAGACAGGCAGCAAATAGCCAGTCAATGGGGTTTGCAATTAATATTTCGCATGCACAATAGCAACCCCACACCACAAGGTATGGTAAATAGAAATATTCTTCTGTGGTTTAAATGCGTATTAACTGCATTACATTTAAACTGTATGATTCTGTTTGATAAAGTCCTTTAACTAGAACAGGAACAAAATGTTCACTTGAGTGAAATAGTATTGTAATAAAAGATCGTGAACGTGATGTACAAGTATTAAAGAATGTCCAGGTATATTTTAAATGAGGTTGAAACAAGTCACCATTTGATATTAATTCGGTTGTATTTCATTTTGACGATTCTAATTACGGAAGACGATCACAACCATATTGTTTTTGATTGGATTAAAATTATAGCTGTATAATAATGTATCATATCCTGTTATTATTAGAATCCTAACATGACTGCGAATTTGACATAAATAAAATAACAAATGGCTTTCACTAGGAAAACGCCAACTTTAAGTGAAAGGGACACCAGACAGCTATGAGGAACGAATTTAATACATCCCTTAGCGCGGGATGTAAAGGACACACTCCTTTCACGGAGAAGACAACTTTCAGCATATTCTGATAGCAACAGTTTATTAGGAGTGTTGTTGTTGGTTTGTCACAAAGCAAAATAATATCTACCATCTCCTCTTTTTCTAGTGACAATTAAAACAATCATACATAGACTCATGGCAGCGACACACATTTTACCTACACGATTAATCATATGGTTGTAAACTTGTTCTCATCATAAATATATATGAAATACTTGATTGTAAAACAATTATCTATCGACAACCACTTTCTATGGGATATCTGATTCCAAGGCTTGTTATCAGTTTATCAAGAAAACAAAAATAATTCTCACAGGGTCCTTGCTAAAATCGTTACACATTAAACATTTTGCTTCACACCATTTCCCAAAATATTTCCATATTATAAAAAAGCGGTTTTTAAATATTGGACATTTTTTTTTATAGATTTGTGATGGTTGTCTGTAAAAATGTACTGGAATATATCATCGCATTGGTTGTCGTTAAGAATAAAGCACGGTTAAAAAAGCGTTTAAAAAAAATTAAAATATGACAAAGTTCTATTGTCCAAATAAATCTATCTATTACTTCTTTAAGATTAATACCAAAATTTCGACCAGTTTTCGACGATCAATGTTAATAAGTTTCTGAATTGATGCCCCAGGGACGGATCCAGGGGGCGCGCGCTCGCCCCCCCCCCCCCCCCCCCCCCATAAAATTGGAAAAAATATAATTTTTTGGCGTAAAATCGTGATTTTTCACACGAAATACCCCAAACAAAATTTAAGTTCGTCCCTCCCCCGCCCCCCTCCCTAGCTTGAAATCCTGGATCCGCCCATGATATTAACCTCAATATGTACATTATCAATGTCATAACAGACGATGAATCCAAAATTAGTCTGTATGAGATTTAAGGTGACGAAAAAATGAATTACGAAAAACTACAATTTGAACGTGAAATAATAGATGTGGTACGTAGTTCTTATACCGGGTATTTAAAGATGACATTTTTAGATCAGATTTCATGAGATTATTCATGCAATTTTAGCATCATAATATAACCTCTGACAAATTAACGGATCAAAATAATGAGAAATTTTATCACGTGAAACAAACCGTCGAAAACAGGAGACCGTCGAAAATGGGTGACGTTGTGACATTACTATTCGTTCACTTTAATTTCATAATACAGTTTCGGAACGTGTTTTTATTCCTGAAATCAATCCACATTGCATATTATTTCAAATTTATGTTGTGTTTATTGAGTTTTATTATGCTTTGTTTTTGTTTTTGTTTTTTAATGATATGCATTATAATACAATGATACGTACGTATAATGAAACAAATGACGTTCACTGCTTTTCATTACCTGAATTTGTCGATCCGCTGTGAGGAATTAGATACACATATTAACTAACTGTATTTATTTCTGAAAAGCACATATTGTGAATACATTTTGGAGAAAATGTTATCGACATCTGAGGTGGGGCCGATTTTGGCCCTTATAGCTCCCAGTCCTTTAAACAGATATCCCTTGTTCTATCAACAATCAATCCAAGCATGGACAACATTTTTACAATGTGTACAAAAGATGGAAACCAAAACAGATATCTTGCATGTTAGATTATTTGGGAATTGTAATATAACCTTCCAAAATAAACCTTTAGTATTTTCTTCATTTTTAAGAAGTAATATAAAAACTATTCAAGACATATGGGATGAAAACTCAAAACAATTCATCGATTGTGATTTATTATATTCTAAGCTGATAAACAGGAGAAATTGTATCTCAGAATACTCAAAAATTAAGAAATGTATTCCAAAAGACTACTTAAAGTTCTTAAAAAATGAAAATAATGATATAGAAAACAAAACTAAAAGTAGAAATAAAATGAAATTGTTAAATAATTTAAAACTTACAGATATTAGAGGCAAAAATATTAATACAAAAGACGTGAAGATTAAAATTATACAAAAAATATTGAATACAAAATCAATACCAAAATGTCAAGATAAATGGAATAATGTTTATAATGAAGAATTTCACTGGCCCAAAATTTGGAATAATCTAAAAAGACTGGGCATCAGTAATAAAATTAAAGAATTCCAATGGAAATGCAGCCATAACATTATTTACACCGAAAGTAGACTTAGAAAAATGAACCTATCCAATGGAAGATGTCACCTTTGTAAAGAATCGAACATTCAAGAAGATCTCCAACATTTGTTTTTTAAATGCATTATATCTAACCGATTCATATCAAACATCACAATTTTAATACACATTTTAAATGTGGGAACTGTTAACTTAAAAGAGAAAAATATGATGTTTGGGTTCAATATGGAGGGTAAACATGAACTTCTATTAAATACATTAATTTTTATATCTAAGTGGTCCATTTGGAAGGCAAGAAACAAAGCTAAATATGACAAAATTCATATCAATCAAAATGTACTTTGTAATATATGGAAACAGACTTTAAAATCTGAACTAAAAATTTGTTAACGGCCAATTGTAATGATACAATAGATAAAGCCAAATATTGACAATTCTATCAGTGATTAGTAAGTAGTTATAATATATGAGTACAATGCATGTATGTAAATGTTATAACAAATTATGTTGAAGCTATCATAAAATGCCGATATAGATTGACTTACATGTTGATTCTATTATTGATAAATTTAGTTGCATTTTTGAAATGGGATCATGTGGACTCTAATAAATATCTTATTAACCCTGGATAAGAGATCTATTGTAAAACAGAGAACCTTAGATTATTTTTGCTTACCTGGGCATCTAAGGTGTTTTGTTAACAAGCGAGTCAAACAATAAAGTATTATGTTATTAAAAAAAATATATATATAATTTTAGTAATTGTGTTTATTATATTGTATCAATCTGATCAGTTTACTTGTTTATCTAGGTGTGTTTTATTGTAGACATAATATAGGTAATTGTTTTTATTATATTGTATCAACCTGATCAACTTACTTGTTTATCTAGGTCTATTTTATACAATTATTGACTTTTAATGAGGTCTACTGATGACTATGCGGACCTGGTCAATGATTTATTGACTGAGGCCAACGGCCGAGGTTAATCAATCATTGACCAGGTTCGCATGGTCATGAGTAGACTGTAATTAAAAGTCAATAACTGCTTTATTAAATAATAAGGAATTTTTAAAACTTTTCAACAGTATATTCAACAAAATAGGCTATAATTGTTTTATCATTTTACAATGTTATTATTAAAATATTAAAATTTTGAAATTTTATGAAAACTTTGAAATTTTTAGAAAATTTATAATTTTTTTGAAAATGTTGACCTTTTTTGCGATTTGATTGGCCGATTGGAAGTAAAATCTCGTCTCTGGTTGGACAACGTTGAAACCCCGAATAGACCCCCCCCCCCCCCCGAGGCTCTCGCGAGGTGAACTCACTCTGAGGTACAACCAAGAAAGTACAGTGAAAAGCAAAATTCCTTATCATTTAATAATATTGTAGTTATCATATAAGTAATTATGTTTATTATATTGTATCTGATGACTTGACCTGTTTTCAGATAAATATTCTGTTGGTTGTGTCATATTCGGATGATAATGTATTTGGTATGAAGCTAACACCAATATCTGGAGACCTCAGTCTTGAAAGTTTATTATTAAAGACACCATCCTTTACAGAATTATGGAAAACGAATGTTAATATCTCAATCGACCCTAGTCACCATCATCTGATAAAGTAAGTAACGTGCCTGGTTATATGGCAGTTCTTTACTAATAAAATGAAAAACATAAAATACCACAATATCGGAAGAGTTCCAGATTTATATTTCCTCAATACGTTAAAGGGACCATTGTGGCCGTGATCGTATGGTAGTTGTATTTACAACTACCTATGCAATCAGTGCCTATCACCACTGATGTTGTGAGTTCGCATCTCGATCAGGACGAGGGGTACAACATTTTGCGATCATGTTTGTCAGTGACTTGCGACAGGTCGGTGGGTTTCTCCTGGGCCTCCGGTTTCCTCCATCAATAAAGCTGACCGCCAAGATATAATTGAAATATTGTTGAAAGTAGCGTTAAGCACCATCAAACACACATCAAACAAACAATCAATAAGTTAATTACTATTGAAACTAAGGTTTTCTTCCTCATATATAGGCACTATGATATCATTGCTCCGAACGACTCTTAAATTATTTGGTTTTACAGCCCCTCGACTCTGAACATATCCTCGTGTGTCCACTTTTCGTCGACCTAAGCATTATCGTGGAAATAACAATAAAATCAATAAATAAAATAAAATTTTGAATTGCTTACCTTTAACACTGATATCTCATCCTTTTATCCATATATCCTCAGAAAAATGCATGCTCAATTTAATACAATAATAAAGATAATAGTGAAGCCGTATAAACAAAATTAGGGGACCGGAAGAGTCCACTTTTCGTGGGTATGTTTCAAACGGTTCTTTAAGTCAAGGAAATCACAAAAACTGTTCCAACTTTATCAATCTGTTTTATAACTTTATATTAATGATTAATTTTCATTTCAAGCTTAAACTTCAATGCAAAAAATAATAAATTTCAAACAAACATTTAACCTGCAAAATGAAAAAAAAAAATGTAAAAGATTAGTTTAATTTGGTTATTCCCGGCCAATTAAAATATTTTTTTCATAAATTTTTGGAAATTGTTCATAAATATACACAAAAATTAATAAATTCATACTTTTATTACATTAATGCAACTCATTATTGTTCTAAATCATCAAGAGTAATCATTGGTCAAACTCATTTAGAAAAATAAAACATGAGTATGTTACTTATGTAACCATCATTCAATTTTTCTCCATTTTCAATTCGCAGTGCTAAGCTTACAACAATTAATAAAATATCAACAATTCTTACAACAGCATTGGCATCAAAGTTGTATGACGTCATACAGTGACTAAAAATACGCACGCGCGCTGACAGATGTAAACATTGGAATTCTGACTGCAGAAAGTTGATTTCTGGACGATTGAACATAGGCAAAATTTGGTAATAGTAAAATTTGCTAAAAAAATCATAGTTGTGATGCAATTATAAGTAAATTTACCTGTTTTGACCGCATATTGTACAGCAAATGTAAATAAACACCAGCGACGTTCCACTTCCTAGTTACAGCTAAAACTATCGTAAATGTGACGTCACGATCGAATTCTCGAGACTTCCGGAAAATCCACGAAAAGAGAACCCCCACGAAAACTGGACCTTGCACTATACCTGATTAACGTCTATTCCAGAAATGTGTTGTATAGACTAAATCTACGTTTTTGTCTTAAAATTGTAGAAAAAGAAAAATTCAGTACCCCTAACACACGAATGCATTGTACTCACTCTCCTGGCATGGTACAGACACTTCAATAAAAAGTCGCGGATGTAAGTTAGTTTTATAGGCCGAAGCCTAATTCCTACATTTCATAACCTGTCTAATTCAATATTAGCAGACATTTAAATCAATGAAAACATATCACATGGTGGACGGTTTTTCGTTTTGTATTTTACTTGTGTCGATCGCTTGTTTTTGTTGTTGAAATGTTTTTGATAAATTGATTTGTTTTTAACCAGATATTGTATTAACATTAAAGTTCGGACCCATTTCCAGTTGTAAGTCCTTTCTGTAAAAGCAACATGCTTCGTTCATGCACATCACGAATTGGAGTGTCTCTGCAAACAATATATGCATTGCTCAGACATGTACCCTATCGAAATTCTACTCATATACAATATATATTTCGTTCAGACGTATCACCAATTGTAGTCCTATTCCATACAATATACATTTTGTTCAGGCGTATCACCAATTGTAGCCCTATTGTCTACCATATATGTTTCGCTTAGACGTATTACCAATTGTAGTCCTATTGTATACAATAAACTATTTCGTTCAGATGTATCTCTTATTGTAATCCTTCTTGTATGCAAATTGTACTTCATTCAGACATATCTACAATAGTAGCCCTCCTTGCATGCCAAATATTCTTCTTCGTTCAGACGTATCTCCAATTGTAGTGCTCTTCTTATGGAAATGTTACTTCGTTCAGACATTTCTGCAATTGTATGTCCACTTTGCATACAATATATACTTTGCTCAAACAATTTCTGCAATAGTAGTCCTCCTTGTATGCCAACTATTCTTCGTTCATACGTATCTCAATTTGTAGTGCGGGACCATCGTGGTCGTGCTTGTATGGTTGTTGGATTTACAACTACCTATGCCTATCTCCACTGATGATATGAGTTCGAATCACGATCAGGACGAGGTGTACAACCTTATGTGATGCAGTTTTTCAGTGACTTGCGACAGATCGGGGGTATATCGGGTCCTTCGGTTTCCTCCAGCAATACAGCTGAAATATTATTGAAAGTGGCGTTAAACACCATCAAGCAAACAACAATAGTTAATAGCCCTCCTTGTGTACTTTATATGCAGCCTCATACTCAGATCCCGTCCATTCCTTTTTAATGACATATCACCGGATTGTTAGCAAGAGTAGCACGACGGGTGCTATCAGTAGAGCAGGAACTGCGTACACCTCCAGAGCATATGGATTCACATTGGCATTTCAGTTAGGTTCGCGTTGTTCAATTCTATGTTTCCTTCATACTCTTTTGTTTACCATTTTTTTTTATCTTTTTCCATTGCATTATCTGTTTCTTAAATATCAGCATATATTCAATAATTCAACTACACAACTACCATTTCAAAGAAAATAAATATCAATGCTTGATAAGACGGAAATTATACTACCATTAATATAACGCTTACGAAAATGAAGATTATGTCGCTAAAACGTTGACGAACTGTAATAAGAACTCATAAAGCTTAAAACAATGAAGAACTTTAATTTCTTATTACTGGAGGTAGCTATATAGTTAATACATACCATTAAGCCTTTCAAAATTATATAATTACTTCTTCAGCACGGATAACTTTGAATTTATTTGGTTTAATTCTGCAAAGACTGTTATGTATGCTGGAATGTATTACAACCCAGTTGATCCAAATTCTCCTAAATTCTCGTTCAGTATGAAAGGCGTCAATTATACAGGTAAGTATATCATAATAATATAATAAAGGTCTTTTTCGGTAAAAAGCTCATTAGAGCTTATGTTGTACTGTTTTATTATGTGCCGAATCAAAATAAAGTTTTCTTACACATAAATGTTTTATAGTACTTGACTTTCTGATTCTCAAAATGTATCGTTTCTAGGTTTTTCTTTGCATTCTATTTTCAATTAAGAAGCTATTTCCAGTCTGTCAATTGCATCATGTGGAAACTAATGTTCTCCTGATTTAAAAAAAACATGTATGGCTTCAAGAGACTTTTTTCACTTCCGGGTATTACGAATATCACTTCCGGACAGGAAAACAGTACCATTTGATAATTCTTAGTATTCTGGTTCCAAATATATATGGCTGCTATCCACTGTTTTGAATCAAAAGTAAACTTCCGGTTCCATGACCTTTGACCTTGTTTGTAGTTTGGTGAGCGTGTACCTTACAGCTTAGGTTTCGTACAGAGGATGCAAACCATCATCTTATGAAAACTAACTTACTCTTTCCATACTGCAAGTCTAAATTGGCAACCTTAAGTTACAATTACCATATAAAACGATACTTGGTTCGTCTTTACCTTCAGTTGTTTGTATGAGTACTCATGTCTTATTTACGTTATATGTGTTTGTTTGTGCATAGTGGTATCCAACACATATTGTGCTGTGCTTTTGTTTTGTTTTTCTTCGTCTTGTGTACCTCATGTTGCCAGTTTATCTGGACGGTCTATTTTTGATTGCCACTTCGGTATTCTCTAACGTAATGTGCCATCTTCACAAGCTTAAGCACATGTCTTATGTCTATCATATCCTAGATTCTCATTACGAGACAAGGTAAGCTTCGACTATTGCAGCTATATTTTTATATAGCTAGAAATAAGACTGAAAGATTGATGCTGCAGTGTATCAATGGTGTGAGTTCAAATCCCGTCGAGGGAGAGCAAAAAAGAAATTGGCGGCTCAAGAATCTAATTCTTACACTGTTTGGTCAAATTTTCAGACATATGCATATATGTGTTTGTGACGGAGAATAAATATATTATGCACAAAGTTCAAGATTAAGACTCGTCGTTCTTTTCAAGAAAACTGCTCATCCAGTGTTATGTAAGGGTTGATTCTCTACTAACATGTGGAAACCACTTGGTATGCTGTGGATAATGTGTTGATGATAACGAAACACAGTATTGATATTTCTGTTTACTACCATTTTGGTACAACTGCGTTCATCCACGGTTTTTAGTGGGGTTCGTGTAACTCAATCTTTAATTTTATGTGTATGTTTTGTAGATCGGTGTTTGTCCTTTCGTCTTTTTTTCTTTTTGCCATAGACATAAAACTAAGCAACGAGTAACACGAACCCCACTAAAAACTAGTTTTATTGGCCCAAATCTCCCCTCTTAGTGAAATAATTCATGCAAATAACTCATTTTACTTTCAGCTGGAGGTAATTCTTCTCATGTACTGTCTGACGGTGATGTGAAGTATTTGAAAATGCAATTTACCATACATAGTAAGTTTACTGATAAAACAACAGGTCTCCATCCATAGAAATATATGTCTTTCTCTTAATCATTATTTAGAATAAAAACAGAGATGCACACGGCACGTGTCTAGAATAAGAAGAGTTTGAAGATATCAAAGGGATGTAATCAAAATCCGTAGATCGAAGAACAGACAAAACAATGGCCAAAAGAAAAAGGGCAAAAGAACAAACAGCGATCTACAAAGCATACACATAAAACTAAAGATCGAGTAGCACGAATCCCACTAAAAACCGAGGTGAACTCAGGTGCTCCGGAAGCGTAAATAGTTTTTGCTCCACTAGTGACACACGTCGTGGTATATCTAGTTACAAACCCAGTGATAAGTAATAATCTTCATCAAGTATGGTGGTCTTAAGTATTTTCGATAGGTTAATAGGAAATATTTTTTTCCTGTGTATTTGATATTCATCTATAGTGTATCTCAGGGCAATAACTGCCAACTCGTTTTAATATTTACATATAAATATCCCGATGTTTTACTTTGTTTGTTTACAATCCATACTTTTCTGAGTTTGACGTGATTTGTGTTTTACACAAGAACGCCAGGAGAAATCGATAACTCCTTTAGAGCCTCAAAATGTATTACGCCCATCACGGTCATATGATCAACATTTTACCAACACTCTGCATATGATATATAGCTAGTCAGTTCCCAGAGTTAAATATAATCAATATACTTTATGCAAATTAAAAGTTCTAGCGAAATGGCTGAAAATATGCAGGGTTATGATAAAAAGAGTACTTATTTTCTTAGAAGGCATTGTTTGTAAACATTTATTGGTTTTGGTCTTCCTTTGTCAATCTACTTTCACCTTAGGAAATATATACCGGAAGTGTAGCCGCGCATGAATTGCAGGTGCAAATAAAAATAGCTATCGAAATTACCTTCCGAGGCCATAAGCTCATATCGAAAGATTGGAAAGCCAAATAATTTAATTTTTTGGGAGCAATAAAACCAAAGGGCCTAAACAGGATATCCAAAATCGCCTAAGGTCACCTATGCCTGAGGGAGAAGAACCTTTCACCTCTAAAGTTATTAGTTCGAATCTCTCTCATGGCGAAGAGTACTCGATACAACATTATGTGATAAAGTTTGTCAGTGACTTGTGACGTGTCGGTGGTTTTCTCAGGGTACGCCGGTTCCCTCCATCAAAAAATCTGACCGCCACGATATAGTTAAAATATTGTTGAAAGTGGTGATAAACACCATAAGACAAACCTACCATAAATCAAGTAAAATATATTAGCCAGACAAGTAACCAAGTGGTATGTCAATTAAGAAGATATCTCTTAGTAACATTGATAAGCCCGATACAAAGCCAACTATTCTACTAAAATTAGCTATTTAATCAAGTTTGAAGATACCAAAACGATAGTAAGAAATTGTAAATTGAGGAAGGACCGATATTACAGTGATCAATAGAAAAAAAATGAAGACGAAAGTAAAACAAAGAAGAAAGTAAACAACGGTCCACAAAAAACTATATAGAAACTAAAAAATGAATACAACAAGAATCTATGAAAACCAAAAACTCGTGTACTTCAATATAGCACGTGGCATTCCTCGTTTTACTCATGGTGATGCCGGTCATAAACCATTCTTATGGATAAGCGATGAACAGAGAAAGTCGCGTATTTGTTTTAGGGCCGTCGTAGTCGTATTCGTATAGTAGTTGGATTAACTATTACCTCTGCAATCAGTGCCTATTGCCACTAACTTTTTGAGTTCATAACCCACTAAGGCGGGGTGAACTCGATACAACGCTATGTGATAAAGTTTTCAGTGACTTGTGACAGGTCGGTGGTTTTCTCCGGGTTCTCCGATTTCCTCCACCAATAAAACTGACCGCCACGATGTAACTGAACTATTGTTGAGAAAGTGGCGCTAAACACCATCAAACAAACAAACAACAACATTATATTACAGAAGGTTGTTATCGCTTATATTGTTGCATGTTTTGATTGGTGATAGTGTTGGAGGTTATCATTTGTGATATTTTTAACTGTTTTCCTTGTTGTTATTGCTAGGATGAGATTGTCATTGCTGAAATTTGCGATGCTTTAAATTGTTGAAGGTTGTCAACGCCGATATTGTTCGGGGTTGTCATTTGTGATATTATTGAATTTTAAGATTGTATTTTTGTCTAACTAAAGATACCTGCACTGATATAATAGATGACAGCACACCTCAAAACTGTCCAGGTGAGTTAATGAAATAAAAAGAAAAATACCAAACTGCCGGCCTAGTTCCAAAATCAACTAAGAATCATAAAACATGCAAAATCAATATCCTTTAAGACACATAGATATGAACCTTCACTTTCCATGCTTGATGCAGGTATTTAGTGAAAGCAACATCTATTATACTATGATCGTAAAAAAAAGTCTAAACAGTAATGGTCAACAGTTTCACCAATATCAACAAAACGAACAATCACCTCTCGCCTTAACTCGCTAAACACACAAAAAGAAATGACGATGCCATATGAAGTAAGGAAACCCAGGTCATGTCTTGGGTAAGACAAATATATTGTACATACCGGTATTAAAAATTTAGGCTGCTATCGGTCCAATCAGATTCAGCTACAGTATTTGCTGCAATTGAATGGCTGACTAATTGTAGCCACAAATTCCAATCAGTGTCTATCACCACTAACGTTGTGAGTTCGAACCCCGCTCAGGCGAGGTACAATATTATGTGATACAGTTTATCAGTGACTTGCGACAGGTCGATGGTTTTCTCCGGGTACTCGGGTTTCCTTCACCAATAAAACTGATCGCCACGATAATACTGAAATATTGTTGAAAGTGGCGTTAAACACCATGACCATAACCACAAAAATAACCCATAAACTCCATCACACGGTTAATGCATTTTTGTCAGATCCTATTGTGACTATACAAAGGTCAGACTGACAGGTGTTGTTGATCTGTAAGATCACAGAAGACCACCAGTAGAACAGTCACATATCATTAAAGCTGACATTAGGAGTACATTATGTTTCAAGTGATACAAAGTACTAGACACCTATTTTGTAAAACAATAAGCTACCTCATGTTTATGAATTTGATCGTGGAAGTCCTTATAATACATTAATTAATTGGCTATAATTTGTTGTGCATAGAAAATGAATGGATATATACTATTGTGCATAGAAAATGAATGGCTATGCACAATTGTGCATGGAAAATGACTGGCTATTAACTATTGTGCATAGAAAATGGCTGGCCATGAACTGCTGTGCATAGAAAATGACTGGCTATGATTGTTTGTACATTCCAAATCAATGGATATAATGGATATAATTGTGTTTGCATAGTAAATGACTGGCTAGAATATGTTGTACATATACAAAAATAACTGATTACAATCTGTTGTTCATACAAAAAAATGACTGGCTAACATCTGTTGTTCATGCACAAAAAATACTGGCTAAACTCTGTTGTTCATGCAAAACAATGACTGGCTAAAATATGTTGTTCATGCAAAACAATGACTGACTAGAATCTGTTGTTCATACAAATAAAATGACTGGCTAAAATATGTTGTTCATACAAAAAAAGAATAACTGGTAAAAATCTGTTGTTCATACACAAAAATGACTGGCTAAAACATATTGTTCATGCAAAGCAAAATGACTGGCTAAAATCTGTTGATCATACAAAAAAAAACGTCTGGCTAAGATCTGTTGTTCATGCACACAAATGACTGGCTAAAATATATTGTTCATGAATAAACAATGACTGACTAAATTATGTTGTTCATACAAAACAATGACTGGGCAAAATTTGTTGTTCATGCAAAAAAAAAATGACTGGCTAAAATCTGTTGTTCATACAACAAAATGACTAGCTACTATCTGTTGTTCATGCCAAAAAATGACTGGCTAGAATCTGTTGTTCATACAAAACAATGACTGGCTAAATCAAATATGTTGTTCATACAAAAAAAATTACTGGCTAGAATCTGTTGTTCATACAAAAAAAATTACTGGCTAGAATCTGTTGTTCAAGCAAAAAAATGACTTGCTTAAATCTGTTGTTCATACAAAAACAGTTACTGGTTACAATCTGTTGTTCATATACAAAAAAAAATGGCTGGCTAGAATCTGTTGTTTATGCAAAAAAATATGTTGTTCATACAAAAACAACTACTGGCTACAATCTGTTGTTCATACAAAACAGTGACTGACAAGAATCTGATGTAGACAGCAAACGACAGGCTAGAATATGTTATGCATAGACAATGACTGGCTGGAATCTGTTGTTCATGGAAATACATGTATTGTATTTCTACCATAGGTCCAGATGTTAGTATACAAGTAAATGAAACGGACATCCCTGCTGGAAGTCAGGCTGCCATATCATGCACCATGGTGTCTCCTCTAGGAATATTATCAGTAAATTGGACTCTTAATGACACTAACATTGACTTAAGCAAAGCAAAATATGAAGGCATGCTCCTTGGTACACACACTCTAAAAATAAAGGATTTTCAATCGGATGATTCCGGCAGATATAGATGTATTGCTGCAACTGCTATGGGAACAGGCCAAAGTCAGGAAAGACAGATTCAAATGATTGGTATGTGTTGATGTGGAATACATATTGTTACAAATATTTTGTAAATTGGCACTCCATATGATGCATAATATATGCATGCATAAAATAACGGCAGTTTTGAAGGTCGAGACAGACATTATCATTAGTATCGCAGCGAGTCCGCTATATTTTTACTCTTTAGGGTAATAAGACACTTTGGATGCTTTACGGAAAATGTGATGATGATTTCAACCCGGTAGACAACCCAAACATGTATAAGGTAGAGGGAGACCAAAGGTTGTCGCCCGGTCTGCAATCTCTGACAACCAGAAATATGTTGAAAATCGGCTTTGTCTGTCCTGTTCCGCAATTGTGTTTTCTGAAGCAAGAAATTATCTTCTACAAAACAAAATATTCAAGTTTTGAACATCTTAGAGTCGCTTCGATATAATAAAACAGTTATTGCCCTCACATGAGGTGAACATCAAGTTGTCAACGCTTACTTGGAAATATATAAACAACATCACGTGTCTGTTCACATACGGATACCTTATGCAATCAGCTATTTATAAGAATGATATTTGGTTCGCTCGATATCGGCACAACTCCGTTCGACTGTATAATATATATAATAAAGACACTTTGAAGGCCGATATCGACATTATTAATAGTATCACAGCAAGTCCGATAGGATACTGATGATAGTATATGTCCAAGCCTTCTAATATGATGTCGACATAATGTGTTTGGTGTCACACTGGTCGATAATTTCAGTCCGTTCATACTGGCAATATCCGCTAGTCAGATCAGCGCAACTATGCATAATTACCGATGAATATATAGAGATTAATACATGATCATTCCCATATCAGCTCGGGTATCATCCCGTGACGCAGGCGAGGTCTGATATGGGTCGAGGGATTATATGGAAAAGGTCATGAATTAATCGTTGGATCATATTCTTCAGACAAATTGTTTTATGAAGCAGATAAACAAAATGAAATAAATACATGTATTTATACCGAAGTTTAATTTTCAAAATGGTATTGTCAAACAAAAGCATTTCTACAGCCATTAATATTAATGGTAACATTTACTATCAAGGCATTTTGAAACATAGAAATATAAATGTGATTCTTTAGTGTCTTATTTTATTTACGGATTCTGATTACCCCTTTGCTATAATCAAACTCTTCTTGATCCCATCATTGGTTGAATGGTTAACGTCCCCGCCTCAAGCACAGGATATCGTGGGCCTTAACTCAATCAGATCAAACCTAAGACAATAAAATTGGCATATGCTGCTTCTCTACTAAGCACATAGTTTCAAGCAGCAACAGCAAATTCTGGTTAGCTCGAAATCAGGATAGTGTGTCCGAGGGAAGCGAGATGTCTACCCGCCGACGGTTGTTACAGTGATCTTTCAATATAAAAATCCACCTAAGCGTGTTGGTCTAGTAAAAAGGAGACAACATTATCATCTCATTAAAATGTAACTTGGTTTTGCCATGATTTAAATAACAAAATGTTCATTTGGCGTTAAACAGCAATCACTCGCTAATTGATAATGATATAAATATAGTCATGGTAACTTGAATATTAGAAGAGTTTGAAGATACCAAAGAGGTAATCAGAATCCGTATCTCGAAGAAGAACAGAAAACACAATGACCAAAAGAAAAAGCACAAAAGGATAAACAACGATCTACAAAACATACACATAAAACTAAAGATCCTGTAACACGAACCCACTTAAAACCGGTGATAAATAATGAATGAGTCATGGTAACTTGGAAATTAGAGACATTACTAACACATTTTTTTTTTTTTTACAAATATTGTGTGCATGATTCTGTTTTATTGTTTATATATGCATATTCGTATGTCGGATTTAAAAGCTCATTAGAGCTTGTGTTGTAATGTTTGATGTTTTCCGACTTTAAATAAAGCTTATTGTATTGTATTGTATTGTACTCAAACAACTGTGAAGTATACAATGTCAATAATAGGAAACAAAGGTTACATACAAAGTAGCGGGAACACAATTAAACTTCACAATCAAGACAAAGAACCATCATACAATTTCCAGTCAACAATAACATATCAAATAAAAGGGAACAGCATACATAACCAACCTTAATTCGGATGACAAACACAACACTAAAACATACAATTCAACAGATCAAAAGTAAAATACAAAACAGAGGGGGCACTATAAAACTTCACAATCAAGATAGCAAACTGCACCATCAGTAAGCCATAACATCTTAAAGGAAATACAGTCAAACCTGTCCACGTGGTCACCTCTATTAAGTTAAACCAGTCCATGTGGTCACATGTATTAAGTCAAACCTGCCCATGTGGTCACCTGTATTAAGTCAAACCTGCCCATGTGGTCACCTCTATTAAGTCAAACCTGTCCATGTGGTCACCTGTATTAAGTCAAACCTGCCCATGGAGTCACCTGTATTAAGTCAAAGCAGCCCATGTGGTCACCTGTATTAAGTCAAACCTGCCCATGTGGTAACATGTATTAAGTCAAAGCTGTCCCCGTGGTCACCTCTATTAAGTAAAACCAGCCCATGTGATCACGTCTATTACATCAAACCAGCCCATGTGGTCACCTGTATTAAGTCAAACCTGTCCATGTGGTTACCTCTATTAAGGAGTCATTCATATTAAGATGTCACTTTTTTCTTGTCCTGTCATAGAAAATTTCACATGAATTGAACCTCTTTTAAGAGGTCACCTATTTTGAAAGACCACTTTTTCTTTATTTCAAAGGTGACCTCTTAAGGCAGGTTGGATTGTGGTATAGAGCATCTCTATTTGAATGGAAAACACAATAATAAAGCATTATATTCTAAATTAGGAATTACAGAAACGTAAAAAACATATCAGAGGGAACTAAATAAAAGTAAATTACAAATGTAGAGGAATGTCACAATCAGGGGTTAGGGTTATGGTGTTTAACGCCACTTTCAATAATATTTCAGTTACATCGTGGCGGTCAGCTTTATTGATGGAGGAAACCAGAGTACCTGGAAAAAACCAACGACCTGTCGCAAGACACTGACAATCTTTATCACATAATGTTGTATCGAGTACATCTCGCCCTGAGTGAGATTCGAACTCACAACGTTACAACGTCACAATCAAGATAGACAACTGCACCACCAGTCAACCATAGCATATTACAACTGAAGCTATATTTAAATACGATTATTAAATGGATGTTAATTAAAGGTGTTCTATTTTAGTGCAACCTATGTGTCCATGTGACTGTGCTTACAAAAAGCGCCTTGACTACTGGGCATCACAAGATGTTCCTAACCACACCATGGCAGAGTGGAGGGAAATCCTGGCACCCGTCTTGGATGAAATTAAGAAAAATCTAACAGTCAATAAAGCTAATTTATCGGCAACTATCAGAAAACTGTCGAGTGCACCGGATGAACGACAATCGTCCAAATCGGTCGGGTTTATTGGAATTGCCTTGATTAGTTTCGTGTGTGCGTCTTTCATATTAATTGATATAACATCGATTCGTAGACACCTCGCTGTTATTCCTGAAATGATTGGCAATGGTAGTGCTATAGAATGATGGTATAATGTGTCAACAATAGGGGGTTATGGTGTTTAAGGTAGAGAAGGACATTATGGGCAAAAAAAAACTAGTCAATGAATTGTTTTGAATTTGATATATATTGTTCTTTGGGATATACCTAATAAAATATCGAAATTTGAGAATAGGTTTCCAGGCTTATTTTAAAAATATTCCATGAAAGAATTACCCCCCTCTGAAGTCCAAAAAAATGTCATTTTTTTTCACTTCTCTGCGTCATTAAGGTACTAAAAAAAAATAGCATATATTTTTTTTTAATTATCTGAGTATAATATGATAAATGAATATTTTGGAATATCTAAGACATAAATTTTTATAATTATTCCATTTTTTTTTTCAAAATGGCTACCCTTTTTTGGCAATATAGTCTGTAACTGGCTTTGGTGAAATCCAACAAAATTAGATTTTAAGGTGGAATAGAAAGAAATTGTGTCAATGAATTTAAAAAATATATCACATTACGTATATCCATGCTACATATCATTAAAAAATAAAGATATGTTTCCAGGCAAAAAAAAAAGTTAGGGGTTTAGAAAGACACCGTGGCATATACCCTTTTTTGTCAATTTCATGAAAAATGTCCACATTTTCACTTTTTTTAATAAGACATTGAATAAATGAAAATAAAACAGGCAAAGATAATGTTTGCAAGGGAAAGCTGTCTACAATTCTTCCAGGGCAGGAAAAGTACATTTTTAGAGCTAATTTTGCACTCTTTAAGGTAGAGACCCACATTTCATACTAAAATAATTTGTCATTGCATTTCCTTAAAACGGGCCAGATTTATTGTTTTTGTGGCAGATTTTAAGGAATTTAATTTAAAAATATAGGTCACCAGACTAATTTTCAAGATATAAAGCATTTAAATCTTTAACTGTTATAATGCATTGTATGTGAAATGTATAAATTCTCCTCAAAATTCTTCAATAGCGAAAAATCCTGTCATTTAAAATAACAAAATTTTTGATATAATATGGTGCATTTTGTTTTATTTTCAGAAGTGTAAGGAAAATCTGGGGTCATAATATTAAAAACTTCAATATTTATCAAAAACATGCAAAACTCATCATATTCTAATATCATTTGAAACATGATTACCTCCCTTGACGAAATGCTTCATATAGCATTTTACACATATAATGTATTATTGACAAGAAATTACTGTATTAAATTTGCATTTCACTTTAATTTGAGAACTTGCACAAATCATATGTAGAAAATTCAAAAAGCAAAATACCTCATAAGAAATACTGCAAGCATAATCAAAAATTATTACCACATTTTATTCAATATTCTTAAAAGTCATGTGACTAGTGTAAGTCTCTACCTTAACGCCACTTTGAATATTATATGAGCTATATCGTGGTGGTCAGTTTAATTGGTGGAGGAAACCGGAGTGCCCGGAGAAAACCCTCATCTGTCGCAAGTTACTGACAAACATTATCACATAAGTTGTATCGAGTACACCTCGTCATGAGCGGGATTCGAACTCACGATATGCAATGATTGCACCGGTATATGTAAATTCTACTGCGATACGATAACGACCACGACGGTAGTTAAATTAAATAAATGGTGGCGAAAATCATAGAACCCGTGGTACCATAGGGTCAGATGATTAGTGTCAGCAAAGGAACCTCCCTTGATGAAACATATATAAACCTTCCGATGTGTTTTACGAAAAGTTTGAAGATACTAAAAGGGTAAGCAATGCAAAAGGACAGAAAAGATCCACAAAACCCCACACAGAAGACTAAAGATAGAGCAACACGAACCCTATTAAAAACCCCGGGGAACTCTTGAACGATAAGTACTCCCTGCTGCACTGGTGACTAAATTTATGAGAGAAAAAAAAGATTAAAATCCATTAAAATCGTAGTTTTGTTCACGTGAAATATTTTCCCGCCATTTGTTCCACATAGTGAACCATTTTGAAGCATACATAATTTTATATAACATTTTGTAATATATTCTAGTCCATTTTTTTTTATTACTATTTCTTTTAAAACAAGGACAAATGTAATGTTGCGTGGATGAGATGATGATTCTTATATGACTTAAGTTAATAATGGTTAATTATATCTGTTATTTCGTAATTAATTAAATTATGCACACTTGTTTCGTCATGACTTATATATGGGTTTCACCAATCGTATGAAATTAATCAGTGTGTGTGTGTGTGTGTGTGTGTGTGTTTGGGGGCTTTATATTGCATGGCTTAAATTCATTTATATGGATGATATATCTTGTTTTATTTGTTATGGTATATGTTTTTATATTCTCTAAAAATCTCTTCAGAGCTTATGTTTGCACTGTTTATAAAATGTCGAATCAAAATAAAACCTTCTTATCTTATCTTATCTTATCTTATCTATAGGTTTTAGGGTTATGATGTTTAACGTCACTTTCAATAATATTCCAGCTATATTGTAGCAGTTAGTTTTATTGGTTGAGGAAACAGGAACACCGGTAGAAAACCACCGAACTGATGCAAGTCACTAACAAACTTTATCATATAGTGTTGTATCGATCACACCTCGCTACGAGCGGGATTCGAAATCACAACTTTAGTTGAGATAGGAACTGATTGCACAGGTAGTTGTGAATCCAACTATCATATGATCAGGGTCACGACGACCACTATCTTATTTACATTATATTATAACTTAGATAAAATAATCAAAATCCATCATTTTTGTTTCATGCACCTTGCCACAAGTACATCTGTACAATTTTGTAATGGGTAATTAGTGTTTCATGTTTTTTTTAACAGTACTTCAATTAAACCGTGGTGGTCAGTTTTATTGAAAACCAGATTACCCTAAAACTCGACGGAAACAACATACCTGTCGCAATGTTTTATAAATTTGAATATATATAATATCGAGGCATGCATGGTAGTTCGCAAGAAAACTTAGATGATGTCAAAAGCCGTAAATCTAAGGACAGACAATCCACTAGTAAAATTTGTCTAATTTCATCTATATTACGGCGACTTATCTCCACAGATTTAAATGTTTTATACTGGATTCCACACTTTTAACTGATTAAGTGCTAGATGACACACAACATATGTTAGTTAAGTCCCCCAAACAAAGCTTGGGAGACTTATTGTTTTTGCTCCGTTTCTTCTTCTTATTATTATTATTCTTCTCTCTTTCTCCTCTTTCTCCTTTCTTTCCGCGGACCATGAACTTGTCCACGGCAGATCTCAGGAACTACTGGACAGAATTTCATGAAACTTTGTGGAGTTATAGATATATGTTTCTAGTTGGTTCTCAAGTTTTCAGCTTTGTGGTAAAAGGGGTCAAAGTCATATTTTGAGGGGTTCAAATGGGGTGGGGGTTACTATAGAATTCTATGGGAAAGTTGAAATTTCGTACATTAATGTTGATAACTTCTAAATGAATAATGATAGAGACATACAATTTGACATAGTGATAGGTCACCATCAGAGAAGCAATTCCGTGTTTTCAAAATTTTCGGGATGTCTGCCATTTTCAAAATGGGTGCCAAAACACGGTGCAAAAAATGGGCTGTAAAAATTCAACATTGCCCGATATCATCAAAATTTGATTTGTGGGTAGATAATGATGTCCCGAATTGATTGCCGACATTTAAAAAATTCTACCGGTTGTCATTTTCAAAATGGTCGCAACAATACCGCATATATTCAACATTGTCCGATATCATCCAAATTTGATATGTAGGTAGAAAATGATGTCGCAAATTGATTCCTGACATAGAAAAATTTCTACCGGTCGCTATTTTCAAAATGGCTACCACAATACCGCACAAATTCAGCATTGTCCGATTTCAACGACATTTCATATGTGGGTAGATTATGATATCCTGAAATGATTCCTGACATCGAAAAATGTCTATCGGTCGCCATTTTCAAAATGGCCGCCACAATACCGCACAAATTCAACATTGTCCGATTTCAACGACATTTCATATGTGGGTAGATTATGATGTCCCGAAATGATTCATGACATCGAAAAATTTCTACCGGTTGCCATTTTCAAAATGGCCGCCACAATACCGCACAAACTCAACATTGTTCGATTTTAACGTCCTGAATTGATTCCCGACATTAAAAAATTTCTAACGGTCTCCATTTTCAAAATGGCCGCCACAATACCGCAAAATGCAACATTGTTCGATTTCAAAGGTAGCTTTTAATTTATTTTTTAAACTGGTTGTCTGTGGCCGGTTTGGGAGACTTCATAATCGCTAGATTATAATCATATCTTGTTGTTTCTTGTCTTTGGTCTTGTATATAGAAAAACTTAGCTTAGAAACGTCCTTGTAATCGTGCCACATAACAACTATTAATTACTCTCCACCAAAGCGTTCTCCTAGATAATCAATGCCTATGTCAAGGACAGGGTAACCATTTATATCGCCGGTCAAATGAACAAAGTTTGCACTTAGGCTTGCAGTCGTAGAACAGTCAAAGCAGAATTTAATATAAACTGATTGGTTTGCATGTAAGTTGCTATTCATATCAATACATCTGACAATGGTCCTCCACTGGAAGCAGTCCTTTGATGGTTCAGGTATTGTTTGCCTCAGTAACTCAGCGGGTGATTGTGAACCGTATAAATGTGAATATGTCTTAACAAACCAGACAGGATGAGGAACAGATATTCGTGTTGCACTATCAATGATACCACATTTAAAATATTTCTCCACTAAAAGGTTCCCGGATTTGATATCTACCATTTTTATAACAATGCTATTCGTGGTTCGCCCCGGCTCGCAAAGTTGCTGTGTAATTTTGAAACTATCATCAGATAAGAAATGTATTTTGTATATTTCCGGGTTTATCCTCAAAAGCTGCTTTAACACGATATAAAAAGCATTATCAGGTTTAAGTGAGGTAGTATCCATGAATGATCCCAGTTTTCTCACCATGTTCTCTGCTCCATACAAAAACAATGATATGTTCCATACAGTCCATCTCCCTGTAAATATAGTATGCATAAACGTTAGAGAATACCGAAGGGGCAATTAAAATGAACAATCCAAAGTCTATTATAATGACGGACGGGTCACAACCATGCTCCTTTAACACACGAAACATTGATTCATAACTTGTCTGAGTCTTTCTCTGTAAGAGTACGTACACTAATGGAACACAAACTCCAGAAACACGACCCTGGATGACATAAAGTTGCATAGATATACTGGGTGCCATTGCGAAGTTATCATCCATGCACCAAGCATCGGAATTTGCAAGTTTCTGGATATGGTGTTCTTTGGCAAAGATCATGACACGTTCAGAAGCATCTGGAGCATTGTCATGGACCACGCACCATCTATGTCGAGTTTCTGTAATGTCTGATGTTCCCTTGGTCTATGTTGGGCACGAACTCTTCTTAAAACACGCTTGCAGGTATCGGAACTTGGCATGTATGTTTTGGCGTCATCTGGAAGCTGGGCATTTGCATGCGTGAAGATCTGGTTTGACTTGTCCAGTGTTAACTTGGCTTTTCTTTTCATGGCATCTCTGCATTTGGCAATGGTAATAGCATTTTCATCTGGCTGGTGGCTATGTGGTTTCTTCATATCTGGATTGTCCATGTTTTTGGAGGTTTGCAGTATTGCTGTACATTTGACTGCATCATCTCTTTTCACACAACGCCATATCAGTTTGTCAGTTGTTTCATTTGTTTTGTGTACATGAAACTTTCAAAGCAGAGCTTTTCCCCTCCACGCTTTGTTGCAATAACTTCGACAGTACTATTAACAGTGACTTTTGTTTTAGCTTAAATGATTATAGATTCTCAGTAATATTATATATACTTGAAGTGGGCTTGTGTATATTTGTGCATTACAAGGTAAATCAAAATTTGAGAAAATACTGTAAAAAGTTAATCTTTTGAAACTACAAGATAAAAGAGAATGGTCTTGTATGATGTATTAATTAATTTGACAATCATAAATTCGAAGGTAATATTTTCTTTTTATAATTAGCTTTTTATTAACTAATTAAAATGAATACTGCTGTCTAAAAAAACACAGTAATTATTCCCTTTAAATTTTGTATACATTAAAATTTGGAAAACCAATTATTTTATTACATCTGATTGTTTGATTAAAATTTTAATAATCTGGAAAACCAATTATTTTATTACATGTGATTGATTGATATGGAAAATAGTTTAGATGAATAACAAGTTTTAGATTTATTTAATTATTTAATTTATTGATTGTTTGATTAAAATTATAATAATCTGGAAAACCAATAATTTTATTATATGTGATTGTTTGATATGGGAAATTGTTTAGATGAATAACAAGTTTTAGATTTATTTACTTATTTAATTTATAAATTTGGCCGAAACGTCCATTGTCCGAAACGTCCTTGTCCGAAAAGTCCATGACCGAAACGTCCTAGGCCGAAATATCCTAGGCCGAAACGTCCACTGGCCGAAACGTCCGCCGATTAAAGAAACTGGAGACATAGGGTATCCACGACGACGGAAAACAAAACATATGCACAACACAATATGTGTTGGACACCACTATATGCAAACAAACACAAATAACGTAGATAAACCATGAATCCTGCTACAAACAACTGGAGGTAAAGACGAACCGAACATCGTTCTTATGCAGCAATCGTAATTGACATCACAACACCTCAAGTACGATAGATTGTGGGACCAAGTCCTTGTCGAGTCGAACCAAAGACAATCAAATTGGTATTCGTTGCTTTTCGCTAAACACGCAAAGATTGGTTGGATCGGAATCAGGATAATTTGTCCAAGGAGAGCAACATGTCCACTCGCGGATTGTTGTTCAAGTGAGCTAGCACAATAACAATGCAACTAAGCGTGCTGGTCTAGTAGAAAGCGAATATCATTATCATCTCATCGTATTTAACTTGTTCGCTCCATTACATAGATGACAAATTGTTCATTTGGCGTTAAACAACAATCATTCACTCATAAATTGGTTGACCGTTACGAAATATCCATTTCTCAATTGGCAATATTTTTTTTCTTTTCACGTATTTGTGTTTTTTTCATTATCTACCACTGACACCAATTTTACCAGCCTGGACTATGAGTAATACTGGGGGTGTCTTATAAGAATCTGGAACTGTTTAACCCTTCGCGAGCACCTGGGTTCATCTCCGTTTTTCATGGGGTTCGTCTTGCTCATTACTTAGTTTTCTGTGTTGTGTTTTTCATTTCATTAATTAAAATAAATTTCAAGGAGTGCTACTGAAATAGCTTTGTCATATCAGTTGTTGTACTTCCATGAGGTTCAACGCTCACACGATATGCAATGTATTAGCATGTGTTTGATAGAAGTCAATTCTTCCCCAATCTGTCATACTGTATCCACATCTCCAAGGTTCACAACTTACTCAATCTGTGATATTGTATCCACATTTCCAAGGTTAACAACTTACTCAATCTGTGATATTGTATCCACATCTCCAAGGTTCACAACTTACCTTATCTGTGATAATGCATCCACATCTCCAAGGTTCACAACTTATCCAATCTGTCATATTGTATCTGTATGAAACGTTCGAAAACACCAAAGAGGTAGTCAGAAACTGTAAATCGTAGGACGGACAATAGAAAGGCCAATTAAAAAAAGATAAAAAGACAAACCACTGATCTACAAATCACTGGAAAGAAAACTAAAGATTGTTCAACACAAATTCCATTCTGAAGCGGGGTTGAACCCATATGCTCCAGAATGGTAAGTAGTTCCTGCTTCACTAGTGACACCCGTTGTATTTCTTTGGAAATGCCTGTACCAAGTCATGGTCATTACGGTTTTCACAGTTTTCCGGTTGTTGACTGATTTTGTCTGTTTATATACTTATGAGTTTTGACTTTTCCTTTGTAAGATTGTTCGGAGTTCGGTAACTTTGTTATTACCCTTATTCCACTCCACCTTGGTCCAACATATCAGTTTGAGGTCAAGGTAAGTGGAATAGTTCCCAATTCCACCACTAATGGAGAAGGATGGTTAAGATATAGCATATACAGTGTTATTTTTTTTTCTAAATCCACTATTTTTGTGTTATTAGTGAATAAATTGATGACCACCACTGTTTAAACCTTCTTTTTTTATTTGTTGACTTTTGTAAATTTATTCACTAATAACACAAAAATAGTGGATTTTTATTAAAAAATAACACTGTATATGCTATATCTTAACCGTTATGAAATCAGAAACATCCGATCAACCTGATCGGGAGACATGCGCATTAAAATGTCATTATTTATAGTAAAGTTGGCTGATAAACAACAGCTGATAATGGTAAACATAAGCACAATGACATGGATGAGGACTCTTACGTGAATATATAAACACAACATCAAACACCTAAAATTAGATTTCCTAATTTTCATTCTTCAAATGTTACGTCTTTAAGGTTTCTCCAACTGAAAAGGAATTAACTACGTCAAAAAAGTAGCTTCAGTCAAATGTCATTGCGTCCCCTATGATACATGTAAGATGAAAGTAAGTAATACATGTATTTTAGGGGGCCGTGGTAATCGTGATTTTATGGTAGCTGGATTTACAACTACAAATGCAATCAGTTCATATCATCATTAAAGATGTGAGTTCGAATCCTGTTCATGGCGAGGTGTCGTCGATGTAACATTATGTGATACATTTACCAGTGGCTTGTGACAGGTCGGTGGTTTTCCCCGGGTACTCCTGCTTCCTCCACCAATAAAATTGACCGCCATGATATAGCTGAAATATTGCGGAAAGTCGCGTTAAACACCCTAAGCCAACCTATAATATTATGTATTTTCATTTTTAGTGTTTTTAAAAAATCACACGAAGAATATCATTGTATATCATTGTACAAAAAGCCATAAAAGCAACAGTTTGACGATACCAAAGGGATGGTGAGAAAAGGAAGTCAAAGGACAAACAATACAATGAACAAATGAAATTAGAACAGGACAAACAATGAACAACAACACACTACAATAAAAACAATAGTGAGCAACGTGAGCTCCACTAATAACTAGGAGTGAACACATGTGCTTCAGGGAAGAGTGAGCAGCGCAAACCCCACTAAGAAGTAAGAGTAAACACACGTGCTTCAGGGAAGGGAAGTAGTTCCTACGCCACTAGTAAAACATGTTTTGTGTACCCAGTGTTGCCAGTTTTTCTTGACTTTTCATTGTTGATTGTTCTTTCGATATTCTCTAACGTTTATTGATCTATCTTTACCTTATACGGCACATGCTCGATTGATTGTGTGTTTGTTTCATGTCCAGTAAACATAATTCCAGTCATATTAATTAACAGAACAATATGTTAAGCCATATCTTGTATAGAAAGGAAGGTGGTCATGACATGGACAAATGAGGCTACTGTTTGGTAGTTGAAACACATTTTATTGTTAAAAAAGGAATGACAATAAGATCAGATACTAGTCTTACAACTTAAAATTCTGTTTTCTGATAGTAGCCTGAATTGTTCCTATATAAGATATCACGTGGTCTGGTCGACAAATATGTGTGTTTGTGTTCATTTTGTGCATTGCGAAAGAGATTATGTATGTATACTAATGAATGGTCTAACATTTAATACTGGTCGATTTGTTGGTTGTCTTTAAAAACAACGCCAACATAGCGCACCATTAGCGAGTCTTGTGTTGCTTGGCCACTTTCAACAATATTTCAGTTATATCTCGGCGGTCAGTTTTATTGGTACCCGGAGAAAAACAACGACCTGTCACTAGTGACGGGCAAACTGCATCACATAATGTTGCACCGAGTACACCTCACCATAAACGGGGTTCGAACTCACACATTTAGTGGTGATAGGCACTAATTGCACATGCAGTTGTAAATCCAACTACCATGCGATAACCACCACGACGGCTCTATGTTATTTGGTGATAGTAACAGAACACTAAAGATCGAGCAATGCGAACCCTGCTATAACTAGTCGAGCACTCGGCTGCTCCTGTAAAGATCGAGCAACACGAACCCTGCTATAACTAGTTGTGCACTCGGCTGCTCCTGTAAAGATCGAGCAACACGAACCCTGCTATAACTAGTCGTGTACTCGGCTGCTCCTGTAAAGATCGAGCAACACGAACCCTGCTATAACTAGTCGTACACTCGGCTGCTCCTGTAAAGATCAAGCAACGCGAACCCTGCTATAACTAGTCGTGCACTCGGCTGCTCCTGTAAAGATCGAGCAACACGAACCCTGCTATAACTAGTCGTGTACTCGGCTGCTCCTGTAAAGATCGAGCAACACGAACCCTGCTATAACTAGTCGTGCACTCGGCTGCTCCTGTAAGATCGAGCAACACGAACCCTGCTATAACTAGTCGTGCACTCGGCTGCTCCTGTAAAGATCGAGCAACACGAACCCTGCTATAGCTAGTCGTGCACTCGGCTGCTCCTGTAAAGATCGAGCAACACGAACCCTGCTATAACTAGTCGTGCACTCGGCTGCTCTTGTAAAGATCGAGCAACACGAACCCTGCTATAACTAGTCGTGCACTCGGCTGCTCCTGTATAGTTAGCAGTTACTGCTCCACGTGTGGCACTCGTAGTGTTATTCTTGTCACAAACCTGGTGGCAAGTCATGAATGAGGAAAGAATCGGTTTGTGATTAAGAGAAACGGAACGTGTCCGTGCTCATATCCGACACAGCTACTACGTAACGGTTAACAAATTCACCAAGCGTAGAGTTATTTAATAAAAGGGCAGGATCTATATAGCAGAGTATGAAATTAAAGGATCAGCTAGCTTCTTTTCGTTTATTTGAGAAGCCCCTGTATGAAGTCTAACCTTTTCTGAAGTGGCTGTTTCTAGCCAAGAACGTTATATGTGACGAATCGCAGTTTGTTGACATGTGAAAAGCAATGGCAGGACAACAACATGGAGTATATATCTCTCAGATGATACGATATTCCAGAGCTTGTGATTTCTATCAGAATTTCTTGATACAGGGTCGCCGCTAACAAGGAAGCTACTGGACCAAGGGTTCCTTTTGGTAAATTTGAAGTCAACACTTCCAAAATTTTACACTTCCCGGTCCTTTCCTCATTCACGACTTATTACCGGGTTTGTCACTAGATTAACACGATTGGTGCCACTAGTGGAGCAGGAACTGCTTACCCTTCCGTAACACCTGAGTTCACCCCCCGGTTTTTAGCGGAGTTCGTGTTACTCGGTCTTTAGTTTTATATGTATGTTTTGGAGATCGTTGTTTGTCCTTTTGTATTTTTTCCTTTGGCCATTGTGTTGTCTGTTCTACTTCGATATACGGATTCTGATTGCCTATTTATTATCTTCAAACTCTTCTTGCACAAACAAGGAAGTTTTAGGCCCATAGCACTTTATGTTTTACTGACATTTCTGTTACATGCATTGAAGTGATCGGTCCTGTGTATGTTTGTTACAGGCATCAATTTGGCACATATTCCTACCATTTTTCTATTAGATTTTGAAACTGTTTTGACAGTGTTTTTGCTTAACATTTTATTTTTTTTATATTTTAATTTTATTCTTCTATTATTAACCAACAAGATGATTTTTTTTAATAAACAAATAGAAGTTGATTACCATGACATTTTCTGTAAGTCATATCAAGTTGCTATACAACGAAAATATATTTCCAGAGATTTAAAATTTTGACACTGGATTCCAGACTTTTAACTGATCAAGTCCTAGATGACACACAACATATGTTAGTTGTTTCTTGTCTTTGGTCTTGTATATAGAAAAACTTAGCTTAGAAACGTCCTTGTGATCTTGCCACATAACAACTATTAATTCATCTCCAGCAAAGCTTTCTCCTAGATAATCAATGCTTATGTCAAGGAGAGGGTAACTGTTTATATCGCCGGTAAAATGAGCTAAGTTTCCACTTAGGCTTGCAGTCGTAGAACAGTCAAAGCAAAATTTAACGTAGACTGATTGGTTCGCATGAAAATTGCTATCCATGTCACTAAATCTGACAATGGTCCTCCACTGGAAGCAGTCCTTTGATGGTTCGGGTATTGTTTGCCTCAGTAACTCAGCGGGTGATCCTGAACCGTATAAATATGAATATTTCTTAACAAACCAGTCAGGATGAGGAACAGGTTTACGTGTAACATTATCAATAAGTCCAATTTTAGCACATCTCTCCACTAAAAGGTTCCCGGATTTGATATCAAACATTTTTGCAACAGTGTTGTTCGTGGTACGCCCCGGCTCGCACAGTTGCCGTGTAATCTTGAATCTAGCATCAGATAAGAAATGAAATTTATATATTTCTGGGTTTATCCTGATCACTTGCTTAATCAGGACATAAGAACTATTATCAGGTTTAAGTGAGGTAGCATCCATGAATGATCCCCCTTTCTCCGCCATGTCTTCTGCTCCATCTAAGAATAATGATATGTTCCATACAGTCCATCTTCCTGTAAACATATGATACATATTATACATATTATACATATTATACATAAAAATAATACGGTCTTCATCAGGAACTGGAACCACATCGGTAGTGTAATGGTTAACGTTCTCGTAGTGCGGTAGAACGTTGATCGATCCTCAGTCGAGTCGAACCAAAGGCATACAATCGGTAAATGTTGCCTTCCCGCTAAGCACACAATATTAAGGAGAATGAGTACAGACTGGTCTGGTTGGCTCGAAGCAACATGTCTACCCGCGGACTGTTATTTCATGGAGCTTGCACAATACAAATCTAACTAAACGTGTTGGTTTAGTGCAAAGCAAGCATCATTATCATCTCATCGAATATATCTTGTTCTCGTTGTTACATAGCTGACACATTGCTCATTTGACGTTTAACAACACTCACTCGCTCATGAACTGGTTGACTGCAGCGAAATATATATTTCTCAATTACTGCTAAAATTGGCGTTAAACACCAATCAATCAATCAATCGATTATAAACCACTTCTCAATTGGCGAAATTCTGTGTTTTTTTGCGTATTTTATTTTTTATTTTTTTTTAGTTATTTATCAAAGACAAGACATTTACCGGATAAACTATGAGTATTACGACGGGTGTCTTGTAAGAATCTAGACCTGTTTATTCTTCGCCATCACAGGGATTCGTCTCCATTTATTTTGTGGAGTCCATCTTGCTCATTATCTTAATTTGCTGTCTTGTGTTTTTGTTTTGTCTGTCTTCGTTCTATTTGCAATTTATTGCTAACCCGGTGTTTAGTGGGGTTCGTGTTACTCGATCTTTAGTTTTATATGTATGTTTTGTAGATCGTTGTTTGTTATTTTGTGCTTTTTCTTTTGACCATTGTGCAGTCTGTTCTTCTTCGATTTACGGATTCTGATTAACCCTTTGGTATCTTCAAACTCGTCTTTCTTTTCATCTTGATAATGTATTCACTAAATTTCACGGAGAGCGACATAAATAATTTCGTGCCATATGTCTATGAGCTTCAACGTTTACCCGATCTATAATGTTGTATCTGAATCTTTGTGTTTTTCTGAAGTTCATAACTTACCCAGTCTATGATATTGTATCTGTATGGTCTAAAAAGTTTGAAGATACCAAAGGGGTAATCAGAAGCTGTAAATCGTAGGACGGATAATACAATGACAAAATGAAAAAGTACAAAAGGACAAACACTGTACAGAAAACTAATGATTGAGCAACATGAACCCCATTGAGTACCTGGTTTGAACCCATGTGTTCCGGAAGGGTATCAATTCCTGTTTCGCTAGTGGCACCCGTCGTATTAAACTTGTTACAAACCCGGTTATAAGCCATGAATGACTAAAGGACTGGATAATGAATACGACAAACCGAACATATCCATGTATGTTTGTCTTGCATAGGTTCTAGACTTACCCAATATGTCATATAGTATCTATATTTGTGTTTCTCATATTGTACATACGAGGCTCAGGATTTACCAGTCTGTCGTATAGTAATTATAGGGATCAAGACTAACCCAGTCTGTCATATAGTATTTATGAGGTTCAAGACTAATCCAGTCTGTCGCATAGTGTCTATTAATGTCATGACTTACTCAATTTATTATATACTCCCCCATGAGGTTCAAGACATACCCAGTATGTTGTACAGTATCAATGTTTGTGTTTCTCATATTGTATCCATGAGGTTCTAGACTTGTCCAGTTCGTCATTTAGTATCTATAAGGTTCTAGACTTGTCCAGTTCGTCATTTACTATCTATAAGGTTCAAGACTTACCCAGTTCGTCATTTAATATCTGTAAGTATCAAGACTTACCCAGTTCGTCATTTAGTATCTAAAAGGTTCAAGACTTACACAGTTCGTCATTTAGTATTTATAAGGTTCAAGACATCCCCAGTTCTTCATTTAGTATCTAAAAGGTTCAAGACTTCCCCAGTTCTTCATTTAGTATCTAAAAGGTTCAATACTTACCCAGTTCGTCATTTATTATTTATAGGGTTCAAGATTTCTCCAGTTCGTCATTTAGTATCTATAAGGTTCTAGACTTTCTCAGTTCGTCTTTTGTATCTATACGGTTCAAGACTTACCCAGTTCGTCATTTAGTATCTATAAGGTTCTAGACTTACCCAATTCGTCATTTAGTATCTATAAGGTTCTAGACTTTCTCAGTTCGTCTTTTGTATCTATACGGTTCAAGACTTACCCAGTTCGTCATTTAGTATCTAAAAGGTTCAAGACTTACCCAGTTCGTCATTTATTTTTTATAGGGTTCAAGACATCCCCAGTTCGTCATTTAGTATATATAAGGTTCTAGACTTATCCAGTTTGTCATTTAGTATGTATAAGGTTCAAGACTTACCCAGTTCATCATTTAGTATCTATAAGGTTCAAGACTTACCCAATTCGTCATTTGATATCTATAAGGTTCACGACTTACCCAGTTCGTCATTTAGTATCTATAAGGTTCAAGACTTACCCAGTTCGTCATTTAATATCTATAAGGTTCTCGACATACCCAGTTCGTCATTTAGTATCTATAAGATTCTTGACTTACCCAGTTCGTCATTTAGTATCTATAAGGTTCAAGACTTACCCAGTTCGTCATTTAGTATCTAAAAGGTTCAAGACTTACCAAGTTCGTCATTTAGTATCTATAAGGTTCAAGACTTACCCAGTTCGTCATTTAGTATCTATAGGTTTCAAGACTTAACCAGTTCGTCATTTAGTATCTATAAGGTTCAAGACTTCCCCAGTTCGTCATTTAGTATCTATAAGGTTCAAGACTTACCCAGTTGTCAGTTAGTATCTATAAGGTTCAAGACTTACCCAGTTGTCAGTTAGTATCTATAAGGTTCAAGACTTACCCAGTTCGTCATTTAGTATCTAAAAGGTTCAAGACTTACCCAGTTCGTCAATTAGTATCTATCAGGTTCAAGACTTACCCAATTTGTCATTTAGTATCTATAAGGTTCTAGACTTACCCAGTTCGTCGTCATTTAGTATTGGTAAGGTTCAAGACATACCAAATTCGTCATTTAGTATCTATAAGGTTAAAAACTTACCCAGTTCGTCATTTAGTATCTAAAAGGTGCAAGACTTACCCAGTTCGTCATTTAGTATCTATAGGGTTTAAGACTTACCCAGTTCGTCATTTAGTATCTATAAGGTTCAAGACTTACCCAGTTCGTCATTTAGTATCTAAAAGGTTCAAGACTTTCCCAGTTCGTGATTTAGTATCTATAAGGTTCAAGACTTACCCAGTTCGTCATTTAGTATCTATAAGGTTCTAGACTTACCCAGTTCGTCGTCATTTAGTATTGATAAGGTTCAAGACATACCCATTTCGTCATTTAGTATCTATATGGTTAAAAACTTACCCAGTTCGTCATTTAGTATCTATAAGGTTCAAGACTTATCCAGTTCGTCATTTAGTATCTATAAGGTTGTAGACTTACCCAGTTCGTCATTTAGTATTCATAAGGTTCTAAACTTTCCCAATTCGTCATTTAGTGTCTATGAGGTTCAAGACTTACCCAGTTCGTCATTTAGTATCTATAAGGTTATAGACTTATCCAGTTGTCAGTTAGTATCTATAAGGTTCAAGACTTACCCAGTTCGTGATTTAGTATCTAAAAGGTTCAAGACTTACCCAGTTCGTCATTTAGTATCTATCAGGTTCAAGACTTACCCAATTCGTCATTTAGTATCTATAAGGTTCACGACTTACCCAGTTCGTCATTTAGTATCTATAAGGTTCTAGACTTACCCAGTTCGTCGTCATTTAGTATTGGTAAGGTTCAAGACATACCCAATTCGTCATTTAGTATCTATAAGGTTAAAAACTTACCCAGTTCGTCATTTAGTATCTAAAAGGTGCAAGACTTACCCAGTTCGTCATTTAGTATCTATAAGGTTTAAGACTTACCCAATTCGTCATTTAGTATCAATAAGGTTATAGACTTACCCAGTTCGTCGTCATTTAGTATTGGTAAGGTTCAAGACATACCCAATTCGTCATTTAGTATCTATAAGGTGACAAACTTACCCAGTTCGTCATTTAGTATCTAAAAGGTGCAAGACTTACCCAGTTCGTCATTTAGTATCTATAAGGTTTAAGACTTACCCAATTCGTCATTTAGTATCTATAAGGTTATAGACTTACCCAGTTCATCATTTAGTATCTAAAAGGTTCAAGACTTACCCAGTTCGTGATTTAGTATCTATAAGGTTCAAGACTTACCCAGTTCGTCATTTAGTATCTATAAGGTTCTAGACTTACCCAGTTCGTCGTCATTTAGTATTGATAAGGTTCAAGACATACCCATTTCGTCATTTAATATCTATAAGGTTCAAGACTTATCCAGTTCGTCATTTAGTATCTATAAGGTTGTAGACTTACCCAGTTCGTCATTTAGTATTCATAAGGTTCTAATCTTTCCCAGTTCTTCATTTAGTGTCTATGAGGTTCAAGACTTACCCAGTTCGTCATTTAGTATCTATAAGGTTATAGACTTACCCAGTTGTCAGTTAGTATCTATAAGGTTCAAGACTTACCCAGTTCGTCATTTAGTATCTTAAAGGTTCAAGACTTACCCAGTTCGTCATTTAGTATCTATCAGGTTCAAGACTTACCCAATTCGTCATTTAGTATCTATAAGGTTCACGACTTACCCAGTTCGTCATTTAGTATCTATAAGGTTCTAGACTTACCCAGTTCGTCGTCATTTAGTATTGGTAAGGTTCAAGACATACCCAATTCGTCATTTAATATCTATAAGGTTCACGACTTACCCAGTCTGTCATTTAGTATCTATAAGGTTCAAGACTTACCCAGTTCGTCATTTAGTATCTATAAGGTTCTCGACATACCCAGTTCGTCATTTAGTATCTATAAGGTTCTCGACTTACTCAGTTCGTCATTTAGTATCTATAAGGTTCTCGACTTACCCAGTTCGTCATTTAGTATCTAAAAGGTTCAAGACTTACCCAGTTCGTCATTTAGTATCTATAAGGTTCATGACTTACCCAGTTCGTCATTTAGTATCTATAAGGTTCCAGACTTACCCAGTTCGTCGTCATTTAGTATTGATAAGGTTCAAGACATACCCAATTCGTCATTTAGTATCAATAAGGTTAAAAACTTACCCAGTTCGTCATTTAGTATCTATAAGGTGCAAGACTTACCCAGTTCGTCATTTAGTATCTATAAGGTTTAAGACTTACCCAATTCGTCATTTAGTATCAATAAGGTTATAGACTTACCCAGTTCGTCGTCATTTAGTATTGGTAAGGTTCAAGACATACCCAATTCGTCATTTAGTATCTATAAGGTTACAAACTTACCCAGTTCGTCATTTAGTATCTAAAAGGTGCAAGACTTACCCAGTTCGTCATTTAGTATCTATAAGGTTTAAGACTTACCCAATTCGTCATTTAGTATCTATAAGGTTATAGACTTACCCAGTTCATCATTTAGTATCTAAAAGGTTCAAGACTTACCCAGTTCGTGATTTAGTATCTATAAGGTTCAAGACTTACCCAGTTCGTCATTTAGTATCTATAAGGTTCTAGACTTACCCAGTTCGTCGTCATTTAGTATTGATAAGGTTCAAGACATACCCATTTCGTCATTTAGTATCTATAAGGTTAAAAACTTACCCAGTTCGTCATTTAATATCTATAAGGTTCAAGACTTATCCAGTTCGTCATTTAGTATCTATAAGGTTGTAGACTTACCCAGTTCGTCATTTAGTATTCATAAGGTTCTAAACTTTCCCAGTTCGTCATTTAGTGTCTATGAGGTTCAAGACTTACCCAGTTCGTCATTTAGTATCTATAAGGTTATAGACTTACCCAGTTGTCAGTTAGTATCTATAAGGTTCAAGACTTACCCAGTTCGTCATTTAGTATCTAAAAGATTCAAGACTTACCCATTTCGTCATTTAGTATCTATCAGGTTCAAGACTTACCCAATTCGTCATTTAGTATCTATAAGGTTCACGACTTACCCAGTTCGTCATTTAGTATCTATAAGGTTCTAGACTTACCCAGTTCGTCGTCATTTAGTATTGGTAAGGTTCAAGACATACCCAATTCGTCATTTAATATCTATAAGGTTCACGACTTACCCAGTCTGTCATTTAGTATCTATAAGGTTCAAGACTTACCCAGTTCGTCATTTAGTATCTATAAGGTTCTCGACATACCCAGTTCGTCATTTAGTATCTATAAGGTTCTCGACTTACTCAGTTCGTCATTTAGTATCTATAAGGTTCTCGACTTACCCAGTTCGTCATTTAGTATCTAAAAGGTTCAAGACTTACCCAGTTCGTCATTTAGTATCTATAAGGTTCACGACTTACCCAGTTCGTCATTTAGTATCTATAAGGTTCCAGACTTACCCAGTTCGTCATTTAGTATCTATAAGGTTCAAGACTTAACCAATTCGTCATTTAGTATCTATCAGGTTCAGAACTTACCTAGTTTGTCATTTAGTATCTAAAAGGTTCTAGACTTACCCAGTTCGTCATTTAGTATCTATAAGGCTCTAGACTTACTCAGTTCGTCATTTAGTATCTATGAGATTCTAGACTTGCCCAGTTCGTCACTTAGTATATATAAGGTTCTAGACTTACCCAGTTCGTCATTTAGTATCTATAAGGTTCAAGACTTACCCACTTCATCATTTAGTATCAATAAGGTTCAAGACTTACCCAGTCTGTCATCGAAGTTATATGGTGTGCCGTGAGCGGTAACTTCAGCAAAGTCATTCCTATCTTTCACAATTCTATAGGTGGCCATTTCTGTAAATCAAAAAGCATAGTAGACGTTAGTCTTTTATTATGAGCTGACAAATATTATATTGGTCAAATGGGTATCCAAAAAGTCAACATGTACTAAAAACAGCATTATCATACAGGTAAAATAGATAATACAGAATCACAATATTAAGCATGTACTACAGTACACATAATACAATACAATCAAACCTGTATTAAGAGGTCACCTGTGGGACAAAGAAAAAGTGGCCTTATAGGACAGGTGACCTATTAAAAGAGGTTCATTTCATATGTAATTTTCTATGACATGACAAGAATACAGGTGATTGCTTAAAAGATTTGATTTGATTTTTGGTGTTTAACGCCACTTTCAGCAATATTTCAGCTATTTCATGGTGACTAGTTTTAGTGGTGGAAGAAGCCGGAGTACCCGGAGAATACTACCGACAATGGGCAAGCAACTAGTAAACTTTATTACTTGCGGCTGCGAGTCGAGTGGACCCTTTGTGTAATTTACAAAGCCGGGCACGAACTCACGCCGTATTGCTGCTTAACAGCGGTGACCTCTTGAGTGGGTTTAACTGTATATTATACTGGTCAAATGGGTATCACAAAATTACAGTCATATGCATGCATCTTGAAGTATATTTGGATATTTATTTTGCATGGTGTACTTGATTTTATTAATACACATCATAATATAATGTTGTTTGTCATCAACATATCTAATCATAACTTTATTTATTTGCTAAACAAGGGCCCGGGTGGCTCAATGAGTTAGGTAGTTGGATTACCTCACAACACATACAAGCCTATCATCAATACGGCGTGAGTTCGTGCCCGGCTTTATACATTAAAAAAAGGTGCACTCGACTCGTAGCCGCATGTGATAAAGCTTGCTAGTTGCTTGCCCATGGTCGGTGGTTCTTTCCGGGTACTCCGGCTTCTTCCACCACTAAAACTGGTCGGCATGAAATAGCTGAAATATTGTTTAAACACTAAAAATCAAATCAAATCAAATCATTTGCAAAACAAAACTCCTATATGACTGAAGCAATAGACATACAAAAATGTACAACAAGAAAACAATGCTTATCACCACTAACGTTGTGAGTTCAAACCCCGCACAGGCGAGATCTACTCGATACAACAATATGTGGTTTGGGTGATGATTTGTAATGCCACTTTCAACAAGAAACAAAATATTTTTCTTAGCAGGAAAACAACAAAAGAACAAATCTGTAGAACAAGTGTGAACAACAAATGGCAACATTCGCCTGAAAGATAGACACGGCCGAATATATGAAACGAACACAATAGATCGATTTCTACAGGTTGCAGTTCAACTAGATCCATCATATAGCCTACCCGAATAATCTAGCTAACTGTTCATTAAAGAAAATGACTTGTTGAATTGTTGACTGTTTATTTTCTAAATCTCTCTATATATATCAACAATGTAGTATGACCATACTTCAATTATTTTCTACTGTACTAATTATTACGTGTATCTTACATGTTAAACATAATTATTATATAGATATATAATATCATGTATATGCATGATATGGTTACTCAGTTTGTTTACACGTTGTCGCGTAAACTTCTGTTTTACTCAGTTATTTGTATATTTTTCTTTTTTTTTTTATATGCTGCAATTCCTGCATTGTACTAAATTGGTTGACCTTCTCACAGTAACCCTATTTCTTATCATCGTAAACAAAATGTAATATCGTACATGAAAGACACAAATGCATATTTTTTTACTACAGATATTCCGATTGAGCTGTTCAATTATTCCAAATATGGTCGTAATTGCCGTAGTATTTAAATTAACGTACAATATTACTATTGTTTACATGTATACATGTTGGAGAATCAACTCAACTTTAGTTCATTCATGAAAATCCTTCAATTAAAGAAGCTCACTTCTGTTTTGTAATTGGCTAACATTTTTATTGTGTGACCAACCCTGACCTTTTTGTTTACAAAAATACACCCCCCTTCCCCCAGCCGAGACGTATACCATTTCTAAATACGTTTACACGTGAGTGTATACATGTACATATGTATGGATATCCTCAAATTGGTTTGTCAGCATATTGTAAATCGCTTAAATTATGTGTGGTCATTTTAATTATCCAGTTAAATCAGCTCAACCGCATATTTGGACCTTTTAACTTTTCTAAATATCAAATTAATCTAAATATGTTACATGAGTGTACATACATGCATAAGTACATTGTACATGTACATGTATGGTTATTCCTCAGAATTGTTCAGTTTAATTAATTGATAAGGTCTTATGTCCACCAACTGGGAATTTGGAGTAGTGATTATTGATTGATCCGTTATTCCCGTCGTCGTAAACTCAATGTAACATATGTTTTTTTTTAATAAGTCGTAAACACAATGCAATATAATAGTATTTTAATTTATGTACATTATAGTTAATGAATATAGTTCTACTGCAGCTGTTATATAATACAAAATGACGACATGCACAAGTCATACTGTTGCATCAAATATATTAAACCTGCACGTAAATGCCGCTTTAGCGTGCAATATTTATATTGTGTACAAGCAGGCCGATTTACAAATGCAGCCCAATGATGAGAATCTTTCAATCGAAACAGCTCAATATACATTACTGGTTTGTAATTGGTTAACACAGTGTAACCTCATTTTCTTCAGGGTGATCTACCTTAACTTTATCAATAAGTCTGCGCTCGATTAGTTCCATTTGCTAATAAAAATATATTTTGATACATGTAGTTCATATATTCTATGTTTTGTTTATTGCTTGTTTGTTTCTGTATATATGTTTTCGTTTCCAAGCGTCGTGCGCAGACCTTACATACATATAAAAAAAAAAAAAAAAAAAAAAAAAAAAAATGTATCTTGATACATGTATTTCACATATTCTATGTTGTGTATTATTTGTTTGATTTTGTTTTTGTAAATGTGTTTTGTTATAATTATGCACATACCTGATATTGTAAATTACTTCTTGCATCATGCTATATTAATAATCCGAGCACCATAATCCTACAATATCTCAGGGAACATATTCGAACTTCGTAAATTCCGCATACATACTGCAGTACCTCGTATCCTACTTTCCATAATCACGTTAATATCCATAATATTGATCACTTACTTTTACTTCTTTTCTATGCACACCCTTTTTAATTTGCTTTGCACTATTCTCACAAATACTTCAATGGTGAATCTGACATTGGTGACCTACTTATTGATTGAATTCCTAACCGATACTGCTCTCTCTCACGCTTTATTCGTGCTACATGTACCAACTGGTATAACATGATTCATGGATACTGACGCGTTACAACACAGAGAGAGCATCGGTCGGTTTTATTGTTTAGCACGTACTGTTAAAAATATTAAACGGCTAACATTATGTATAGGAGAATGTCCAAATAACTCTCCATTCCTTAAAGATAATGGAGCCGAGGCCCCGAAGGGTCCGAGGCCCATTGTTTTTAAGGAATGGAGAGATACGAGGACATTCTCCAACTTAAAATCCACCCATTGTATTTTATTAATTTTATTAATTATTAATCTTCTAACAAAAAAAAGTTTGTGTATAGTATCTAAAGTACAAAGAGAACAATAACTCTGCCCCTGTCCACATTGTTCATAACTAACTCTCCATTCCTTGAAAATAATGGAGAGTTTAGACAATAGATTTACATCACAGGTGGATTTTAATAGAATTGATAGGTATATGTTTGTTTGCCATTCATGGTATTGTGGCGTTGCCTATTACAGTTTTTATTCTTTCGTTTCAATATAAATATCGCATTAACCTTTCAGGTAGTACCGTTCAAACTAGCGACCAATTAGTTAAATCAAAATCGCTGGAATATGTGAATAATTACGCCTTCTTGTGCATTGTGATGTGTATTTTGCTTATAATATCAGGAATAGAAATGAATCCTGGTCCCTCTGACTCAGACTTATCAAGTAGCTTCGGTAGTATCAGTTCAACCTCAACGACTGTAAGTAATTTTATACATAATTCCGTTTCCTTTCTTCATTTGAATATTCAAAGTATTATACCAAAATTAGATCTAATATCCGCAGAATACTCTTGTCGTGAGATACTCTCATTTACGGAAAGCTGGTTGCGTCCTCATGTAAGTGACGATATGCTTAAAATTCCTGGATACAAATTTCCCGCATTTCGACGAGACAGAGTAGGTAAAATGGGCGGCGGAGTGGTGGTTTTTGCAAAAGACCATATGAACTGTAAGCATAGACCTGATCTACAAATAGGGAATCTTGAATGTATATGGCTTGTGATAAAAATCAAGATAAAAAAAATACTTATATGGAACATTTTATATTCCTCCCAATAGCATTCTGCAAACTTGGGATGAACTAGAGCAATCAATTGATCTGGCATTAAGCAATACCCATGACATCATCATTACTGGTGATTTTAATATAAACCAATTAAGTGACAATCATAGGAACAAAATTAGTTCATTACTGACCCAATACAGCTTTCAACAGTTAATTACGGAACCCACTTACATGACTGAGCATAGCTCATCTTTAATAGATTTGGTTATGGTAAATAATCCCACGAGTGTTTAAATACAGAAGTCGCCTCACAATAAAAGCAAAGAAAACTAATACTATCGGACAATGGGAAACATTTCGGAAAATTCGTAATAAATGTAATAAACTTATATTAAATGCAAAACAATCATATTTTGATAAACTTTCGGGAAAAAAACACGGAGACAAACGGAAGTAACAATTGGTGGAATTTAGTCAAAATCTTCTTCACAGTGATTCAGGTGGTGATCGATCTATACCACCACTTCAAGTTGAAAATGACATGATACAAGACGATAACAAAAAAGCTAAATTGTTTAATGACTATTCTCGCAAACAAGCTGATCTTACTGATTCTGAAACTTCTGTGCCTGATATTACTGATATATTGATCAATGGTCTTGAACACATTTCTATTACAGAAAACGAAGTGGAAGATATATTGAAGATACTTGATACATCTAAAGCTATTGGGCCTGACCTGTTAAACCCTAGGCTCCTTAAAGAAGCAGCATCTATGCTTAAATATCCTTTCTGTAGACTGTTTAATTTATCATTAACACTTTCTACCTTTCCATCAGAATGAAAATATGCTAATGTGATCCCCGTTTTTAAAAAAGATGGTCCCAGTAATTTGAAAAACTAGACAAATTTCCCTCATTAGTATACTTGCCAAGGTAATGGAGCGATTAGTCTATAAACATATTTATAACTATTTGATTGACAATAACTTAATTACTTCCCATCAATCTGGTTTTACTCCTGGAGAGTATGCCGTTAATCAACTCATGTACATCACACATGAAATTGGTAGAGCGCTGGATGAAGGTAAGGAAGTGAGAGTTGTCTTTTGCGATATGAGTAAAGCATTTGACCGAGTTTGGCATAAGGGATTGCTTCGTAAGCTTGAATCAATAGGGATTAGAGGATCATTATTATCTTGGGTGAAAAACTACTTGTCTGAAAGAAAACAACGTGTCGTAATTAATAATTCAACTTCTAGATGGCGTGACATAAATGCTGGTGTACCCCAGTGATCAATTTTAGAACCTCTTTTGTTCATTGTTTTCATAAATGACATACTGACCGATATTAATTCGACTATAAAATTATTTGCCGATGACACTAGTCTGTACTTAATTGTAGACGACCCACAAGAAACAGCACGAACACTCAATGATGACCTAGTGAAATTACATGCATGGTCTACACAATGGCTGGAAAATTTTAATCCACAGAAAACTGAAACCATGACTATCTCTCGAAAATTTAATAAACCCCATCAACCTAGCCCTATTGTGAATAATACTATCATTATTACTGTTACTGAACATAAACACCTTGGACTACAACTTTCTGACGATGGTAATTGGAATAAACATATTGACATGATAACTAAAAAAGCATTCTCACGTGTTAACATTTTAAGGAAATTCAAATTTATACTGGATCGGAAAACTCTAGAAACAATTTATATTACTTGTATAAGACCATTACTATAATATGCGGATATGTTGTTTTGGATACCAAGATTCAAATACTAATTAACAAACTAGAAAATGTTCAGGTTGAAGCTGCTAGAATCGTGACTGGGGGTACATACTCGAACATCGCTCTACGCAAGCTATTTCATACCCTCCAGTATACAACTATGGAACCAACAGCCAGAAAATATTAAATCAAGCTGATCTGTTCAGATAATTAAATCAAATCTTCAACCCCAAAACAATACTAAACACATTTATTATTTTATTGGTACTCGATTGGGACAAATTTTACACGCTAGGTTGCGTATGCAATGCAGCTCTCTCAATCATCACTTATTTCGTAAAAACATTGTAAATTCCCCATTTTGTCAATGTGGGGCAACAGAAACCACGGCCCATTGTCTGCTACATTGTCCTCGTCACAATGCAACAAGACTGAGATATATTTACACCATTAATTTACCAATTAACTTAAATACGGATTTATTATTGTTTGGCTCTACAGACTTAACGAATACCCTAAATACAGATATATTCTTAAACGTTCATCATAAGTAGTAAACGATTCACCTCTTAACCATATTCACACAACCTAAACTTGCTAAAAAAAAAGCACTTGCACCTTTGCACTTCATTTGTTTGTTTCTTTTTATATTATTTTTGTCTTACTAAAGCACACCAAATAACATTGACAACGACTGATTAACACTTGAATAATTCTCAATACACTTCTACCTTTCGATACTAATTAAACCTTGAACACCAGATAACAACAGGGATACGAATTAATATAAGTATAACAGGGGCGGATCCAGGATTTCAAGTTAGGGGGGCGCACTTAAACAAATTGCGCCGAGCGGAGGTATTTCGTGTGAAAAATCACGATTTAACGACAGCAAATTATATATTTTCCAATTGCGGAGGGAGGCACGAACATTTTTGGGGTATTTCGTGTGAAAAATCACGATTATACGCCAAAAAATCTTATTTTTTCCAATTTTAGGGGGGGGGGGGGGGGGGGGGCGCCGGGTGCGCCCCCCTGGATCCGCCCCTGTATAACCACTTTTTTCCGAATCCTATTGATTAATTTAAATGTCTATATAATTTATATGTGTATTATCATAATGTGTAATATTGAATTAATTAATCAAATCTGTTTATGCTAATTTCAACAATATTTCAGTTATATCATGTGATAAAGTTTGTCAGTAACTTGCGACAGTTCGGTAGTTTTCTCTGCGTACTCCGGTTTCATCCACCATTAAGACTGACTGCAGGGGCGGATCCAGGAGGTGGGGGCGCACCCGGCGCTCCCCCCCCCCCCTAAAATTGGATAAAAATATGATTGTTTTGCGTAAAATCGCGATTTTTCACACGAAATAACCCAAAATTTTTCGCGCCTCCCTCCGCAATAGGAAAGAATATGATTTTTTGGCGTAAAATCGTGTTTTTTCACACGAAATACCCCAACATTTTTCGCGCCTCCCTCCGCTCGGCCCAATTTTTTTAAGTGCGCCCCCCTATCTTGAAATCCTGGATCCACCCCTGGACTGTCCTTGATATTGATGAGAAGGTACATCACTTAAATGGTGCAATAGTGCAAACAGACGTTAAGTAGCTATTTATAGCCCATCTTGTCATGTTGGTAATCTGCTTAAGTCAAAATCAGATGAGTCATGATGCCGAATATAATAGTTAAAAATTAAAAAAAAAGCATAAAAACAAACAAACAAAACAAACAAATCGTACCAATGAAAAGATCTGAAAAGGTGTTACATAAAACAGCAAGCATGCACTTATTATATATACTGTAGCGTGGTAGTGATGCACTTCGTTCATCAGTAATACATTTATTAAATTATTATTTTATTGGAAATAACACACATGTATGCATATAATAGGCGTGGTCAAAGTACATGTAGCATAGCAATACTACACAATTAACAGAATGAAGTGTCAGAGACATTATCATATAATGTATATAATGTGATGTGGTTTCATAATATAAACAACAATAATAGAGTCCATCCATTCAGTCTATAATACATAAATAAATGTTTACAATTAAGGTGATTAGGTTACACTAATACTTGAAAAGTAAGAATACTTGAGTATACTATAAATTGAAAGTAAAATTCCTGAAAAGGAAATGCCACGGAAGGCAAACTAGTATACCTAGAATAAAAATGACAAATAATGTTCATCTCCCCACCTCGTGTTTGGAATTTTGTTTACGTAAAACCTGAAATTGAAACGAAAGAAACACGCCATCTTATCTGTAAGCCTTTATTACGACAGTGTATGTGCTAAATGTTAAACCCGATATCAGTGTAAAATGTGTGTGACCTGTTTGTCCCAGATATTAAACCTGAAAACGACAAGCCGGTATGAATTTAAAAAATAGGTAAAGAGACCTCTTTGTTGGGGTAATAGGAAATATTGGTTAGTATGCATTTGGAAAATAACTCAAATATTTTGTTCCACAGCATAAGGGAAGTAACTCAAAAATGAATGGTAACAATATTTGTTTATGGTGTCGGCCCAATATTCCGAAGGCACAATAGACCGAAATCCCAAATAGTCCGAATGCCCGGTATGCCACTTTATTTTGTTTATGTAAAACAGTATAAAAGTGGTAGATTTAGAGTTTTCCTTACATTTTCTTTTGTGCAAATATAAAGGGGGTGGGTGGTGGGGGCAAAATCTTGGCCAAAATAGCCTAATAATAGATACATGCTCAATACGGCATATTCACATGTTTTAATAGTTTTATTTCAGTACCTCGAAACAGTTTGAATAATTTGTTTGTTAAAGAATTTCGTCGAGATTGAGTTCCAATATTCCATTTTCCGATTGAGAAAGTTCGTCTAGAACAGAGGCGGATCCAGGATTTCAAGTTAGGGGGGGGGGGGGGGGAGGGGCGCACTTAAAATAATTGCGCCGAAATTTTTGGGGTATTCCGTGTGAAAAATCACGATTTTACGCCAAAAAATCATATTTTTTCCAATTTTAGGAGGGCGCGCGCCGGGTGCGCACCCCACTGGATCCGCCCCTGTATAAATGTGCTTTGTTGGAAATTGATGTTTCCTGAATCAACCACACCAATTTCATGACGGGACACTGTTCATGGACATGCCCTATGAGAGGGGCTTCAGTCGGAACATTGTTCCTGACCCGGAGAGCTTAGAAGGGGCATGCGAATCTCTGAAGAGTCCATAGCCTTAGCCATAGACGTTTTATTTTGATGCATGATTATTTATTTTGTAATTTCAACTATTTTTAGCTTATTTTGAAAAATAATTATCACGGCTGGTAATCGGCACAAGCATAACAGTCGGTTCTGCAAAGAAATTCGTGAGGATAACTTCCGGTTTTGGTGGAGGAGAGTTCACGAAGACGCTTCGCAAGGTATGTGCATGTCAAAAATTGAAATTTGCTTTTTTACTGCTCGAATATTGCAAAATCAGAGAATGCTATGCTGAGGCGAATGCTTTCACGATTAGAAACATGCATAGTTTATTGTTGTATATGAAGTATAACTCTCGCAAAATCAATCGTCCCACGAAAAACATGACCAAAATTGTGACACCCTTACATTTCTAAGTTGTTCTTGACAAAGATGCAAGTTAAATTTTCATTATTTTTTCATCTGGGAGTCTAAATGTAATCGGTGATAAATTCCGATTCGTCAAAAGTAAATTGAAGTTTAGATAAATCTGCAAACTGTCAATTTTCTCGTTTTCCTGCTTGAGGAGATCGGTTCTGATATGTACATACCTAGCGAAGCGTCTTCGTGAACTCTCCTCCACCAAAACCGACGTTATCCTCACGAATTTCTTTGCAGAACCAACTGTTCTGCTTGTGCCGATTACCAGCCGTGTTATGTAAAATGCACTTAGACTTCTGAATTATGTTTGTCACTGCATTGTATAAAGTGTATGTTATCTGGACATTTTGCTGCACAGGAAATAAAGCATTTATGAAAGTTTACCAGTGGGTTCATTTGACCCCAAATCTTATATTTTGAGAGAAGTCTCAGCCTGTCCCAGGGCCCCAAAACAGTGTTGTTCGGCCTTGCAAAATTTTTCTTGGAGACCCTGTTCGTAGATTGAATCCAGCATTGTCTCACATAGTTTCTGGTGATCAATAATTTTATTGCAGACACCTTTGTTCGTTTTCAATCCTATTTCTAACGGTGGTAGATTGTATGTAAGCAAACCATGAATCATCGACATGTGCTTTTACGACAGGAAAGTCGTATTGATGGAACAGCCGTGACAGTAATATTGTGTTCGCAGGTTTTAGTTACACATCGCATGTTTAATTATTTAATTATTTATTGATATGTTGACTATTTTCAGTGAAAATAGAAGTTTTTAAAACTATAGCAACAGTTTAAATAATTATATTTAATGATTTTATCACTTGGCTTAAATGTCGCGGCGCACTTTCTCTAATAAGATTTTACCATCTCGATAAATCGCTCGTTTGGTTACAAAGCGAAGAAGGACGTCACGCTAGAATTTTCCTAATGCTAGCCATTATCCCCACCAACTCCCACCCCGCAACGAAGAGGTTTGTTTTACCTAATTATTATTCGTACAGGCTTTTAAAGGCATAATGTCGTTGCGGTTGGTATTTTTTTTTTGAAAGATTTTTCTTTGCGTTGAATTGTTCCATCGATTAGACTTTTCTTTCGTAAAAGCACATGCTGATGATTCATAAAATTGCGAACGTTTGACTTCTATCACCGTTAGAAATATGATTGAAAGTGGAACATAAAGGTGTCCATGATAAAATCATTGATCACCAGAAACCAACTAACTTTGTGAGACAATACTGGATCAAATCTATGAACAGTGGCCACATAAAAACTGTTCCGGCATGACCTTTTTGTGGTTGACACAGGAAATCATCAAGTTCCAACAAATATAAATCTGTCTGTAAGTCACCTAGCAGGGGCGTAACAACAACGGTAGTAAAAAAGCACGGGCCTACACATATTTTTCCTCAAAAAAAAAGAACAAATTGCAAGAAAAATTAAAAACACTTTGCTTGCTTCATTTGCATTTGTGCAAGCGCGCTTGCTACCAAAGGTTCTATAATATTAATGTAGGCTAGTAGCATGCTCTGAATGAAGTGCAGAAACACGATCGGGTTTCTCCCTTTGTGGTCTCGTCAATTAAATGCTTTTATAGTAGAGTTCTTTTTGGTGAAGTGACAATTACTGCAAACAGTTTTTTTGCAGCATAAATATGAGTCAAAGAAAACTTGACACGTTTTTTAATCTAAAGTCTGACACTCAACAGCCCACTCCTGATAATGACAAGGGTGATCGTGATATAAATGTGTCAGAAGCAATCTCAGAAGGTCCTTCTAGTGTCGCCAGTGCTAGTGCGATAAGCAAGCATGGACCCCCGTATATTTACGCGGCAGACATCACCTTGATCAATTTGTCACACATAGATAAATTAAACCTGCTAAAAGCTGAGTGGACTGATGCTCACACATTTACATTTCCAAGCAGGTAACAGTCTAGTTACAATAATGCAACCCTCACATCGATTTTTCTAAATATAAGTAACTGCTATATTTAGACGTACAATACATTTATATATCAATACAAGAAACTTCTCGCCTAAAAAATTAAATATGGACAGTAATTTGTAATTTGATTTGATCCTGAACTTCATCAATTTTAAAAGCTTGCTGGACATTTCAATTGATTAAAGTATCAAATATGTAATTATAGATTAAAATGACCGAAAATAGTCTTTCAGGTCAATTTAGAGCTATTTGAAACACATTTCAAAAATTAAATCCATTTATAAAGCCCCGCTTCAAAACCATAAGCGGGCTGATCCATTGAAAGTGATGGCAGCGAATCGTAACCCTCACGTAGAGTATCGAAGAGAGGGTTTCATTATTGTAACTAATAACAGTCTAAAATCATACATACATGTATAATGCAATAATAAAAATCAAATGGTTGTCGTAATTTCCTAAAATAAACAGTTTCTTTTCCATTTAAAATCCTAAAAATCGCTAAGCTCCTGGGGGCTTTGCCCCCCGGACCGCCAACACCAGACACTCTCTGGGTAACTTGAGTGGTCCCTAGACCTCTTGCCGATTTTTCGTACACATGAATTTGTACTTTGTTACGCCCCTGCCTAACTATAAATAGTAATACATTTCAAGAAGAACTTTCTCAATTGGACAATGAAATATTAAAAATCAATCTCGACGAAATCCTCCAAAAAAACAAATAATTCAGCACAATTTAATACCATTACCATGCCACCATCTACATGTATTTCTACCCGCTTTAAGGTTTCTCCAGCTGAAAAGGAATTAACTGCGTCAAAAAAATAGCTTCAGTCAAATTCCACTGCGTCCCCTATAATACATGTAAGATGAAAGTAAGTAATACATGTATTCTAGGGGGCGTGGTAGTCGTGAATTTTTGGGTAGTTTGGATTTACAACTACCGATGCAATCAGTGTATATCACCATTAAATTTGTGAGTTGGAATCCTGTTCATGGCGAGGTGTCCTCGATACACTGAACATTATGTGATGAAGTTTGTCAGTGACTTACGACAGGTCGGTGGTTTTCTCCATGGACTCCGGTTTCCTTCATCAATAAAACTGCCCATCACGATATAACTGCAATATTGATGAAAGTAGCGTTAAACACCATAAGCCAAACCAACTGAAAATGAATTAATGGCTATATCAGAGGCCAGAACAGAAAAAAAAACAACCAATAGACAGACAGTACTGTGTAGTCAAACTATTTCGAGGTACTAAAATCAGTAAAACTATTAAAACATATGATGATGCCATATTGAACATGTATCTATTTCTTAGGCTATTTTTGCCAAGATGTTGTCCCCTGGAGCGGATCCAGGATTTGTGGTTGGGGGGCGTGAGTAGGTGAGGGATCTGGGGACCGCTTAAGGTCCCCAGCTGGTCCAGGGTAGTACCCTGGTAGGGTGCCCAGGGGGGCCAAACCCCCTGAAGCTCTGGGGATTTTAGGAATTACAGACAGTTATTTGAACGACAATTTTGAACCAACCACACCATTTTTATCAGACAAAAAAAACTTGATTTTGAGTCTTAATTTTGTCGGATAATTGTTAACAGTATATTTTGTCAGATTATAAGAACCTAAAGTAAAACTTTTCTTGAACAACCGTGATGCGAATTGTTCAACTCATGACTGATCGATCACGATATGTTAACCCTTCAAAGAACTATTGGTTTAGTTTTAACGCATTCCTCATTTCACTAATTGGTCTGTACTTTCGGTGCTTGTCCTTTCGGGTTGTTCTAGTTAATACCAGATGGAGCTTTTCTTTTCGTCGTTTGATTCATTCCTTGAAAACATACGATTCGACTGTTCTTGTTCATAGACAAACAAAAGCGGAAATTGTCGGCGAATCCATATATGAATCAACGAACACACCCAACGTGTATTTACAATGTGTAGGAATATTTTACTACAGATCACGAGTTAACCATTCATGAAAAAGTTGTTTGTTGAACTGCTTAATTAACGTTGCATAACATATGCTTTGCGAATTTTAGGGGGGGGGCGCACGCCCCGCACGCCCCCTCTAAATCCGCCCCTGGTCATCCCTTATATTTGCACGAAAAAGAAAGTAAGAAAAAGTCTAAATCTACCACTGTTATACTGTTTCACATAAACAAAATAAAGTAGCATATCGGGCCTTCGGAATATTGGTTCGACACTCTAAAAACGGGGGTGAACTCAGGTTAAGAGAATACTATGGATATATTTTGTTGCCATACCTTTTTGAGTTACTTCCCTTATGCTACAAAAGCTGGTGTTAATTTGAGTTATTTTAACAAGCATACTAATCATTACCCCCCCCCCCCCTCCCCGCCTCCAACAAAGAGGTATCTTTACCTAATTTTATGATTCATACAAGACTTTACATTAAAATATAGTTTGAAGTAATTATCACACACATGTCACTCACATTTTATTCTGCTATCGGGTTTAATATTTAGGACAAACAGATCACACTCATATTATACAGAGTGGATATCGGGTTTAATTTTTAGCAAACATTCGTAATAAAAGCCTATTACAGGTAAGTGTTCCTCTATTTCAGCTAATACGTAGAATTTTTGCCAAACCTGAGGTTTAAACATAAAGTTTATTTTGCCATTTTTATTCTAGGGATAATAGTTTACCTTTGTTTTTTTTTCTCAATTTCCAACTATCTATTCAGCAGGGGGGGCCGTCGTGACCGTGATCGTATTGGATTTACAACTACCGATGCAATCAGTGTCTATCACCACTAAAGTTGTGAGTTGGAATCCTGTTCATGGCGAGGTGTCCTCGATACACTGAACATTATGTGATGAAGTTTGTCAGTTACTTACGACAGGTCGGTGGTTTCCTCCATCAATAAAACTGCCCATCACGATATAACTGCAATATTGATGAAAGTAGCGTTAAACACCAAAAACCAAACCGACTGAAAATGAATTAATGGCTATATCAGAGGCCAGAATAGAAAAAAAAACAACAGACAGACAGTACTGTGTAGTCAAACTATTTCGAGGTACTAAAATCAGTAAAACTATTAAAACATATGATGATGCCATATTGAACATGTATCTATTTCTTAGGCTAATTTTGCCAAGATGTTGTCCCCCCTTATATTTGCACGAAACAGAGAGTAAGAAAAAGTCTAAATCCACCACTGTTATACTGTTTCGGAATATTGGTTCGACACCCTAAAAACAAGGGGGTGAACTCAGGTTAAGAGAATACTATGGAAATATGTTGTTGCCATTCCTTTTTGAGCTACTTCCCTTATGCTGCAAAAGCTGTTGTTAAATTGAGTTATACTAACCATTATCCTATTACAGGTAAGTGTTTCTCTATTTCAGTTTATACGTATAATTTTTGCCAAACCTGAGGTTTAAACATGAAGATTATTTTGTCATTTTTATTCTAGGGATAATAGTTTGCCTTTGTTTTTTTTTTCAATTTCCAACTATCTATTTAGCAGGGGGTGTGGGGGGGGGGGCGTCGTGGTTGCGATCGTATTGGATTTACAACTACCTATGGAATCAGTGTCTTTCACCACTAATGTTGTGACTTCGAATCTATATCAGGGCGAGGTGCACAACATTAAGTGATAAAGTTTGTCAGTGACTTGTGATATATCGGAGGTTTTCTCCGGGTCCTCCGGTTTCCTCCGCCAATTAAACTGACCGCCACGATATAACTGAAATATTGTTGAAAATGGCGTTAAACACCATCAAGCAAGCAAACAAACAAAATATATTCAGCATTATGACTAATCTGGTTTTAACAGGAGCAGATAAGCAACATGACAAGACGAGTTCTAGATGGTTAACGTATCTCTGCACAATTGCACCATTTAGGCGATGCATCTTGTCATCGATATCAATAACAAAAAGCTAAGCATTTATGATATAATAACTGAACATGTAATCAAATTAATCAATATACAAAAATATATTTATTCTATTGTCCTATTATTTTTTGTTGTTGCATTTCTATTGCTTCAGCCCAATTGGAGATTTGTTTAGCAAATAAATAAAGATATAATTAAATTTATTACATAATGATTTTGTACTCTTTATTTCATTGGTTTAGAAGTTATCACCTAGCATGCCATTAATCTTTGAATTGTTTGATTAAAATCCATATTGACTCTCTTTCATTTTCACTTTCCATTGCATTATGTATGACGTCATAATGATGAGATTAATTTCATATTGACTTGGTTTCACTTTCACTTTCACTTTTCATTTTAATGTAATAAAACAGTTACAGTCTTTTGTATCGGTCAATGCGAGTTTTTATGGACCTTGGAAATCAAAATTCAACTCAGCATAAAGGCTTCGGTGAATATCGTTTTTAAGGTCCATAAAAACTCACATTGACCTCAACAAAAGACTATTATTGTATAATATTGATTACAAACTACATTATATTATGATGTATTAATAAAATCAATTAAAACATGCAAAATAAATATCCAATTATGCCTCAAGATGCATGTATATGATTTTGTGATTTTGTGCTACTCATTTGACTAATATAATATAGCTGGATGTGTGTAGTACATGATTAATATTGCGATTGTGTATTATCTATTTGACCCATGGGCATCTTAACAGCATAATATACCACCGTCCAAAGCAGTGCACTGGGGCCCCTATCTACACAACCACTCACAGGAATAAAATGTAAATGGTCGACAAAATTAAATATATATTTATTGTATTGGTACTTCCAACAAAATCAGTGTTTAAACATTGAAAAACATGCATAGATTAGCATTGGGCCCATATGCTCGTCCTAACTGCCCAATGTGTCCATGCGTTAAGACGACACTGATATTGACCTGTACAATATTGCTGTTTGTAGTACAGCTTGGCTTTGTTATTTTGGAATACCCAATTTAACAGTATAATATTCGTCAGCTCATAATATCACACTGACATATACGATGGTTTTTAATTTTCAGAAATGACCACCTATTCATGTTGCTCATTCATTAGATAAGTCTCCCAAACAATGTTTGGAGACTTATTGTTTTTGCTCCGTTTCTTATTATTATTTTTATTATTATTATTCTTATTCTTCTCCTTTCTTTCCGCGAAGCATGAACTTGTGCACGGCAGATCTCAGGAACTACAGGACAACATTTCATAAAACTTGGTGGAGTTATAGATATATGTTTTTAGTTGATCATAAACTTTTCAGATTTGTGGTAAATGGGGTCAAAGCCATATTTTTGGGGGTTCAAATGGGGTGGGGTGGAGGTTACTATAGAATCCTATGGGAAGCTTGAAATTTCGTACATTAATGTTGATAACTTCTAACTGGATAATGAGAGAGACATAAAATTCGACATAGTGATAGGTCACTATTAGTGGAGCAATTCTGCGTGGGGGTAAAAATTCAACATTGTCCGATATCATCAAAATTTGATATGTGGGTAGATAGTGTCAGTGGCCGGTTTGGGAGACTTCATAATCGTTAGATTATAATTATATCTTGTTTTCTTTGCAGTATTTGTCCTTTTGTACGTTAATTTGTAACATACGTATGTACGCGCATCATAAATAAATGTATCTGAAAATTATAATTTACATATTGCTTTTTATATAATATCTTTATTGAAATTTAAATCTCTTTTTAATCTTGAATAAGAAATCTTCATGAGATACCTATGTTTTGGTTTATATAAAATATTTCTTTATCTTATGCGAATCATGAGGACATGGTGATAGTATTTCATAGAAGCAATTTCATATATGAAATCTTGAAAGTTGTGTCAGATAATATAAAATTTCAGTGCTTGTTGTGTTTTACACAAGCGACAAACTGTTTTCACTGAATTTTTGAAACCCTAAAGAAATTGAAATTATTTGTTTGGATATCAAGTCTTTGAAGTCATAATTTATACTTGATATTTTTTGTAGCTGTGATAGTTTTGATTGCAATTAAGCATATAATAATATCTACATTATTTGTTAAATAAATTTCATGAAAAAAATTCATTTACATAAATCATACATTAAATATCTAAGGAGAAAGATGAAAAGTAATCCAAATGTAATCAGAAAGTAACCATGATTACAGGGTCAATTACATTACGATTACATGTAATCTAAAAATGTCCGATTACAGATTACATTCGATTACATGAAAAATGTAATCGATTACAACCGATTACGATTACAAATTACGATTACCCAATGTCTGTCACTCACTCACTCACTCAATGATAAAAGAGGAAACAATTTTCGGTGAGAATTAAGATTGCATTATTAGACTGAAATATTCCATTTACCATCAAATAGAGAAAATTAATATAATTGTACATACGTTAATTTTTAAGATTTCTGTTAGTTGATAATTCAAAAGATATAATTGTAAATACGTTATCTTTTTTTTGAAAATTGCGTTAGACTCACTCACTCACTCACTCACTCACTCACTCACTCACTCTCTCACTCACTCACTCACTCACTCACTCACTCACTCACTCACTCACTCACTCACTCACTCACTCACTCACTCACTCACTCACTCACTCACTCACTCACTCACTCACTCACTCACTCACTCACTCACTCACTCACTCACTCACTCACTCACTCACTCACTCACTCACTCACTCACTCACTCACTCACTCACTCACTCACTCCCTCCCTCCCCCCTCCCTCCCTCCCTCCCTCCCTCCCTCACTCCCTCCCTCCCTCACTCCCTCCCTCCCTCCCTCCCTCCATTTGCGGCTGCGAGTTGAGTGCACCCTTTTTTGTAACTTACAAAGCCGGGCGCGAACCCACGCCGTATTGGTGATAGGCTTGTATGAGTTGTTAAATCCAACGACCTAACTCATTGAGAGAAATTCAATTCAACATTCATATATTTGAACTTAGCTAGGAAGTGGAAACATTTTTCTTGCAATCTGAAGAGTTAGTAGAAAGCTTATAACAGTGTTTCAGAATTTTAATACAGAGCCTTTTTTTCTCAATGAAGTTATTTCGAATTTTAAGGTAAAAGTAACAAATTACATGAATTTTTACTTTTATTTTTACACAAGACCATGTTTCAAAAAAATGTGACATAAATAGGCCTGCATGGTCGGCTCTGGAACACTGGATTTATTGGCGAGAGTTTATATAATTTTCAGGAAAGGAATTGGTGTTGATTTGGTTTAAATAATTGTTAGCCCTTAAAAGGGCTGTTGTAGCACCTAAAAAGGACTGTTCAATATTTGCTTAGTTCGCCTCAACGACGTTGAGAAAATGTATTGGAGTACCCTCGGCATCCATGTGAGTAGTATATGGGTACGAACAAATTATTATATGAGGGGGAGCAATGTGGAGCAACCGGAAGTGACGTGACCGGAAATGACATGACCGGAAGTCATGTGACGGATGTCATGTGACCGAAGTGACGTTAGTCACGTGACCATATCCACAATTATATTCTGCGCATGCTCAACCGTAAGTTGCGTCATATCCGCCCTAGTGGGGCATTTTGACCGGAAGTGCCAAGGTCACGTGACCGGAACAGGCCCTGTCCGGAAGTGTCCCTGAACAGAAGTAGGTTCTGCACATGCCCGGCTTTAGAATATTTTTCAGTATTAACCTCATTCGAACTATTTTCAGATTGTGAGTGAAACGGTTGAATTTACACACCGATAAACTCTTGCAAAATCGCAATTAATCCTATAATAAATTTAATTTCCAATTATGTGGAAATACAAGTCACGTCAAATTAATTTGTATTACCCATTCGAAATTATCTGTTTTGTATGTTATTATACAAAGGAAAAGAAAGAATGATCGGGGGGGGGGTAACCAGGGTAACATTAAGTGTAAGTGGCGAGGGGGTCTTATGTAATATGGACGTCTACGGCTGCAATCGGGTAATGGGCGGTTCCTGACGGGGATTAGTGGCCAAAATGGGGATTCTTCAAAATTTTCCAAGATTTCCTCGAAATTGACATTCTTGCTAATCACCATGTAAACATCCGAAGATTGTTATAGCAAATTGATCGGAACGTTTTTGAAGGAGTTACTGATATTGTTGACTCATCAATATTTAATGATGAAGCAAATCTACTCGCCATAGAAATTCTTTAGAACTGTGCATGCTTGATTATTGCAATATGCACATTTGTAAAACGTTACGGAAGTTTGGTAGGAGTAGCTTAGTAATTTGTAAGTGGAATATTAAATCTAAAAGTTTGTACACAAAAATCATCCTATATTTTAATTGGGAATTATAAATATCTTTCTCAAAAGATGAAAGAATGTCGTCTGCTTTTTCGGTCAATAATAAACCTAAATTACCATTTGCTTTTCTGGAATTTGTATCATTTTTCATCGGTTTACAATAATACATATGTGGTTTAAAGTTCTTTTTTTTTTTCAAAAAGTTGTGTATATGAGTGGGCTTTTTCGTCAATATAGCTACACTCCTGATAATAAAACGGATAATTTGAAAAACAAAATTAAAAAGAATTCATGGAACACATAATGTGTTGTGAGTTTTAACATGGGTTGGCAGGATATTAGGATTTTATCCCGAGCTGTAGCAAGGGATAACATTTGCTAATATTCCACCAACCCATATTGCGATTCTGATATGTCTAACAGTACAAATATGTTAGTACACTTTGATGAGAAACACGGTAATTTATGCTTGCGTTTGCGGGCAGAGTTCGTACACAATTTATGTGACGCAGGATGGCTGTTCTATCTTCCATCCTGTCAAATTCGAACAGACGAAAGCTCATCAACGTGTGCTCTTACGACGGGCAAGTGTTATTGAAGGAATAGCCGTTTGTTTGTTTGTATGCTTGATGGTGTTTAACGCCACTTTCAACAATATTTAAATTTTATCGTGGCGGTCAGTTTTATTGGTGGAGGAAACCGGAGAACCCGGAGAAAACCACCGACCTGTCTCAAGTCACTGACAAACTTTATCACATAATGTTTTGCCCTTCGCCCAGATCGAAATTCGAGCTCACAACATCAGTGGTGATAGGCACTAATTGCATAGGTAGTTGTAAATCCAACTATCATACGATCACGGCCACGACGTTCCACTGGAACAGCTGTAACAAATATATTATGCTTATTCAAGTACACATCGCATAGTTGTCAGTTATTGTGTTTTTAATATCTTACCAACATTGTGTGATTTTATAAGGTGGTTTAAATGTGTGGACAGCGCATGTGCAAATGAGAACTTACGAGGTAATACATCACTGGTTTATTTACAAAGAGAAAGAAGTACGTCATATTAGAAAGTATATTATATTTATATCTCCTTGCATAGAAGAAAACCTGCAGTTATGAAGGTTGGGAAAACAATATCGCTAGAACATCAACGAGTCCGACAGACTATCATGTTTTGTCCATTCGGGTTAATTGCTCCGAAAGACCTTTAAATTATTTGGTTTTCCAGTCTGTTGACTATCAGTTAAATTGGATATCTATGATTTGATTACCCATAATAAATAATAATGGGACTTTTTTGACATTTTGAATGCTTGAAAATTAACTTCAGTCTAATTTTGATAAATATTAAATGCGTAAATTTTAACAGAATTCATTACTGATTGAAACTCTACCTAACAACATATTCATAAAAAAATAATATTTCAACGACACTATGGATAAATTCATTTTTATATTGATTTCTTAAGGATGTTTAACAATAAATTCTAAAATACAATATCCTTTTGTTTAATTATTTAAAAACTTAAAATATCAGCAGCTTTATTTAAACTTCATTATAAGTAAGGGAGTGAAATAATATGTTGCGCATACCCAAGGGAGTTTCGAAGGGGTCACGTGACTTTGTCACTTCCGGTCAAAAGGCCCCACTAGGGCGGATATGGCGCAACTTCCGGTTGCGCTTGCACATAATATACTTTCGGACATGGTCGCTTCCGGTCACATGACTTCCGGTCATGTCACTTCCGGTCACGTCACTTCCGGTTGCTCCCCATTGCTCCCCCTCAAATAATAATTTGTCCGTACTCATGTGCGCGTCAGCATCAGCGTTCCCGTCCACGCTCATATCTCTGCAACTATAAGTTGTGGGAGCATGTTAACTTGAATGTAGATGCATCTGGGATGGTAGGTCAGCGTCCAGACAAAAGTAGGTCACTTTGACCCACATTTCGCGCTTCAATTACTTGCGAAACGTGGTGGGGTATTATATAATGTCCCATTAGATGCCCTATTTTTTGCATTTGGGAAACCCCATTCAAAGTCATTTGAATCATCCATGTACAAACTATTTGGCTAGTAAGCCCATCGACACTAATAGTCGACCAAAAGTGGCACTGGCAAGTGCTAGTAAAATTTAACAGAGCAGCTAAGTTGAATATTCAAGCCATTTTCAGAGGGGGACTACAATATAGTCATTCATTCGGGGGGAATTCCTACTATACAGCCATTCTACCGGGGGGGGGGGGGGGGATCCCATTACATAGACATTTTTTCGGGGGAAATCCTACTATATAGTCATTTTTCCGAGGGGAAAAATGGCTCTATAACGCTCCTATAGTAGTTTTTCCCTCTAGCCATTTTTCCGGGGGGAAAACTGACTATGGGGAAAACATGGCTCTATTAGACCGGTACCTTAATATCTAATTAGGTAATTACTACAATGTAAAATAGTTGCCGGATATCACGTCATTAAAGTCAAAAATAAAAATGAATGATAATTAAAATAAAAACGTTGCTATCAAATTTGGTGCGCACGACGCGTTTTTGGAATAGCCTTCATCAGGTAGGCTCAAAATCGGGAGTTTGGAGAGTCAAATAATTTAAAGTTTTGGGCGCAATAAAGCCAAAGGGCTTAAACAGGATAGACAAAACCGGCTAAGGTCACCAATGCCCGAGGGAAACATATCGATGTTGTTAGTTTGGTTGAAGGATCAAACCGCAATAATGCGCATGGTTGGAAAAGCATCCAATCATTTGCAAGACGCAAGCATATTACGTCAACTTCTACAGAACCGTTTCACCTCGGGCGGAGTAGAACTCATAAATCGTACTGGTGATCGACACCAGAACAGAAATCAATTAACGTTCGATATCAATGTAAACATCTGGAAAATAAGTCATGTAATGCAACTGCGGAAATAATGCGTATACAGTAAAATGTGTTTCCCTGTTACTATTTTTTCTTGCTCGTAAACACCTTTGAATTATTGAGAATTCGACTATTGTTGTTTTGAGCGAACCTGATGATAATTATTTCACAAATGGGTCTTGCTCATTCAATGAAAAACAATAATAGACACATTGTCGGAACAGCTCTAAAATCGAATAGAAAAACTCGATACCACTAACACACAAATACATGACCGCCCATTGTCCTGTTTCAGTACAGTGAGCAAATAAGGGTAATACAAAAATTACCGAACTCCGAACAATCTTGCAAAGGGAAAGTCAAAACTCATAATTATATAGACAGACAAAATCAGTCAACAACCGGAAAACTGTGAAAACCGTAATGACCCTGACTTGGTACAGGCATTTCTAAAGAAATGGTGGGTTGAATCAGATTTTATTACGGCTCAAAGGTTCCGGCTGTCACTATGACAGTATTTATAACAAAACTGGAACAAAATAGGTAAAATAGTTGTCAAAGCAGTACCAAATTCAATAGAAGTGACATGTAGATATCTTAGTATTAGCAAGGAACACATGATTTAACTTTTAGGAGGGCGGGGAGCTATGCTTTCTCCCAAGTTAGATTTTATTTGCACAAACCAGTAAATCAGATAGGCTTAAACATGAATATACCAAAAATACCCAAATATATTGTTGTAAGCTGCACTGTTAGATAATTTATTAATTTCCATCTATCAGGTCAAGATATTTTTTTTCTGTAAAATATGGCGACATAAATTAAAACAAAACATAGCCCCACTCCCACTAATAGTTAAATAATCGTTCCCTTAGTAACGATATAAACAATGCTTTTCCCTAAAGCATCCTAAACAATGGCAATTGATATTGAACAATTATGAATTTTTCATTCGACGTATATACCATAGCAAGTCACGCCTGTATTAGCAAACATTTCATAGAAGAGTTGAAAATCTTGCTTGAAAGACCATTTTTAAGTTCAAACTTTGTGACAAAAATCGCTTAATTATCTAAAACTAATAATCTAATAGAAAAAACAGCACATCATTTAAACTTTATTATCAAGTACGGGAGTGAAATAGTATATGACAAGAACAGAGATGAAGTATGCACGTTTTAAATGTGTAGTGATATTACTCAGTGCATTCATATTGTGTAAGTATAATTTGATTTTTGTTGTTGTACTATAAGTATTTAATCATAGAAGGTAAAGATTGTCAGTGATTTGCTGCATGTCGGTAGTTTTTACGTTTTCATTTGAAAAACAAATGTTTGAATGTTTATATAAATATTAAATTGGTATAATCGAATAGGTATCGTGATTGGCCGAAAGTCTATTTGATATCATATTTATGAACAAATTATTTTACTAAAACTTTGAAGAAAATTCGATATTACATTGATAATTTAATATATATACATGTAATTTGGTGAATAGCAATGAAATTTAAAAACAATATACAATTTCATTCTTTTAATTATTTAAAACTAGTCCTACGTACAAAATGATAGCAACTGATATAATCCCTATCATTAGTATCGGAGAGATATAGTATGTGACAAGGACTTCGAGATGAAGTATGCACGTTTTAGATGTGTAGTGATATTACTGAGTGCATTCATATTGTGTTAGTATAATTTGATTTTTGTTGTTGTACTATAAGTATTTAATCATAGAAGCATAGATAATGTATGTTAGTGACTTGCTGCATGTCGGTGGTTTTCTCTGGGTACTCTGGTTTCCTCCACCAATAGAACTGCCGCCACGATATAACTGAAATATTGTTGAAAGTGGCGTTAAACACCAAAACGCTATGCCTATTAATTGTAATGTATTGTTTCACTTGTTATCGATACACTATTATAAATTTACAGGAGAGTTTTGTGCCTATAGAAATAGCTTAGCACATCCACTTTGTATTGAAGTGCATGGAAAGTGAGCGGCCATGTATTTGTGTGTTAGAGGTCATGTATTTGTGTGCTAGAGGTCATGTATTTGTGTGTTAGAGGTCATGTATTTGTGTGCTAGGGGTATCGCTTTTGGGTCTTTCTACGATTTTTCTATTGGATTGAAATGTTCCGGCAATGTTGTATTTTTTTGTTTTTTATTTTGTTAGATTATCTTAATTATATATGATTTATTAAAATAGTATAATTTTTAGTATTAACCTCATTCGAACTATTTTCAGATTGTGAGTGAAACGGTTGAATTTACACACCGATAAACTCTTGCAAAATCGCAATTAATCCTATAATAAATTTAATTTCCAATTATGTAGAAATACAAGTCACATCAAATTAATTTTAATTACCCATTCGAAATTATCTGTTTTGAATGTTATTATACAAAGAAAAAGAAAGCATGATCAGGCGGGGGTAACCAGGGTAACATTAAGTGTAAGTGGCGAGGGTGTCTTATGTAATATGGACGTCTACGGCTGCAATCGGGTAATGGGCGGTTCCTGATTTCCTCGAAATTGACATTCTTGCTAATCACCAGGTAAACGTCCGAAGATTATTATAGCAAATTCATCGGAACATTTTTGAAGGAGTTATTGATATTGTTGACTCATCAATATTTAATGATGAAACAAATCTACTCGCCATAGAAATTCTTTAGAACTGTGCATGCTTGATTATTGCAATATGCACATTTGTAAAACGTTACGGAAGTTTGGTAGGAGTAGCTTAGTAATTTGTAAGGGGAATATTTAATCAAAAAGTTTGTACACAAAAATCATCCTATATTTTAATTGGGAATTATAAATATCTTTCTCAAAAGATGAAAGAATGTCGTCTGCTTTTTCGGTCAATAATAAACCTAAATTACCATTTGCTTTTCTGGAATTTGTATCATTTTTCATCGGTTTACAATAATACATATGTGGTTTAAAATCCTTTTCTTTTTGTTCAAAAAGTTGTGTAGATGAGTGGGTTTTTTCGTCAATATAGCTACACTCCTGATAATAAAACGGATAATTTGATAAACAAAATAAAAAATAATTCATGGAACACATAATGTGTTGTGAGTTTTAACATGGGTTGGCAGGATATTAGGATTTTATCCCGAGCTGTAGCAAGGGATAGCATTTGCTAATATTCCACCAACCCATATTGCGATTCTGATATGTCTAACAGAACAAATATGTTAGTACACTTTGATGAGAAACACGGTAATTTATGCTTGCGATTGCGGGCAGAGTTCGTACACAATTTATGTGGCGCAGGATGGCTGTTCTATCTTCCATCCTGTCAAATTCGAACAGACGAAAGCTCATCAACGTGTTCTCTTACGACGGGCAAGCGTTATTGAAGGAATATCCGTTTGTTTGTTTGTATGCTTGATGGTGTTTAACGTCACTTTCAACAATATTTCAGTTTTATCGTGGCGGTCAGTTTTATTGGTGGAGGAAACCGGAGAACCCGGAGAAAACCACCGACCTGTCTCAAGTCACTGACAAACTTTATCACATAATGTTGTACACTTCGCCCAGATCGAAATTCGAGCTCACAACATCAGTGGTCATAGGCACTAATTGCATAGGTAGTTGTAAATCCAACTATCATACGATCACGGCCACAACGGTCCACTGGAACAGCTGTAACAATAATATTATGGTTATTCAAGTACACATCGCATATTTGTCAGTTATTGTGTTTTTAATATTTTACCAACATTGTGTGATTTTATAAGGTGGTTTAAATGTGTGGACAGCGCATGTGCAAATGAGAATTTACGAGGTAATACATCACTGGTTTATTTACAAAGAGAAAGAAGTACGTCATATTAGAAAGTATATTATATTTATATCTCCTTGTATAGAAGAAACCCTGCAGTTATGAAGGTTGGGAAAAACAATATAGCTAAAACATCAGCCAGTCCATTCGGCTTAATTGCTCCGAAAGACCTTTAAATTATTTGGTTTTCCAGTCTGTTGACTATCAGTTAAATTGGATATCTATGATTTTATTACCCATAATAAATAATAATGGGACTTTTTTGACATTTTGAATGCTTGAAAATTAACTTCAGTCTAATTTTGATAAATATTAAATGCGTAAATTTGAATAGACGTCATTACTGATTGAAACTCTACCTAACAACATATTCATAAAAAAAAAATATTTCACCGACACTGAATAAATTCATTTTTATATTGATTTCTTAAGGATGTTTAACAATAAATTCTAAAATACGATATCCTTTTGTTTAATTATTTAAGAACTTAAAATATCAGCACCTTTACTTAAACTTAATTATAAGTAAGGGAGTGAAATAATATGTTGCGCATACCCAATGGAACTCCGAAGGGGTCAAGTGACCATTGGTCACATCCGGTTCTACTACTTAAAAAAAACGCGGGAAAAAGATGGGCATGCGCAGAACTTACTTCCGGTTATGTCACTTCCGGTCACGTCACTTCCGGTTGCTCTCCATTGCTCCCCCTCAAATAATAATTTGTCCGTACTTATGTGCGCGTCAGCATCAGCGTTCTCGTACACGCTCATATCTCAGCAACTATAAGTTGTAGGAGCATGTTAACTTGAATGTAGATGCATCTGGGATGGTAGGTCAGCGTCCAAGCAAAAGTAGGTCACTTTGACCCACATTTCGCGCTTCAATTACTTGCGAAACGTGGTGGGGTATCATATAATGTCCCATTAGATGCCCTATTTTTTGCTTTTGGGAAACTCCATTCAAAGTCATTTGGATCATCCATGTACAAGCTATTTGGCTAGTAATCCCATCGACACTAGTAGTCGACCAAAAGTGGCACTGGCAAGTGGTAGTAAAATTTATCACAGCAACTAAGTTGAATATTCAAGCCATTTTCAGAGGGGGACTACTATGTAGTCATTCATTCGGGGGGGGGGGGGGGGATTCCTACTATATAGCCATTCTTCCGGGGGGGGGGGGGGGGATCCTATTACATAGCCATTTTTCCGGCTGGAAATCCTAATATATAGTTAGTCATTTTCCGTGGTGAAAAACTGGCTATGGGGGAAAAATGGCTCTATAACGCTCCTATAGTAGTTTTTCCCCCTAGCCGTTTTTCCGGGGGAAAACTGACTATGGGGAAAACATGGCTCTATAACACCGGTACCTTAATATCTAATTAGGTAATTACTACAATGTAAAATAGTTGCCGGATATCTCGTCATTAAAGTCAAAAATAAAAATGAATAATAAATAAAATAAAAGCGTTGCTATCAAATTTGATGCGCACGACGCGTTTTTGGAATAACCTTCATTAGATAAGCTCAAAATCGGGAGTTTGGAGAGCCAAATAATTTAAAGTTTTGGGCGCAATAAAGCCAAAGGGCTTAAACAGGATAGACAAAGCCGGCTAAGGTCACCAATGCCCGAGGGAAACATATCGATATTGATATTGTTAGTTTGGTTGAAGGATTAAACCGCAATAATGCGCATGGTTGGAAAAGCAACCAATCATTTACAGAACCGTTTCACCTTGGGCGAAGTAGAACTCTTAAATCGTACTGGTGATCGACACCAGAACAGAAATCAATTAACGTTCGATATCAATGTAAACATCTGGAAAATAAGTCATGTAATGCAACTGCGGAAATAATGCGTATACAGTAAAAGATGTTTGCCTGTTACTATTTTTTCTTGCTCGCAAACACCTTTGAATTATTGAGAATTCGACTATTGTTGTTTTGAGCGAACCTGATGATAATTATTTCACAAATGGGTCTTGCGCATTCAATGAAAAACAATAATAGACACATTGTCGGAACAGCTCTAAAATCGAATAGAAAAACTCGATACCACTAACACACAAATACATGACCGCCCATTGTCCTGTTTCAGTACAGTAAGCAAATAAGGGTAATAAAAAAATTACCGAACTTCGAACAATCTTGCAAAGGGAAAGTCAAAACTCATAATTATATAGACAGACAAAATCAGTCAACAACCGGAAAACTGTGAAAACCGTAATGACCCTGACTTGGTACAGGCATTTCTAAAGAAATGGTGGGTTGAATCAGATTTTAAAGCGCCAAACCTCCCGCTTTCATTACAGCTCAAAGGTTCCGGCTGTCACTATAACAGTATTTATAACAATACTGGAACAAAATAGGTAAAATAGTTGTCAAAGCAGTACCAAATTCAATAGAAGTGACATGTAGATATTTTAGTGTTAGCAAGGAACCCATGATTTAACCTTTAGGAGGGCGAGGAGCTATGCTTTCTCCAAAGTTAGATTTTATTTGCACAAAACAGTAAATCAGATAGGCTTAAACAGGAATATACCAAAAATACCAAAATATCTTGTTGTAAGCTGCACTGTTAGATAATTTATTAATTTCCATCTATCAAGTCAAGATATTTTTTTTCTGTAAAATATGGCGACACAAATTAAAACAAAACATAGCCCCACTCCCACTAATAGTTAAATAATCGTTCCCTTAGTAACGATATAAACAATGCTTTTCTCTAAAGCATCCTAAACAATGGCTATACATATTGAACAATTATGAATTTTTCATACCATAGCAAGTCACGCCTGTATTAGCAAACATTTCATAGAAGAGTTGAAAGTCTTGCTTGAAAGACCATTTTTAAATTCAAACTTTGTGATAAACATCGCTTAATTATCTAAAACTAATAATCTTATAGAAAAAACAGCATATCATGTAAACTGTATTATCAAGTACGGGAGTGAAATAGTATATGACAGGGACTTAGAGATGAAGTATGCACGTTTTAAATGTGTAGTGATATTACTCAGTGCATTCATATTGTGTAAGTATAATTTGATTTTTGTTGTTGTACTATAAGTATTTAATCATAGAAGATAAAGATTGTCAGTGATTTGCTGCATGTCGGTAGTTTTTACGTTTTCAGTTGAAAAACAAAATGTTTGAATGTTTATATACATATTAAATTGGGAAATTCGAATAGGTATCGTGATTGGCCGAAAGTCTATTTGATATCATATTCATGAACAAATTATTTTACTGAAACTTTGAAGAAAATTCGATATTACATTGATAATTTAATATATATACATGTAATTTGGTGAATAACAATAAAATTTAAAAACAATATACAATTTCACTCTTTTAATTATTTAAAACTAATCCTACGTAAAAAATGATAGCAACTGATATAATCCCTATAATTAGTATGGGAGAGAAATAGTATGTGACAAGGACTTCGAGATGAAGTATGTACGTTTTAAATGTGTGATGATATTACTGAGTGCATTCATATTGTGTAAGTATAATTTGATTTTTGTTGTTGTACTATAAGTATTTAATCATAGAAGCATAGATAATGTATGTCAGTGACTTGCTGCATGTCGGTGGTTTTCTCCGGATACTCCGGTTTCCTCCATCAATAGAACTGCCGCCACGATATAACTGAAATATTGTTGAAAGTGGCGTTAAACACCAAAACCATATGCCTATTAATTGTAATGTATTGTTTCACTTGTTATCGATACACTATTATAAATTTACAGGAGAGTTTTGGGCCCATAAAAATAGCTTAGCACATCCACTTTGTATTAAAGTGCATGGAAAGTGAGTGGCCATGTATTTGTGTGTTAGAGGTCATGTATTTGTGTGCTAGAGGTCATGTATTTGTGTGTTAAAGGTCATGTATTTGTGTGTTAGGGGTATCGCTTTTGGCTGTTTCTACGATTTTTCTATTGGATTGAAATGTTCCGCAATGTGGTAATTTTTGTTTTTTATTTTGTTAGATTATCTTAATTATATAAGATTTATTAAAATAATATATTTTTTAGTATTAACCTCATTCGGACTATTTTCAGATTGTGAGTGAAACGGTTGAATTTACACACCGATAAACTCTTGCAAAATCGCAATTAATCCTATAATAAATTTAATTTCCAACTATGTAGAAATACAAGTCACATCAAATAATTTTTATTACCCATTCGAAATTATCTGTTTTGTATGTTATTATACAAAGAAAAAGAAAGCATGATTAGGGGGGGGGGGGGTAACCAGGGTAACATTAAGTGTAAGTGGCGAGGGGGTCTTATGTAATATGGACGTCTACGGCTGCAATCGGGTAATGGGCAGTTCCTGACGGGGATTAGTGACCAAAATGGGGATTCTTCAAAATTTTCCAAGATTTCCTCGAAATTGACATTCTTGCTAATCACCATGTAAACATCCGAAGATTGTTATAGCAAATTGATCGGAACGTTTTTGAAGGAGTTATTGATATTGTTGACTCATCAATATTTAATGATGAAACAAATCTACTCGCCATAGAAATTCTTTAGAACTGTGCATGCTTGATTATTGCAATATGCACATTTGTAAAACGCTACGGAAGTTTGGTAGGAGTAGCTTAGTAATTTGTAAGTGGAATATTTAATCAAAAAGTTTGTACACAAAAATCATCCTATATTTAAATTGGAAATTATAAATATCTTTCTCAAAAGATGAAAGAATGTCGTCTGCTTTTTCGGTTAATAATAAACCTAAATTACCATTTGCTTTTCTGGAATTTGTATTATTTTTCATCGGTTTACAATAATACATATGTGGTTTAAAATTCTTTTTTTTTGTTCAAAAAGTTGTGTATATGAGTGCGTTTTTTCGTCAATATAGCTACTCTTGATAATAAAACGGATAATTTGATAAACAAAATAAAAAATAATTCATGGAACACATAATGTGTTGTGAGTTTTAACATGGGTTGGCAGGATATTATGATTTTATCCCGAGCTGTAGCAAGGGATAACATTTGCTAATATTCCACCAACCCATATTGCGATTCTGATATGTCTAACAGTACAAATATGTTAGTACACTTTGATGAGAAACACGGTAATTTATGCTTGCGTTTGCGGGCAGAGTTCGTACACAATTTATGTGACGCAGGATGGCTGTTCTATCTTCCATCCTGTCAAATTCGAACAGACGAAAGCTCATCAACGTGTGCTCTTACGACGGGCAAGTGTTATTGAATAAATAGCCGTTTGTTTGTTTGTATGCTTGATGGTGTTTAACGCCACTTTCAACAATATTTCAGTTTTATCGTGGCGGTCAGTTTTATTGGTGGAGGAAACCGGAGAACCCGGAGAAAACCACCGACCTGTCTCAAGTCACTGACAAACTTTATCACATAATGTTGTACACTTCGCCCAGATCGAAATTCGAGCTCACAACATCAGTGGTGATAGGTACTAATTGCATAGTTAGTTGTAAATCCAACTATCATACGATCACGGCCACGACGGTCCACTGGAACAGCTGTAACAATAATATTATGCTTATTCAAGTACACATCGCATATTTGTCAGTTATTGCGTTTTCAATATTTTACCAACATTGTGTGATTTTATAAGGTGGTTTAAATGTGTGGACAGAGCATGTGCAAATGAGAATTTACGAGGTAATACATCACTGGTTTATTTACAAAGAGAAAGAAGTACGTCATATTAGAAAGTATATTATATTGATATCTCCTTGTATAGAAGAAAACCTGCAGTTATGAAGGTTGGGAAAAACAATATCGCTAGAACATCAGCGAGTCCGACAGACTATCATGTTTTGTCCATTCGGCTTAATTGCTCCGAAAGACCTTTAAATTATTTGGTTTTCCAGTCTGTTGACTATCAGTTAAATTGGATATCTATGATTTTATTACCCATAATAAATAATAATGGGACTTTTTTGACATTTTGAATGCTTGAAAATTAACTTCAGTCTAATTTTGATAAATATTAAATGCGTAAATTTGAATAGACGTCATTACTGATTGAAACTCTACCTAACAACATATTCATAAAAAAATAATATTTCACCAACACTATGTATAAATTCATTTTTAGATTGATTTCTTAAGGATGTTTAACAATAAATTCTAAAATACAATATCCTTTTGTTTAATTATTTAAAAACTTAAAATATCAGCAGCTTTATTTAAACTTCATTATAAGTAAGGGAGTGAAATAATATGTTGCGCATACCCAAGGGAACTCCGAAGGGGTCAAGTGACCTTTGATCACATCCGGTTCTACTACAAAAAAAAACGCGGGAAAAAGACGGCCATGCGCAGAACCTACTTCCGGACAGTGTCACTTCCGGTCACGTGACTGACGTCACTTCCTGTCACATGACTTCCGGTTAGGTCTCTTCCGGTCACGTCACTTCCGTTTGCTCCGCATTGCTCCCCTCAAATAATAATGTGTCCGTACTTATGTGCGCGTCAGCATCAGCGTTCCCGTACACGCTCATATCTCAGCAACTATAAGTTGTAGGAGCATGTTAACTTGAATGTAGATGCATCTGGGATGGTAGGTCAGCGTCCAAGCAAAAGTAGGTCACTTTGACCCACATTTCGCGCTTCAATTACTTGCGAAACGTGGTGGGGTATCATATAATGTCCCATTAGATGCCCTATTTTTTGTTTTGGGAAACTCCATTCAAAGTCATTTGGATCATCCATGTACAAGCTATTTGGCTAGTAATCCCATCGACACTAGTAGTCGACCAAAAGTGGCACTGGCAAGTGGTAGTAAAATTTAACACAGCAACTAAGTTGAATATTCAAGCCATTTTCAGAGGGGGACTACTATGTAGTCATTCTTTGGGGGGGGGGGAGATTCCTACTATATAGCCATTCTTCCGGCGGGGGGGGGGGGGGAGGGGGGGGATCCCACTACATAGCCATTTTTCCGGCTGGAAATCCTACTATATAGTCTTTTCCGTGGGGAAAAACTGGCTATGGGGGAAAAATGGCTCTATAACGCTCCTATAGTAGTTTTTCCCCCTAGCCATTTTTTCGGGGGAAAACTGACTATGGGGAAAACATGGCTCTATAACACCGGTACCTTAATATCTAATTAGGTAATTACTACAATGTAAAATAGTTGGCGGATATCTCGTCATTAAAGTCAAAAATAAAAATGAATAATAAATAAAATAAAAGCGTTGCTATCAAATTTGATGCGCACGACGCGTTTTTGGAATAACCTTCATCAGATAGGCTCAAAATCGGGAGTTTGGAGAGCTAAATAATTTAAAGTTTTGGGCGCAATAAAGCCAAAGGGCTTAAACAGGATAGACAAAGCCGGCTAAGGTCACCAATGCCCGACGGAAACATATCGATATTGATATTGTTAGTTTGGTTGAAGGATTAAACCGCAATAATGCGCATTGTTGGAAAAGCAACCAATCATTTGCAAGACGCAAACATTATTACGTAAACTTCTACAGAACCGTTTCACCTCGGGCGGAGTAGAACTCTTAAATCGTACTGGTGATCGACACCAGAACAGAAACCAATTAACGTTCGATATCAATGTAAACATCTGGAAAATAAGTCATGTAATGCAACTGCGGAAATAATGCGTATACAGTAAAAGGTGTTTCCCTGTTACTATTTTTTCTTGCTCGCAAACACCTTTGAATTATTGAGAATTCGACTATTGTTGTTTTGAGCGAACCTGATGATAATTATTTCACAAATGGGTCTTGCGCATTCAATGAAAAACAATAATAGACACATTGTCGGAACAGCTTTAAAATCGAATAGAAAAACTCGATACCACTAACACACAAATACATGACCGCCCATTGTCCTGTTTCAGTACAGTAAGCAAATAAGGGTAATAAAAAAATTACCGAACTCCGAACAATCTTGCAAAGGGAAAGTCAAAACTCATAATTATATAGACAGACAAAATCAGTCAACAACCGGAAAACTGTGAAAACCGTAATGACCCTGACTTGGTACAGGCATTTCTAAAGAAATGGTGGGTTGAATCAGATTTTAAAGCGCCAAACCTCCCGCTTTCATTACGGCTCAAAGGTTCCGGCTGTCACTATAACAGTATAGGTAAAATAGTTGTCAAAGCAGTACCAAATTCAATAGAAGTGACATGTAGATATGTTAGTGTTAGCAAGGAACCCATGATTTAACTTTTAGGAGGGCGGGGAGCTATGCTTTCTCCAAAGTTAGATTTTATTTGCACAAAACAGTAAATCAGATAGGCTTAAACATGAATATACCAAAAATACCCAAATATATTGTTGTAAGTTGCACTGTTAGATAATTTATTAATTTCCATCTATCAGGTCAAGATATTTTTTTTCTGTAAAATATGGCCACACAAATTAAAACAAAACATAGCCCCACTCCCACTAATAGTTAAATAATCGTTCCCTTAGTAACGATATAAACAATGCTTTTCTCTAATGCATCCTAAGCAATGGCTATAAATATTGAACAATTATGAATTTTTCATACCATAGCAAGTCACGCCTGTATTAGCAAACATTTCATAGAAGAGTTGAAAGTCTTGCTTGAAAGACCATTTTTAAGTTCAAACTTTGTGACAAACATCGCTTAATTATCTAAAACTAATAATCTTATAGAAAAAACAGCATATCATTTAAACTGTATTATCAAGTACGGGAGTGAAATAGTATATGACAGGGACTTAGAGATGAAGTATGCACGTTTTAAATGTGTAGTGATATTACTCAGTGCATTCATATTGTGTAAGTATAATTTGATTTTTGTTTTTGATAATCATAGAAGATAAAGATTGTCAGTGATTTGCTGCATGTCGGTAGTTTTTACGTTTTCAGTTGAAAAACAAATGTTTGAATGTTTATATAAATATTAAATTGGTAAATTCGAATAGGTATCGTGATTGGCCGAAAGTCTATTTGATATCATATTCATGAACAAATTATTTTACTGAAACTTTGAAGAAAATTCGATATTACATTGATAATTTAATATATATACATGTAATTTGGTGAATAACAATACAATTTAAAAACAATATACAATTTCACTCTTTTAATTATTTAAAACTAATCCTACGGACAACATGAAAGCAACTGATATAATCCCTATCATTAGTATGGGAGAGAAATAGTATGTGACAAGGACTTCGAGATGAAGTATGTACGTTTTAAATGTGTGGTGATATTACTGGGTGCATTCATATTGTGTAAGTATAATTTGATTTTTGTTGTTGTACTATAAGTATTTAATCATAGAAACATAGATAATGTATGTTAGTGACTTGCTGCATGTCGGTGGTTTTCTCCGGATACTCCGTTTCCTCCACCAATAGAACTGCCGCCACGATATAACTGAAATATTGTTGGAAATGGCGTTAAACACCAAAACCATATGCCTATTAATTGTAATGTATTGTTTCACTTGTTATCGATACACTATTATAAATTTACAGGAGAGTTTTGGGCCCATAGAAATAGCTTAGCACATCCACTTTGTATTAAAGGGCATGGAAAGTGAGTGGCCATGTATTTGTGTGTTAGAGGTCATGTATTTGTGTGCTAGAGGTCATGTATTTGTGTGTTAAAGGTCATGTATTTGTGTGTTAGAGGTATCGCTTTTGGCTCTTTCTACGATTTTTCTATTGGATTGAAATGTTCCGGCAATGTTGTATTTTTTTGTTTTTTATTTAGTTAGATTATCTTAATTATATAAGATTTATTAAAATAGTATATTTTTTAGTATTAACCTCATTCGGACTATTTTCAGATTGTGAGTGAAACGGTTGAATTTGCACACCGATAAACTCTTGCAAAATCGCAATTAATCCTATAATAAATTTAATTTCCAATTATGTAGAAATACAAGTCACATCAAATAATTTTTATTACCCATTCGAAATTATCTGTTTTGTATGTTATTATACAAAGAAAAAGAAAGCATGATTAGGGGGGGGGGGGGGTAACCAGGGTAACATTACGTGTAAGTGGCGAGGGGGTCTTATGTAATATGGACGTCTACGGCTGCAATCGGGTAATGGGCGGTTCCTGACGGGGATTAGTGACCAAAATGGGGATTCTTCAAAATTTTCCAAGATTTACTCGAAATTGACATTCTTGCTAATCACCATGTAAACATCCGAAGATTGTTATAGCAAATTGATCGGAACGTTTTTGAAGGAGTCATTGATATTGTTGACTCATCAATATTTAATGATGAAACAAATCTACTCGCCATAGAAATTCTTTAGAACTGTGCATGCTTGATTATTGCAATATGCACATTTGTAAAACGCTACGGAAGTTTGGTAGGAGTAGCTTAGTAATTTGTAAGTGGAATATTTAATCAAAAAGTTTGTACACAAAAATCATCCTATATTTAAATTGGGAATTATAAATATCTTTCTCAAAAGATGAAAGAATGTCGTCTGCTTTTTCGGTTAATAATAAACCTAAATTACCATTTGCTTTTCTGGAATTTGTATTATTTTTCATCGGTTTACAATAATACATATGTGGTTTAAAATTCTTTTTTTTTGTTCAAAAAGTTGTGTATATGAGTGCGTTTTTTCGTCAATATAGCTACTCTTGATAATAAAACGGATAATTTGATAAACAAAATAAAAAATAATTCATGGAACACATAATGTGTTGTGAGTTTTAACATGGGTTGGCAGGATATTAGGATTTTATCCCGAGCTGTAGCAAGGGATAACATTTGCTAATATTCCACCAACCCATATTGCGATTCTGATATGTCTAACAGTACAAATATGTTAGTACACTTTGATGAGAAACACGGTAATTTATGCTTGCGTTTGCGGGCAGAGTTCGTACACAATTTATGTGACGCAGGATGGCTGTTCTATCTTCCATCCTGTCAAATTCGAACAGACGAAAGCTCATCAACGTGTGCTCATACGACGGGCAAGTGTTATTGAAGAAATAGCCGTTTGTTTGTTTGTATGCTTGATGGTGTTTAACGCCACTTTCAACAATATTTCAGTTTTATCGTGGCGGTCAGTTTTATTGGTGGAGGAAACCGGAGAACCCGGAGAAAACCACCGACCTGTCTCAAGTCACTGACAAACTTTATCACATAATGTTGTACACTTCGCCCAGATCGAAATTCGAGCTCACAACATCAGTGGTGATAGGTACTAATTGCATAGTTAGTTGTAAATCCAACTATCATACGATCACGGCCACGACGGTCCACTGGAACAGCTGTAACAATTATATTATGCTTATTCAAGTACACATCGCATGTTTGTCAGTTATTGCGTTTTCAATATTTTACCAACATTGTGTGATTTTATAAGGTGGTTTAAATGTGTGGACAGCGCATGTGCAAATGAGAATTTACGAGGTAATACATCACTGGTTTATTTACAAAGAGAAAGAAGTACGTCATATTAGAAAGTATATTATATTTATATCTCCTTGTATAGAAGAAAACCTGCAGTTATGAAGGTTGGGAAAAACAATATAGCTAAAACATCAGCGAGTCCGACAGACTATCATGTTTTGTCCATTCGGCTTAATTGCTCCGAAAGACCTTTAAATTATTTGGTTTTCCAGTCTGTTGACTATCAGTTAAATTGGATATCTATGATTTTATTACCCATAGTAAATAATAATGGGACTTTTTTGACATTTTGAATGCTTGAAAATTAACTTCAGTCTAATTTTGATAAATATTAAATGCGTAAATTTGAATAGACGTCATTACTTATTGAAACTCTACCTTACAACATATTCATAAGAAAAAAATATTTCACCGACACTGAATAAATTCATTTTTATATTGATTTCTTAAGGATGTTTAACAATAAATTCTAAAATACAATATCCTTTTGTTTAATTATTTAAAAACTTAAAATATCAGCAGCTTTATTTAAACTTCATTATAAGTAAGGGAGTGAAATAATATGTTGCGCATACCCAAGGGAACTCCGAAGGGGTCAAGTGACCTTTGGTCACATCCGGTTCTACTACACAAAAAAACGCGGGAAAAGGACGGCCATGCGCAGAACCTACTTCCGGACAGGGTCACTTCCGGTCACGTGACTAACGTCACTTCCTGTCACATGACTTCCGGTTAGGTCTCTTCCGGTCACGTCACTTCCGTTTGCTCCGCATTGCTCCCCTCAAATAATAATGTGTCCGTACTTATGTGCGCGTCAGCATCAGCGTTCCCGTACACGCTCATATCTCAGCAACTATAAGTTGTAGGAGCATGTTAACTTGAATGTAGATGCATCTGAGATGGTAGGTCAGCGTCCAAGCAAAAGTAGGTCACTTTGACCCACATTTCGTGCTTCAATTACTTGCGAAACGTGGTGGGGTATCATATAATGTCCCATTAGATGCCCTATTTTTTGTTTTGGGAAACTCCATTCAAAGTCATTTGGATCATCCATGTACAAGCTATTTGGCTAGTAATCCCATCGACACTAGTAGTCGACCAAAAGTGGCATTGGCAAGTGGTAGTAAAATTTAACACAGCAACTAAGTTGAATATTCAAGCCATTTTCAGAGGGGGACTACTATGTAGTCATTCTTTGGGGGGGGGGGATTTCTACTATATAGCCATTCTTCCGGCGGGGGGGGGGGGGGGGGGAGGGATCCCACTACATAGCCATTTTTCCGGCTGGAAATCCTACTATATAGTCATTTTCCGTGGGGAAAAACTGGCTATGGGGGGAAAAATGGTTCTATAACGCTCCTATAGTAGTTTTTCCCCCTAGCCATTTTTTCGGGGGAAAACTGACTATGGGGAAAACATGGCTCTATAACACCGGTACCTTAATATCTAATTAGGTAATTACTACAATGTAAAATAGTTGCCGGATATCTCGTCATTAAAGTCAAAAATAAAAATGAATAATAAATAAAATAAAAGCGTTGCTATCAAATTTGATGCGCACGACGCGTTTTTGGAATAACCTTCATCAGATAGGCTCAAAATCGGGAGTTTGGAGAGCTAAATAATTTAAAGTTTTGGGCGCAATAAAGCCAAAGGGCTTAAACAGGATAGACAAAGCCGGCTAAGGTCACCAATGCCCGAGGGAAACATATCGATATTGATATTGTTAGTTTGGTTGAAGGATTAAACCGCAATAATGCGCATGGTTGGAAAAGCAACCAATCATTTGCAAGACGCAAACATATTACGTAAACTTCTACAGAACCGTTTCACCTCGGGCGGAGTAGAACTCTTAAATCGTACTGGTGATCGACACCAGAACAGAAATCAATTAACGTTCGATATCAATGTAAACAACTGGAAAATAAGTCATGTAATGCAACTGCGGAAATAATGCGTATACAGTAAAAGGTGTTTCCCTATTACTATTTTTTCTTGCTCGCAAACACCTTTGAATTATTGAGAATTCGACTATTGTTGTTTTGAGCGAACCTGATGATAATTATTTCACAAATGGGTCTTGCGCATTCAATGAAAAACAATAATAGACACATTGTCGGAACAGCTCTAAAATCGAATAGAAAAAACTCGATACCACTAACACACAAATACATGACCGCCCATTGTCCTGTTTCAGTACAGTAAGCAAATAAGGGTAATAACAAAATTACCGAACTCCGAACAATCTTGCAAAGGGAAAGTCAAAACTCATAATTATATAGACAGACAAAATCAGTCAACAACCGGAAAACTGTGAAAACCGTAATGACCCTTACTTGGTACAGGCATTTCTAAAGAAATGGTGGGTTGAATCAGATTTTAAAGCGCCAAACCTCCCGCTTTCATTACGGCTCAAAGGTTTCGGCTGTCACTATAACAGTATTTATAACAATACTGGAACAAAATAGGTAAAATAGTTGTCAAAGCAGTACCAAATTCAATAGAAGTGACATGTAGATATGTTAGTGTTAGCAAGGAACCCATGATTTAACTTTTAGGAGGGCGGGGAGCTATGCTTTCTCCAAAGTTAGATTTTATTTGCACAAAACAGTAAATCAGATAGGCTTAAGCATGAATATACCAAAAATACCCAAATATATTGTTGTAAGTTGCACTGTTAGATAATTTATTAATTTCCATCTATCAGGTCAAGATATTTTTTTTCTGTAAAATATGGCGACACAAATTAAAACAAAACATAGCCCCACTCCCACTAATAGTTAAATAATCGTTCCCTTAGTAACGATATAAACAACGCTTTTCTCTAAAGCATCCTAAACAATGGATATAAATATTGAACAATTATGAATTTTTCATACCATAACAAGTCACGCCTGTATTAGCAAACATTTCATAGAAGAGTTGAAAGTCTTGCTTGAAAGACCATTTTTAAGTTCAAACGTTGTGACAAAAATCGCTTAATTATCTAAAACTAATAATCTAATAGAGAAAACAGCATATCATTTAAACTGTATTATCAAGTACGGGAGTGAAATAGTATATGACAGGGACTTAGAGATGAAGTATGCACGTTTTAAATGTGTAGTGATATTACTCAGTGCATTCATATTGTGTAAGTATAATTTGATTTTTGTTGTTGTACTATAAGTATTTGATCATAGAAGATAAAGACTGTCAGTGATTTGCTGCATGTCGGTAGTTTTTACGTTTTCAGTTGAAAAACAAATGTTTGAATGTTTATATAAATATTAAATTGGTAAATTCGAATAGGTATCGTGATTGGCCGAAAGTCTATTTGATATCATATTCATGAACAAATTATTTTACTGAAACTTTGAAGAAAATTCGATATTACATTGATAATTTAATATATATACATGTAATTTGGTGAATAACAATAAAATTTAAAAACAATATACAATTTTACTCTTTTAATTATTTAAAACTAATCCTACGTACAAAATGATAGCAACTGATATAATCCCTATAATTAGTATGGGAGAGAAATAGTATGTGACAAGGACTTCGAGATGAAGTATGTACGTTTTAAATGTGTGATGATATTACTGGGTGCATTCATATTGTGTAAGTATAATTAGATTTTTGTTGTTGTACTATAAGTATTTAATCATAGAAGCATAGATAATGTATGTCAGTGACTTGCTGCATGTCGGTGGTTTTCTCCGGATACTCCGGTTTCCTCCATCAATAGAACTGCCGCCACGATATAACTGAAATATTGTTGAAAGTGGCGTTAAACACCAAAACCATATGCCTATTAATTGTAATGTATTGTTTCACTTGTTATCGATACACTATTATAAATTTACAGGAGAGTTTTGGGCCCATAAAAATAGCTTAGCACATCCACTTTGTATTAAAGTGCATGGAAAGTGAGTGGCCATGTATTTGTGTGTTAGAGGTCATGTATTTGTGTGCTAGAGGTCATGTATTTGTGTGTTAAAGGTCATGCATTTGTGTGTTAGGGGTATCGCTTTTGGCTCTTTCTGCGATTTTTCTATTGGATTGAAATGTTCCGCAATGTGGTAATTTTTGTTTTTTATTTTGTTAGATTATCTTAATTATCTATGATTTATTAAAATAGTATAATTTTAAGTATTAACCTCATTCGGACTATTTTCAGATTGTGAGTGAAACGGTTGAATTTACACACCGATAAACTCATGCAAAATCGCAATTAATCCTATAATAAATTTAATTTCCAATTATGTGACATCAAATTAATTTTTATTACCCATTCGAAATTATCTGTTTTGTGCGTTAGTATACAAAGAAAATGAAAACATGATCGGGAAGGGGGGGGGGTGCTGGTAACCAGGGTAACATTAAGTGTAAATGGCGAGGGGGTCTTATGTAATATGGACGTCTACGGCTGCAATCGGGTAATGGGCGGTTCCTGATGGGGATTAGTGGCCAAAATGGGGATTCTTCAAAATTTCCCAAGATTTCCTCGAAATTGACATTCTTGCTAATCACAATGTAAACATCCGAAGATTGTTATAGCAAATTGATCGGAACGTTTTTGAAGGAGTTATTGATATTGTTGACTCATCAATATTTAATGATGAAACAAATCTACTCGCCATAGAAATTCTTTAGAACTGTGCATGCTTGATTATTGCAATATGCACATTTGTAAAACGTTACGGAAGTTTGGTAGGAGTAGCATAGTAATTTGTAAGTGGAATATTTAATCAAAAAATTTGTACACAAAAATCATCCTATATTTTAATTGGGAATTATAAATATCTTTCTCAAAAGATGAAAGAATGTCGTCTGCTTTTTCGGTCAATAATAAACCCAAATTACCATTTGCTTTTCTGGAATTTGTATCATTTTTCATCGGTTTACAATAATACATATGTGGTTTAAAATTCTTTTCTTTTTGTTCAAAAAGTTGTGTAGATGAGTGGGTTTTTTCGTCAATATAGCTACACTCCTGATAATAAAACGGATAATTTGATAAACAAAATAAAAAAATAATTCATGGAACACATAATGTGTTGTGACTTTTAACATGGGTTGGCAGGATATTAGGATTTTATCCCGAGCTGTAGCAAGGATAACATTTGCTAATATTCCACCAACCCATATTGCTATTCTGATATGTCTAACAGTACAAATATGTTAGTACACTTTGATGAGAAACACGGTAATTTATGCTTGCGTTTGCGGGCAGAGTTCGTACACAATTTATGTGACGCAGGATGGCTGTTCTATCTTCCATCCTGTCAAATTCGAACAGACGAAAGCTCATCAGCGTGTGCTCTTACGACGGACAAGTGTTATTGAAGGAATAGCCGCTTTTTTGTTTGTATGCTTGATGGTGTTTAACGCCACTTTCAACAATATTTCAGTTTTATCGTGGCAGTCAGTTTTATTGGTGGAGGAAACCGGAGAACCCGGAGAAAACCACCGACCTGTCTCAAGTCACTGACAAGCTTTATCGCATAATGTTGTACACTTCGCCCAGATCGAGATTCGAGCTCACAACATCAGTGGTGATAGGCACTATGTGCATAGGTAGTTGTAAATCCAACTATCATACGATCACGGCCACGACGGTCCACTGGAACAGCTGTAACAAATATATTATGCTTATTCAAGTACACATCGCATATTTGTCAGTTATTGTGTTTTTAATATTTTACCAACATTGTGTGATTTTATAAGGTGGTTTAAATGTGTGGACAGCGCATGTGCAAATGAGAGCTTACGAGGTAATACACCACTGGTTTATTTACAATGAGAAAGAAGTACGTCATATTAGAAAGTATATTATATTTATATCTCCTTGCATAGAAGAAAACCTGCAGTTATGAAGGTTGGGAAAAACAATATCGCTAGAACATCAGCGAGTCCGACAGACTATCATGTTTTGTCCATTCGGCTTAATTGCTCCGAAAGACCTTTAAATTATTTGGTTTTCCAGTCTGTTGACTATCAGTTAAATTGGATATCTATGATTTTATTACCCATAGTAAATAATAATGGGACTTTTTTGACATTTTGAATGCTTGAAAATTAACTTCAGTCTAATTTTGATAAATATTAAATGCGTAAATTTGAATAGACGTCATTACTTATTGAAACTCTACCTTACAACATATTCATAAGAAAAAAATATTTCACCGACACTGAATAAATTCATTTTTATATTGATTTCTTAAGGATGTTTAACAATAAATTCTAAAATACAATATCCTTTTGTTTAATTATTTAAAAACTTAAAATATCAGCAGCTTTATTTAAACTTCATTATAAGTAAGGGAGTGAAATAATATGTTGCGCATACCCAAGGGAACTCCGAAGGGGTCAAGTGACCTTTGGTCACATCCGGTTCTACTACACAAAAAAACGCGGGAAAAGGACGGCCATGCGCAGAACCTACTTCCGGACAGGGTCACTTCCGGTCACGTGACTAACGTCACTTCCTGTCACATGACTTCCGGTTAGGTCTCTTCCGGTCACGTCACTTCCGTTTGCTCCGCATTGCTCCCCTCAAATAATAATGTGTCCGTACTTATGTGCGCGTCAGCATCAGCGTTCCCGTACACGCTCATATCTCAGCAACTATAAGTTGTAGGAGCATGTTAACTTGAATGTAGATGCATCTGAGATGGTAGGTCAGCGTCCAAGCAAAAGTAGGTCACTTTGACCCACATTTCGTGCTTCAATTACTTGCGAAACGTGGTGGGGTATCATATAATGTCCCATTAGATGCCCTATTTTTTGTTTTGGGAAACTCCATTCAAAGTCATTTGGATCATCCATGTACAAGCTATTTGGCTAGTAATCCCATCGACACTAGTAGTCGACCAAAAGTGGCATTGGCAAGTGGTAGTAAAATTTAACACAGCAACTAAGTTGAATATTCAAGCCATTTTCAGAGGGGGACTACTATGTAGTCATTCTTTGGGGGGGGGGGATTTCTACTATATAGCCATTCTTCCGGCGGGGGGGGGGGGGGGGGGGGAGGGATCCCACTACATAGCCATTTTTCCGGCTGGAAATCCTACTATATAGTCATTTTCCGTGGGGAAAAACTGGCTATGGGGGGAAAAATGGTTCTATAACGCTCCTATAGTAGTTTTTCCCCCTAGCCATTTTTTCGGGGGAAAACTGACTATGGGGAAAACATGGCTCTATAACACCGGTACCTTAATATCTAATTAGGTAATTACTACAATGTAAAATAGTTGCCGGATATCTCGTCATTAAAGTCAAAAATAAAAATGAATAATAAATAAAATAAAAGCGTTGCTATCAAATTTGATGCGCACGACGCGTTTTTGGAATAACCTTCATCAGATAGGCTCAAAATCGGGAGTTTGGAGAGCTAAATAATTTAAAGTTTTGGGCGCAATAAAGCCAAAGGGCTTAAACAGGATAGACAAAGCCGGCTAAGGTCACCAATGCCCGAGGGAAACATATCGATATTGATATTGTTAGTTTGGTTGAAGGATTAAACCGCAATAATGCGCATGGTTGGAAAAGCAACCAATCATTTGCAAGACGCAAACATATTACGTAAACTTCTACAGAACCGTTTCACCTCGGGCGGAGTAGAACTCTTAAATCGTACTGGTGATCGACACCAGAACAGAAATCAATTAACGTTCGATATCAATGTAAACAACTGGAAAATAAGTCATGTAATGCAACTGCGGAAATAATGCGTATACAGTAAAAGGTGTTTCCCTATTACTATTTTTTCTTGCTCGCAAACACCTTTGAATTATTGAGAATTCGACTATTGTTGTTTTGAGCGAACCTGATGATAATTATTTCACAAATGGGTCTTGCGCATTCAATGAAAAACAATAATAGACACATTGTCGGAACAGCTCTAAAATCGAATAGAAAAAACTCGATACCACTAACACACAAATACATGACCGCCCATTGTCCTGTTTCAGTACAGTAAGCAAATAAGGGTAATAACAAAATTACCGAACTCCGAACAATCTTGCAAAGGGAAAGTCAAAACTCATAATTATATAGACAGACAAAATCAGTCAACAACCGGAAAACTGTGAAAACCGTAATGACCCTTACTTGGTACAGGCATTTCTAAAGAAATGGTGGGTTGAATCAGATTTTAAAGCGCCAAACCTCCCGCTTTCATTACGGCTCAAAGGTTTCGGCTGTCACTATAACAGTATTTATAACAATACTGGAACAAAATAGGTAAAATAGTTGTCAAAGCAGTACCAAATTCAATAGAAGTGACATGTAGATATGTTAGTGTTAGCAAGGAACCCATGATTTAACTTTTAGGAGGGCGGGGAGCTATGCTTTCTCCAAAGTTAGATTTTATTTGCACAAAACAGTAAATCAGATAGGCTTAAGCATGAATATACCAAAAATACCCAAATATATTGTTGTAAGTTGCACTGTTAGATAATTTATTAATTTCCATCTATCAGGTCAAGATATTTTTTTTCTGTAAAATATGGCGACACAAATTAAAACAAAACATAGCCCCACTCCCACTAATAGTTAAATAATCGTTCCCTTAGTAACGATATAAACAACGCTTTTCTCTAAAGCATCCTAAACAATGGATATAAATATTGAACAATTATGAATTTTTCATACCATAACAAGTCACGCCTGTATTAGCAAACATTTCATAGAAGAGTTGAAAGTCTTGCTTGAAAGACCATTTTTAAGTTCAAACGTTGTGACAAAAATCGCTTAATTATCTAAAACTAATAATCTAATAGAGAAAACAGCATATCATTTAAACTGTATTATCAAGTACGGGAGTGAAATAGTATATGACAGGGACTTAGAGATGAAGTATGCACGTTTTAAATGTGTAGTGATATTACTCAGTGCATTCATATTGTGTAAGTATAATTTGATTTTTGTTGTTGTACTATAAGTATTTGATCATAGAAGATAAAGACTGTCAGTGATTTGCTGCATGTCGGTAGTTTTTACGTTTTCAGTTGAAAAACAAATGTTTGAATGTTTATATAAATATTAAATTGGTAAATTCGAATAGGTATCGTGATTGGCCGAAAGTCTATTTGATATCATATTCATGAACAAATTATTTTACTGAAACTTTGAAGAAAATTCGATATTACATTGATAATTTAATATATATACATGTAATTTGGTGAATAACAATAAAATTTAAAAACAATATACAATTTTACTCTTTTAATTATTTAAAACTAATCCTACGTACAAAATGATAGCAACTGATATAATCCCTATAATTAGTATGGGAGAGAAATAGTATGTGACAAGGACTTCGAGATGAAGTATGTACGTTTTAAATGTGTGATGATATTACTGGGTGCATTCATATTGTGTAAGTATAATTAGATTTTTGTTGTTGTACTATAAGTATTTAATCATAGAAGCATAGATAATGTATGTCAGTGACTTGCTGCATGTCGGTGGTTTTCTCCGGATACTCCGGTTTCCTCCATCAATAGAACTGCCGCCACGATATAACTGAAATATTGTTGAAAGTGGCGTTAAACACCAAAACCATATGCCTATTAATTGTAATGTATTGTTTCACTTGTTATCGATACACTATTATAAATTTACAGGAGAGTTTTGGGCCCATAAAAATAGCTTAGCACATCCACTTTGTATTAAAGTGCATGGAAAGTGAGTGGCCATGTATTTGTGTGTTAGAGGTCATGTATTTGTGTGCTAGAGGTCATGTATTTGTGTGTTAAAGGTCATGCATTTGTGTGTTAGGGGTATCGCTTTTGGCTCTTTCTGCGATTTTTCTATTGGATTGAAATGTTCCGCAATGTGGTAATTTTTGTTTTTTATTTTGTTAGATTATCTTAATTATCTATGATTTATTAAAATAGTATAATTTTAAGTATTAACCTCATTCGGACTATTTTCAGATTGTGAGTGAAACGGTTGAATTTACACACCGATAAACTCATGCAAAATCGCAATTAATCCTATAATAAATTTAATTTCCAATTATGTGACATCAAATTAATTTTTATTACCCATTCGAAATTATCTGTTTTGTGCGTTAGTATACAAAGAAAATGAAAACATGATCGGGAAGGGGGGGGGGGTGCTGGTAACCAGGGTAACATTAAGTGTAAATGGCGAGGGGGTCTTATGTAATATGGACGTCTACGGCTGCAATCGGGTAATGGGCGGTTCCTGATGGGGATTAGTGGCCAAAATGGGGATTCTTCAAAATTTCCCAAGATTTCCTCGAAATTGACATTCTTGCTAATCACAATGTAAACATCCGAAGATTGTTATAGCAAATTGATCGGAACGTTTTTGAAGGAGTTATTGATATTGTTGACTCATCAATATTTAATGATGAAACAAATCTACTCGCCATAGAAATTCTTTAGAACTGTGCATGCTTGATTATTGCAATATGCACATTTGTAAAACGTTACGGAAGTTTGGTAGGAGTAGCATAGTAATTTGTAAGTGGAATATTTAATCAAAAAATTTGTACACAAAAATCATCCTATATTTTAATTGGGAATTATAAATATCTTTCTCAAAAGATGAAAGAATGTCGTCTGCTTTTTCGGTCAATAATAAACCCAAATTACCATTTGCTTTTCTGGAATTTGTATCATTTTTCATCGGTTTACAATAATACATATGTGGTTTAAAATTCTTTTCTTTTTGTTCAAAAAGTTGTGTAGATGAGTGGGTTTTTTCGTCAATATAGCTACACTCCTGATAATAAAACGGATAATTTGATAAACAAAATAAAAAAATAATTCATGGAACACATAATGTGTTGTGACTTTTAACATGGGTTGGCAGGATATTAGGATTTTATCCCGAGCTGTAGCAAGGATAACATTTGCTAATATTCCACCAACCCATATTGCTATTCTGATATGTCTAACAGTACAAATATGTTAGTACACTTTGATGAGAAACACGGTAATTTATGCTTGCGTTTGCGGGCAGAGTTCGTACACAATTTATGTGACGCAGGATGGCTGTTCTATCTTCCATCCTGTCAAATTCGAACAGACGAAAGCTCATCAGCGTGTGCTCTTACGACGGACAAGTGTTATTGAAGGAATAGCCGCTTTTTTGTTTGTATGCTTGATGGTGTTTAACGCCACTTTCAACAATATTTCAGTTTTATCGTGGCAGTCAGTTTTATTGGTGGAGGAAACCGGAGAACCCGGAGAAAACCACCGACCTGTCTCAAGTCACTGACAAGCTTTATCGCATAATGTTGTACACTTCGCCCAGATCGAGATTCGAGCTCACAACATCAGTGGTGATAGGCACTATGTGCATAGGTAGTTGTAAATCCAACTATCATACGATCACGGCCACGACGGTCCACTGGAACAGCTGTAACAAATATATTATGCTTATTCAAGTACACATCGCATATTTGTCAGTTATTGTGTTTTTAATATTTTACCAACATTGTGTGATTTTATAAGGTGGTTTAAATGTGTGGACAGCGCATGTGCAAATGAGAGCTTACGAGGTAATACACCACTGGTTTATTTACAATGAGAAAGAAGTACGTCATATTAGAAAGTATATTATATTTATATCTCCTTGCATAGAAGAAAACCTGCAGTTATGAAGGTTGGGAAAAACAATATCGCTAGAACATCAGCGAGTCCGACAGACTATCATGTTTTGTCCATTCGGGTTAATTGCTCCGAAAGACCTTTAAATTATTTGGTTATCCTCTCTGTTGACTATCAGCTAAATTGGATATCTATGATTTGATTACCCATAATAAATAATAATGGGACTTTTTTGACATTTTGAATGCTTGAAAATTAACTTCAATCTAATTTTGATAAATATTGAATGCGTAAATTTGAATAAACGTCATTACTGATTGAAACTCTACCTAACAACATATTCATCAAAAAATAATATTTCTCCGACACTGAATAAATTCATTTTTATATTGATTTCTTAAGGATGTTTAACAATAAATTCTAAAATACAATATCCTTTTGTTTAATTATTTAAAAACTTAAAATATCAGCAGCTTTATTTAAACTTCATGATAAGTAAGGGAGTGAAATAATATGTGACAAGAACTACAAGATGAAGTATATGCGTTTTAAATGTGCAGTGATATTATTTAGTGCGTTCATATTGGGTAAGTATAATTCAATTGTTTCCTGTACTTAGAGTATTTTACATAAGGGTATATAAACATTAGAGAACACTGAAGGGGAAATCAAAAATGGACAATCCAGAGAAACTAACAATATAGGGTACACAAGGCGAGGAAAAACAAAACAAAAACACAACAGAGTATATACAAATGTGTTGTTCGACTTGTTATCTGTACAATATTTATCATTCACCAGTTATCTTAATTAAATATGATTGATTAATTAAGATAGTATATTTCTTAGTATCAACTTCATGATATCCCACTAAATCGTATTTAAACTGTAATAAATAAAAAAAAAAAAAAAAATTATTATACAATAGAGATCTTCTGCTATTATACCAATAGGGAAAATAGAAAAAAGTAAGAAGCAAGAAAGAAAATATATAACTAAATAATATTAAAAAAAAAAAAAAAAAAAAAAAAAAAAAAACAGCAAGAAAAAAAACAACAACAAAAAAACCAACAAACAATCAAAAATCAAACAAACAAACACACAAAACAACCAAACAAACTAACCAATCAACAAATCAAGCATAAATAAAACGGAAAAAGCAGGAGGTCTGGGATTTAAATATTGTTTGATATTCATTTGATATCATAGAAATATAATAAAACGAATAATTGGAATAACTGCAGTTAATAAGATTGAGGCAGAAAATAAAAAAAATAAATATTATTTTAGACTCAAATGTACAAGGAGAAGGGTAATAAAAACGGAAATTTTAGCTTTAGTGCGGACGACGCGCTTCTGGAAAAACCTTCATCAGGCACGCTCAAAAACAAAAGATTGGAAAGCAGGATAATTGAATAACTTCTCCTTCCACTTTGAAATAAAGGATCTATCATGCGCAAACTCTCTTATTTGCAAGAGAAAAATTCGGTCTTGTTATTGAAATAACGCAACTGTAAACCAAGGTGTTTTTTATTGTCCATTTCAAAGCATGCAACAATATGACTTACAAAAAGTGAAGAAACAAATAATCTGACATTCAGCATCATTAATAAAATAGAATTGACAGTAAATAAAACAATCCCTAGTTATTTGTCAACATATTCCAATCAAATGACTCCCATGACTATCGAACTTCATTAAAATTAATGTAGTTGTAAATTAATGTTCTGTAGTTGTAAATTCAATTTTGGGATATATATTCCCCTATTTCTGCTTTGTTCTAAATTTTTGTGTAGAATGATCTCTGAATGAAAACACTTTATCTAAAATACCTTTTGCATTGGTTTCTGTTTCTGTTTTATTTTCCCTTGAAATGTATATCATATAACTCTATCAGTAGAACATTCCTTTTGAAAATTCCTTGTGAGTTCGACTCCCGTTCATTGCGAGGTATACCTGATACAACATTATGTGATAAAGTTTGTCAGTGACTTGCGACAGGTCGATTGTTTTCTCCGGGTACTCAGGTTTCCTCCACCAATAAAACTGACCGTTACGATAAAACTGAAATATTGTTGAACGGGGCGTTAAACACAAAACCAAATCTGACTGAAAACGTCTTTCATAGAGTACAATTTACATTTGGTTTCTGTTCCCTTGCAATGTATATTATATTGCTCCATCAGCAGATATTTCCTTTCGATTGTTTTTTGTATATATTGTGATATTTTGATTCTTTACTGCATACCTAAACTGTATTCGTTCATTACTGCATTGTTCAGTGACTCCCGATTCACTTTTGATTTTCGAAATTAGAAAACAAATACAGGTATACAGTTTATTACATAGATTTTCCACTTTTTTGCACAATATGACGTTAGATCAATTAAGAAACGCACTTTCTACGCAGTAAAATAAATATAGAATAACGGCAGTTATGAACGTCGAGACAGACATTATCGCTAGTATCACAGCGAGTCCGATATGATGAGCTATGAGGCTAGTGATAATGTATGACGTTATTATTTTCATAGGTAACGCCATAATGAGCTTGACATCCATCATACTGACCAACATTTTGCAGTATAATGACAATATCACTCGATGATGTTAAAGGGAAAATGTCCAAAACCCCAACAAGCGTTCATATTTCACTGCCTGAAGTACCTGTTTTTGGCTCGCTTGAAATTCCATTATTTTGATGCTATCTTTGTATTAAATTCATGTCAGTTATAATTAGCAACTGAATATGCTGCTAATATCTATTTTTGGCTGTCCTGGCTGTCCAATCTTTTAATTATGAACCTAATGAAGGTTATCACAGAAACTCACCGCCCACACTAATTTCGATATCTACCTTGGTATGTAGTAATAAATGAAAAAAAAATACAACACTGTCGGAACAATTTCGAAATCTAATATAAAAATCGTAGAAAGTGACAACATCGATATCACTAAAATACAAATGCATGACCGCTCACGTTCTTGGCTTCAATGAAACCTGCGTGATTAAACCAGTTTATGGACCGAAACCTTTCCTCTTAGTGAAATGATGTTGACATGCAAGTGTTTTCCACATGTGATTAAAATGGCAACCATCACAAATAACCAGAGGAACAGCGTTTTTAATTAAAACTTAGATATCAAATGTAGTGCCCACGACTCGTTTCCGGAATAACATTCATCAGGTACGCTCAAAATCGAAAGATTTGAAAGCCAAATAGTTTAAAATTTGAGAGCAATAAAACCAAAGAGCTTAAACAGGATTCGTACTCACAACATTAGTGGTGATGAGCGCTGATTACACAGGTAGTTGTACATCCATCTACCATATGACCACGGTAACGACGGCCCTCCTCTTTTGATGGAAATCTGATAATTGTATCAGAATTAAAATTAGAATAGCTTGCACTGAATATATGTGTAAACAGAATAATTTATATAAGCATATTGGCAATTATATTTTGGTTAAAAGCTGACTAATGCTTCACTAATTTGTCTTACGATGACTTTTTATGCTATCCTATTTTCAAATAATGTTTGAGGCCATATGCTCTCTTTGACAGAACTATGACTTTTCATCGGGTGTGAACGATAGTAATACGACGGGTACCGCATGTGCAGCAGGATCTATTAACCATCCAGAAGTATTTGAGTTTTTGGAAGGGTTCATGTTGTCCATATATTTAGTGTTCTGTGCTATGCTTTGTAGATCGTTGTTGACAGTGAGGGGCAATTAATAACGAAACTTTACGACAAAAGAGATGAATTACATTTTCCGATTGTGAGCTTTCCATTTATATGTATAAACTTTCAAGCAGCCCCTGCATATGGAGTATATATATCTCAATTGATACAATATTTCAGAGCTTGTGGTTCCTTTCAGGATGTCCTTGATAGAGAGTTGCTGCTAACAAGGAAGCTACTAAATCAAGGTTTCCTCTTTGTTAAGTTGAAGTCATCTCTTCGAACGTTTTACGATCGCCATCATGACTTGATTGACCGCTATGGAATATCTGTGTCACAAATGACCACGGATATGTTTCACTTGTTGTAAGCACTTCCCGTACTTATTCAGGAATAATAGCCGGGTTTGTAACTAGATTAACACGACGGGTGTCACTAGTGGAGCAGGAACTGCTTACCCTTCTGTAGCACCTGAGTTCACCCCCGGTATTTATTGGTGTTCGTGTTACTCGATCTTTTACTTTTGGCTATGGTGGTGTCTGTTCTTCTTCGATATACGGATTATGATTACCCCTTTGTTAACTTCAAACTCTTCTTGTCATTTTGTTTCTTGTTGTGGTCATTGCATTGTCAGTTCTTTTTCGATTTAAGACTTCTCAATACCCCTTTTACACTTTGATAGTTTAACAAACTCGAGTGGAGAAAGACAACCTATATGTTTATTCATAGGTAAATATGACATACCGGGTATATAGTCTGTAATTTTTTTATTTTAAATATGCAATTAATAATTTACATTATTTTTTGCTTTGCTGCTATTGCATATCATATTTAATATTTGATGTTTATCGTTTCAAGTTGGGCTTTAATTGTCATGAATGTGTGATTGTTATTAGTCAGAGTATCACTTTCTATTATTGATTTTAAGTTTTATTAATTTGATATACTGAGAATGGAGGGCATGGGTGGTTCAATGAATTAAGTAGTTGGACTACCTAACAACTCATACAAGCCTATCACCAATACAGCGTGGGTTCGCGCCCAGCTTTGTAGATTACAAAAAGGGTGCACCCGACTCGCAACCGCAAGTGATACAGTTTACCAGTTGCTTGCCCATGGTCGATGGTTCTCTCCTGATTCTTCAGCTTCTTCCACCACTAAAACTGGTCGCCCATGATATAGTTGAAATATTGCTGAAAGTGGCGATAAACACCAAAAATCAAAATCAAAATCAAATAATATACTAACATTGGCTATACATAGACCATTTTAGCATTTCAGACCAAATGAAAAATAATAAACATAGGCAAAATCGATACCCTTAGTACATAAACGCATGACCGCTCAGTATCCTTGCTTCAGTAAAATAATATACTACCACAAAATAATGTGTGAGTCCAGGTACGTCGACAAAAGGATACTCTTTTCTTCGTCCTTGACAGTCGTCCGAGAATGCATATCTTCAAAGTCGAAGAATCCTATAAATTGGTTCAATAGAAGAACGAATCCAATTAGCGAGCTAGAACATTATGAAAAGAATATCTAAACAGTGATGGTCAACAATTCCACCAATATCAACAAAACCAACAGTCACCTGTCATTTTAACTGATCACATTGAACACCAAGAAGGCTTAAACAGTGATGGTCATCAATTCCACTATTATCAACAAAACGAGTAATCACCTCTCATCTTAGCTGAACTCTCTGAACACAAACAAGTTTAAACAGTAATGGTATCCAAGTCAACCAATATCAACAAAGAGAACAATCACTTCAATGAGCACAAAAAAGACGACGAGTTAGGGTATTGGAAATCCAGGTCCTGTCTTGGAACAGGCACAAATATGAGGAGATATTGGGTTTCCATCCCTCTCCTTTTGATAACTGGATCTTCAACGGCAATATACACACCACATGCTATCAACAAAATGAATGACAACATAAACATTAACAGTACAATAGCAGAGTCAGTGAGTGGTCGTAGTTAACTGACTACTAGCTAGGAAGGCCGATCTCTAGTTTGATTTATTAAATGTATATATGATATAGGATTTCTGTTGACTTCATCGCCTCCAAATATCAAATACCCGGATGTTCGGAAAAGAGAATCGAATTTTCAATATCTTAAAACGATGCATAACAATCAGTAGTATACTATTTATATAATAATGTGGTCTTGTCCAGTTAATATGCCAACATATTACCCAGGTCTGAGGGACATATTACCCGACCGAAGGGGATGATAATACCGGTATGTCTCCCAGTCCTGGGTAATATTTTGGCATATTATCTGGACAAGAGCACATTAATCTCATTATTATACTGAGTCTAATTGTCCAGGTAATATGCCAAAATATTACAGTACCTAATATCACTACAGAAACTTACACGAAGTATAATAATGTAGTATATATCTGTTTAATTCGGGATCATCCAAGCACAACATTGAATAATACTTTAATATTACTTCATTGCCAATTGAAACTCATGACAATTCAGTTCCTTTTTTAAATCCCGACTTCTACCAGGAAGAATGATCTTTGTCATTTGACCCTTCTTTGCATGTATTAATATTATAATTTTCTCTAACTCTAAGCAAACATTAAATAATGTTGCGTGGTGTTAACAAATAGGATATAACAGGAATATAGCATTGTTTATTTTTCCGTATCAACATTGTTGTATTTTACAATGCAATCCAGTTGTAATTGGTGTTATGCAATATATATGAGGTGGTTCTTTGGGACATGATATCATTTAGTGCCCTGTATGTGGTGCATCATAGCACTACATGAACGGCAGATAACTTTTGTGTCACTTTCCAGTGAAATACGATTGTTTTTTCGATTTCTGATGCAAATCAAGCACTTTCGACTCTGACCAATATGTCATTAATGTATCTGTCTCTTCCCTTTGGTTGTCTTATTCCCAGACGTTGAAGCTATTTAGCTTTAAAATATTTTGGCTTCAATCGTACATGATGAAGGTTATTCTAGAAACTTGTCGCTTAAATAAAATTGACACATATAATTGCCTGCGTACTAGTGACTGCTCTCAGGGTTTAAACCATAGATCTGCTCAACGCATACCAGAATGGTATGCACATATTGTGTTTCCGATCGATGGAGGTGTTATGTTATGTGTCATGTCATAATACGGAACATCTGGCCATCTGAAAAAGGACAAATGACAAACAATGATCTACAAACTACTTCTCAGAAAACTAAAGATTAAGCAGCTTAAAGATACCAAAGGTGTAATCAGAAGCCGTAAATCGAAGGACAGACAATATAATGGAAAAAGACAAATGCCAAACGATGATGTACAAGCACTACACAGAAAGCTAAAGATCGAGCAACACGAACTCCACTAAGAAAACCATCAATATGAAAATGTTCCAGAGATGAATCAATTCAAATAGAAATGGTTATTACTAAATTGACTTATACGTTCACCAAAAATAAAATCCAGTGTTTTCTTATTAAACCTCATATATCGTAGATGCTCAATTGCAGTCGACCATTAAATCTACTCAAATGACTGCGAAACATTGTAAGTATGAAACAACTGCTGTCAATACCAAGTACATTAATATCATGTTGTAAGTATGAAACAACTGCTGTCAATACCAAACACATTAATATCACGTTGTAAGTATGAAACAACTGCTGTCAATACCAAACACATTACTATCACGTTGCAAGTATGAAGCAACTGCTGTCAATACCAAACACATTAATAGCACGTTGTAAGTATGAAGCAACTGTTGTCAATACCAAACACATTAATATCACGTTGTAAGTATGAAACAAATGTTGTCAATACCAAACATATTAATATCACGTTGTAAGTATGAAACAACTGCTGTTAATACCAAACACATTAATATCACGTTGTAAGTATGAAACAACTGCTGTCAATACCAAACACATTAACATCACGTTGTAAGTATGAAACAACCGCTGTCAATACCAAACACATTAATATCACGTTGTATGTATGAAACAACTGCTGTCAATACCAAGCACATTAATATCATGTTGTAAGTATGAAACAACTGCTGTCAATACCAAACACATTAATATCACGTTGTAAGTATGAAACAACTGCTGTCAATACCAAACACATGAATATCACGTTGTAAGTATGAAACAACTGCTGTCAATACCAAACACATTAATATCACGTTGTAAGTATGAAACAACTAATGTCAATACCATGCACATTAATATCACGTTGTACGTATGAAACAACTGCTGTCAATACCAAACACATTAATATCACGTTGTAAGTATGAAACAACTGCTGTCAATACCAAATACATTAATATCACGTTGTAAGTATAAAACAACTGCTGTCAATACGAAACACATTAACATCACGTTGTAAGTATGAAACAACTGCTGTCAATACCAAACACATTAATATCACGTTGTAAGTATGAAACAACTGCTGTCAATACCAAACACATTAACATCACGTTGTAAGTATGACACAACTGCTGCCAATACCAAACACATTAATATCACGTTGTAAGTATGAAACAACTGCTGTCAATACCAAACACATTAACATCACGTTGTAAGTATGAAACAACTGCTGTCAATACCAAACACATTAATATCACGTTGTAAGTATGAAACAACTGCCGGCAATACCAAACACATTAATATCACGTTGTAAGTATGAAACGACTGCTGTCAATACCAAACACATTAATATCACGTTGTAAGTATGAAACACCTAATGTCAATACCATGCACATTAATATCACGTTGTATGTATGAAACAACTGCTGTCAATACCAAACACATTAATATCACGTTGTAAGTTTGAAACAACAGCTGTCAATACCAAATACATTAACATCACGTTGTAAGTATGACACAACTGCTGTCAATACCAAACACATTAACATCACGTTGTAAGAATGAAACAACTGCTGTCAATACCAAACACATTATCATCACGTTGTAAGTATGAAACAACTGCTGTCAATACGAAACACTTTAATATCACGTTGTGAGTATGAAACAACTGCTGTCAATACCAAACACATTAATATCACGTTGTAAGTATGAAGCAACTGCTGTCAATACCAACCACATTAATATCACGTTGTAAGCATAAAACAACTGCTGTCAATACCAAAGACATTAATATCACGTTGTAAGTATGAAGCAACTGATGTCAATACCAAACACATCAATATCACGTTGTAAGTATTAAACACTGCTGTCAATACCAAACACATTAATATCACGTTGTAAGTATGAAGCAACTGCTGTCAATACCAAACACATTAATATCACGTTGTAAGTATGAAACAACTGCTGTCAATACCAAACACATTAATATCACGTTGTAAGTATGAAACAAATGCTGTCAATATCAAACATTAATATCACGTTGTAAGTATGAAACAACTGCTGTCAATACAAACAACATTAATATCACGTTGTACGTATGAAACAACTGCTGTCACGACCAAACACATTAATATCACGTTGTAAGTATGGAACAACTGCTGTCAATACCAAACACATTAATATCACGTTGTAAGTATGAAACAACTGCTGTTAATATCAAACATTAATATCACGTTGTAAGTATGAAACAACTGCTGTCAATACCAAACACATTAATATCACGTTGTAAGTATGAAACAACTGCTGTCAATATCAAACATTAATATCACGTTGTAAGTATGAAACAACTGCTGTCAATACAAACAACATTAATATCACGTTGTAAGTATGAAACAACTGCTGTCACGACCAAACACATTAATATCACGTTGTACGTATGAAACAACTGCTGTCAATACCAAACACATCAATATCACGTTGTAAGTATGAAACAACTGCTGTCAATACCAAGCACATTAATAACACGTTGTAAGTATGAAACAACTGCTGTCAATACCAAGCACATTAATATCACGTTGTAAGTATGAAACAACTGCTGTCAATACCAAATACATTAATATCACGTTGTAAGTATGAAACAACTGCTGCCAATACCAAACATATTAATATCACATTGTAAGTATGAAACAACTGCTGTCAATACCAACCACATTAATATCACGTTGTAAGTATGAAACAACTGCTGTCAATACCAAACACATTAATATCACGTTGTAAGTATGAAACAACTGCTGTCAATACCAAACACATTAATATCACGTTGTAAGTATGAAACAACTGCTGTCAATACCAAACACATTAATATCACATTGTAAGTATGAAACAACTGCTGTCAATACCAAATACATTAATATTCCGTTGTAAGTATGAAACAACTGCTGTCAATACCAAACACATCAATATCACGTTGTAAGCATGAAACAACTGCTGTCAATACCAAACACATTAATATCACGTTGTAAGTATGAAACAACTGCTGTCAGTACCAAACATATTAATATCACGTTGTAAGTATGAAACAACTGCTGTCAATACCAACCACATTAATATCACGTTGTAAGTATGAAACAACTGCTGTCAATACCAAACACATTAATATCACGTTGTAAGTATGAAACAACTGCTGTCAATACCAAACACATTACTATCACATTGTAAGTATGAAACAACTGCTGTCAATACCAAACACATTAATATCACGTTGTAAGTATGAAACAACTGCTGTCAGTACCAAACATATTAATATCACGTTGTAAGTATGAAACAACTGCTGTCAATACCAACCACATTAATATCACGTTGTAAGTATGAAACAACTGCTGTCAATACCAAACACATTAATATCACATTGTATGTATGAAACAACTGCTGTCAATACCAAATACATTAATATTCCATTGTAAGTATGAAACAACTGCTGTCAATACCAAACACATCAATATCACGTTGTAAGTATGAAACAACTGCTGTCAATACCAAACACATTAATATCACGTTGTAAGTATGAAACAACTGCTGTCAGTACCAAACATATTAATATCACGTTGTAAGTATGAAACAACTGCTGTCAATACCAACCACATTAATATCACGTTGTAAGTATGAAACAACTGCTGTCAATACCAAACACATTAATATCACGTTGTAAGTATGAAGCAACTGCTGTCAATACCAAACACATTAATATCACGTTGTAAGTATGAAACAACTGCTGTCAATACCAAACACATTAATATCACGTTGTAAGTATGAAACAAATGCTGTCAATATCAAACATTAATATCACGTTGTAAGTATGAAACAACTGCTGTCAATACAAACAACATTAATATCACGTTGTAAGTATGAAACAACTGCTATCACGACCAAACACATTAATATCACGTTGTAAGTATGGAACAACTGCTGTCAATACCAAACACATTAATATCACGTTGTAAGTATGACACAAATGCTGTTAATATCAAACATTAATATCACGTTGTAAGTATGAAACAACTGCTGTCAATACCAAACACATTAATATCACGTTGTAAGTATGAAACAACTGCTGTCAATATCAAACATTAATATCACGTTGTAAGTATGAAACAACTGCTGTCAATACAAACAACATTAATATCACGTTGTAAGTATGAAACAACTGCTGTCACGACCAAACACATTAATATCACGTTGTAAGTATGAAACAACTGCTGTCAATACCAAACACATCAATATCACGTTGTAAGTATGAAACAACTGCTGTCAATACCAAACACATTAATATCACGTTGTAAGTATGAAACAACTGCTGTCAATACCAAGCACATTAATATCACGTTGTAAGTATGAAACAACTGCTGTCAATACCAAATACATTAATATCACGTTGTAAGTATGAAACAACTGCTGTCAATACCAAACATATTAATATCACATTGTAAGTATGAAACAACTGCTGTCAATACCAACCACATTAATATCACGTTGTAAGTATGAAACAACTGCTCTCAATACCAAAAACATTAATATCACGTTGTAAGTATGAAACAACTGCTGTCAATACCAACCACATTAATATCACGTTGTAAGTATGAAACAACTGCTGTCAATACCAAACACATTAATATCACGTTGTAAGTATGAAACAACTGCTGTCAATACCAAATACATTAATATTCCGTTTTAAGTATGAAACAACTGCTGTCAATACCAAACACATCAATATCACGTTGTAAGTATGAAACAACTGCTGTCAATACCAAACACATTAATATCACGTTGTAAGTATGAAACAACTGCTGTCAGTACCAAACATATTAATATCACGTTGTAAGTATGAAACAACTGCTGTCAATACCAACCACATTAATATCACGTTGTAAGTATGAAACAACTGCTGTCAATACCAAACACATTAATATCACGTTGTAAGTATGAAACAACTGCTGTCAATACCAAACACATTAATATCACATTGTAAGTATGAAACAACTGCTGTCAATACCAAACACATTAATATCACGTTGTAAGTATGAAACAACTGCTGTCAGTACCAAACATATTAATATCACGTTGTAAGTATGAAACAACTGCTGTCAATACCAACCACATTAATATCACGTTGTAAGTATGAAACAACTGCTGTCAATACCAAACACATTAATATCACGTTGTAAGTTTGAAACAACTGCTGTCAATACCAAACACATTAATATCACATTGTAAGTATGAAACAACTGCTGTCAATACCAAACACATTAATATCACGTTGTAAGTATGAAACAACTGCTGTCAGTACCAAACATATTAATATCACGTTGTAAGTATGAAACAACTGCTGTCAATACCAACCACATTAATATCACGTTGTAAGTATGAAACAACTGCTGTCTATACCAAACACATTAATATCACGTTGTAAGTATGAAGCAACTGCTGTCAATACCAAACACATTAATATCACGTTGTAAGTATGAAACAACTGCTGTCAATATCAAACATTAATATCACGTTGTAAGTATGAAACAACTGCTGTCAATACAAACAACATTAATATCACTTTGTAAGTATGAAACAACTGCTGTCACGACCAAACACATTAATATCACGTTGTAAGTATGAAACAATTGCTATCAATACCAAACACATCAATATCACGTTGTAAGTATGAAACAACTGCTGTCAATACCAAACACATTAATATCACGTTGCAAGTATGAAACAACTGCTGTCAATACCAAGCACATTAATATCACGTTGTAAGTATGAAACAACTGCTGTCAATACCAAACACATTAATATCACGTTGTAAGTATGAAACAACTGCTGTCAATACCAAACATATTAATATCACGTTGTAAGTATGAAACAACTGCTGTCAATACCAACCACATTAATATCACGTTGTAAGTATGAAACAACTGCTGTCAATACCAAACACATTAATATCACGTTGTAGGTATGAAACAACTGCTGTGAATACCAAGCACATTAATATCACGTTGTAAGTATGAAGCAACTGCTGTCAATACCAAACACATTAATATCACGTTGTAAGTATGAAACAACTGCTGTCAATACCAAACACATTAATATCACGTTGTAAGTATGAAACAACTGCTGTCAATACCAAACACATCAATATCACGTTGTAAGTATGAAACAACTGCTGTCAATACCAATCACATTAATATCACGTTGTAAGTATGAAACAACTGCTGTCAATACCAAACACATTAATATCACGTTGACTTTGTCCTTGGTCAATAAACGCCATTTAAGTTGATAAAGCATTAGAAGAAGTTAATTTATTTACAAAACACTTAATTAACGTAATATGCCATGTAATAGCAACGATGGATGGTATCATTTCGATCTTGGTTTTCTAAATGTAGGAATTAGGGTTTAGGGTTATCGTGCTTAACGCCACTTTCAACAATATTTCAGCTATATCGTGTCGGCCAGTTTTATTGGTGGAGGAAACCGGAGTACTCGGAGAAAACCACCGACCTACCTCAAGTTACTGACAAACTTTATCACATAATGATGTATCGAGTACAATTCGCCTGAGTAGGATTCAAACTCACAACGTTAGTGGTGATAGGCACTGATTGCATAAGTAGTTATAAATGAAGTTACCATACGATCACAACCACGACAGCCCATATAGAAATGTACAACATTGACATGTGTGAGTTAAAAGTTTATTTGTTGAGAAATAAACAAGGATATATCTAGTTGTAATGTTGAATGGTCTCTCATGTTCGTTTTCATCCAAATATTTTCTTACAAAATGATTCGAGATTATTTTTGTTTTCTATTAAAGTCATCAGACCTCACTCTAATAATTTCGTATTCGTACGCCAACAATCGTCCAATCAGAACACTGTATTTATTGGATATGATGATTTGATTGGATGATTGTCGGAGAAGGAGTACACAAATTGTACTCAAAGTTGTATGGTCGTGAGACCCTGCCTTACAGAAATAAGTTTTAAGAATACGAGTTTCGTATTCATTTGTACTCCAAATATCTGACAGATTGTTGAAAGTGGCGCTAAAACCATAACCCAAACCTCATACCCACTAAATATCGTCAAATAAGAACACTATGCATGTTAGATATATTGTCTTTGTCGGCTCCTTTTCGAGTACGACACTGCAAAAACATATTTGTAAAGTTTAATGTCGGTAATGATCCACAAAGCATCACACCTAAGGGTAAAGATTGAGCAACGCGAACCCAGCTAAAACAGGGAGGAAACTTAAGTTCTCCGGATAGGTAAGCTGTTCCTTCTCTACTAGTGTAGGTGAGTAAGAGTTACATAGCGCCAAGTGAGCAAGTTTGCAGCTACATTATGGCGAGAACAAGTATTATCATTTAAGGTCGAGACTGACACTAGTCACATGACTTTTAAGAATATTCAATAGAATGTGGCAATAATTATTAATTATGTTTGCAGTATTTCTTACGAGGTATTTTGCTTTTTGAATTTTCTACATATGATATGTGCAAGTTCTCAAATTAAACTGAAATACAAATTTAATACAATAATTTATTGGCAATAATACATTATATGTGTAAAATGTTATATGAAGCATTTCGTCAAGGGAGGTAATCATGTCTCAAATGATATTAGAATATGATGAGTTTTGCATGTTTTTGTTAAATATTGGAGTTTTTAATATTATGACCCCATACTTTCCTTACACTTCTGAAAATGAAACAAAATGCACCATATTATATTTGTGCATGTTTCATTTTCATTTATTCAATGTCTTATTAAAAAAAGTGAAAAATGTGGACATTTTTCATGAAATTGACAAAAAAGGGTATATGTCAGGGTGTCTTTCTAAACCCCTAACTTTTTTTTGCCTGGAAACATATCTTTATTTTTAATGATATGTATCATGGATATAGGTAATGTGATATATCTTTTTAAAAAAAATTCATTGACACAATTTTTTTCTATTCCACTTTAAAATAATTTTTTTGGGATTTCACCAAAGACAGTTACAGGCTATATTGCCAAAAAAGGGAGCCATTGTGAAAAAAAAATGAACAAATTATAAAAATTAATGTCTTAGATATTCCAAAATATTCATTTATCATATTATACTCAGATAATTAAAAATAAATTATATGCTATTTTTTTGTGGGTACCTTAATGACACAGAAAAGTGAAAAAAAAATATTTTTTTTTGGACTTCAGAGGGGGGTAACCCTTTCGTGGAATATTTTTAAAATAAGCCAGGAGACCTATTCTCAAATTTTATATTTTGTTAGGTACATCCCAAATAACAATATATATGAAATTCAAAAAAATTCATTGACTAGTTTGTTTTGGCCCATAGTGTCCTTCTCTACCTTAAACTAGTTCTCCTGTCTCAGGCATATGTGACCATAGCCGAATTTGGCTATTCTGTTTAAATCATTTGGCTTTCTTGCTCATGAAAATTTATTTATTTGGCTTTGGAATCTTTTGATTTTGAGCGTACCTGATGAAGGTTATTCCAGTAACGTACCTGATGAAGGTTATTCCAGTAACGTACCTGATGAAGGTTATTCCAGTAACGTACCTGATGAAGGTTATTCCAGGAACGTACCTGATGAAGGTTATACCAGTAACGTACCTGATGAAGGTTATACCAGTAACGTACCTGATGAAGGTTATACCAGTAACGTACCTGATGAAGGTTATTCCAGTAACGTACCTGATGAAGGTTATTCCAGTAACGTACCTGATGAAGGTTATTCCAGTAACGTACCTGATGAAGGTTATTCCAGTAACGTACCTGATGAAGGTTATTCCAGTAACGTACCTGATGAAGGTTATTCCAGTAACGTACCTGATGAAGGTTATTCCAGTAACGTACCTGATGAAGGTTATTCCAGTAACGTACCTGATGAAGGTTATTCCAGTAACGTACCTGATGAAGGCTATTCCAGTAACGTACCTGATGAAGGTTATTCCAGTAACGTACCTGATGAAGGTTATACCAGTAACGTACCTGATGAAGGTTATTCCACTAACGTACCTGATGAAGGTTATTCCAGTAACGTACCTGATGAAGGTTATTCCAGTAACGCGTCGTGGACACTACATTTGATATCTACGTTCTTATTAGATTTCGATGTGATTATTATGGTGGTGATGATATCAGCTTTGTACTAAGCTTAGTTGGAATTACATAGTGTTAGCGCAACGAAGCAATAGTCGGGCGTAGACAAAGCACACAAGTGTCTTCCGGATCCATTCTGAAGTCTTAGGAAGCCATTCTATATTAACAAATAATAAATGGATAAACGATATTGTCACACATTTGCATCATAGCACACTGCTATGTGGTCTACAAAGGTTTAGAGTAGAACAATAGGCTATACATTGCTTAGCTTATATATGCTGTAACCTAAGACATAGCAAAGTATCGAATGCATATAACCTAACCATTTGATCAGTCTCTTTAGATCAAATGAGCAGATACAATTTATTACAAATCATGGAACCTCTTTGATACAAAGAAACACTGCGTACGTCATATACTGTGACTTAATCAAATTTTATTTTCTAACCATTTATTGCTAAGATGCAGCTCTTAGACAATCAACATTCCACTTTCCACCGTGACGCCATATATAATTAATTATCTTTTTTTTTCAAAGGAAAAGTTATACTAATTGTTGTATCTGCACTAAGACTTGATCTTTTGTTTCAGGAATCTCTTTTGACTTTCAATTAAGCGAAGGAATATCATAGATTCTGAACAAAAATGTTAAAAGAAGACGTCATGTCTTAAAAGTGTGCGATATTTCACAATATATAGGTCTTATTTTTTTTTCATTTCATAACGTTAAGGAATAACTGTATTTTATTGTCAGCATCAACAGTTTTACTTTGGCCTGGGCTTAGAAAGTTGTCTGAAAATGCAACAACATTGTCGCTGACCTTATCAAATAAACTTCATGAAAAATAGTAATGCCATTTAAATTTTTTCAGCATAGAATTTAAACACTGGACTTTTTTGTTGCAATATACACTTTTCAATTTTGAATAAAATCCAACAAGAAATAACTTCAAAGCTAGACAGAAATGAGGTAGGAATGAGCCACGTGTTAACGACATTTGACTGCCACTAAAAAAGCATGGCGAGTTAGGTAAAACGGTGAATTTAGTTTTTTGCAGCGGTTACAAAGCTCCTACTCTTTTCCGAAATTTCCAAAGAGATCTTTAGCGTGCAGGGGACATGACAATCTCCACACATGTTTCCTTCTACGGTCCACGGCCAGGCTTTCCGTATTATAACCTGTCAACTTCCTATCGAGATCCCCCTATTCGCCACCAGGGGACGCACTGTGCAGCTCTGTCGGTTAGAGTACTGGGAACCTTCACTAGCACTCAGTAGTGTCCAGGAAGCAATAATATTTGGCGGGAAATAGGAAGGTAACTTTTAACACGAGACGGCCATAAGGGGAACAAACTCACTTCACACCATTAGTGTATAATGCAAAAACATTACGTTTGAATTTCGTCAATTTATTTAATTTGATTTTAAGATACTAAGCCCCCACCAGTAGAGATATAATACTTCTAAGCCATTTTTTGAAGTATTGTAGATGTATATGATCCACCAGTGAAAAGTTAAACATGAATATTACGCCATAAAATGACATTTTGCATTTTTTTTCAGCTGTTAACGGTGGTTCGAAACTGGGATTAACAGTTAGCGCTTCTTCAAGAGTTAGTATTTACTCGTTATGGGACTATACTGGAGTACACTGTGATAAAGGAAACGTACTATACAGACATTCATTCCTAGATAATTTTACAAGTATAGCACACTGTTTCAATGCTGTAAGTAATAAATATAAGCTTTAAAGATATTAATGCCAAATCATGGGGACCGACGTGGTCGTGATCGTATGGTAGTTGGATTTACAACTAGCTATGCAATTAGCGCCTATCATCACTAATGTTGTGAGTTCTAACCCCGTTCATGACGAGGTGTACTAGATACAGTACTATGTGAAAAAGTTGGTCAATGACTTGCGACAGGTCTGTGGTTTTCTCCGGGTTGTTATTACCCTTATTTCCTCAACCAACGAAACTGAGCGCCACGATATCACTGAAATATTGTTGAAAGTGGCGCCAAACACCATCAAACAAGCACAGTTGTGTTATTTTAGTGCAAATCATGACATTTTAATACAAAATCATGACATTTTGATACATTTATGGTTTTATGAAATGGAGATTACTGTATTTGTGTTGGTTTGCTTTGCGAGAATGCATTTCTCAGAGCAATATTGCATCAAATGGGAAGTCATAGATGTAAGAGACGATGAAATATCCATTTCGAGCGAAACGTTGTAATATTATCAGCTGGATTTTAGCAAGAAAAAAACCCCGACTTGTGTCACTAGTGGATCAGGAAATGCTTACACTACCAGAGCACCTGAGTTCACACTCGAGATTCAGTTGCTCAATCATTAGTTTTCTGTGTTGCGTTTTCTAGATAATTGTTTGTCCTTTTTCTCTTTCCTTTTGACCATTATATTGTCTGACATACTACGATTTACGGCTTCTGCTTACCTCTTTGGTATCTTCAATTTTTCTCAATAGAGGATTCAATAACAGAAGAGTTTGAAGATACCAAAGGGGTAATCAGAATTCGTATATCGAAGAACAGACAACACAATGGTCAAAAGAAAAAGTACAAAAGCACAAATAACGATTTACAAAACGTACACATAAAACTAAAGATCGAGTAACACGAGCCCCAAAATAACACGGGGGTGAATTCAGGTGCTCCGGAAGGATATGCAGTATTTTGCAATCTAACAATTGATAGTTAAGCATAGAAATCAACGATCATTGTTCAGTGCGGTTGTTCCTTGGATACAACTATATACATTGTCTATATATGTTATCGCGCGTAAAGATCAAAGAACAAATATACATATTATCGATAATATTATGAAAAGCAAGTGGTCACTGCTGGTCACCAAATCAACCAATATCAGCAAAACGAACAACGACGTTCAGTGACAATACAGACAAACATGCTATTCATTATTGTGTACAATGTCCGTTAAATGGTACGATTTAAGAACACTATCAAGAAGAGTGTAAGTTACCAAAGGTATAATCAGAATCCGTAAATCGAAGAACAGACAACACAATGGTCAAAAGAAAAAGTACAAAATAGCAAACAACGATCTACAAAACATACACATAAAACGACATATCGAGTAACACGAACCCCACTAAAACCCGGGGGTGAATTCAAGAGCTCTGTAAGGGTATTGAATGTGACAATATCAATATCAACATTGAAATATTACTCATTCTGAATGACGACTATTGCTATGATGTTTAACTACAGATATGTTTGGGTTAGGTATATGGTGTTTAACGCCACTTTCAACTATATTTAATGTATATCGTGGTGGTCAGTTTTATTGGCTAATGAAACTGGTATACCCAGAAAAAAAACACCGACCTGTCGCAAGTTATTATATTGTTTCAATCTGATCAGTTTACTTGTTTATCTAGGTCTATTTTATTGTAGATATAATATAAGTAATTGTGTTAATTATATTGTATCAACCTGATCAGTTTACTTGTTTTTCTAAGTCTATTTTATTGTAGATATAATTTAAGTAATTGTGTTTATTATATTGTGTCAACCTGATCAGTTTACTTGTTTATCTAGGTCTATTTTACTCTAGATATAATTTAAGTAATTGTGTTAATTATATTGTATAAATCTGATCAGTTTACTTGTTTATCTAGGTCTATTTTATTGTAGATATAATCTAAGTAATTGTGTTTATTATATTGCATCAATCTGACCAGTTGTAGATATAATTTAAGTAATATTGTGTGTTTATTATATTGTATCAACCTGATCAGTTTACTTGTTTATCTAGGTCTATTTTATTGTAGATATAATTTAAGTAATTGTGTTTATTATATTGTATCGACCTGATCAGTTTACTTGTTTATCTATGTCTATTTCTATTGTAGATATAATTTAAGAAATTGTGTGTATTATATTGTATCAACCTGATCAGTTTACTTGTTTATCTAGGTCTATTTTATTGTAGATATAATTTAAGTAATTGTGTTAATTATATTGTATCGACCTGATCAGTTTACTCGTTTATCTAGGTCTATTTTATTGCAGATATAATTTAAGTAATTCTGTTTATTATATAGTATCAATCTGATCAGTTTTCTTGTTTATCTAGGTCTGTTTTATTGTAGATATAATTTAAGTAATTGTGTGTATTATATTGTATCAATCTGATCAATTTACTTGTTCATCTAGGTCTATTCTATTGTAGATATAATTTAAGTAATTCTGTTTATTCTATTGTATTAATCTGATCAGGCTACTTGTTTATCTAGGTCTGTTTTATTGTAGATATAAATTAAGTAATTCTAATTATTATATTGTATCAATCTGATCAGTTTACTTATTTATCTAGGTCTATTTTATTGTAGATATAAATTAAGAAATTATGTTTATTACATTGTATCAATCTGATCAGGCTACTTGTTTATCTAGGTCTGTTTTTATTGTAGATATAAATTAAGTAATTCTAATTATTATATTGTATGAATCTGATCAGTTTACTTGTTTATCTAGGTCTATTTTATTGTAGATATAATTTAAGTAATATTGTGTTTATTATATTGTAGCAACCTGAGCAGTTTACTTGTTTATCTAGGTCTATTTCTATTGTAAATATAATTTTATTTGCAAATGCTCAAATGTTTCATCCTTAAATTTAAACAGGTATCCCTTGTTCTATCAAAAATCAATCCAAGCATGGACAAACTTTTTACAATGCGTACAAAGGGTGGAAACCAAAACAGATATCTTGCATGTTAGATTATTTGGGAATTGTAATATAACCTTCCAAAATAAACCTTTAATATTTTCTTCATCTTTAAGAAGTAATAGAAAAACTATTCAAGACATATGGGATGAAAACTCAAAACAATTCATCGATTGTGATTTATTATATTCTAAGCTGATAGACAGGAGAAATTGTGTCTCAGAATACTCTAAAATTAAGAAATGTATTCCAAAAGACTACTTAAAGTTCTTAAAAAATGAAAATAATGATATAGAAAACAAAACTAAAAGTAGAAATAAAATGAAATTGTTAAATAATTTAAAACTTACAGATATTAGAGGCAAAATTATTAATACAAAAGACGTGAAGATTAAAATTATACAAACAATATTGAATAAAAAATCAATACCAAAATGTCAAGATAAATGGAATAATGTTTATAATGAAGAATTTCACTGGCCAACAATTTGGAATAATCTAAAAAGACTGGACATCAGTAATAAAATTAAAGAATTCCAATGGAAATACAACCATAACATTATTTACACCGAAAGTAGACTTAGAAAAATGAACCTATCTAATGGAAGATGTCACCTTTGTAAAGAATCGAACATTCAAGAAGATCTCCAACATTTGTTTTTTTAAATGCATTATATCTAACCGATTCATATCAAACATCACAAATTTAATAAACACTTTAAATGTTGGAACTGTTAACTTAAATGAGAAAAATATGATGTTTGGGTTCAATATGGGGGTAAGCATGAACTTCTATTAAATACATTAATTTTTATATCTAAGTGGTCCATTTGGAAGGGCAAGAAACAAAGTTAAATATGACAAAATTCTTATCAATCAAAATGTACTTTGTAATATATGGAAACAGACTTTAAAATCTGAACTAAAAATTTTGTTAACGACCAATTGTAATGATACAATAGATAAAGCCAAAATATTGATAATTCTATCAGTGATTAGTAAGTAGTTATAATATATGAGTACAATGCATGTATTTAAATGTTATAACAAATTATGTTGAAGCTATCATAAAATGCCGATATATATTGACTTACATGTTGATTTTATTATTGATAAATTTAGTTGCATTTTTGAAATGGGATCATGTGGACTCTAATAAATCTCTTTTTAACCCTGGATAAGAGATCTATTGTAAAACAGGGAACCTTAGATTATTTTTGTTTACCTGGGCATCTAAGTTGTTTTGTTAACAGGCGAGTCAAACAATAAAGTATTATGTTATTAAAAAAAATATATATAATTTTTGTAATTGTGTTTATTATATTGTATCAATCTGATCAGTTTACTTGTTTATCTAGGTCTATTTCTATTGTAAATATAATTTTAGTAATTGTGTTTATTATATTGTATCAATCTGATCAGTTTAATTGTTTATCTAGGTGTGTTTTATTGTAGACATATGAAACCTCGTCTCTGGTTGGACAACGTTGAAACCCCGAATAAACCCCATGAGGCTCTCGCGAGGTGAACTCACTCTGAGGTAAAACCAAGAAAGTACAGCGAAAAGCAAAATTCCTTATCATTTAATAATATTGTAGATATAATATAAGTAATTATGTTTATTATATTGTATCTGGTCATTTGACCTGTTTTCAGATAAATGTTCTGTTGGTTGTGTCAAATTTGGATTATAATATACTTAGTATGAAGCTAATACCAACATCTGGAGACCTCAGTCTTGAAAGTTTATTATTAAAGACACCATCCTTTACAGAATTATGGAAAACGAATGTTCATATCTCAATCGACCCTAGTCACCATCATCTGATAAAGTAAGTAACGTGCCTGGTTATATGGCAGTTATTTACTAATAAAATGAAAAACATAAAATACCACAATATCGGAAGAGTTCCAGATTTACATTTCCTCAATACGTTAAAGGGACCATTGTGGCCGTGATCGTATGGTAATTGTATTTACAACTACCTATGCAATCAGTGCCTATCACCACTGATGTTGTGAGTTCGCATCTCGATCAGGACGAGGTGTACAACATTTTGTGATCATGTATGTCAGTGACTTGCGACAGGTCGGTAGGTTTCTCCTGGAACTCCGGTTTCCTCCATCAATAAAGCTGACCTCCAAGATTTAACTGAAATATTGTTGAAAGTGGCGTTATCGTGGAAATAACAATAAAATCAACAAATAAAATAAAATATGGAATTGCTTACCTTTAACACTGATATCTCATCCTTTTATCCACATATCCTCAGAAAAATGCATGCTCAATTTAATACAATAATAAACGATAATAGTGTAGCCGTATAAAACAAATTAGGGGACCGAAGAGTCCACTTTTCGTGGGTATGTTTCAAACTGTTCTTTAAGGTCAATGAAAAAAAAACTGTTCCAACTTGATCAATCTGTTTTATAACTTTATAGTAATGATTTATTTTCATTTGAAGCTTAAACTTCAATGCAAAAAATGATAAATTTCAAACAAACATTTAACCTGCAAAATGAAAAAAAAATGTAATTTGGTTATTCCCGGCAAATTAAAATATTTTTTTCATAAATTTTGGGACATTGTTCATAAATATACACAAAAATTAATAAATTAATATTTTTATTACATTAGTGCAACTTATTATTGTTCTAAATCATCAAAAGTAATCATTGGTCAAACTCATTCAGAAAAATAAAACATGAGTATGTTACTTAAAACGTAACAATCATTCAATTTTTCTCCATTTTCAATTCACAGTGCTAAGATTACAACAATCAATAAAATATCAATAATTCTTACAATAGCATTGGCTTCAAAGTTGTATGACGTCATACAGTGACTAAAAATACGCACGCGCGCTGACAGATGTAAACATTGGAATTCTGACTGCAGAAACTTGATTTCTGGATGATTGAACATAGGCAAAATTTGGTAATAGTAAAATATGCTAAAAAATGCATAGTTGTGATGCAATTATAAGTAAATTTACCTGTTTTGACCGCATATTGTACAGCAAATGTAAATAAACACCAACAAAGTTCCACTTCCTAGTTACATCTAAAACTCTCGTAAATGTGACGTCACGATCGAATTCTCGAGACTTCCGGAAAATCCACGAAAAGAGAACCCCTACGAAAACTGGACCTTGCACGATACCTGATTAACGTCTATTCCAGAAATGTGCTGTGTAGACTAAATCTACGTTTTTGTCTTAAAATTGTAGAAAAAGACATATTCAGTATCCCTAACACACGAATGTATTCTGCTCACTCTCCTGGCTTGGTACGGCACTTCAATAAAAAGTCGCGGATGCAAGTTAGTTTTATTGGCCGATGCCTAATTCCTACATTTCATAACCTGTCTAATTTTATATTAGCAGACATTTAAATCAATGAAAAGATATCAAATGGTGGACGGTTTTTCGTTTTGTATTTTACTTGTGTCGATCGTTTGTTTTTGTTGTTGAAATGTTGTTGATAAAGTGATTTTTTTTTAACCAGATATTTTATTAACATTAAAGTTCGGACCCATTTCCAGTTGTAAGTCCTTTCTGTAAAAGCAACATGCTTCGTTCATGCACATCACCAATTGGAGTGTCTCTGCAAACAATATATGCATTGTTCAGACGTATCACTAATTGTAGTCCTATTGTCTACAATATATATTTCATTCAGACGTATCACCAATTGTAGTCCTATTGTCTACAATATATATTTCGTTCAGACTTTATATCACCAATTGTAGTTCTATTGTGTACAATATATATTTCACTCAGACGTACGACCAATTGTAGTCCTATTGTCTACAATATATATTTCGTTCAGACGTATCACCAATTGTAGTCCTATTGTCTACAATATATATTTCGTTCAGATGTATCATCAATTGTAGTCCTATTGTCTACAATATATATTTCGGTAAGACGTAGCATCAATTTATTGTAGTCCTATTGTCTACAATAAAATATTTAGCTCAGACGTATCACCAATTGTAGTCCTATTGTCTACAATACATATTTCGCTTAGACGTATTACCAATTGTAGTCCTATTGTATACAATAAACTATTTCGTTCAGGTGTATCTCTTATTGTAATCCTTCTTGTATGCAAATTGTACTTCATTCAGACATATCTACAATAGTAGCCCTCCTTGCATGCCAAATATTCTTCTTCGTTCAGACGTATCTCCAATTGTAGTGCTCTTCTTATGGAAATTTTACTTCGTTCAGACATTTCTGCAATTGTATGTCCACTTTGTATACAATATATACTTTGTTCAAGCATTTTCTACAATAGTAGCCCTCCTTGTATACCAACTATTCTTCGTTCATACGTATCTCAAATTGTAGTGCGGGATCATCGTGGTCATTATCGTATGGTTGTTGGATTTACAACTATATATGCCTATCTCTACTGATGTTATGAGTTCGAATCACAATCAGGACGAGGTGTACAGCCTTATGTGATAAAGTTTTTCAGTGACTTGCGACAGATCGGTGGTTTCTCGGGTCCTTCGGTTTCCTCCAGCAATAAAGCTGACCGCCACAATAAAGCTGAAATATTATTGAAAGTGGCGTTAAACACCATCAAGCAAACAACAAAAACAATTTATAGTCCTCCTTGTGTACTTTATATGCAGCCTCATACTCAGATCCCGTCCATTCCTTTTTAATGACATATCACCGATTGTTAGCAAGAGTAGCACGACGGGTGCTATCAGTAGAGCAGGAACTGCTTACACCTCCAGAGCATATAGATTCACATTGGCATTTTAGTTAGGTTCGCGTTGCTCAATGTTATGTTTCCTTCATACTCTTTTGTTTACCATTTTTTTTCTTTTTCTATTGCATTATCTGTTTCTTAAATATCAGCATATATTCAATAATTCAACTACACAACTACCATTTCACAACTACACAAATACACAACTACCATTTCACAACTACACAACTACACAACTACCATTTCACAACTACACAACTACACAACTACCATTTCACAACTACACAACTACACTACTACACAACTACCATTTCAAAGAAAATAAATATTAATGCTTGATAAGACGGAAATTATACTACCATTAACATAACGCTCACGAAAATGAAGATTATGTCGCTAAAACGTTGACGAACTGTAATAAGAACTCATACAGCTTAAAACAATGAAGAACTTTAATTTCTTATTACTGGAGGTAGCTATATAGTTAATACATACCATTCAACCTTTCAAAATTATATAATTACTTCTTCAGCACGGATAACTTTGAATTTATTTGGTTGAATGCTGCAAAGACTGTTATGTATGCTGGAATGTATTACAACCCAGTTGATCCAAATTCTCCTAAATTCTCTTTCAGTATGAAAGGCGTCAATTATACAAGTAAGTATATCATAATAATATAATAAAGGTCTTTTTCGGTAAAAAGCTGATTAGAGCTTATGTTGTACTGTTTTATTATGTACCGAATCAAAATAAAGTTTTCTTACCCATCAATTTTTTATAGTACTTGACTTTCTGATTCCCAAAATGTATCGTTTCTAGGTATTTTTTTGCATTCTATTTTCAATTAAGAAGCTATTTCCAGTCTGTCAATTGCATCATGTGGAAACTAATGTTCTCCTGATTAAAAAAAACATGTATGGCTTCTAGAGACTTTTTTCACTTCCGGGTTTTACGAATATCACTTCCGGACAGGAAAACAGTACCATTTGATAATTCTTAGTATTCTGGTTTCAAATATATATGGCTGCTATCCACTGTTTTGAATCAAAAGTAAACTTCCGGTTCCATGACCTTTGACCTTGTTTGTAGTTTGGTGAGCGTGCACCTTACAGCTTAGGTTTCGTACAGAGGATGCAAAACCATCATCTTATGAAAACTAACTTATTCTTTCCATACTGCAAGTCTAAATTGGCAACCTTACGTTACAATTACCACATAAAACGATACTTGGTTCGTCTTTACCTTCAGTTGTTTGTATGAGTACTCAAGTCTTATTTACGTTATATGTGTTTGTTTGTTCATAGTGGTATCCAACACATATTATGTTGTGCTTTTGCTTTGTTTTTCTTCGTCTTGTGTACCTCATGTAGCCAGTTTGTCTGGACGGTCTATTTTTATTTGCCCCTTCGGTATTCTGTAACGTAATGTGCCATCTTCACAAGCTTAAGGACATGTCTTATGTCTATCATATCCTAGATTATCATTACGAGACAAGGTAAGCTTCGACTATTGCAGCTATATTTTTATATAGCTAGACATAAGACTGAAAGATTGATGCTGCAGTGTATCAATGGTGTGAGTTCAAATCCCGTCGAGGGAGAACACAAAAGAAATTGGCAGCTCAATAATCTAATTCTAACACTACTTGGTCAAATTTTCAGACATATGCATATATGTGTTTGTGACGGAGAATAAATATATTATGCATAAAGTTCACCCAGTTTTATGTAAGGGTTGATTCTCTACTAACATGTGGAAACCACATGGCATGTTGTGTATAATGTGTTGATGATAACGAAGCACAGTATTGATATTTCTGTTTGCTACCATTTTGGTACAACTGGAGCACCTGCTTTCATCCACGGTTTTCAGTGGGATTCGTGTAACTCAATCTTTGATTTTATATGTATGCTTTGTAGATCGGTGTTTGTCCTTTCGTCTTTTTTTCGTTTGGCCATACACATAAAACTAAGCAACGAGTAACACGAACCCCACTAAAAACTAGTTGTATTGGCCCAAATCTCCCCTCTTAGTGAAATAATTCATGCAAATAACTCATTTTACTTTCAGCTGGAGGTAATTCTTCTCATGTACTGTCTGACGATGATGTGAAGTATTTGGAAATGAAATTTTTTATGAATAGTAAGTTTATCGATAAAACAGCAGGTCTCCATCCATGGGAAAATATCTCTTTCTCTTAATCATTATTAAGAATAAAAACGGAGATGCACACGGCACGTTTCTGGAATAAGAAGAGTTTGAAGATACCAAAGGGAGGTAATCAAAATCCGTAAATCGAAGAACAGACAACACAATGGCCAAATGAAAAAGGGCAAAAGAACAAACAGCGATCTACAAAACATACACATAAAACTAAAGATCGAGTAGCACGAACCCCACTAAAGACCGAGGTGAACTCAGGTGCTCCGGAAAGGTAAATAATTCTTGCTCCACTTGTGACACACGTCGTGGTATATCTCGTTACAAACCCGGTGATAAGTAATAATCTTCATCAAGTATGGTGGTCTTAGGTATTTTCGATAGGTTAATAGAAAATGTTGCAATTTTTTCCTGTGTATTTGATATTCAACTATACTGTATCTCAGGGCAATAACTGTCTACTCGTTTTAATATTTACATATAAATATTCCAATGTTTTACTTTTTTTGTTTACAATCCATACTTTTCTGAGTTTGACGTGATTTGTGTAGTACACAAGAACGCCAGGAGAAATCGATAACTCCTTGAGAAACTCAACATTTATTACTCCCATCACGGTCATATGATCAAATTTTTACCAACACTCTGCAGATGATAAATAGCTAGTCAGTTACCAGAGTTAAATATAATCAATATATTTTATTATTGTTTGTAAACATTTATTGGTTTTGGTCTTCCTTTGTCAATCTACTTTCACCTTAGGAAATAAATACCGGAAGTGTAGTCGCGCATGAATTGCAGGTGCAAATAAAATAGCTATCGAATTTACCTTCCGAGGCCATAAGCTCATATCGAAAGATTGGAAAGCCAAATAATTTAATTTTTTGGGAGCAATAAAACCAAAGGGCCTAAGCAAGATATCCAAATTCGCCTAAGGTCACCTATGCCTGAGGGAGAAGAATCTTTCACCACTAAAGTTGTTAGTTCGAATCTCTCTCATGGCGAAGAGTACTCGAAACAACATTATGTGATACAGTTTGTCAGTGACTTGCGACGTGTCGGTGGTTTTCTCAGGGTACGCCGGTTCCCTCCATCAATAAATCTGACCGCCACGATATAGCTAAAATATTGTTGAAAGTTGTGATAAACACCATAAGCCAAACCTACCATAAATCAAGTAAAATATATTAGCCAGACAAGAAACCAAGTGGTATGTCAATTAAGAAGATATCTCTTAGTAATATTGATAAGCCCGATACAAAGCCAACTATTCTACTAAAATTAGCCATTTAATCAAGTTTGATGATACCAAAACGATAGTAAGAAATTGTAAATTTAGGAAGGACCGATATTAGAGTGATCAATTGAAAAAAAATGAAGACGAAAGTAAAACAAAGAAGAAAGTAAAGAATGGTCCACAAAAAACTATATAGAAACTAAAAAATGAATACAACAAGAATCTATGAAAACCAAAAACTCGTGTACTTCAATATAGCACGTGGCATTCCTCGTCTTACTCATGGTGATGCTGGTCATAAACCATTCTTATGGATAAGAGATGAACAGAGAAAGTCGCGTATTTGTTTTAGGGTCGTCGTAATCGTATTCGTATAGTAGTTGGATTAACAATTACCTCTGCAATCAGTGCCTATTGCCACTAACCTTTTGAGTTCATAACCCACTCAGGCGGGGGGAACTCGATACAACGCTATGTGATAAAGTTTTCAGTGAATTGTGATAGGTCGTTGGTTTTCTCCGGATTCTCCGATTTCCTCCACCAATAAAACTGACCGCCACGATGTAACTGGACTATTGTTGAGAAAGTGGCGCTAAGCACCATCAAACAAACAAACAACAACATTATATTACAGAAGGTTGTCATCGCTTATATTGTTGCATGTTTTGATTGGTGATAGTGTTGGAGGTTATCATTTGTGATATTTTTAACTGTTTTCCTTGTTATTGCTAAGATGAGATTGTCATTGCTGAAATTTGCGATGCTTTAAATTGTTGAAGGTTGTCAACGCTGATATTGTTCGGGGTTGTCATTTGTGATATTATTGAATTTTAAGATTGCATTTTTGTCTAGCTGAAGATACCTGCAAAGGGATAATAAATGACAACACACCTCAAAACTGTCCAGGTGAGATAATGAAATAAAAAGAAAAATACCAAACTGCCGGCCTAGTTCCAAAATCAAATAAGAATCATAAAACATGCAAAGTCAATATCCTTTAACAAACATAGATATGAACCTTCACTTTCCATGCTTGATGCAGGCATTTAGTGAAAGCAACATCTATTATGCTATGATTGTGAAAAGAAAGTCTAAACAGTAATGGTCAACAGTTTCACCAATATCAACAAAACGAACAGTCACCTCTCGCCTTAACTCGCTGAACACACAAAAAGAAATGACCATGCCATATGAAGTAAGGAAACACAGGTCATGTCTTGGGTCAGACAAATATATTGTACATACCGGTATTAAAGACTTAGGCTGCTATGGGTCCAATCAGATTCAGCTACAGTATTTGCTGCAATTGAATTGCTGACTAATTGTAGCCACAAATTCCAATCAGTGTCTATCACCACTAACGTTGTGAGTTCGAACTCCGCTCAGGCGATGTACAACATTATGTAATACAGTTTGTCAGTGACTTGCGACAGGTCGATGGTTTTCTTCGGGTACTCGGGTTTCCTTCACCAATAAAACTGATCGCCACGATAATACTGAAATATTGTTGAAAGTGGTGTTAAACACCATGACCATAACCACAAAAATAACCCATAAGCTCAATTACACGGTTAATGCATTTTTGTCAGATCCTATTGTGACTATACAAAGGTCAGACTGACAGGTGGTGTTGATCTGTAAGATCACAGAAGACCACCAGTAGAACAGTCACATATCATTAAAGCTGACATTAGGAGTACATTTTGTTTCAAGTGATACAAAGTACTAGACACCTATGTTGTAAAACAATAAGCTACCTCATGTTTATGAATTTGATCGTGGAAGTCCTTATAATACATTAATTAATTGGCTATAATTTGTTGTGCATAGAAAATGAATGGATATAGACTATTGTGCATAGAAAATGAATGACTATACACAATTGTGCATGGAAAATGACTGGCTATAAACTATTGTGCATAGAAAATGGCTGGCCATGAACTGTTGTGCATATAAAATGACTGGATATGATTGTTTGTACATTCCAAATCAATGGATATAATTGTGTTTGCATAGTAAATGACTGTCTAGAATATGTTGTACATATGCAAAAATAACTGACTACAATCTGTTGTTCATACAAAAAAATGACTGGCTAACATCTGTTGTTCATGCACAAAAAAGACTGGCTAAACTCTGTTGTTCATGCAAAACAATGACTGGCTAAAATCTGTTGTTCATGCAAAACAATGACTGACTAGAATCTGTTGTTCATACAAATAAAATGACTGGCTAAAATATGTTGTTCATGCAAAACAATGACTGACTAGAATCTGTTGTTCATACAAATAAAATGACTGGCTAAAATCTGTTGTTCATGCAAAAAAAGAATAACTGGTTAAAATCTGTTGTTCATACACAAAAATTACTGGCTACAATATAGTGTTAATGCAAACCAAAATGACTGGCTAAAATCTGTTGTTCATACAAACACAATGTCTGGCTAAGATCTGTTGTTCATGCACAAAAATGACTGGCTAAAATATATTGTTCATACAACAAAATGACTGGCTAGAATCTGTTGTTCATACAAAACAATGACTGGCTAAATCAAATATGTTGTTCATACAAGCAAAATGTCTGGTTAAGATCTGTTGTTCATGCACAAAAATGACTGGCTAAAATATATTGTTCATGAATAAACAATGACTGACTAAAATATGTTGTTCATACAAAACAATGACTGGGCAAAATATGTTGTTCATACAAAAAAAATGACTGGCTAGAATCTGTTGTTCATGCAAAAAAATGACTGGCTACAATCTGTTGTTCATACAAAACAGTGACTGACAAGAATCTGATGTAGACAGCAAACGACAGGCTAGAATATGTTATGCATAGACAATGACTGGCTGGAATCTGTTGTTCATGGAAATACATGTATTGTATTTCTACCATAGGTCCAGATGTTAGTATACAAGTAAATGAAACGGACATCCCTGCTGGAAGTCAGGCTGCCATATCATGCACCATGATGTCTCCTCTAGGAATAGTATCAGTAAATTGGACTCTTAATGACACTGACATTGACTTAAGCAAAGCAAAATATGAAGGCATAGTACATGGTACACACACTCTCAAGATAAATGATTTTCAATCGGATGATTCCGGCAGATATAGATGCATTGCTGCAACTGCTATGGGAACAGGCCAAAGTCAGGAAAGACAGATTCAAATGATTGGTATGTCTTGATGTGGAATACATATCGTTACAAATATTTAGTAAATTGGCCCTCTATATGATGCATAATATATGCATGCATAAAATAAGGGCAGTTTTGAAGGTCGAGATAGACATTATCATTAGTATCGCAGCGAGTCCGCTATATTTTTACTCTTTAGGGTAGTAAGACACTTTGGATGCTTTACGGAAAATGTGATGATGATTTCAACCCGGTAGACAACCCAAACATGTATAATGTAGAGGGAGACCAAAGGTTGTCGCCCGGTCTGCAATCTCTGACAACCAGAAATATGTTGAAAATCCGCTTTGTCTGTCCTGTTCCGCAATGGTGTTTTCTGAAGCAAGAAACTAGCTTCTATAATGAAACAGTTATTGCCCTCACATGAGGTGAACATCAAGTTGTCAACGCTTACTTGGAAATATATAAACAACATCACATGTCTGTTCACATACGGATACCTTATGCAATCAGCTATTTATAAGAATTATATTTGGTTCGCTCGATATCGGCACAACTCCGTTCGACTGTATAATATATATAATAAAGACACTTTGAAGGCCGATATCGACATTATTAATAGTATCACAGCAAGTCCGATAGGATACTGGTGATAGTATATGTCCAAGCCTTCTAATATGATGTCGACATAATGTGTTTGGTGTCACACTGGTCGATAATTTCAGTTCGTTCATACTGGCAATATTCGCTAGTCAGATCAGCGCAACTATGCATAATTACCGATGAATATATAGAGATTAATACATGATCATTTCCATATCAGCTCGGGTATCATCCCGTGACGCAGGCGAGGGCTGATATGGGTCGAGGGATTATATGGAAAAGGTCATGTATTAATCGTTGGATCATATTCTTCAGACAAATTGTTTTATGAAGCAGATAAACAAAATGAAATAAATACATGAATTTATATCGAAGTTTAATTTTTGAAAACGGTATTGTCAAACAAAAGCATTTCTACAGCCATACATATTAATGGTAACATTTACTATCAAGGCATTTTGAAACATAGAAATATAAATGTGATTCTTTAGTGTCTTTTTTTATTCTGTGAATCGTGACGAGGGTATTACGATTAGTATGAATGTAACAAGACTAAAAATGTATTTTTAACAACTAACGTTTGGTTCGTATTTTTCAAGAATTATGATCATCATTAATTACTTCCCGTGAAATGTGATAATGTCAAAAGTATTTTTCGTGAGCCGTGATTATTCCACTATCGTCCATTCATCTTTGTGTGTCAGTTCTATGGCTAGCTTACGTCCGGTCGTTATCATACTTAGCATTAATATATTCAATATACTGCGTCTAGGGCTGATATGGGGGTCTCGGGATGATACCCGGGCTGATATGGAAAAGGTCATGCATTAATATCTATTTATTTCTATTTTGATAACAGGTCCACCTTCTATCACAGTTCCGACTCAAGAGTATCGACTGACACCAGGAACTGACATGACTTTAGCATGTACTGTGCAAGCTAATCCTGCAGTAATTGGTATATTCTGGAAAAAAAATGGCGCCACTATATTAGCCAGCAGTAAATACGCTGAGGCTACTCTTGTTAGTCCATCACTGACCATATCGAATCCAGACGAATCTGATCTTGGGATATATGAGTGTTGTGCAACAAATAGCTTTAACACGGAAACACGAGTCTGTGGCGAGGACACTATTATGATCAAAGGTAGAATACATAATATTGATTGTTTATTTGTATTTTGTTACGCAAAACCACCGTGGTTAGATAAGTGCAGATGTTAATAAGAGATTGAAGATACCCCTTTGGTATCTTCAAACACCCCTTGTCATACCTCTGCCGGAAGTCTGTAACAACTATTATGACAAATTTGCAACGAGTACACTTCGTCACCTTCAAGCATTAAACTGACACAATATATTGCAATATTTGTACACTTTGTCCGCTTCGAGAATAAAACTGAAAGATTGTGTTACCACACTTTGTTCCCTTAAAGCAATAAACTTACAAATGTTTAGTGTACGATGACTATGGTGATGAGATGATCAATAATAGCAAGAATTATCCGACGTTGTTTTTTTTCTTCATTTGAACCTTTTTTATTGACAGATGTAGGGAAAGGGTAAGGAGTTCCGGTTTCGTATGATACACCCACCGCGCTAATCCTATTGTAAAGTAGGGTAAAAGTATTTTCGGTGAAACAAAAGTAAAAGGAAAAACAAAAATTAATTGACAATTGACGTTTTTAATGCGTCAGAGTGGAGCGACTTGTGTACCCGTTGACCATTGTTTCATTGAGCTAGCTAGCACTGTGCAAATCCAACTCAGCGTATTTGTCCAGTACAACGAGGAAATCATCATCTCGTCAAAATGTAGTGTATAATATAGCTGAATAAATATTCACTTGGCGTTAAGCAACAACCATTCATATATTCTAACACTAACATTACTTCATATGTCGTATCATCAACATGAACTAGTTATCTTTCAAATTGGATGAAGGTTATAATTATTCAATTGATCATTAAATATAGAATTTCACCTCAGAAAAGATTACAGGCATGAACTAGTTTGCCTTTAGCCTTTCTTGGTCCGGTCCGAAATCGTAAATATCCTGATCACGCACTAGTATTTGAGGGAAATTACTGCTTAGTTCCGTGTTGTGATGTCCGTTGCCATTTCCGCATCAAAACGATGTTCTGTTCGTCTTTGCCTCCAGTTGTTCGTAGGAGGAAGCATATCTTATTTACGTTATTTGTGTTTTTTGCGCATAGTGATGTCCAACACATACTGTGTTGTGTCTTTGTATTGTTTGTCTTCGTCTTGTGTGCCCTATTACTGTAAACCGGAAAATGTTCACATCGTCTTTTTTTCGCGATTTACTGACGAAATCCACATTCGCGCTGTTTTAAATTCGCGGTTCACAGACAACCTAAAGTGATAAAATGTATACGGTATTATTTAGACAAAAACATGCTGTGTCATATTTTCCATATTTTAGCAAGCTTATAAATAATAAATATTGTATCATTATACCCACCGCAAACAAAGTTTGGGAGGGCATATAGGAATCACCATGTCCGTCCGTCCGTCCGTCCGTCGGTCCGTCTGTTCGTTCGTCCATGTACCTTGTAAGCGCAACTCCTCCTAAACCGCTTGTTGGATTTTTATGAAATTTTACACATTTGTAGTACACTACCTGCAGATGTGCATGAAGGTATATGGTGGCTGTCCAAAATTTAAAAGGGGAGATAATTCAGCTTATTCTTTCACGAAAAGGGGGTGGGGGGCATGCACCTTGTAAGCGCAACTCCTACTAAACTGCTTATTGAATTTTTATGAAACTTTACACAGTTGTAGTACACAACCTGCAGATGTGCATGAAGGAATACCGTTGCTGTCTAAAATTTAGAAGGGGAGATACTTCAACTTATACTTTCACGAAAAGGGGTTCGTGTACTTGTGGCGACCCCTAGATGTATGTTCTTGGTTAGTTTATTTTGGAGATGGGATGTTGTCTCCTTGACATAACTCCATATTCGTTCATTTTTCATAGGTAATTTGCTATTATACCTGTATTCCAAAGTTTGAACATCATAGTATTGCAAGCGGGGGGTATCACTCAGTGAGGTCACTCACGGTTCTAGTTTTATTTTGTATCTAATGATTTATTTTATGGAAAACTACTATCCTACGTAGAACATCGCTTTGCATCCGACGTCTGTTTATAAACGGTCATGCTTTTTTCCCCTGATTTATCTATAGAAAAATGTCGGATTTGGCATTTCCTTGAAATATTATATTCTACTTACTAGTATTTTCCCTTTCTTGAAATATTCGCGACAGTTTTACTTTCGCGCTTCCAATGTTACCGCGAAAATAGCGAAAATAAAACTGCCGCGAAAATTACCCGGTTTACAGTATGCCAGTTTCTCTGGATTTTACATTTGTGATTGTGCCTTCGGTATTCTCTAACGTTTAATTACTGCTTAGTTAGCATACGCATATTGCTTAATATTACCAGAGCTAGCTCTGCAAATGAATCCCACATATGACACATACTAAATTAGAAATATACGTTTCTATAACTATCACTGGCTCGATAATTTTAGTCTCCTAAGGTATCACCCATCCATCCACTCGTCGCAACTTCGGCTGATTCCGTACCTTCATCATACCTCGTCCGTATTACGATAGCTCCCATTGGAACTACTTTCGGAAATCTTCAATGAAGGAGGAATTAAAATAATTTCACTTTCGAATATTCGTCCAATAATAATATATTTTCATTCGTCGCAATGTCGGCTGATTCCGTACCTTCATCAAAGACCAATATTTTCCAAAGCAAACTCATCTATTGTCGCCATTTTAGAACTTATTCGCGGTGCGCAATGTTTGATTGAAGCTATACGGTCTTCCGGCGAAGAAATATGACGCGTAGACGCATATCAAATAACGTATTACAGCCGAGGTCTTGAGGGAGAGAAGCGGACTCACCCGAGGTTTGCCGATTGCCTTCCATCATGGCACTGACAAAGTTTATTAGATATACAATGTATTTAAGTTTGAAATTTACAGTTCCAATGTAGAGGCCGTCCGGTCGTGGTCGTGATCGTATGTTAGTTGGATTTATTACTACCTATGCAATCAGTGCCTATCACCACTAACGTTGTGAGTTCGAATTCCGCTCAGGCCAGAAGCACTCGATACACCATTATGTGATAAAGTTTGTGACAGTTCGGTGGTTTTCTCCGGACACTTCGGTTTACTCCACCAATAAAACTGACCGGCACGATATAACATATAGCTGAGATATTGTTGAAAGTGGCGTTAAACACCATAACCATAACCCCTGTAGTTTCTAAGTAATATAATTGATCAAAACTAAGGCTAATCTCTGCACCGTGCATATGTTTTGTTGATCGTTGTTTGTCTTTTTGTACTTCTTCTTTTGGCCATTGTATTGTCTGTTCTTCTTCGATATACGGATTCTGATTGCCCCTCTGATATCTTCAAACTCTTCTTACCCTTGTCCGTTATTATCCATCCTGCTTAGACCCATTGATTTACTTGCTCACGATGTCTTTTTTTATTTTTAGATTTTTGGCTTTCCCGTCTGTTGATTATACAAACACTTCATACTGTGAAAAACGTGTTATTGGTGGATAACCAATGTTTCGTGGTTTTCGTGGGTCAACCAAAGCGACGAATTTTATGAATATATATATTTTTATTTTCAATTCAACAACACCAATGATATCGGGATTTTTTATATCTTGATATCATCAATTTATTACCTATTAGATATCCAAGAATTTAAGAACCCACGAAATGTTATTTGTGAACAAACCACGAACATTGGGATTCACGATATTAGATATTTCACAGTAGATTTAAGTTAGATATCTACAATTTTTTATTCACGTACAATGTTTTGTTTTATGTTTTAGACGACCCATCAGTGCAGATACTTACTAAGAAGTATGAATATATACTCGGAGATGCCATTTCCTTGAATTGTAATTTCACATCTTATCCCGAAGTTCAGGATGTATACTGGGAAAAAAATGGATCAAGATTATCGATCAGTGGTCACCTCACATATAGTAATTTTAGTGGCAGTCCGGTCCTGCAGCTTAATAACTTGGTATCAAATGACCGCGGATCATATACATGCTGCGTGGAAAATAGAATATCGACAAGGTGTGGAGAAGATATTCTCTTAGGAGGTAATGGTCATCATGTTTTCAGTTGATTCAGAATTAAGTAATGCACTATGGGATTTCTTAAAATATAAAGCACAAACAAACTATGCTGGTTCGAAACCTTCGTTGCATAGCTATTTTTCCAAAAAATTACAAGGAGGCCGTCGTGGCCGTGATCGTATGGTAGTTGGATTTACAACTACATATGCAATCAATGCCTATCACCACTGATGTTGTGAGTTCGAATCTTGATCAGGGCGAGATGTACAACATTATGTGATAAAGTTTGTCACTGACTTGCGACAGGTTAGGAGTTTTCTCCGGGTCCGCCAGTTTCCTCCACCAATAAAACTGACCGCCATGATATAGCTGAAATATTGTTGAAAGTAGCGCTAAACACCATCAAGCAAAGAAAGAAAAGATTACATACACCATGATTGTTTTAATTATCCTCCGATAAAATCAGGTCATCAGATTAAGGGAATATGCATACACTTTTTTATTTTGTTTACATTTTAATGATATAAGATTAAAATCCTTAGAATGCATAAAATCATATTAAGCTTCATATTTGTCGTTTGTATATCGAGGATGAACTCTTTGCAAAGTCCTCAACCTTGGCAAGGAGACACAAAAAACAAAAGTAATCTCTTCAGAAACCATATGCTCACCATAATGAATGTGTTGACCAATACATTTCCGAGTCGGAATTTATTAGACACGTGTTCATTGTCACAGAATTGTGTCAATAATGCTTGATCTGAACCATATCCTTCAAGAACAACTAAAAATGACTTACACAATGCATACCCTTAAGAAACAAATATCTAAATGTTTATTCTCTATACACCATTCCGGAACATAACATTTGCGAACGCAATACAAATGGTTCACCCGATATATAGCCTTCAAGAACGCATAACCAATGGTTCATCCGATAAATACATTTGAGGAACATAATGGTTTATTCGATTGACTACCTTCAGGAACGAATATCGATTAGTTCATCCGATGCATACCCTTCAGGAACACCTAAAAATATATTATCAGATGCATACCCATCTTGAACACCTAAACATTTCATCCGGTGAATGCCTTTCAAGAAAACATAACAAATAACTCAACCGATACACTTCCTTCAGAAATACTGAACATATGGTTCAACCGAAACATTACCTTCAGAAAAACTGAACAAATGGTTCAACCAATACATTACCTTCAGAAATACTGAACAAATGGTTCAACCAATACATTACCTTCGGAAATACTGAACAAATGGTTCAACCAATACATTATCTTCAGGAATACTGAACAAATGGTTCAACCAATACATTATCTTCAGAAATACTGAACAAATGGTTCAACCAATACATTACCTTCAGAAATACTGAACAAATGGTTCAACCAATACTAAACAAATGGTTCAACCAATACATTATCTTCAGAAATACTGAACAAATGGTTCAACCAATATATTATCTTCAGAAATACTGAACAAATGGTTCAACCAATACATTATCTTCAGAAATACTGAACAAATGGTTCAACTAATACATTACCTTCGGAAATACTGAAAAAATTATTCAACCGATACATTACCTTCAGAAATACTGCACAAATGCTTCAACCGAAACATTACCTTCAGAAATATTGAACAAATGGTTCAACCAATACATTACCTTCAGATATACTGAAGAAATGGTTCAACCGATACATTACCTTCAGAAATACTGAACAAATGGTTCAACCAATACATTACTTTCGGAAATACTACACAAATGGTTCAACCAATACATTATCGTCAGAAATACTGAACAAATGGTTCAACCAATACATTATCTTCAGGAATACTGATCAAATCGTTCAACCAATACATTACCTTCAGAAATACTGAACAAATGGTTCAACCAATACATTACCTTCAGAAATACTGAACAAATGGTTCAATCAATACATTACCTTCAGAAATACTGAAAATATGGTTCAACCGATACATTACCTTCAGAAATACTGAACAAATGGTTCAACCAATACATTATCTTCAGGAACACCGAACATATGCATATCTCTCAAATGGTCCAAATATATGACCCATCATTGACATATGTACAGTGTTTGATGGTTAAATACGGGGTGGGGGTTGTGGTGTTTAACGCCACTTTCAACAAAATTTGAGCTGTATCGTGAAGGTCTGCTTTATAGTCGGAGGAATCCAGGGTATATGTAATCAAGTCAAAAACAAATTTTATCCCATAATATTTTATCGAGTACACCTGTTCATGAGCGGGATTCAAACACACAACAGATAGTTGTCAATCAAACTGACATACGATCACAATCATGACGACCCCTGCCTGCTTATATTCTGACATTCTCTAATAATAGTACATTTGCATGACCAACATACGTTTTTTTCCCTCAAAATCCTAGTCGATTCTGCAATCCCAGATCAGTTCATTGCACATTATGTTAAATGAATACTTTCTATGCAGACGTTTAGAGACAGACATAACCTTAGTCAATGTTTGCTATTATGTTTCTGGACTTTCATTTTCTTCCTTTTAAATTATATGGCTTTCCAATTCATTGATGGGGTCGTCGTGGTCGTGATCGTATGGTAGTTGGATTTACAACCACCTGTATGATCAGTGTCTACCACACTAAAGTTATGAGTTCGAATCCTGCTCATGGCGAGGTGTACTCAATACAATATTATGTGATAAAGTTTGTCAGTGACTTGCGACAGATCGGTGGTTTTTTTCCGGGTACTCCGGTTTCCTCCACCAATAAAACTGACCGCTATGAAATAGCTGAAATATTGTTGAAAGTGGCGTTAAACAAAATAATCCCCTCCCCTAATTTCCTTTATTTTGAGCGTCCTTGTTGAAGGTTACTCCCGAAACGCGTCGCTATCATGAATTTGATATCTATCTTTGCTATTTTAACCTTTAGAGTTTGTTCTATAATTTTCAGATTGCTTTAGCATCCGGTTCCAAATAGTTTTTAATAGAAATATTTAAAATTGAGTAACCTAAATTCAACGACATTTATTCAAGTATTTTTTTTTCAGGTACTCCTACCGTAAGCGTACTTTACACTAGTATAATTGCAACCAGAAATATTAAAAATACAATTGTCTGTGATGTTGATGCCTACCCAAATGCTGTAACCGTATCGTGGAATATTACTTTGGATGACACAGTTGTTGTACATACTGGTGCTGCTACAGGGAAATACGATGCAGTGTCTCCTTCAAGTCCAAAGTTAATAGTAAAAGCACCAGGTTTTGCAGATAATGGAGTATATGTTTGTATAGCAGAAAATGAGTTCGGATTTGGTATCGGCGCAGAGGTGACCTTTTCTGTATACGGAGGTAGGTCTGTAGAGCCTCAATTGAACACAAACTGCTGAAATTTACAGTTCCTAAATAATGTAATTATTATCAAAACTAAGGTTCTCCATTCTTAGGGATAGGTGACCTTAGATGATTTTGGATATCTTGTTTAGGCCCTTTTGTTTTATTGCTCCCAAACACTTATAAATTACAGGTGCGGATCCAGGATTTCAAGCTATGGGGCGCACTCAAAAAAATTGCGCCGAGCGGAGGGAGGCGCGAAAAGTTTTGCGGTATTTCGTGTAAAAAAAAATTTAGGGGGCGCGTGCCGGGTGCGCCCCCCTGGATCCTCCCCTGTTATAAATTATTTAGCTTTCCAATTTTTCGACTTTGAGCTTACCCGATTAAAGTTATGCCAGGAATGCGTCGTACGCACTAATTTTAAAATCTACGTTTTTCGGTACAAAAAAGTTGTTCAGAACATGGGTGGCATATATTTGATATAGTATAAATTTAATAAAAGTGCACTTGGAACTTTGTATGTCTATTGAAGCATGTATATATTCTCATAGGATTCACCATTCCCACCGGTGAGGAGAGCGTGGAGTTTCACTTCCTATATAACCGTATGCACGAACGTGCCACAGGAATGGGTCAACTTTTTCAGCTTTCATATATATATGATTGAGTGGTGAAATGTCCGTGGTTTTCTCTGGGTCCTCCGGTTTCCGCCACCAATAAAACTGACCGCCACGATATAACTGAAATATTGCTGAAAGTGGCGTTAAGCACCATATTTTTTTAAATGTCCACTGCAATATATTAAAGGGATAGGAATTTTAATCTATGATATATCAATGGGTGACATTTCTACAAACCCATGCAGCTACCTTACGTCAAAGATAAACTCTTTGTAAATCAAACATGATAAGGTGAAAAATTGCAGGCCACTTAATAAATTTTATTACTTACAACACTATATCGGTAATTGATGAAAAGAAAATAGCAGCAATCAGTGCAGAGATCGTAAAACTATACCTCTTCCCCCTAACCAAACCCTTAACACTGCAAGTACATTATTTCCTGCTTAAAAATATTGTGACCAACTTTTGTGATCGGAATAGACATATGTTGAATTTGTGCATGTTGAATTAAACCACACATTTCCTACGTTGGGATTTTATTTCAACTTCGATTTAAAAAGAATTCCGGTTTATTCAGGTGTCGGTTTATACTGGTGTCACCATATTAAATTGTTTGTTACGCTATATAAATTATCTGTATATAGACGTGCTCATGTAGTAAGCATGACGGTCCTGATAGTGACAATTTATATTTATACATATATGGTCTTTACCTTTTAGTTATCGTGGAGGCTCCAGTATTGACGTATAACGTTATCTATAGTGAATCTGTCGAGCTAAACTGTACAGTAACATATGCCCCGGACTTACTAAAGGTTACATGGATACGAGCAACTAATCCTGTCAGCGTTGTGGACATGAGTAATACTGCCAAGTACACTGGGTCCACAATTTCCAATCCACATTTGATAATTCACAATGTAGTGACGGCCGACGCAGACGAGTACTACTGCAAAGCATCAAATGCATATGACGAAATGGAAAGCAGTCACATAAAATTGAGTGTTAACGGAGGTAGGTGGTCAAAATGACAAAATCTAATTTAATTGAAGATGAAATATTACTTTTATTCACTAATTACTAATTAGAAATGAACAGCATCGATGGTGTAATAGTTAGCATGTCGCCTCGAATGCGGTCGATGATTGTGGATTCGAACCCCAATCGGGTCAAGCCAAACACTATAAAATTTGTATTTGTTGTTTCTCCGCTAAGGACACAACATTAAGGAGAAAGAGCAGAAACTGGCTGGCTCGGAATCATGATAATGTGGCCGATTAGGGCGACATGTCTTTCCGCGAACTGTTATTCAGTGACCTAGCTAAGCGTGTTGGTCTAGTACAAAAGGAAATTCATCATAATCTTGTTGAAAATTAACTTATTTTCACCATGATATAGCTTACAAACATGCTGAGTTGGCGTTTAACAGCAATCAGTCTCTCACTCACATGTCAAAATGTAATATTTCCTGACGGACATATGCAAAGCAATGAATGCGTATGAAGAAATTGAAAGTACATGTAGTCCAGTAACATTACGTGGTAATAATGACAATTTCAAATTTGAAAGATGAAATATTAATTTAAGTCACCACATAGGGATATATGTTAACTGTAAACGAAAATTACAATCCAGGCGTCATTTTGTTTATATAACGCTATTTCCCCAGATATTGTAACTTATTTTACAGCTACATCTGGTTGTATGTGATATATTGCAACACATTATAAATGAATACCCAGATAAAAAAAAAATAATTGAATAAGATTCAACGGTCCAACGATAAACTTGTCGAGCCACTCGGACACATTATCCTGATTCATAGCTAACCAGTCTTTGATCTTACTTCTTTCCTGAAAGTTGTGTGCTTAGCGTAGAAGAAGCAAATACCATTTCAATGTATTGTTAATCGTGGATTCCCGCCCAGTCAAGGACAAACAAAAGACAATGAAAGTTGTATTTGGTGGTTCTACGCTCAGCACGTAGGTGAAGGAGTGAGAACAAATGCGGTGGACTCGAGATCAGGATAATGTGACCGAGTGTCTCCTGTCACATTAATTGGCATAACAGATAAGAAAAGCCACTAGCAAAATACCGGGTGTGAACCCATGTGCTCGCGACGGGTAAGCGGTTCATGTCTCTTAAGAGACAATTGCAACGTATACTACTTGTTTGAAGCTAATCACCAATCAAATATAATATGTAAAACCAAGATATCTAGTCTAGTACGCACGGCGCGTTTCTTGAATAACTTTCATTAGGAATGCACAAGGTCTACAGATGGGAAAGCCGAATAATTTAAAGATCCTTTTGGACTTAGATGCTCTGGAAGAAAGCGTATATCATTAATGACTACTGCTTAATAATTTGGTTTGTACTTATAAACTACGGCTCATCTGATCTTCCGTTATCCTTACCTCATTATTATCTAAAGTGATCACCGAGAGAGAGAGAGAGAGAGAGAGAGAGAGAGAGAGAGAGAGAGTGGAGAGAGAGAGAGAGAGAGAGAGAGGAGGGTTTTGTGTTGTCTTTTCTCTCTATTAATTTGTATTCTTTTGTGTTATTCATGATGTTATTGTCTGTATCTATTGTTATGTAATGTATGTAATCCTCATAAATTAAATACATAATTACAAATATACTTTCAACCTCTCATTATGAAACATATTTTTTAATTACAATTTTGTGTCCTTTCAGCTGCCCCTACTGTGTCAATATCTCAATCGGAAATGACTGTAAATACATCCAATCACGTGACACTGTCTTGTACTTATACTGGGGCGATACCAAATGTCACTAGTGTCAAGTGGTACAAAGAGGTCAATGGCGTAGTGAGTGAGATTGTGACGTCACCGTCAACACCATCACTAACAATAACGTCTGTTGTAATGGCTGATGCAGGACATTACACTTGTAGTGCAACTAATGCAGTTGGTCAACGCAATAGTAGTTCAACAGTTGAACTTAGAGTCAATCAAGGTATGTTAATTATGTTTGCTAATTATAAGTCTATACAGGCATGTCTTATTGATAAATCGATTAGATTAGCAGGACAGGTGCCACTAGTGGGCCAGGAATTGCTTACCCTTCCGTAGCACATGTGTTCACCCCCGGTTTTTAACATTACTCGATCTTTAGTTGTATGTGTATGTTTTGTAGATGGTTGTCCCTTTTGGTCTATTGCTTGTGACTATTGTGTTGTCTGTTCGTCTTCGATTTACGGATTCTGATTACCCTTTTGCTATAATCAAACTCTTCTTGATCCCATCATTGGTTGAATGGTTAACGTCCCCGCCTCAAGCACAGGATATCGTGGGCCTTAACTCAATCAGATCAAACCTAAGACAATAAAATTGGCACATGCTGCTTCTCTACTAAGCACATAGTTTCAAGCAGCAACAGCAAATTCTGGTTAGCTCGAAATCAGGATAGTGTGTCCGAGGGAAGCGAGATGTCTACCCGCCGACGGTTGTTACAGTGATCTTTCAATATAACAATCCACCTAAGCGTGTTGGTCTAGTAAAAAGGAGACAACATTATCATCTCATTAAAATGTAACTTGGTTTTGCCATGATTTAAATAACAAAATGTTCATTTGGCGTTAAACAGCAATCACTCGCTAATTGATAATGATATAAATATAGTCATGGTAACTTGAATATTAGAAGAGTTTGAAGATACCAAAGAGGTAATCAGAATCTGTATCTCGAAGAAGAACAGACAACACAATGTCCAAAAGAAAAAGCACAAAAGGATAAACAACGATATACAAAACATACACATAAAGCTAATGATCTTGTAACACGAACCCACTTAAAACCGGTGATAAATAATGAATGAGTCATGGTAACTTGGAAATTAGAGACATTACTAACACATTTTTTTTTTTTTTTTTACAAATATTGTGTGCATGATTCTGTTTCATTGTTTATATATGCATATTCGTATGTCGGATTTAAAAGCTCATTAGAGCTTGTGTTGTAATGTTTGATGTTTTCTGACTTTAAATAAAGCTTATTGTATTGTATTGTATTGTACTCAAGCAACGGTGAAGTATACAATGTCAATAAGAGGAAGCAAATGTTACATACAAAGTAACGGAAACACAATTAAACTTCACAATCAAGACAAAGAACCATCATACAATTTCCAGTCAACAATAACATATCAAATAAAAGGGAACAGCATACATAACCAACCTTAATTCGGATGACAAACACAACACTAAAACATACAATTCAACAGATCAAAAGTAAAATACAAAACAGAGGGGGCACTATAAAACTTCACAATCAAGATAGCAAACTGCACCATCAGTAAGCCATAACATCTTAAAGGAAATACAGTCAAACCTGTTCACGTGGTCACCTCTGTTAAGTCAAACCTGCCCATGTGGTCACCTGTATTAAGTCAAACCTGCCCATGTGGTCACCTGTATTAAGTCAAACCAGCCCATGTGGTCATCTGTATTAAGTCAAACCTGCCCATGAAGTCACCTGTATTAAGTCAAACCAGCCCATTTGGTCACCTGTATTAAGTCAAACCAGCCCATGTGCTCACCTGTATTAAGTCAAACCAGCCCATGTGGTCACCTGTATTAAGTCAAACCAGCCCATGTGGTCACCTGTATTAAGTCAAACCAGTCCATGTGGTCACCTCTATTAAGTTAAACCAGCCCATGTGGTCACCTGTATTAAGTCAAACCTGCCCATGTGGTCATCTGTATTAAGTCAAACCTGCCCATTTGGTCACCTGCATTAAGTCAAACCAGCCCATGTAGTCACCTGTATTAAGTCAAACCTGCCCATGTGGTCACCTCTATTAAGTCAAACCAGCCCATGTGGTCACCTGTATTAAGTTAAACCTGCCCATGTGGTCACCTCTATTAAGTCAAACCAGCCCATGTGGTTACCTGTATTAAGTCAAACCTGTCCCTGTGGTCACCTCTATTAAGTCAAACCAGCACATGTGGTCACCTCTATTAAGTCAAACCAGCCCATGTGGTCACCTGTATTAAGTCAAACCTGCCCATGTGGTCACCTGTATTAAGTCAAACCAGCCCATGTGGTCATCTGTATTAAGTCAAACCAGCCCATGTGGTCACCTGTATTAAGTCAAACCAGCCCATGTGGTCACCTGTATTAAGTCAAACCAGCCCATGTGGTCACTTGAATTAAGTCAAACCAGCCCATGTGGTCACCTGTATTAAGTCAAACCAGCCCATGTGGTCACCTGTATTAAGTCAAACCTGCCCAATGTGGTCACCTGTATTAAGTCAAACCAGCCCATGTGGTCATCTGTATTAAGTCAAACCTGCCCATGAAGTCACCTGTATTAAGTCAAACCTGCCCATGAAGTCACCTGTATTAAGTCAAACCAGCCCATGTTGTCACCTGTATTAAGTCAAATCAGCCCATGTGCTCACCTGTATTAAGTCAAACCAGCCCATGTGGTCACCTGTATTAAGTCAAACCAGCCCATGTGGTCACCTGTATTAAGTCAAACCAGTCCATGTGGTCACCTCTATTAAGTTAAACCAGCCCATGTGGTCACCTGTATTAAGTCAAACCTGCCCATGTGGTCACCTCTATTAAGTCAAACCAGCCCATGTGGTCACCTGTATTAAGTCAAACCTGCCCATTTAGTCACCTGCATTAAGTCAAACCAGCCCATGTAGTCACATGTATTAAGTCAAACCTGCCCATGTGGTCACCTGTATTAAGTCAAACCTGCCCATGTGGTCACCTCTATTAAGTCAAACCAGCCCATGTGGTCACCTGTATTAAGTTAAACCTGCCCATGTGGTCACCTTTATTAAGTCAAACCAGCCCATGTGGTTACCTGTATTAAGTCAAACCTGTCCCTGTGGTCACCTCTATTAAGTCAAACCAGCACATGTGGTCACCTCTATTAAGTCAAACCAGCCCATGTGGTCACCTGTATTAAGTCAAACCTGCCCATGTAGTCACCTGTATTAAGTCAAACCAGCCCATGTGGTCATCTGAATTAAGTCAAACCAGCCCATGTGGTCACCTGTATTAAGTCAAACCAGCCCATGTGGTCACCTGTATTAAGTCAAACCAGCCCATGTGGTCACCTGTATTAAGTCAAACCAGCCCATGTGGTCACCTGTATTAAGTCAAACCAGTCCATGTGGTCACCTGTATTAAGTCAAACCTGCCCATGTGGTCACCTGTATTAAGTCAAACCAGCCCATGTGGTCATCTGTATTAAGTCAAACCTGCCCATGAAGTCACCTGTATTAAGTCAAACCAGCCCATGTGGTCACCTGTATTAAGTCAAACCAACCCATGTGCTCACCTGTATTAAGTCAAACCAGCCCATGTGGTCACCTGTATTAAGTCAAACCAGCCCATGTGGTCACCTGTATTAAGTCAAACCTGCCCATGTGGACACCTCTATTAAGTTAAACCAGCCCATGTGGTCACCTGTATTAAGTCAAACCTGCCCATGTGGTCACCTCTATTAAGTCAAACCAGCCCATGTGGTCACCTGTATTAAGTCAAACCTGCCCATTTGGTCACCTGCATTAAGTCAAACCAGCCCATGTAGTCACCTGTATTGAGTCAAACCTGCCCATGTGGTCACCTGTATTAAGTCAAACCTGCCCATGTGGTCACCTCTATTAAGTCAAACCAGCCCATGTGGTCACCTGTATTAAGTTAAACCTGCCCATGTGGGCACCTCTATTAAGTCAAACCAGCCCATGTTGTTACCTGTATTAAGTCAAACCTGTCCCTGTGGTCACCTCTATTAAGTCAAACCAGCACATGTGGTCACCTCTATTAAGTCAAACCAGCCCATCTGGTCACCTGTATTAAGTCAAACATGCCCATGTGGTCACCTGTATTAAGTCAAACCAGCCGATGTGGTCATCTGTATTAAGTCAAACCAGCCCATGTGGTCACCTGTATTAAGTCAAACCAGCCCATGTGGTCACCTGTATTAAGTAAAACCAGCCCATGTGGTCACCTGTATTAAGTCAAACCAGCCCATGTGGTCACCTGTATTAAGTCAAACCAGCCCATGTGGTCACCTCTATTAAGTCAAACCAGCCCATGTGGTCACCTGTATTAAGTCAAACCAGTCCATGTGGTCACTTCTATTAAGTTAAACCAGCCCATGTGGTCACCTGTATTAAGTCAAACCTGCCCATGTGGTCACCTCTATTAAGTCAAACCAGCCCATGTGGTCACCTGTATTAAGTCAAACCTGCCCATTTGGTCACCTGCATTAAGTCAAACCTGCCCATGTAGTCACCTGTATTAAGTCAAACCTGCCCATATGGTCACCTGTATTAAGTCAAACCTGCCCATGTGGTCACCTCTATTAAGTCAAACCAGCCCATGTGGTCACCTGTATTAAGTTAAACCTGCCCATGTGGTCACCTTTATTAAGTCAAACCAGCCCATGTGGTTACCTGTATTAAGTCAAACCTGTCCCTGTGGTCACCTCTATTAAGTCAAACCAGCACATGTGGTCACCTCTATTAAGTCAAACCAGCCCATGTGGTCACCTGTATTAAGTCAAACCTGCCCATGTGGTCACCTGTATTAAGTCAAACCAGCCCATGTGGTCATCTGTATTAAGTCAAACCAGCCCATGTGGTCACCTGTATTAAGTCAAACCAGCCCATGTGGTCACCTGTATTAAGTCAAACCAGCCCATGTGGTCATCTGTATTAAGTCAAACCAGCCCATGTGGTCACCTGTATTAAGTCAAACCAGCCCATGTGGTCACCTGTATTAAGTCAAACCAGCCCATGTGGTCACCTTTATTAAGTCAAACCTGCCCATGTGGTCACCTGTATTAAGTCAAACCAGCCCATGTGGTCACCTGTATTAAGTCAAACCAACCCATGTGGTCACCTCTATTAAGTTAAACCAGCCCATGTGGTCACCTGTATTAAGTCAAACCTGCCCATGTGGTCACCTCTATTAAGTCAAACCAGCCCATGTGGTCACCTGTATTAAGTCAAACCAGTCCATGTGGTCACCTCTATTAAGTTAAACCAGCCCATGTGGTCACCTGTATTAAGTCAATACTGCCCATGTGGTCACCTCTATTAAGTCAAACCAGCCCATGTGGTCACCTGTATTAAGTCAAACCTGCCCATTTGGTCACCTGCATTAAGTCAAACCAGCCCATGTAGTCACCTGTATTAAGTCAAACCTGCCCATGTGGTCACCTGTATTAAGTCAAACCTGCCCATGTGGTCACCTCTATTAAGTCAAACCAGCCCATGTGGTCACCTGTATTAAGTTAAACCTGCCCATGTGGTCACCTTTATTAAGTCAAACCAGCCCATGTGGTTACCTGTATTAAGTCAAACCTGTCCCTGTGGTCACCTCTATTAAGTCAAACCAGCACATGTGGTCACCTCTATTAAGTCAAACCAGCCCATGTGGTCACCTGTATTAAGTCAAACCTGCCCATGTGGTCACCTGTATTAAGTCAAACCAGCCCATGTGGTCATCTGTATTAAGTCAAACCAGCCCATGTGGTCACCTGTATTAAGTCAAACCAGCCCATGTGGTCATCTGTATTAAGTCAAACCAGCCCATGTGGTCACCTGTATTAAGTCAAACCAGCCCATGTGGTCACCTGTATTAAGTCAAACCAGCCCATGTGGTCACCTTTATTAAGTCAAACCTGCCCATGTGGTCACCTGTATTAAGTCAAACCAGCCCATGTGGTCACCTGTATTAAGTCAAACCAACCCATGTGGTCACCTCTATTAAGTTAAACCAGCCCATTTGGTCACCTGTATTAAGTCAAACCTGCCCATGTGGTCACCTCTATTAAGTCAAACCAGCCCATGTGGTCACCTGTATTAAGTCAAACCAGTCCATGTGGTCACCTCTATTAAGTTAAACCAGCCCATGTGGTCACCTGTATTAAGTCAAACCTGCCCATGTGGTCACCTCTATTAAGTCAAACCAGCCCATGTGGTCACCTGTATTAAGTCAAACCTGCCCATTTGGTCACCTGCATTAAGTCAAACCAGCCCATGTAGTCACCTGTATTAAGTCAAACCTGCCCATGTGGTCACCTGTATTAAGTCAAACCTGCCCATATGGTCACCTCTATTAAGTCAAACCAGCCCATGTGGTCACCTGTATTAAGTTAAACCTGCCCATGTGGTCACCTTTATTAAGTCAAACCAGCCCATGTGGTTACCTGTATTAAGTCAAACCTGTCCCTGTGGTCACCTCTATTAAGTCAAACCAGCACATGTGGTCACCTCTATTAAGTCAAACCAGCCCATGTGGTCACCTGTATTAAGTCAAACCTGCCCATGTGGTCACCTGTATTAAGTCAAACCAGCCCATGTGTTCATCTGTATTAAGTCAAACCAGCCCATGTGGTCACCTGTATTAAGTCAAACCAGCCCATGTGGTCACCTGTATTAAGTCAAACCAGCCCATGTGGTCATCTGTATTAAGTCAAACCTGCCCATGAAGTCACCTGTATTAAGTCAAACCAGCCCATGTGGTCACCTGTATTAAGTCAAACCAGCCCATGTGCTCACCTGTATTAAGTCAAACCAGCCCATGTGGTCACCTGTATTAAGTCAAACCAGCCCATGTGGTCACCTGTATTAAGTCAAACCAGCCCATGTGGTCACCTCTATTAAGTTAAACCAGCCCATGTGGTTACCTGTATTAAGTCAAACCTGCCCATGTGGTCACCTCTATTAAGTCAAACCAGCCCATGTGGTCACCTGTATTAAGTCAAATCTGCCCATTTGGTCACCTGCATTAAGTCAAACCAGCCCATGTAGTCACCTGTATTGAGTCAAACCTGCCCATGTGGTCACCTGTATTAAGTCAAACCTGCCCATGTGGTCACCTCTATTAAGTCAAACCAGCCCATGTGGTCACCTGTATTAAGTTAAACCTGCCCATGTGGGCACCTCTATTAAGTCAAACCAGCCCATGTTGTTACCTGTATTAAGTCAAACCTGTCCCTGTGGTCACCTCTATTAAGTCAAACCAGCCCATGTGGTCACCTCTATTAAGTCAAACCAGCCCATCTGGTCACCTGTATTAAGTCAAACATGCCCATGTGGTCACCTGTATTAAGTCAAACCAGCCGATGTGGTCATCTGAATTAAGTCAAACCAGCCCATGTGGTCACCTGTATTAAGTCAAACCAGCCCATGTGGTCACCTGTATTAAGTAAAACCAGCCCATGTGGTCACCTGTATTAAGTCAAACCAGCCCATGTGGTCACCTGTATTAAGTCAAACCAGCCCATGTGGTCACCTCTATTAAGTCAAACCAGCCCATGTGGTCACCTCTATTAAGTTAAACCAGCCCATGTGGTCACCTCTATTAAGTCAAACCTGCCCATGTGGTCACCTCTATTAAGTCAAACCAGCCCATGTGGTCACCTGTATTAAGTCAAACCTGCCCATTTGGTTACCTGCATTAAGTCAAACCAGCCCATGTAGTCACCTGTATTAAGTCAAACCTGCCCATGTGGTCACCTGTATTAAGTCAAACCTGCCCATGTGGTCACCTCTATTAAGTCAAACCAGCCCATGTGCTCACCTGTATTAAGTCAAACCAGCCCATGTGGTCACCTGTATTAAGTCAAACCAGCCCATGTGGTCACCTGTATTAAGTCAAACCAGTCCATGTGGTCACCTCTATTAAGTTAAACCAGCCCATGTGGTCCCCTGTATTAAGTCAAACCTGCCCATGTGGTCACCTCTATTAAGTCAAACCAGCCCATGTGGTCACCTGTATTAAGTCAAACCTGCCCATTTGGTCACCTGCATTAAGTCAAACCAGCCCATGTAGTCACCTGTATTAAGTCAAACCTGCCCATGTGGTCACCTGTATTAAGTCAAACCTGCCCATGTGGTCACCTCTATTAAGTCAAACCAGCCCATGTGGTCACCTGTATTAAGTTAAACCTGCCCATGTGGTCACCTCTATTAAGTCAAACCAGCCCATGTGGTTACCTGTATTAAGTCAAACCTGTCCCTGTGGTCACCTCTATTAAGTCAAACCAGCACATGTGGTCACCTCTATTAAGTCAAACCAGCCCATGTGGTCACCTGTATTAAGTCAAACCTGCCCATGTGGTCACCTGAATTAAGTCAAACCAGCCCATGTCGTCACCTGTGTTAAGTCAAACCTGCCCATGTGGTCACCTGTATTAAGTCAAACCAGCCCATGTGGTCACCTGTATTAAGTCAAACCAGCCCATGTGGTCACCTCTATTAAGTTAAACCAGCCCATGTGGTCACCTGTATTAAGTCAAACCTGCCCATGTGGTCACCTCTATTAAGTCAAACCAGCCCATGTGGTCACCTGTATTAAGTCAAACCTGCCCATTTGGTCACCTGCATTAAGTCAAACCAGCCCATGTAGTCACCTGTATTGAGTCAAACCTGCCCATGTTGTCACCTGTATTAAGTCAAACCTGCCCATGTGGTCACCTCTATTAAGTCAAACCAGCCCATGTGGTCACCTGTATTAAGTTAAACCTGAATATGTGGTCACCTCTATTAAGTCAAACCAGCCCATGTGGTTACCTGTATTAAGTCAAACCTGTCCCTGTGGTCACCTCTATTAAGTCAAACCAGCACATGTGGTCACCTCTATTAAGTCAAACCAGCCCATGTGGTCACCTGTATTAAGTCAAACCTGCCCATGTGGTCACCTGTATTAAGTCAAACCAGCCCATGTGGTCATCTGTATTAAGTCAAACCAGCCCATGTGGTCACCTGTATTAAGTCAAACCAGCCCATGTGGTTACCTGTATTAAGTCAAACCAGCCCATGTGGTCACCTGTATTAAGTCAAACCAGCCCATGTGGTCACCTGTATTAAGTCAAACCAGCCCATGTGGTCACCTCTATTAAGTCAAACCAGCCCATGTGGTCACCTCTATTAAGATAAACCAGCCCATGTGGTCACCTCTATTAAGTCAAACCAGCCCATGTGGTCATCTGTATTAAGTCAAACCAGCCCATGTGGTCACCTGTATTAAGTCAAACCTGCCCATTTGGTTACCTGCATTAAGTCAAACCAGCCCATGTAGTCACCTGTATTAAGTCAAACCTGCCCATGTGGTCACCTGTATTAAGTCAAACCTGCCCATGTGGTCACCTCTATTAAGTCAAACCAGCCCATGTGCTCACCTGTATTAAGTCAAACCAGCCCATGTGGTCACCTGTATTAAGTCAAACCAGCCCATGTGGTCACCTGTATTAAGTCAAACCAGTCCATGTGGTCACCTCTATTAAGTTAAACCAGCCCATGTGGTCACCTGTATTAAGTCAAACCTGCCCATGTGGTCACCTCTATTAAGTCAAACCAGCCCATGTGGTCACCTGTATTAAGTCAAACCTGCCCATTTGGTCACCTGCATTAAGTCAAACCAGCCCATGTAGTCACCTGTATTAAGTCAAACCTGCCCATGTGGTCACCTGTATTAAGTCAAACCTGCCCATGTGGTCACCTCTATTAAGTCAAACCAGCCCATGTGGTCACCTGTATTAAGTTAAACCTGCCCATGTGGTCACCTCTATTAAGTCAAACCAGCCCATGTGGTTACCTGTATTAAGTCAAACCTGTCCCTGTGGTCACCTCTATTAAGTCAAACCAGCACATTTGGTCACCTCTATTAAGTCAAACCAGCCCATGTGGTCACCTGTATTAAGTCAAACCTGCCCATGTGGTCACCTGAATTAAGTCAAACCAGCCCATGTGGTCACCTGTATTAAGTCAAACCTGCCCATGTGGTCACCTGTATTAAGTCAAACCAGCCCATGTGGTCACCTGTATTAAGTCAAACCAGCCCATGTGGTCACCTCTATTAAGTTAAACCAGCCCATGTGGTCACCTGTATTAAGTCAAACCTGCCCATGTGGTCACCTCTATTAAGTCAAACCAGCCCATGTGGTCACCTGTATTAAGTCAAACCTGCCCATTTGGTCACCTGCATTAAGTCAAACCAGCCCATGTAGTCACCTGTATTGAGTCAAACCTGCCCATGTTGTCACCTGTATTAAGTCAAACCTGCCCATGTGGTCACCTCTATTAAGTCAAACCAGCCCATGTGGTCACCTGTATTAAGTTAAACCTGAATATGTGGTCACCTCTATTAAGTCAAACCAGCCCATGTGGTTACCTGTATTAAGTCAAACCTGTCCCTGTGGTCACCTCTATTAAGTCAAACCAGCACATGTGGTCACCTCTATTAAGTCAAACCAGCCCATGTGGTCACCTGTATTAAGTCAAACCTGCCCATGTGGTCACCTGTATTAAGTCAAACCAGCCCATGTGGTCATCTGTATTAAGTCAAACCAGCCCATGTGGTCACCTGTATTAAGTCAAACCAGCCCATGTGGTCACCTGTATTAAGTCAAACCAGCCCATGTGGTCACCTGTATTAAGTCAAACCAGCCCATGTGGTCACCTGTATTAAGTCAAACCAGCCCATGTGGTCACCTCTATTAAGTCAAACCAGCCCATGTGGTCACCTCTATTAAGATAAACCAGCCCATGTGGTCACCTCTATTAAGTCAAACCAGCCCATGTGGTCATCTGTATTAAGTCAAACCAGCCCATGTGGTCACCTGTATTAAGTCAAACCAGCCCATGTGGTCACCTGTATTAAGTTAAACCAGCCCATGTGGTCACCTGTATTAAGTCAAACTGCCCATGTGGTCACCTGTATTAAGTCAAACCTGCCCATGTGGTCACCTGTATTAAGTCAAACCAGCCCATGTGGTCATCTGTATTAAGTCAAACCAGCCCATGTGGTCACCTGTATTAAGTCAAACCAGCCCATGTGGTCACCTGTATTAAGTCAAACCAGCCCATGTGGTCACCTGTATTAAGTCAAACCAGCCCATGTGGTCACCTGTATTAAGTCGAACCAGCCCATGTGGTCACCTCTATTAAGTCAAACCAGCCCATGTGGTCACCTCTATTAAGTTAAACCAGCCCATGTGGTCACCTCTATTAAGTCAAACCTGCCCATGTGGTCACCTCTATTAAGTCAAACCAGCCCATGTGGTCACCTGTATTAAGTCAAACCTGCCCATTTGGTCACCTGAATTAAGTCAAACCAGCCCATGTAGTCACCTGTATTAAGTCAAACCTGCCCATGTGGTCACCTGTATTAAGTCAAACCTGCCCATGTGGTCACCTCTATTAAATCAAACCAACCCATGTGCTCACCTGTATTAAGTCAAACCAGCCCATGTGGTCACCTGTATTAAGTCAAACCAGCCCATGTGGTCACCTGTATTAAGTCAAACCAGTCCATGTGGTCACCTCTATTAAGTTAAACCAGCCCATGTGGTCACCTGTATTAAGTCAAACCTGCCCATGTGGTCACCTCTATTAAGTCAAACCAGCCCATGTGGTCACCTGTATTAAGTCAAACCTGCCCTTTTGGTCACCTGCATTAAGTCAAACCAGCCCATGTAGTCACCTGTATTAAGTCAAACCTGCCCATGTGGTCACCTGTATTAAGTCAAACCTGCCCATGTGGTCACCTCTATTAAGTCAAACCAGCCCATGTGGTCACCTGTATTAAGTTAAACCTGCCCATGTGGTCACCTCTATTAAGTCAAACCAGCCCATGTGGTTACCTGTATTAAGTCAAACCTGTCCCTGTGGTCACCTCTATTAAGTCAAACCAGCACATGTGGTCACCTCTATTAAGTCAAACCAGCCGATGTGGTCACCTGTATTAAGTCAAACCTGCCCATGTGGTCACCTGTATTAAGTCAAACCAGCCCATGTGGTCATCTGTATTAAGTCAAACCAGCCCATGTGGTCACCTGTATTAAGTCAAACCTGCCCATGTGGTCACCTGTATTAAGTCAAACCTGCCCATGTGGTCACCTGTATTAAGTTAAACCTGCCCATGTGGTCACCTGTATTAAGTCAAACCAGCCCATGTGGTCACCTGTATTAAGTCAAATCAGCCCATGTGGTCACCTCTATTAAGTCAAACCAGCCCATGTGGTCACCTGTATTAAGTCAAACCAGCCCATGTGGTCACCTGTATTAAGTCAAACCAGCCCATGTGGTCACCTGTATTAAGTCAAACCTGCCCATGTGGTCACCTGTATTAAGTCAAACCAGCCCATGTGGTCATCTGTATTAAGTCAAACCAGCCCATGTGGTCACCTGTATTAAGTCAAACCAGCCCATGTGGTCACCTGTATTAAGTCAAACCTGCCCATGTGGTCACCTGTATTAAGTCAAACCAGCCCATGTGGTCATCTGTATTAAGTCAAACCTGCCCATGAAGTTACCTGTATTAAGTCAAACCTGCCCATTTGGTCACCTGCATTAAGTCAAACCAGCCCATGTAGTCACCTGTATTAAGTCAAACCAGCCCATGTAGTCACCTGTATTAAGTCAAACCTGCTCATGTGGTCACCTCTATTAAGTCAAACCAGCCCATGTGGTCACCTGTATTAAGTTAAACCTGCCCATGTGGTCACCTCTATTAAGTCAAACCAGCACATGTGGTCACCTCTATTAAGTCAAACCAGCCCATGTGGTCACCTGTATTAAGTCAAACCTGCCCATGTGGTCACCTGTATTAAGTCAAACCAGCCCATGTGGTCATCTGTATTAAGTCAAACCAGCCCATGTGGTCACCTGTATTAAGTCAGACCAGCCCATGTGGTCACCTGTATTAAGTTAAACCAGCCCATGTGGTCACCTGTATTAAGTCAAACCTGCCCATGTGGTCACCTCTATTAAGTCAAACCAGCCCATGTGGTCACCTGTATTAAGTCAAACCTGCCCATTTGGTCACCTGCATTAAGTCAAACCAGCCCATGTAGTCACATGTATTAAGTCAAACCTGCCCATGTGGTCACCTGTATTAAGTCAAACCTGCCCATGTGGTCACCTCTATTAAGTCAAACCAGCCCATGTGGTCACCTGTAATAAGTTAAACCTGCCCATGTGGTCACCTCTATTAAGTCAAACCAACCCATGTGGTTACCTGTATTAAGTCAAACCTGTCCCTGTGGTCACCTCTATTAAGTCAAACCAGCACATGTGGTCACCTCTATTAAGTCAAGCCAGCCCATGTGGTCACCTGTATTAAGTCAAACCTGCCCATGTGGTCACCTGTATTAAGTCAAACCAGCCCATGTGGTCATCTGTATTAAGTCAAACCAGCCCATGTGGTCACCTGTATTAAGTCAAACCAGCCCATGTGGTCACCTGTATTAAGTCAAACCAGCCCATGTGGTCACCTGTATTAAGTCAAACCAGCCCATGTGGTCACCTGTATTAAGTCAAACCAGCCCATGTGGTCACCTGTATTAAGTCAAACCTGCCCATGTGGTCACCTGTATTAAGTCAAACCAGCCCATGTGGTCATCTGTATTAAGTCAAACCTGCCCATGAAGTCACCTGTATTAAGTCAAACCAGCCCATGTGGTCACCTGTATTAAGTCAAACCAGCCCATGTGCTCACCTGTATTAAGTCAAACCAGCCCATGTGGTCACCTGTATTAAGTCAAACCAGCCCATGTGGTCACCTGTATTAAGTCACACCAGCCCATGTGGTCACCTCTATTAAGTTAAACCAGCCCATGTGGTCACCTGTATTAAGTCAAACCTGCCCATGTGGTCACCTCTATTAAGTCAAACCAGCCCATGTGGTCACCTGTATTAAGTCAAACCTGCCCATTTGGTCACCTGCATTAAGTCAAACCAGCCCATGTAGTCACCTGTATTGAGTCAAACCTGCCCATGTGGTCACCTGTATTAAGTCAAACCTGCCCATGTGGTCACCTCTATTAAGTCAAACCAGCCCATGTGGTCACCTGTATTAAGTTAAACCTGCCCATGTGGTCACCTCTATTAAGTCAAACCAGCCCATGTGGTTACCTGTATTAAGTCAAACCTGTCCCTGTGGTCACCTCTATTAAGTCAAACCAGCACATGTGGTCACCTCTATTAAGTCAAACCAGCCCATGTGGTCACCTGTATTAAGTCAAACCTGCCCATGTGGTCACCTGTATTAAGTCAAACCAGCCCATGTGGTCATCTGTATTAAGTCAAACCAGCCCATGTGGTCACCTGTATTAAGTCAAACCAGCCCATGTGGTCACCTGTATTAAGTCAAACCAGCCCATGTGGTCACCTGTATTAAGTCAAACCAGCCCATGTGGTCACCTGTATTAAGTCAAACCAGCCCATGTGGTCACCTCTATTAAGTCAAACCAGCCCATGTGGTCACCTCTATTAAGTTAAACCAGCCCATGTGGTCACCTCTATTAAGTCAAACCTGCCCATGTGGTCACCTCTATTAAGTCAAACCAGCCCATGTGGTCACCTGTATTAAGTCAAACCTGCCCATTTGGTCACCTGCATTAAGTCAAACCAGCCCATGTAGTCACCTGTATTAAGTCAAACCTGCCCATGTGGTCACCTGTATTAAGTCAAACCTGCCCATGTGGTCACCTCTATTAAGTCAAACCAGCCCATGTGGTCACCTCTATTAAGTCAAACCAGCCCATGTGGTCACCTGTATTAAGTCAAACCCGCCCTTGTGATCACCTCTATTACATCAAACCAGCCCATGTGGTCACCTGTATTAAGTCAAACCTCTCCATGTGGTTACCTCTATTAAGCAGTCACTCATATTAAGATGTAACTTTTTTCTTGTCCTGTCATAGAAAATTTCACATGAATTGAACCTCTTTTAAGAGGTCGCCTATTTTGAAAGACCACTTTTTCTTGATTTCAAATGTGACCTCTTAAGGCAGGTTGGATTGTGGTATAAAACATCCCTATTTGAATGGAAAACACAATAATAAAGCATTATATTCTAAATTAGGAATTACAGAAACGTAAAAAAACATTTCAGAGGGAACTAAGTAAAAGTAAATTACAAATGTAGAGAAATGTCACAATCAGGGGTTAGGGTTATGGTGCTTAACGCCACTTTCAATAATATTTCAGTTACATCGTGGCGGTCAGCTTTATTGATGGAGGAAACCAGAGTACCTGGAAAAAACCAACGACCTGTCGCAAGACACTGACAATCTTTATCACATAATGTTGTATCGAGTACACCTCGCCCTGACTGAGATTCGAGCTTACAACGTTACAACGTCACAATCAAGATAGACAACTGCACCACCAGTCAACCATAGCATATTACAACTGAAGCTATATTTAAATACGATTATTAAATGGATGTTAATTAAAGGTGTTCTATTTTTAGTGCAACCTATGTGTCCATGTGACTGTGCTTACAAAAAGCGCCTTGACTACTGGGCATCACAAGTTGTTCCTAACCACACCATGGCAGAGTGGAGGGAAATCTTGGCACCCGTCTTGGATGAAATTAAGAAAAATCTAACAGTCAATAAAGCTAATTTATCGGCAACTATCAGAAAACTGTCGAGTGCACCGGATGAACGACAATCGTCCAAATCGGTCGGGTTTATTGGAATTGCCTTGATTAGTTTCGTGTGTGCGTCTTTTATATTAATTGATATAACATCGATTCGTAGACACCTCGCTGTAATTCGTGAAATGATTGGCCATGGTAGTGCTATAGAATGATGGTATAATGTGTCAACAATAGGGGGTTATGGTGTTTAAGGTAGAGAAGGACACTATGGGCAAAAAAAAACTAGTCAATGAATTTGTTTGAATTTCATATATATTGTTCTTTGGGATGTATCTAATAAAATATCGAAATTTGAGAATAGGTTTCCAGGCTTATTTTAAAAATATTCCCTGAAAGAATTACCCCCCTCTGAAGTCCAAAAAAATGTATTTTTTTTTCACTTCTGTGTCATTAAGGTACTAAAAAAAAATAGCATATAATTTTTTTTAATTATCTGAGTATAATATGATAAATGAATATTTTGGAATATCTAAGACATAAATTTTTTTAATTATTCCATTTTTTTTTTTTCAAAATGGCTACTCTTTTTTGGCAATATAGTCTGTAACTGGCTTTGGTGAAATCCAACAAAATTTGATTTTAAAGTGGAATAGAAAAAAATTGTGTCAATGAATTTAAAAAAAAAGATATATCACATTACGTATATCCATGCTACATATCATTAAAAAATAAAGATATGTTTCTAGGCAAAAAAAAAAGTTAGGGGTTTAGAAAGACACCGTGGCATATACCCTTTTTTGTCAATTTCATGAAAAATTTCCACATTTTCACTTTTTTTAATAAGACATTGAATAAATGAAAATAAAACAGGCAAAGATAATGTTTGCAAGGGAAAGCTTTCCTTTCTAGGTGAAATAGTTAGAAAATTAAGCTGTCTACAATTCTTCCAGGGCAGGAAAAGTACATTTTTAGAGCTAATTTTGCACTCTTTAAGGTAGAGACCCACATTTCATACTAAAATAATTTGTCATTGCATTTCCTTAAAGCTGGCCAGATTTATTGCTTTTGTGGCAGACTTTAAGGAATTTAATTTAAAAATATAGGTCACCAGACTAATTTTCAAGATATAAAGCATTTAAATCTTTAACTGTTCTAATGCATTGCATGTGAAATGTATAAATTCTCCTCAAAATTGTTCAATAGCGAAAAATCCTGTCATTTAAAATAACAAAATTTTTGATATAATATGGTGCATTTTGTTTTATTTTCAGAAGTGCAAGGAAAGTCTGGGGTCATAATATTAAAAACTTCAATATTTAACAAAAACATGCAAAACTCACCAGTTTAATTGGTGGAGGAAACCGGAGTGCCCGGAGAAAACCCTCATCTGTCGCAAGTTACTGACAAACATTATCACATAAGTTGTATCGAGTACACCTCTTCATGAGCGGGATTCGAACTCATGATATGCAATGATTGCACCGGTATATGTAAATTCTACTGCCATACGATAACGACCACGACCACGACGGTAGTTAAATTAAATAAATGGTGGCGAAAATCATAGAACCCGTGGTACCATAGGGTCAGACGATTAGTGTCAGCAAAGGAACCTCCCTTGATGATACATATATAAACCTTCCGATGTGTTTTACGAAAAATTTGAAGATACTAAAGGGGTAAGCAATGCAAAAGGACAGAAAAGATCCACAAAACCCTACACAGAAGACTAAAGATTGAGAAACACGAACCCTATTAAAAACCACGGGTGAACTCCTGAATGATAAGTACTCCCTGCTGCACTGGTGACTAAATTTATGAGAGAAAAAAAAGATTAAAATCCATTAAAATTGTAGTTTTGTTCACGTGAAATATTTTCCCGCCATTTGTTCCACATAGTGAACCATTTTGAAGCATACATAATTTTATATAGCATTTTGTAATATATTCTAGTCCATTTTTTTTATTACTATTTCTTTTAAAGCAAGGACAAATGTAATGTTGCGTGGATGAGATGATGATTCTTATATGACTTAAGTTAATAATGGTTAATTATATCTGTTATTTCGTAATTAATTAAATTATGCACACTTGTTTCGTCATGACCTATATATGGGTTTCACCAATCGTATGGAATTAATCAAAGTGTGTGTGTGTGTGTGTGTGTGTATGTGTTTGGGTGCTTTATATTGCATGGCTTAAATTCATTTATATGGATGATATATATTGTTTTATTTGTTATGGTATATGTTTTTGTATTCTGTAAAAATCTCTTCAGAGCTTATGTTTGCACTGTTTATAAAATGTCGAATCAAAATAAAACCTTCTTATCTTATCTTATCTTATCTTATCTTATCTATAGGTTTTAGGTTTATGATGTTTAACGTCACTTTCAATAATATTCCAGCTATATTGTAGCAGTTAGTTTTGTTGGTTGAGGAAACAGGAACACCGGTAGAAAACCACCGAACTGATGCAAGTCACTAACAAACTTTATCATAAAGTGTTGTATCGATCACACCTCGCTACGAGCGGGATTCGAAATCACAACTGATTGCACAGGTAGTTGTGAATCCAACTATCATATGATCAGGGCCACGACGACCACTATCTTATTTACATGTATATAATAACTTGGATAAAATAATCAAAGTCCATCATTTTTGTTTCATGCACCTTGCCACAAGTTCATCTGTACAATTTTGTAATGGTTAATTAGTGTTTCATGTTTATTTAACAGTACTTCAATTAAACCGTGGTGGTCAGTTTTATTGAAAACCAGATTACCCTAAAACTCGTCGGAAACAACATACCTGTCGCAATTTTATATAAATTGGAATATATATAATATCAAGGCATGCACTGTAGTTCGCAAGAAAACTTAGATGATGTCAAAAGCAGTAAATCTAAGGACAGACAATCCACTAGTAAAATTTGTCTAATTTCATCTATATTACGGCGAATTATCTCTACAGATTTAGAAATTTTATACTGGATTCCACACTTTTAACTGATTAAGTCCTAGATGACACACAACATATGTTAGTTAAGTCCCCCAAACAAAGTTTGGGAGAATTATTGTTTTTGCTCTGTTTCTTCTTATTATTATTATTCTTCTCTCTTTCTCCTCTTTCTCAATCTCCTCTTTCTCCTTTCTTTCGCGGACCATGAACTTGTCCACGGCAGATCTCAGGAACTACTGGACAGAATTTCATGAAACTTTGTGGAGTTATAGATATATGTTTCTAGTTGGTCCTACAGTTTTCAGCTTTGTGATAAAGGGGGTCAAAGTTATATTTTGAGGGGTTCAAAAGGGGTGAGGGTTACTATAGAATCCTATGGGAAAGTTGAAATTTCGTACATTAATGTTGATAACTTCTAAATGAATAATGATAGAGACATAAAATTTGACATGGTGATAGGTTACCACCAGAGGAGCAATACTGTGTTTTCAAAATTTTCGAGATGTCTGCCATATTCAAAATGGTTGCCAAAACACGGTACAAAAAATGGGCGGTAAAAATTCAACATTGCCCGATATCATCAAAATTTGATATGTGGGTAGATAATGATGTCCAGAATTGATTGCCGACATTTAAAAAATTCTACCCGTTACCATTTTCAAAATGGTCGCCACAATACCGCAAATATTCAACATTGTCCGATATCATCCAAATTTGATATGTGGGTAGAAAATGATGTCACAAATTGATTCCTGACATCGAAAAATTTCAAAATGGCCACCACAATACCGCACAAATTCAACATTGTCCGAGTTCAACACCATTTCATATGTCGGTAGATTATGATGTCCCGAATTGATTCCTGACATCGAAAAATTTCTACGGTTGCCATTCTCAAAATGGCCACCACAATACCGCACAAATTCAACATTGTCCGATTTCAACGACATTTCATATGTGGGTAGATTATGATGTCCCGAAATGATTCCTGACATCGAAAAATGTCTATCGGTCGCCATTTCAAAATGGCCGCCACAATACCGCACAAATTCAACATTGTCCGATTTCAACGACATTTCATATGTGAGTAGATTATGATGTCCCGAAATGATTCATGACATCGAAAAATTTCTACCGGTCGCCATTTTCAAAATGGCCGCCACAATACCGCACAAATTCAACATTGTTCGATTTCAACGTCCTGAATTGATTCTCGGCATTGACAAATTTCTACCGGTCTCCATTTTCCAAATGACCGCCACAATACCGCAAATATTCAACATTGTTCGATTTCAAAGGTAGCTTTTAATTTATTTTTTAAACTGGTTGTCTGTGGCCGGTTTGGGAGACTTCATAATCGCTAGATTATAATCATATCTTGTTGTTTCTTGTCTTTGGTCTTGTATATAGAAAAACTTAGCTTAGAAACGTCCTTGTAATCGTGCCACATAACAACTATTAATTACTCTCCAGCAAAGCTTTCTCCTAGATAATCAATGCCTCTGTCAAGGACAGGGTAACCGCTTAAATCGCCGCTCAAATGATCAAAGTTTGCACTTAGGCTTGCAGTCGTAGAACAGTCAAAGCAGAATTTAACATAAACTGATTGGTTTGCATGTAAGTTGCTATTCATATCAATAAATCTGACAATGGTCCTCCACTGGAAGCAGTCCTTTGATGGTTCAGGTATTGTTTGCCTCAGTAACTCAGCGGGTGATTGCGAACCGTATAAATGTGAATATGTCTTAACAAACCAGACAGGATGAGGAACAGATATTCGTGTTGCTCTATCAATGATACCACCTTTAACATATTTCTCCACTAAAAGGTTCCCGGATTTGATATCTACCATTTTGGTAACAATGTTATTCGTGGTTTGCCCCGGCTCGCAAAGTTGCTGTGTAATTTTGAAACTAGCATCAGATAAGAAATGTATTTTGTATATTTCCGGGTTTATCCTCAAAAGTTGCTTTAACACGACATAAAAAGCATTATCAGGTTTAAGTGAGGTAGTATCCATGAATGATCCCAGTTTTGCCACCATGTTCTCTGCTCCATACAAAAACAATGATATGTTCCATACAGTCCATCTCCCTGTAAATATAGCATACATAAACGTTAGAGAATACCGAAGGGGCAATCAAAATGAACAATCCAAAGTCTATTATAATGACGAACGGGTCACAACCATGCTCCTTTAACACACGAAACATTGATTCATAACTTGTCTGAGTCTTTCTCTGTAAGAGTACGTACACTAATGGAACACAAACTCCAGAAACATGACCTGGATGACATAAAGTTGCATAAATATACTGGGTGCCATTGCGAAGTTATCATCCATGCACCAAGCATCGGAATTTGCAAGTTTCTGGATATGGTGTTCTTTGGCAAAGATCATGACACGTTCATCAGCATCTGGAGCATTGTCATGGACCAAGCACCATCTATGTCGAGTTTCTGTGATGTCTGAGGTTCCCTTGGTCTATGTTGGGCACGAACTCTTCTTAAAACACGCTTGCAGGTATCGGAACTTGGCATGTATGTTTTGGCGTCATCTGGAAGCTGGGCATTTGCATGCGTGAAGATCTGGTTTGGGTTGTCCAGTGTTAACTTGGCTTTTCTTTTCATGGCGTCTCTACATTTGGCAATGGTAATAGCATTTTGATCTGGCTGGTGGCTATGTGGTTTCTTCATAACTGGATTGTCCATGCTTTTTGAGGTTTGCAGTATTGCTGTACATTTGACTGCATCATCTCTTTTCACACAACGCCATATCAGTTTGTCAGTTGTTTCATTTGTTTTGTGTACATGAAACCTTCAAAGCAGAGCTTTTGCCCTCCACGCTTTGTTGCAATAACTTCCATAGTACTATTAACAGTGACTTTTTTTTTTAGCTTAAATGATTATAGATTCTCAGTAATATTATATATACTTTAAGTGGGCTTGTGTATATTTGTGCATTACAAGCTAAATCAAAATTTGAGAAAATACTGTAAAAAGTTAATCTTTTGAAACTACAAGATAAAAGAGAATGGTCTTGTATGATGTATTAATTAATTTGACAATCATAAATTCAAAGGTAATATTTTCTTTTTATGATTAGTTTTTTATTAACTAATTAAAATGAATACTGCTGTCTAAAAAAACACAGTAATTATTCCCTTTAAATTGTGTATTCATTAAAATTTGGAAAACCAATTATTTTATTACATCTGATTGTTTGATTAAAATTTTAATAATCTGGAAAACCAATTATTTTATTACATGTGATTGATTGATATGGAAAATAGTTTAGATGAATAACAAGTTTTATATTTATTTAATTATTGAATTTATTGATTGTTTGATTAAAATTATAATAATCTGGAAAACCAATTATTTTATTATATGTGATTGTTTGATATGGGAAATTGTTTAGATGAATAACAAGTTTTAGATTTATTTACTTATTTAATTTATAAATTTGGCCGAAACGTCCATTGTCCGAAACGTCCTTGTCCGAAAAGTCCATGACCGAAACGTCCTAGGCCGAAATATCCTAGGCCGAAACGTCCACTGGCCGAAACGTCCGCCGATTAAAGAAACTGGAGAAATAGGGTATCCACGACGACGGAAAACAAAACATATGCACAACACAATATGTGTTGGACACCACTATATGCAAACAAACACAAATGACGTACATAAACCATGAACCCTGCTACAAACAACTGGAGGTAAAGACGAACCGAACATCGTTCTTATGCAGAAATCGTAATTGACATCACAACACCTCAAGTACGATAGATTGTGGGACCGAGTCCTTGTCAAGTCGAACCAAAGACAATCAAATTGGTATTCGTTGCTTTTCCGCTAAACACGCAAAGATTGGTTGGATCGGAATCAGGATAATTTGTCCAAGGAGAGCAACATGTCCACTCGCGGATTGTTGTTCAAGTAAGCTAGCACAATAACAATGAAACTAAGCGTGCTGGTCTAGTAGAAAGCGAATATCATTATCATCTCATCGTATTTAACTTGTTCGCTCCATTACATAGATGACAAATTGTTCATTTGGCGTTAAGCAACAATCATTCACTCACAAATTGGTTGACCGTTACGAAATATCCATTTCTCAATTGGCAATATATTTTTTCTTTTCACGTATTTGTGTTTTTTTCATTATCTACCACTGACACCAATTTTACCAGCCTGGACTATGAGTAATACTGGGGGTGTCAGATAAGAATCTGGAACTGTTTACCTTCGCGAGCACCTGGGTTCATCTCCGTTTTTCATGGGGTCCGTCTTGCTCATTACTTAGTTTTCTGTGTTGTGTTTTTCATTTCATTAATTAAAATAAATTTCAAGGAGTGCCACTGAAATAGCTTTGTAATATCAGTTGTTGTGCTTCCATGAGGTTCAACGCTTACACGATATGCAATGTATTAGCATGTGTTTCATAGAAGTCAATACTTCCCCAATCTGTCATACTGTATCCACATCTCCAAGGTTCACAACTTACTCAATCTGTGATATTGTATCCACATCTCCAAGGTTCACAACTTACTCAATCTGTGATAATGCATCCACATCTCCAAGGTTCACAACTTACTCAATCTGTGATAATGCATCCACATCTCCAAGGTTCACAACTTATCCAATCTGTGATAATGCATCCACATCTCCAAGGTTCACAACTTACCCAATCTGTGATAATACATCCACATCTCCAAGGTTCACAACTTATCCAATCTGTGATATTGTATCCACATCTCCAAGGTTCACAATTTACTCAATCTGTGATAATGCATCCACATCTCCAAGGTTCACAACTTATCCAATCTGTGATATTGTATCTGTATGAAACGTTCGAAGACACCAAAGAGGTAGTCAGAAACTGTAAATCGTAGGACGGACAATAGAAAGACCAACTGTAAATCGTAGGACGGACAATAGAAAGGCCAACTGTAAATCGTAGGACGGACAATAGAAAGACCAACTGTAAATCGTAGGACGGACAATAGAGAGACCAACTGTAAATCGTAGGACGGACAATAGAAAGACCAACTGTAAATCGTAGGACGGACAATAGAAAGACCAACTGTAAATCGTAGGACGGACAATAGAAAGGCCAACTGTAAATCGTAGGACGGACAATAGAAAGACCAACTGTAAATCGTAGGACGGACAATAGAAAGACCAACTGTAAATCGTAGGACGGACAATAGAAAGACCAACTGTAAATCGTAGGACGGACAATAGAAAGACCAACTGTAAATCGTAGGACGGACAATAGAAAGACCAACTGTAAATCGTAGGACGGACAATAGAAAGACCAACTGTAAATCGTAGGACGGACAATAGAAAGACCAACTGCAAATCGTAGGACGGACAATAGAAAGACCAACTGTAAATCGTAGGACGGACAATAGAAAGACCAACTGTAAATCGTAGGACGGACAATAGAAAGACCAACTGTAAATCGTAGGACGGACAATAGAAAGACCAACTGTAAATCGTAGGACGGACAATAGAAAGACCAACTGTAAATCGTAGGACGGACAATAGAAAGACCCACTGTAAATCGTAGGACGGACAATAGAAAGACCAACTGTAAATCGTAGGACGGACAATAGAAAGACCAACTGTAAATCGTAGGACGGACAATAGAAAGACCAACTGTAAATCGTAGGACGGACAATAGAAAGACCAACTGTAAATCGTAGGACGGACAATAGAAAGACCAACTGTAAATCGTAGGACGGACAATAGAAAGACCAACTGTAAATCGTAGGACGGACAATAGAAAGACCAACTGTAAATCGTAGGACGGACAATAGAAAGACCAACTGTAAATCGTTGGACGGACAATAGAAAGACCAACTGTAAATCGTCGGACGGACAATAGAAAGACCAACTGTAAATCGTAGGACGGACAATAGAAAGACCAACTGTAAATCGTAGGACGGACAATAGAAAGACCAACTGTAAATCGTAGGACGGACAATAGAAAGACCAACTGTAAATCGTAGGACGGACAATAGAAAGACCAACTGTAAAAAGACAAAAAGACAAACAACTGATCTACAAATCACTGGAAAGAAAACTAAAGATTGTTCAACACAAACTCCATTCTGAAGCAGGGTTGAACCCATATGCTCCAGAATGGTAAGTAGTTCCTGCTTCACTAGTCACACCCGTTGCATTTCTTTGGAAATGCCTGTACCAAGTCAGGGTCATTACGGTTTTCACAGTTTTCCGGTTGTTGACTGATTTTGTCTGTTTATATACTTATGAGTTTTGACTTTTCCTTTGTAAGATTGTTCGGAGTTCGGTAACTTTGTTATTATCGTTATTCCACTCCACCTTGGTCCAACATATCAGTTTGAGGTCAAGGTAAGTGGAATAGTTCCCAATTCCACCACTAATGGAGAAGGATGGTTAAGATATAGCATATACAGTGTTATTCTTTTAATAAAAAACCACTATTTTTGTGTTATTAATGAATAAATTGATGACCACCACTGTTTAAACCTTCTTTTTTTATTTGTTGACTTTTGTTAATTTATTCACTAATAACACAAAAATAGTGGATTTTTATTAAAAAAATAACACTGTATATGCTATATCTTAACCGTTATGAAATCAGAAACATCCGATCAACCTGATCGGGAGACATGCGCATTAAAATGTCATTATTTATAGTAAAGTTGGCTGATAAACAACAGCTGATAATGGTAAACATAAGCACAATGACATGGATGAAGACTCTTACGTGAATATATAAACACAACATCAAACACATAAAATTAGATTTCCTAATTTTCATACTTCAAATGTTACGTCTTTAAGGTTTCTCCAACTGAAAAGGAATTAACTGCGTCAAAAAAGTAGCTTCAGTCAAATGTCATTGCGTCCCCTATGATACATGTAAGATGAAAGTAAGTAATACATGTATTCTAGGGGGCCGTGGTAATCGTGATTTTATGGTAGCTGGATTTACAACTACAAATGCAATCAGTTCATATCATCATTAAAGATGTGAGTTCGAATCCTGTTCATGGCGAGGTGTCGTCGATGTAACATTATGTGATACATTTATCAGTGACTTGTGACAGGTCGGTGGTTTTCCCCGGGTACTCCTGCTTCCTCCACCAATAAAACTGACGCCATGATATAGCTGAAATATTGTGGAAAGTCGCGTTAAGCACCCTAAGCCAACCTATAATATTATGTATTTTCATTTTTAGTGTTTTTAAAAAATCACACGAAGAATATCATTATATATCATTGTACAAAAAGCCATAAAAGCAACAGTTTGACGATACCAAAGGGATGGTGAGAAACAGGAAGTCAAAGGACAAACAATACAATGAACAAATGAAATTAGAACAGGACAAACAATGAACAACAACACACTACAATAAAAACAATAGTGAGCAACGTGAGCTCCACTAATAACTAGGAGTGTACACATGTGCTTCAGGGAAGAGTGAGCAGCGCAAACCCCACTAAGAAGTAAGAGTGAACACACGTGCTTCAGGGAAGGGAAGTAGTTCCTACGCCACTAGTAAAACATGTCTTGTGTACCCAGTGTTGCCAGTTTTTCTTGACTTTTCATTGTTGATTGTTCTTTCGATATTCTCTAACGTTTATTGATCTATATTTACCTTATACGGCATATGATCGATTGATTGTGTGTTTGTTTCATGTCCAGTAAACATAATTCCAGTCATATTAATTAACAGAACAATATGTTAAGCCATATCTTGTATAGAAAGGAAGGTGGTCATGACATGGACAAATGGGCTACTGTTTGGTAGTTGAAACACATTTTATTGTTAAAAAAGGAATGACAATAAGATCAGATACTAGTCTTACAACTTAAAATCTAATCTCTTAGATTCGACGTAACAAATCAAAGGGGATATAATTCATGCGATTGATAAATAACATGCAGGACGAACACTTCAAATTTCTAAATATCATTGAAAGCGGAATTATTTATTACCTTATTTGGTGGTGTGTTTTAGATATATTTATTCTGTTTTCTGATAGTAGCCTGAATTGTTCCTATATAAGATATCACGTAGTCTGGTCGACAAATATGTGCGTTTGTGTTCATTTTGTGCATTGCGAAAGAAATTATGTATGTATACTAATGAATGGTCTAACATTTAATACTGGTCGATTTGTTGGTTGTCTTTAAAAACAACGCCAACATAGCGCACCATTAGCGAGTCTTGTGTTGCTTAGCCACTTTCAACAATATTTCAGTTATATCTCGGCGGTCAGTTTTATTGGTACCCGGAGAAAAACAACGACCTGTCACTAGTGACGGGCAAACTGCATCACATAATGTTGCATCGAGTACACCTCACCATAAACGGGGTTCGAACTCACAAATTTAGTGGTGATAGGCACTAATTGCACAGGTAGTTGTAAATCCAACTACTATGCGATAACCACCACGACGGCTCTATGTTATTTGGTGATAGTAACAGAACACAAAAGATCGAACAACACGAACCCTGCTATAACTAGTCGAGCACTCGGCTGCTCCTGTAAAGATCGAGCAACACGAACCCTGCTATAACTAGTCGTGCACTCGGTTGCTCCTGTAAAGATCGAACAACACGAATCCTGCTATAACTAGTCGTGTACTCGGCTGCTCCTGTAAAGATCGAGCAACACGAACCCTGCTATAACTAGTTGTGCACTCGGCTGCTCCTGTAAAAATCGAGCAACACGAACCCTGCTATAACTAGTCGTGCACTCGGCTGCTCCTGTAAAAATCGAGCAACACGAACCCTGCTATAACTAGTCGTGCACTCGGCTGCTCCTGTAAAGATCGAGCAACACGAACCCTGCTATAACTAGTTGTGCACTCGGTTGCTCCTGTAAAGATCGAGCAACACGAACCCTGCTATAACTAGTCGTGCACTCGGCTGCTCTTGTAAAGATCGAGCAACACGAACCCTGCTATAACTAGTTGTGCACTTGGCTGCTCCTGTAAAGATCGAGCAACACGAACCCTGCTATAACTAGTCGTGCACTCGGCTGCTCCTGTAAAGATCGAGCAACACGAACCCTGCTATAACTAGTCGTACACTCGGCTGCTCCTGTAAAGATCGAGCAACACGAACCCTGCTATAACTAGTCGTGCACTCGGATGCTCCTGTAAAGATCGAGCAACACGAACCCTGCTATAACTAGTCGTGCACTCGGCTGCTCCTGTAAAGATCGAGCAACACGAACCCTGCTATAACTAGTCGTGTACTCGGCTGCTCCTGTAAAGATCGAGCAACACGAACCCTGCTATAACTAGTCGTACACTCGGCTGCTCCTGTAAAGATCGAGCAACACGAACCCTGCTATAACTAGTCGTGCACTCGAATGCTCCTGTAAAGATCGAGCAACACGAACCCTGCTATAACTAGTCGTGCACTCGGCTGCTCCTGTAAAGATCGAGCAACACGAACCCTGCTATAACTAGTCGTGCACTCGGCTGCTCCTGTATAGTTAGCAGTTACTGCTCCACGTGTGGCACTCGTAGTGTTATTCTTGTCACAAACCTGGTGGTAAGTCATGAATGAGGAAAGAATCGGTTTGTGATTAAGAGAAACGGAACGTGTCCGTGCTCATATCCGACACAGCTACTACGTAACGGTTAACAAATTCACCAAGCGTAGAGTTATTTAATAAAAGGGCAGGATCTATATAGCAGAGTATGAAATTAAAGGATCAGCTAGCTTCTTTTCGTTTATTTGAGAAGTCCCTGTATGAAGTCTAACCTTTTCTGAAGTGGCTGTTTCTAGCCAAGAACGTTATATGTGACGGATCGCAGTTTTTTGACATGTGAAAAACAATGGCAGGACAACAACATGGAGTATATATCTCTCAGATGATACGATATTCCAGACCTTGTGATTTCTATCAGAATTTCTTGATAGAGGGTTGCTGCTAACAAGGAAGCTACTGAACCAAGGGTTCCTTTTGGTAAAGTTGAAGTCAACACTTCCAAAATTTTACACTTCCCGGTCCTTTCCTCATTCACAACTTATTACCGGGTTTGTCACTAGATTAACACGACTGGTGCCACTAGTGGAGCAGGAACTGCTTACCCTTCCGTAACACCTGAGTTCACCCCCCGGTTTTTAGCGGAGTTCGTGTTACTCGGTCTTTAGTTTTATATGTATGTTTTGGAGATCGTTGTTTGTCCTTTTGTATTTTTTACTTTGGCCATTGTGTTGTCTGTTCTACTTCGATATACGGATTCTGATTGCCTCTTTGTTATCTTCAAACTCTTCTTGCACAAACAAGGAAGTTTTAGGCCCATAGCACTTTATGTTTTACTGACATTTCTGTTACATGCATTGAAGTGATCGGTCCTGTGTATGTTTGTTACAGGCATCAATTTGGCACATATTCCTACCATTTTTTTGTTAGATTTTGAAACTGTTTTGACAGTGTTTTTGCTTAGCATTTTATTTTTTTTATATTTAAATTTTTATTCTTCTATTATTAACCAACAAGATGATTTTTTTTAATAAACAAATAGAAGCTGATTACCATGACATTTTCTGTAAGTCATATCAAGTTGCTATACAACGAAAATATATTTCCAGAGATTTAAAATTTTGACACTGGATTCCAGACTTTTAACTGATCAAGTCCTAGATGACACACAACATATGTTAGTTGTTTCTTGTCTTTGGTCTGGTATATAGAAAAACTTAGCGTAGAAACGTCCTTGTGATCTTGCCACATAACAACTATTAATTCATCTCCAACAAAGCTTTCTCCTAGATAATCAATGCTTATGTCAAGGAGAGGGTAACTGTTTATATCGCCGGTAAAATGAACTAAGTTTCCACTTAGGCTTGCAGTCGTAGAACAGTCAAAGCAAAATTTAACGTAAACTGATTGGTTCGCATGAAAGTTGCTATCCATGTCACTAAATCTGACAATGGTCCTCCACTGGAAACAGTCCTTTGATGGTTCGGGTATTGTTTGCCTCAGTAACTCAGCGGGTGATCCTGAACCGTATAAATATGAATATTTCTTAACAAACCAGTCAGGATGAGGAACAGGTTTACGTGTAACATTATCAATAAGTCCAATTTTAGCACATCTCTCCACTAAAAGGTTCCCGGATTTGATATCAAACATTTTTGCAACAGTGTTGTTCGTGGTACGCCCCGGCTCGCACAGTTGCCGTGTAATCTTGAATCTAGCATCAGATAAGAAATGAAATTTATATATTTCTGGGTTTATCCTGATCACTTGCTTAATCAGGACATAAGAACTATTATCAGGTTTAAGTGAGGTAGCATCCATGAATGATCCCCCTTTCTCCGCCATGTCTTCTGCTCCATCTAAGAATAATGATATGTTCCATACAGTCCATCTTCCTGTATACATATTATACATATTATACATATTATACATAAAAATAATACGGTCTTCATCAGGAACTGGAACCACATCGGTAGTGTAATGGTTAACGTTCTCGTAGTGCGGTAGAACGTTGATCGATCCTCAGTCGAGTCGAACCAAAGGCATACAATCGGTATATGTTGCCTTCCCGCTAAGCACACAATATTAAGGAGAATGAGTACATACTGGTCTGGTTGGCTCGAAGCAACATGTCTACCCGCGGACTGTTATTTCATGGAGCTTGCACAATACAAATCTAACTAAACGTGTTGGTTTAGTGCAAAGCAAGCATCATTATCATCTCATCGAATATATCTTGTTCTCGTTGTTACATAGCTGACACATTGCTCATTTGACGTTTAACAACACTCACTCGCTCATGAACTGGTTGACTGCAGCGAAATATATATTTCTCAATTACTGCTAAAATTGGCGTTAAACACCAATCAATCAATCAATCGATTATAAACCACTTCTCAATTGGCGAAATTCTGTGTTTTTTTGCGTATTTTATTTTTTATTTTTGCTTAGTTATTTATCAAAGACAAGACATTTACCGGATAAACTATGAGTATTACGACGGGTGTCTTGTAAGAATCTAGACCTGTTTATTCTTCGCCATCACAGGGATTCGTCTCCATTTATTTTGTGGAGTCCATCTTGCTCATTATCTTAATTTGCTGTCTTGTGTTTTTGTTTTGTCTGTCTTCGTTCTATTTGCAATTTATTGCTAACCCGGTGTTTAGTGGGGTTCGTGTTACTCGATCTTTAGTTTTATATGTATGTTTTGTAGATCGTTGTTTGTTATTTTGTGCTTTTTCTTTTGACCATTGTGTAGTCTGTTCTTCTTCGATTTACGGATTCTGATTAACCCTTTGGTATCTTCAAACTCGTCTTTCTTTTCATCTTGATAATGTATTCACTAAATTTCACGGAGAGCGACATAAATAATTTCGTGCCATATGTCTATGAGCTTCAACGTTTACCCGATCTATAATGTTGTATCTGAATCTTTGTGTTTTTCTGAAGTTCATAACTTACCCAGTCTATGATATTGTATCTGTATGGTCTAAAAAGTTTGAAGATACCAAAGGGGTAATCAGAAGCTGTAAATCGTAGGACGGATAATACAATGACAAAATGAAAAAGTACAAAAGGACAAACACTGTACAGAAAACTAATGATTGAGCAACATGAACCCCATTGAGTACCTGGTTTGAACCCATGTGTTCCGGAAGGGTATCAATTCCTGTTTCGCTAGTGGCACCCGTCGTATTAAACTTGTTACAAACCCGGTTATAAGCCATGAATGACTAAAGGACTGGATAATGAATACGACAAACCGAACATATCCATGTATGTTTGTCTTGCATAGGTTCTAGACTTACCCAATATGTCATATAGTATCTATATTTGTGTTTCTCATATTGTACATACGAGGCTCAGGATTTACCAGTCTGTCGTATAGTAATTATAGGGATCAAGACTAACCCAGTCTGTCATATAGTATTTATGAGGTTCAAGACTAATCCAGTCTGTCGCATAGTGTCTATTAATGTCATGACTTACTCAATTTATTATATACTCCCCCATGAGGTTCAAGACATACCCAGTATGTTGTACAGTATCAATGTTTGTGTTTCTCATATTGTATCCATGAGGTTCTAGACTTGTCCACTTCGTCATTTAGTATCTATAAGGTTCTAGACTTGTCCAGTTCGTCATTTACTATCTATAAGGTTCAAGACTTACCCAGTTCGTCATTTAATATCTGTAAGTATCAAGACTTACCCAGTTCGTCATTTAGTATCTAAAAGGTTCAAGACTTACACAGTTCGTCATTTAGTATTTATAAGGTTCAAGACATCCCCAGTTCTTCATTTAGTATCTAAAAGGTTCAAGACTTCCCCAGTTCTTCATTTAGTATCTAAAAGGCTCAATACTTACCCAGTTCGTCATTTATTATTTATAGGGTTCAAGATTTCTCCAGTTCGTCATTTAGTATCTATAAGGTTCTAGACTTTCTCAGTTCGTCTTTTGTATCTATACGGTTCAAGACTTACCCAGTTCGTCATTTAGTATCTATAAGGTTCTAGACTTACCCAATTCGTCATTTAGTATCTATAAGGTTCTAGACTTTCTCAGTTCGTCTTTTGTATCTATACGGTTCAAGACTTACCCAGTTCGTCGTTTAGTATCTAAAAGTTTCAAGACTTACCCAGTTCGTCATTTATTTTTTATAGGGTTCAAGACATCCCCAGTTCGTCATTTAGTATCTATAAGGTTCTAGACTTATCCAGTTCGTCATTTAGTATGTATAAGGTTCAAGACTTACCCAGTTCATCATTTAGTATCTATAAGGTTCAAGACTTACCCAATTCGTCATTTGATATCTATAAGGTTCACGACTTACCCAGTTCGTCATTTAGTATCTATAAGGTTCAAGACTTACCCAGTTCGTCATTTAATATCTATAAGGTTCTCGACATACCCAGTTCGTCATTTAGTATCTATAAGATTCTCGACTTACCCAGTTCGTCATTTAGTATCTATAAGGTTCAAGACTTACCCAGTTCGTCATTTAGTATCGAAAAGGTTCAAGACTTACCAAGTTCGTCATTTAGTATCTATAAGGTTCAAGACTTACCCAGTTCGTCATTTAGTATCTATAGGTTTCAAGACTTAACCAGTTCGTCATTTAGTATCTATAAGGTTCAAGACTTCCCCAGTTCGTCATTTAGTATCTATAAGGTTCAAGACTTACCCAGTTGTCAGTTAGTATCTATAAGGTTCAAGACTTACCCAGTTCGTCATTTAGTATCTAAAAGGTTCAAGACTTACCCAGTTCGTCAATTAGTATCTATCAGGTTCAAGACTTACCCAATTCGTCATTTAGTATCAATAAGGTTCACAACTTACCCAGTTTGTCATTTAGTATCTATAAGGTTCTAGACTTACCCAGTTCGTCGTCATTTAGTATTGGTAAGGTTCAAGACATACCAAATTCGTCATTTAGTATCTATAAGGTTAAAAACTTACCCAGTTCGTCATTTAGTATCTAAAAGGTGCAAGACTTACCCAGTTCGTCATTTAGTATCTATAGGGTTTAAGACTTACCCAGTTCGTCATTTAGTATCTATAAGGTTCAAGACTTACCCAGTTCGTCATTTAGTATCTAAAAGGTTCAAGACTTTCCCAGTTCGTGATTTAGTATCTATAAGGTTCAAGACTTACCCAGTTCGTCATTTAGTATCTATAAGGTTCTAGACTTACCCAGTTCGTCGTCATTTAGTATTGATAAGGTTCAAGACATACCCATTTCGTCATTTAGTATCTATATGGTTAAAAACTTACCCAGTTCGTCATTTAGTATCTATAAGATTCAAGACTTATCCAGTTCGTCATTTAGTATCTATAAGGTTGTAGACTTACCCAGTTCGTCATTTAGTATTCATAAGGTTCTAAACTTTCCCAGTTCGTCATTTAGTGTCTATGAGGTTCAAGACTTACCCAGTTCGTCATTTAGTATCTATAAGGTTATAGACTTATCCAGTTGTCAGTTAGTATCTATAAGGTTCAAGACTTACCCAGTTCGTGATTTAGTATCTAAAAGGTTCAAGACTTACCCAGTTCGTCATTTAGTATCTATCAGGTTCAAGACTTACCCAATTCGTCATTTAGTATCTATAAGGTTCACGACTTACCCAGTTCGTCATTTAGTATCTATAAGGTTCTAGACTTACCCAGTTCGTCGTCATTTAGTATTGGTAAGGTTCAAGACATACCCAATTCGTCATTTAGTATCTATAAGGTTAAAAACTTACCCAGTTCGTCATTTAGTATCTAAAAGGTGCAAGACTTACCCAGTTCGTCATTTAGTATCTATAAGGTTTAAGACTTACCCAATTCGTCATTTAGTATCAATAAGGTTATAGACTTACCCAGTTCGTCGTCATTTAGTATTGGTAAGGTTCAAGACATACCCAATTCGTCATTTAGTATCTATAAGGTTACAAACTTACCCAGTTCGTCATTTAGTATCTAAAAGGTGCAAGACTTACCCAGTTCGTCATTTAGTATCTATAAGGTTTAAGACTTACCCAATTCGTCATTTAGTATCTATAAGGTTATAGACTTACCCAGTTCATCATTTAGTATCTAAAAGGTTCAAGACTTACCCAGTTCGTGATTTAGTATCTATAAGGTTCAAGACTTACCCAGTTCGTCATTTAGTATCTATAAGGTTCTAGACTTACCCAGTTCGTCGTCATTTAGTATTGATAAGGTTCAAGACATACCCATTTCGTCATTTAGTATCTATAAGGTTAAAAACTTACCCAGTTCGTCATTTAATATCTATAAGGTTCAAGACTTATCCAGTTCGTCATTTAGTATCTATAAGGTTGTAGACTTACCCAGTTCGTCATTTAGTATTCATAAGGTTCTAAACTTTCCCAGTTCGTCATTTAGTGTCTATGAGGTTCAAGACTTACCCAGTTCGTCATTTAGTATCTATAAGGTTATAGACTTACCCAGTTGTCAGTTAGTATCTATAAGGTTCAAGACTTACCCAGTTCGTCATTTAGTATCTAAAAGGTTCAAGATTTACCCAGTTCGTCATTTAGTATCTATCAGGTTCAAGACTTACCCAATTCGTCATTTAGTATCTATAAGGTTCACGACTTACCCAGTTCGTCATTTAGTATCTATAAGGTTCTAGACTTACCCAGTTCGTCGTCATTTAGTATTGGTAAGGTTCAAGACATACCCAATTCGTCATTTAATATCCATAAGGTTCACGACTTACCCAGTCTGTCATTTAGTATCTATAAGGTTCAAGACTTACCCAGTTCGTCATTTAGTATCTATAAGGTTCTCGACATACCCAGTTCGTCATTTAGTATCTATAAGGTTCTCGACTTACTCAGTTCGTCATTTAGTATCTATAAGGTTCTCGACTTACCCAGTTCGTCATTTAGTATCTAAAAGGTTCAAGACTTACCCAGTTCGTCATTTAGTATCTATAAGGTTCACGACTTACCCAGTTCGTCATTTAGTATCTATAAGGTTCCAGACTTACCCAGTTCGTCGTCATTTAGTATTGATACGGTTCAAGACATACCCAATTCGTCATTTAGTATCAATAAGGTTAAAAACTTACCCAGTTCGTCATTTAGTATCTATAAGGTTCAAGACTTGCCCAGTACGTCATTTAGTATCTATAAGGTTCAAGACTTACCCAGTTCGTCATTTAGTATCTATAAGGTTCAAGACTTAACCAATTCGTCATTTAGTATCTATCAGGTTCAGAACTTACCTAGTTTGTCATTTAGTATCTAAAAGGTTCTAGACTTACCCAGTTCGTCATTTAGTATCTATAAGGCTCTAGACTTACTCAGTTCGTCATTTAGTATCTATGAGATTCTAGACTTGCCCAGTTCGTCACTTAGTATATATAAGGTTCTAGACTTACCCAGTTCGTCATTTAGTATCTATAAGGTTCAAGACTTACCCACTTCATCATTTAGTATCAATAAGGTTCAAGACTTACCCAGTCTGTCATCGAAGTTATATGGTGTGCCGTGAGCGGTAACTTCAGCAAAGTCATTCCTATCTTTCACAATTCTATAGGTGGCCATTTCTGTAAATCAAAAAGCATAGTAGACGTTAGTCTTTTATTATGAGCTGACAAATATTATACTGGTCAAATGGGTATCCAAAAAGTCAACATGTACTAAAAACAGCATTATCATACAGGTAAAATAGATAATACAGAATCACAATATTAAGCATGTACTACAGTACACATAATACAATACAATCAAACCTGTATTAAGAGGTCACCTGTGGGACAAAGAAAAAGTGGCCTTATAGGACAGGTGACCTATTAAAAGAGGTTCATTTCATATGTAATTTTCTATGACATGACAAGAATACAGGTGATTGCTTAAAAGATTTGATTTGATTTTTGGTGTTTAACGCCACTTTCAGCAATATTTCAGCTATTTCATGGTGACTAGTTTTAGTGGTGGAAGAAGCCGGAGTACCCGGAGAATACTACCGACAATGGGCAAGCAACTAGTAAACTTTATTACTTGCGGCTGCGAGTCGAGTGGACCCTTTGTGTAATTTACAAAGCCGGGCACGAACTCACGCCGTATTGCTGCTTAACAGCGGTGACCTCTTGAGTGGGTTTAACTGTATATTATACTGGTCAAATGGGTATCACAAAATTACAGTCATATGCATGCATCTTGAAGTATATTTGGATATTTATTTTGCATGGTGTACTTGATTTTATTAATACACATCATAATATAATGTTGTTTGTCATCAACATATCTAATCATAACTTTATTTATTTGCTAAACAAGGGCCCGGGTGGCTCAATGAGTTAGGTAGTTGGATTACCTCACAACACATACAAGCCTATCATCAATACGGCGTGAGTTCGTGCCCGGCTTTATACATTAAAAAAAGGTGCACTCGACTCGTAGCTGCATGTGATAAAGCTTGCTAGTTGCTTGCCCATGGTCGGTGGTTCTTTCCGGGTACTCCGGCTTCTTCCACCACTAAAACTGGTCGGCATGAAATAGCTGAAATATTGTTTAAACACTAAAAATCAAATCAAATCAAATTATTTGCAAAACAAAACTCCTATATGACTGAAGCAATAGACATACAAAAATGTACAACAACAAAACAATGCTTATCACCACTAACGTTGTGAGTTCAAACCCCGCACAGGCGAGATCTACTCGATACAACAATATGTGGTTTGGGTGATGATTTGTAATGCCACTTTCAACAAGAAACAAAATATTTTTCTTAGCAGGAAAACAACAAAAGAACAAATCTGTAGAACAAGTGTGAACAACAAATGGCAACATTCGCCTGAAAGATAGACACGGCCGAATATATGAAACGAACACAATAGATCGATTTCTACAGGTTGCAGTTCAGCTAGATCCATCATATAGCCTACCCGAATAATCTAGCTAACTGTTCATTAAAGAAAATGACTTGTTGAATTGTTGACTGTTTATTTTCTAAATCTCTCTATATATATCAACAATGTAGTATGACCATACTTCAATTATTTTCTACTGTACTAATTATTACGTGTATCTTACATGTTAAACATAATTATTATATAGATATATAATATCATGTATATGCATGATATGGTTACTCAGTTTGTTTACACGTTGTCAAGTAAACTTCTGTTTTACTCAGTTATTTGTATATTTTGTATTTTTTTTTTATATGCTGCAATTCCTGCATTGTACTAAATTGGTTGACCTTCTCACAGTAACCCTATTTCTTATCATCGTAAACAAAATGTAATATCGTACATGAAAGACACAAATGCATATTTTTTTACTACAGATATTCCGATTGAGCTGTTCAATTATTCCAAATATGGTCGTAATTGCCGTAGTATTTAAATTAACGTACAATATTACTATTGTTTACATGTATACATGTTGGAGTATCAACTCAACTTTAGTTCATTCATGAAAATCCTTCAATTAAAGAAGCTCACTTCTGTTTTGTAATTGGCTAACATTTTTATTGTGTGACCAACCCTGACCTTTTTGTTTACAAAAATACACCCCCCTTCCCCCAGCCGAGACGTATACCATTTCTAAATACGTTTACACGTGAGTGTATACATGTACATATGTATGGATATCCTCAAATTGGTTTGTCAGCATATTGTAAATCGCTTAAATTATGTGTGGTCATTTTAATTATCCAGTTAAATCAGCTCAACCGCATATTTGGACCTTTTAACTTTTCTAAATATCAAATTAATCTAAATATGTTACATGAGTGTACATACATGCATAAGTACATTGTACATGTACATGTATGGTTATTCCTCAGAATTGTTCAGTTTAATTAATTGATTAGGTCTTATGTCCACCAACTGGGAATTTGGAGTAGTGATTATTGATTGATCCGTTATTCCTGTCGTCGTAAACTCAATGTAACATATGTTTTTTTTTAATAAGTCGTAAACACAATGCAATATAATAGTATTTTAATTTATGTACATTATAGTTAATGAATATAGTTCTGCAGTTGTTATATAATACAAAATGACGACATGCACAAGTCATACTGTTGCATCAAATATATTAAACCTGCACGTAAATGTCGCTTTAGCGTGCAATATTTCTATTGTGTACAAGCAGGCCGATTTACAAATGCAGCCCAATGATGAGAATCTTTCAATCGAAACAGCTCAATATACATTACTGGTTTGTAATTGGTTTACAGTGTAACTTCATTTTCTTCAGGGTGACCTACCTTAGCTTTATCAATAAGTCTGCGCTCGATTAGTTCCATTTGCTTATAAAAATATATCTTGATACATGTACTTCATATATTCTATGCTTTGTTTATTGCTTGTTTGTTTCTGTATATATGTTTTCGTTTCCAAGCGTCGAGCGCAGACCTTACATACATATAAAAAAAATAAAAAATAAAAAATAAAAAAAATGTATCTTGATACATGTATTTCACATATTCTATGTTGTGTATTATTTGTTTGATTTTGTTTTTGTAAATGTGTTTTGTTATAATTATGCACATACCTGATATTGTAAATTACTTCTTGCATCATGCTATATTAATAATCCGAGCACCATAATCACACGTCCTACAATATCTTAGGGAACATATTCGAACTTCGTAAATTCCGCATACATACTACAGTACCTCGTATTCTACTTTCCATAATCACGTTAATATCCATAATATTGATCACTTACTTTTGCTTCTTTTCTATGCACACCCTTTACTTCAATGGCGAATCTGACATTGGTGACCTACTTATTGATTGAACTCCTAACCGATACTGCTCTCTCACGTTTTATTCGTGCTACATGTACCAACTGGTATAACATGATTCATGGGTACTGACGCGTTACAACACAGAGAGAACATCGATCGGTTCTATTGTTTAGCACGTACTGTTAAAAATAGTAAACGGCTAACATTATTAGAATTTATAGGTATATATTTGTTTGCCATTCATGGTATTGTGGCGTTGCCTATTACAGTTTTTATTTTTTCGTTTCAATACTAGCGCCCAATTAGCTAAATCAAAATCGCTGGAATATGTGAATAATTACGCCTTCTTGTGCATTGTGATGCGTATTTTGCCTATAATATCAGGAATAGAAATGAATCCTGGTCCCTCTGATTCAGACTTATCACGTAGTTTCGGTAGTATCAGTTCAACTTCAACGACTGTAAGTAATTTTATACATAATTCCGTTTCCTTTCTTCATTTGAATATTCAAAGTATTACACCAAAATTAGATCTAATATCCGCAGAATACTCCTGTCGTGAGATACTCTCATTTACGGAAAGCTGGTTGCGTCCTCATGTAAGTGACGATATGCTTAAAATTCCTGGATACAAATTTCCCGCATTTCGACGAGACAGAGTAGGTAAAATGGGCGGCGGAGTGGTGGTGTTTTAGTAAAGACCATATGAACTGTAAGCATAGACCTGATCTACAAATAGGGAATCTTGAATGTATATGGCTTGTGATAAAAATCAAGAACAAAACATACTTATATGGAACATTTTATATTCCTCCCAATAGCAATCTGCAAACTTGGGATGAACTAGACCAATCAATTGATCTGGCATTAAACAATACCCATGACATCATCATTACTGGTGACTTTAATATAAACAAATTAAGTGACAATCATAGGAACAAAATTAGTTCATTACTGACCCAATACAGCTTTCAACAGTTAATTACGGAACCCACTTACATGACTGAGCATAGCTCATCTTTATTAGACTTGGTTATGGTAAATAATCCCACGAATGTTTTATATACTTGATACATCTAAAGCTATTGGGCCTGACCTGTTAAACCCTAGGCTCCTTAAAGAAGCAGCATCTATGCTTAAATATCCTTAATGTAGACTGTTTAATTTATCATTAACACTTTCTACCTTTCCATTAGAATGGAAATATGCTAATGTGATCCCCGTTTTTAAAAAAGATGGTCCCAGTAATTCACAAAACTATAGACCAATTTCCCTCATTAGTATAATTGCCAAGGTAATGGAGCGATTAGTCTATAAACATATTTATAACTATTTGATTGACAATAACTTAATTACTTCCCATCAATCTGGTTTTACTCCTGGAGAGTATGCCGTTAATCAACTCATGTACATCACACATGAAATTGATAGAGCGTTAGATGAAGGTAAGGATGTGAGAGTTGTCTTTTGCGATATAAGTAAAGCATTTGACCGAGTTTGGCATAAGGGATTGCTTCGTAAGCTTGAATCAATAGGGATTAGAGGATCATTATTATCTTGGGTGAGAAAACTACTTGTCTGAAAGAAAACAACGTGTCGTAATTAATAATTCAACTTCTAGTTGGCGTGACATAAATGGTGGTATAACCCAGGGATCTATTTTAAGTCCTCTTTTGTTCATTGTTTTCATAAATGACATACTGACCGATATTAATTCGACTATAAAATTATTTGCCGATGACACTAGTCTGTACTTAATTGTAGACGACCCACAAGAAACAGCACAAACACTCAATGATGACCTAGTGAAATTACATGCATGGTCTACACAATGGTTGGAACATTTTAATCCACAGAAAACTGAAACCATGACTATCTCTCGAAAATTTAATAAACCCCATCAACCTAACCCTATTGTGAATAATACTATCATTAGTATTGTTACTGAACATAAACACCTTGGACTACAACTTTCTGACGATGGTAATTGGAATAAACATATTGATATGATAACTAAAAAAACATTCTCACGTGTTAACATTTTAAGGAAATTCAAATTTATACTGGATCGGAAAACTCTAGAAACTATTTATATTACTTTTATAAGACCATTACTAGAATATGCGGATGTTGTTATGGATACCAAGACTCAAATGCTAATTAACAAACTAGAACATGTTCAGGTTGAAACTGCTAGAATCGTGACTGTGGGTACCATACTTGTATCCTTAGGTAATCTATATATTGAAACCGGGTGGGAAAAATTGAAAGATAGAAGGGAAAGACATAGAACGATTCAATTTTATAAGATGTCAAATAATCTAACTCCTCAATATCTTAGTAACTTAATTCCGCAAAATTTCGGCATGATCCATGACCACAATACTCGTCATACCTCACGTATTCCTCCAGTACGCACTCGAACATCGCTCTACGCAAGCTATTTCATACCCTCCAGTATACAACTATGGAACCAACAGCCAGAAAATATTAAATCAAGCTGATTTGTTCAGATAATTAAATCAAATCTTCAACCCCAAAACAATACTAAACCCATTTATTATTATATTGGTACTCGACTGGGACACATTTTACACGCTAGGTTGCGTATGCAATGTAGCTTTCTCAATCATCACTTATTTCGTAAAAACATTGTAAATTCCCCATTCTGTCAATGTGGGGCAACAGAAACCACGGCCCATGTTCTGCTACATTGTCCCCGTCACAATGCAACAAGACTGAGATATATTTACACCATTAATTTACCAATTAACTTAAATACGGATTTATTATTGCTTGGCTCTACAGACTTAACGAATACCCTAAATACAGATATATTCTTAAACGTGCAGAAGTTCATCATAAGTAGTAAACGATTCACCTCTTAGCCATATTCACACAACCTAAACTTGTTAAAAAAAATAAGCACTTGCACCTTTGCACTTCATTTGTTTGTTTCTTTTTATATTATTCTTTTCTTACTAAAGCACACCAAATAACATTGACAACGACTGATTAACACTTGATTAATTCTGCAAAATCCCACTTTATCAATTTTTTTAGATTTTAGATAAGATCCTTCTTTTTTCAATTCTTTTAGATTTTAGATGAGATCCTACTTTTTCAAATCTTTTAGATTTTAGATTATACATTTTAGATTTTAGATAAGATCCTACTTTTTCAAATCTTTTAGATTTTAGATTATTTATCTGCTAGATCTATAATAACCAGTGTATATACATATTTTATGAGTCGTTTTATGTGACAGTGATAGGAACTTTTATAAATATTTATTATACGCGTCGCTATATTATGGTGGTGAATTGACATATTATGTGTTTTATATTGTGGTGATATAGTGACGTTTATGTATCCTAGATAGTGACTTTTATATATGTACTATATATTTTACGCGTCGTAATTATCGGTATTATAGTGGTGGATTAACCTTCCTCTTATATTGAGGTGTGCCTTGATTGGCAGAAATTCGTCTACAGATACAGAATGCACTTCTACCTTTCATACTAATTATACCTTGAACACCAGATAACAACAGGGATACGGATTAATATAAGTATAACCACTTGTTTCCGAATCCTATTGATTAATTTAAATGTCTATATAATTTATATGTGTATTATCATAATGTGTAATATTGAATTAATTAATAAAATATGTTTATACTACTTTCAACAATATTTCAGTTATATCATGTGATAAAGTTTGTCAGTGACTTACGACAGTTCGGTAGTTTTCTCTGCGTACTGCGGTTTCATCCACCATTAAGACTGACTGTCCTTGATATTGATGACAAGGTACATCACTTAAATGTTGCAATAGTGCAGATAGACGTTAAGTAGCTATTTATAACTCATCTTGTCATGTTGGTAATCTGCTTAAGTCAAGATCAGATGAGTCATGATGCCGAATATAATAGTTGAAAATTAAAAAAAAAGCAAAAAAAACAAACAAACAAAACAAACAAATCGTACCAATGAAAAGATCTGAAAAGGTGCTACATAAAACAGCAAGCATGCACTTATTATATATACTGTAGCGTGGTAGTGATGCACTTCTTTCATCAGTAATACATTTATTAAATTATTATTTTATTGGAAATAACACACATGTATGCATATAATAGGCGTGATCAAAGTACATGTAGCATAGCAATACTACACAATTAACAGAATGAAGTGTCAGAGACATATAATGTTAATAATGTGATGTGGTTTCATAATATAAACAACAATAATAGAGTCCATCCATTCAGTCTATAATACATCAATAAATGTTTACAATTAAGGTGGTTAGGTTACACTAATACTTGAAAAGTAAGAATACTGGAGAATAAATTGAAAATAAAATCCCTGAAAAGGAAATGTCACGGAAGGCAAACTAGTATCCCTAGAATAAAAATGACAAATAATGTTCATCTCTCCACCTCGGGTTTTGAAAAAATTCTACGTAAAACCTGAAATTGAAACGAAAGAAACACGCCATCTTACCTGTAAGCCTTTATTACGACAGTGTATGTGCTAAATGTTAAACCCGATATCAGTGTAAAATGTGTGTGACCTGTTTGTCCTAGATATTAAACCTGATAACGACAAGCCGGTATGAATTAAAAAAATAGGTAAAGAGACCTCTTTGTTGGGGGAATGGGAAATAATGGTTAGTATGCATTTGGAAAATAACTCAAATATTTTGTTCCACAGCTTTTGTAGCATAAGGGAAGTAACTCAAAGATGAATGGTAACAATATTTTTTTATGGTGTCGGCCCAATGTTCCGAAGGCACAATAGACCGAAACCCCCAAATAGTCCGGATGCCCGATATGCCACTTTATTTTGTTTATGCAAAACAGTATAACAGTGGTAGATTTAGAGTTTTCCTTACATTTTCTTTTGTCCAAATATAAAGGGGGTGGGTGGTGGGTGCAAAATCTTGGCCAAAATAGCCTAATAATAGATACATGCTCAATACGGCAAATTCACATGTTTTAATAGTTTTATTTCAGTACCTCGAAACAGTTTGAATAATTTGTTTGTTAAAGAATTTCGTCGAGATTGAGTTCCAATATTCCATTTTCCGATTGAGAAAGTTCGTCTAGAAATGTGTTTTGTTGGAAATTGATGTTTCCTGAATCAACCACACCAATTTCATGACGGGACACTGTTCATGGACATGCCCTATGAGAGGGGGATCAGTCGGTACATTGTTCCTGGACCCGGAGAGCTTAGAAGGGGCATGCGAATCTCTGAAGAGTCCATAGCCTTAGCCATAGACGTTTTATTTTGATGCATGATTATTTTTTTTGTAATTTCAACTATTTTTAGTTTATTTTGAAAAATAATTATGTAAAATGCACTTAGACTTCTGAATTATGTTTGTCACTGCATTGTATAAAGTGTATGTTATCTGGACATTTTGTTGCACAGGAAATAAAGCATTTATGAAAGTTTACCAGTGGTTTCATTTGACCCCAAATCTTATATTTTGAGAGAAGTCTCAGCCTGTCCCAGGGCCCCAAAACAGTATTGTTCGGCCTTGCAAAATTTTTCTTGGAGACCCTGTTCGTAGATTGAATCCAGCATTGTCTCACATAGTTTCTGGTGATCAATAATTGTATTGCGGACAACTTTATGTTCCGTTTTCAATCCTATTTCTAACGGGGATAGAGGCCTGTCGTTCTCCATTTTATGTAAGCAAACCATGAATCATTGACATGTGCTTTTACGACAGGAAAGTCGTATTGATGGAACAGCCGTGACAGTAATATTGTGTTCGCACGTTTTAGTTACACATCGCATGTTTAATTATTTAATCATTTATTGATATGTTAACATTTTCAGTGAAAATAGAAGTTTTTAAAACTATAGCAACACTCTAAATAATTATATTTAATGATTTTATCACCTGGCTTAAATGTCGCGCCGCACTTTCGCTAATAAGATTTTACCATCTCGATAAATCGCTCGTTTGGCCGGTTACAAAGCGAAGAATGACGTCATGCTAGAATCCTCCTAGTGCTAGCCATTATCCCCCACCACCTCCCACCCCGCAACAAAGATATTTTTGTTACCTAATTATTATTCGTACAGGCTTTTAAAGACATAATATCGTTGCGTTTGGTATTTTTTATGAAAGATTTTTTTTGCGGTGAATTGTTCCATCGATTAGACTTTTCTGTCGTAAAAGCACATGTTGATGATTCATAAAATTGCGAACGTCAGGCTTCTATCACCGTTAGAAATAGGATAGAAAGTGGAACATAAAGGTGTCCACGATAAAATCATTGATCACCAGAAACCAAATAACTTTGTGAGACAATACTGGATTAAATCTATGAACAGTGGCCACATACAAACTGTTCCGGCATGACCTTTTTGTGGTTGAGACAGGAAATCATCAAGTTCCAACAAATATAAATATGTCTGTAAATCACTCAGCAGGGGCGTAACAACAATTTGCTTGCTTCATTTGCATTTGTGTATGCGCGCTTGCTACCAAAGGTTCTATGCTGTCAATGTAGGCTTGTAGCATGCTCTGAAAGAAGTGCAAAAGCACGATCGGATTTCTGCGTTTGTGGTCTCGTCAATTAAATGCTTCTATAGTATGGCTCTTTTTGGTGAAGTGACAATTATTGCAAAAAGTTTTTTTGCAACATAAATATGAGTCAAAGAAAACTTGACACGTTTTTTAAACTAAAGTCTTACACTCAACAGCCCACTCCTGATAAAGACAAGGGTGATCGTGATATAAATGTGTCAGAAGCAAACTCAGATGGTCCTAGTGTCGCCAGTGCTAGTGCGATAAGCAAGCATGGACCCCCGTATATTTTCGCGGCAGACATCACCTTGATCAATTTGTCACACATAGATAAAATAAACCTGCTAAAAGCTGAGTGGACTGATGCTCACACATTTACATTTCCAAGCAGGTAACAGTCTAGTTACAATAATGCAACCCTCACATCGATTTTTCTAAATATAAGTAACTGCTATATTTAGACGTACAATACATTTATATATCAATACAAGAAACTTCTCGCCTAAAAAATTAAATATGGACAGTAATTTGTAATTTGATTTGATTCTGAACTTCATCAATTTTAAAAACTTGCTGGACATTTCAATTGATTAAAGTATTAAATATGTAATTATAGATTAAAATGACCACAAATAGTCTTTCAGGTCAATTTAGAGCTATTTGAAACACATTTCAAAAATTAAATCCATTTATAAAACCCCGCTTCAAAACCATATGCGAACTGATCCATTGAAAGTGATGGCAGCGAATCGTAACCCTCACGTAGAGTATCGAAGAGAGGGTTTCATTATTGTAACTAGTAACAGTCTAAAATCATACATACATGTATAATGCAATAATAAAAATCAAATGGTTGTCGTAATTTCCTAAAATAAACAGTTTCTTTTCCATTTAAAATCCTAAAAATCGCTAAGCTCCTGGGGGCTTCGCCCCCCGGACCGCCAACACCAGCCACTCTCTGGGAATCTTGAGAGGTCCCCAGACCCCTTGCCGATTTTTCCTACAAATGAATTTGTACTTTGTTACGCCCCTGCCTAATTATAAATAGTAATACATTTCAAGAAGAACTTTCTCAATTGGACAATGAAATATTAAAAATCAATCTCGACGAAATCCTCCAAAAAAACAAATAATTCAGCACAATTTAATATCATTACCATGCCACCATCTACATGTATTTCTACCCGCTTTAAGGTTTCTCCAGCTGAAAAGGAATTAACTGCGTCAAAAAAATAGCTTCAGTCAAATTCCACTGCGTCCCCTATAATACATGTAAGATGAAAGTAAGTAATACATGTATTCTAGGGGGCGTGGTAGTCGTGATTTCTTTTGGTATTTTGGATTTACAACTACCGATGCAATCAGTGTATATCACCATTAAAGTTGTGAGTTGGAATCCTGTTCATGGCGAGGTGTCCTCGATACACTGAACATTATGTGATGAAGTTTGTCAGTGACTTACGACAGGTCGGTGGTTTTCTCCATGGACTCCGGTTTCCTTCATCAATAAAACTGCCCATCACGATATAACTGCAATATTGATGAAAGTAGCGTTAAACACCATAAGCCAAACCAACTGAAAATGAATTAATGGCTATATCAGAGGCCAGAACAGAAAAAAAACCAACCAATAGACAGACAGTACTGTGTAGTCAAACTATTTCGAGGTACTAAAATCAGTAAAACTATTAAAACATATGATGATGCCATATTGAACATGTATCTATTTCTTAGGCTATTTTTGCCAAGATGTTGTCCCCTGGGACGGATCCAGGATTTGTGGTTGGGGGGGGGGGGCGTGAGTAGGTGAGGGATCTGGGGACCGCTTAAGGTCCCCAGCTGGTCCAGGGTAGTACCCTTGTAGGGTGCCCAGGGGGGCCAAACCCCCTGAAGCTCTGGGGATTTTAGGAATTACAGACAGTTATTTGAACGACAATTTTGAAACAACCACACCATTTTTATCAGACAAAAATAACTTGATTTTGAGTCTTAATTTTGTCGGATAATTGTTAACAGTATATTTTGTCAGATTATAAGAACCTAAAGTAAAACTTTTCTTGAACGACCGTGATGCGAATTGTTCAACTCATGACTGATCGATCACGATGTGTTAACCCTTCAAAGAACTATTGGTTTAGTTTTAACGCATTCCTCATTTCACTAATTGGTCTGTACTTTCGGTGCTTGTCCTTTCGGGTTGTTCTAGTTAATACCAGATGGAGCTTTTCTTTTCGTCGTTTGATTCATTCCTTGAAAACATACGATTCGACTGTTCTTGTTCATAGACAAACAAAAGCGGAAATTGTCGGCGAATCCATATATGAATCAACGAACACACCCAACGTGTATTTATAATGTGTAGGAATATTTTACTACAGATCACGAGTTAACCATTCATGAAAAAGTTGTTTGTTGAACTGCTTAATTAACGTTGCATAACATATGCTTTGCGAATTTTAGGGGGGGGGGGGCGCACGCCCCGCACGCCCCCTCTAAATCCGCCCCTGGTCATCCCTTATATTTGCACGAAAAAGAAAGTAAGAAAAAGTCTAAATCTACCACTGTTATACTGTTTCACATAAACAAAATAAAGTAGCATATCGGGCCTTCGGAACATTGGTTCGACACTCTAAAAACGGGGGTGAACTCAGGTTAAGAGAATACTATGGAAATATTTTGTTGCCATACCTTTTTGAGTTACTTCCCTTATGCTACAAAAGCTGTTGTTAATTTGAGTTATTTTAACAAGCATACTAATCATTACCCCCCCTCCAACAAAGAGGTATCTTTACCTAATTTTATGATTCATACAGACTTGACATTAAAATATAGTTTGAAGTAATTATCACACACATGTCACTCACATTTTATTCTGCTATCGGGTTTAATATTTAGGACAAACAGATCACACGCATATTATACAGATTGGATATCGGGTTTAATTTTTAACACACATTCGTAATAAAGGCCTATTACAGGTAAGCGTTTCTCAATTTCAGTTTATACGTAGAATTTTTGCCAAACCTGAGGTTTAAACAAAGATTATTTTGCCATTTTTATTCTAGGGATAATAGTTTGCCTTTGTTTTTTTTTCAATTTCCAACTATCTATTCAGCAGGGGGCCGTCGGGGCTGTGATCGTATTGGATTTACAACTACCTATGCAATCAGTGTCTATCACCACTAATGTTGTGACTTCGAATCTATATCAGGGCGAGGTGTACAACATTAAGTGATAAAGTTTGTCAGTGACTTGTGATAGGTCGCTGGTTTTCTCCGGATCCTCCAGTTTCCTCCACCAATAAAACTGACCACCACGATATAACTGAAATATTGTTGAAAGTGGCGTTAAACACCATCAAGCAAGCAAAAAAACAAGCAAACAAACAAACAAACAAGCACACAAACAAAATCTATTCAGCATTATGACTAATATGGTTTTAACAGGAGCAGATAAGCAACATGACAAGACGAGTTCTAGATGGTTAACGTATCTCTGCACAATTGCACCATTTAGGCGATGCATCTTGTCATCGATATCAATAACAAAAAGCTAAGCATTTATGATATTATAACTGAACATGTAATCAAATTAATCAATATACAAAAATATATTTATTTTATTGTCCTATTGTTTTTTGTTGTTGCATTTCTATTGCTTCAGTCCAATTGGAGATTTGTTTAGCAAATAAATAAAGATATAATTAGATTTATTACATAATGATTGTGTACTCTTTATTTCATTGGTTTAGAAGTTATCACCTAGCATGCCATTAATCTTTGAATTGTTTGATTAAAATCCATATTGACTCTCTTTCATTTTCACTTTCCATTGCATTATGTATGACGTCATAATGAAGAGATTAATTTCATATTGACTTGGTTTCACTTTCACTTTCACTTTTCATTTTAATGTAATAAAACAGTTACAGTCTTTTGTATCGGTCAATGCGAGTTTTTATGGACCTTAGAAATCAAAATTCAACTCAGCATAAAGGTTTCGGTGAATATCGTTTTTAAGGTCCATAAAAACTCACATTGACCTCAACAAAAGACTATTATTGTATAATATTGATTACAAACTACATTATATTATGATGTATTAATAAAATCAATTAAAACATGCAAAATAAATATCCAATTATGCCTCAAGATGCATGTATATGATTTTGTGATTTTGTGCTACTCATTTGACTAATATAATATAGCTGGATGTGTGTAGTACATGATTAATATTGCGATTGTGTATTATCTATTTGACCCATGGGCATCTTAAGAGCATAATATACCACCGTCCAAAGCAGTGCACTGGGGCCCCTATCTACACAACCACTCACAGGAATAAAATGTAAATGGTCGACAAAATTAAATATATATTTATTGTATTGGTACTTCCAACAAAATCAGTGTTTAAGCATTGAAAAACATGCATAGATTAGCATTGGGCCCATATGCTCGTCCTAACTGCCCAGTGTGTCCATCCGTTAAGACGACACTGATATTGACCTGTACAATATTGCTGTTTGTAGTACAGCTTGGCTTTGTTATTTTGGAATACCCAATTTAACAGTATAATATTCGTCAGCTCATAATATCACACTAACATATACGATGGTTTTTAATTTACAGAAATGACTACCTATACAATGGTAAAAGATAGGAATGACTTTACTGAAGTTACCGCTCACGGCATACCTTATAACTTCGACGATAGACTTGGTAAGTCTTGAACCTCATAGAAGCACAAATATAGATACTATATGACATATTGGGCAAGTCTAGAATATCTGCAAAACAAACATACATGAATATGTTCGGTTTGTCCTAATCATTATCCGGCCCTTTCGTCATTTGTGGCTTATAACCGGGTTTGTAACAAGTGTGATACGGCGGGTGCCACTAGCGAAACAGGAATTGATTACCCTTCCGGAGCACATGGGATCAAACCAGATACTCAATGGGGTTCATGTTGCTCATTCATTAGATAAGTCTCCCAAACAATGTTTGGAGACTTATTGTTTTTGCTCCGTTTCTTATTATTATTTTTATTATTATTATTCTTATTCTTCTCCTTTCTTTCCGCGAAGCATGAACTTGTGCACGGCAGATCTCAGGAACTACAGGACAACATTTCATAAAACTTGGTGGAGTTATAGATATATGTTTTTAGTTGATCATAAACTTTTCAGATTTGTGGTAAATGGGGTCAAAGCCATATTTTTGGAGGTTCAAATGGGGTGGGGTGGAGGTTACTATAGAATCCTATGGGAAGCTTGAAATTTCGTACATTAATGTTGATAACTTCTAACTGGATAATGAGAGAGACATAAAATTTGACATAGTGATAGGTCACTATTAGTGGAGCAATTCTGCGTGGAGGTAAAAATTCAACATTGTCCGATATCATCAAAATTTGATATGTGGGTAGATAGTGTCAGTGGCCGGTTTGGGAGACTTCATAATCGTTAGATCATAATTATATCTTGTTTTCTTTGCAGTATTTGTCCTTTTGTACGTTAATTTGTAATATACGTATGTACGCGCATCATAAATAAATGTATCTGAAAATTATAATTTACATATTGCTTTTTATATAATATCTTTATTGAAATTTAAATCTCTTTTTAATCTTGAATAAGAAATCTTCATGAGATACCTATGTTTTGGTTTATATAAAATATTTCTTTATCTTATGCGAATCATGAGGACATGGTGATAGTATTTCATAGAAGCAATTTCATATATGAAATCTTGAAAGTTGTGTCAGATAATATAAAATTTTAGTGCTTGTTGTGTTTTACACAAGCCGACAAACTGTTTTCACTGAATTTTTGAAACCCTAAAGAAATTGAAATTATTTGTTTGGATATCAAGTCTTTGAAGTCATAATTTATACTTGATATTTTTTGTAGCTGTGATAGTTTTGATTGCAATTAAGCATATAATAATATCTACATTATTTGTTAAATAAATTTCATGAAGAAAATTCATTTACATAAATCATACATTAAATATCTAAGGAGAAAGATGAAAAGTAATCCAAATGTAATCAGAAAGTAACCATGATTACAGGGTCAATTACATTACGATTACATGTAATCTAAAAATGTCCGATTACAGATTACATTCGATTACATGAAAAATGTAATGGATTACAACCGATTACGATTACAAATTACGATTACCCAATGTCTGTCACTCACTCACTCACTCAATGATAAAAGAGGAAGCAATTTTCGGTGAGAATTAAGATTGCATTATTAGACTGAAATATTCCATTTACCATCAAATATAGAAAATTAATATAATTGTACATACGTTAATTTTTAAGATTTCTGTTAGTTGATAATTCTAAACATATAATTGTAAATACGTTATCTTTTTTTTGAAAATTGCGTTAGACTCACTCACTCACTCACTCATTCCATCCCTCCCTCCCTCCACTTGCGGCTGCGAGTTGAGTGCACCCTTTTTTGTAACTTACAAAGCCGGGCGCGAACCCACGCCGTATTGGTGATAGGCTTGTATAAGTTGTTAAATCCAACGACCTAACTCATTGAGAGAAATTCAATTCAACATTCATATATTTGAACTTAGCTAGGAAGTGGAAACATTTTTCTTGCAATCTGAAGAGTTAGTAGAAAGCTTATAACAGTGTCTCAGAATTTTAATACAGAGCCTTTTTTTTTCAATGAAGTTATTTCGAATTTTAAGGTAAAAGTAACAAATTACATGAATAACTTCCAACGTGATTTATTTTTACACAAGACCATGTTTCAAAAAAATGTGACATAAATAGGCCTGCATGGTCGGCTCTGGAACACTGGATTTATTGGCGAGAGTTTATATAATTTTCAGGAAAGGAATTGGTGGTGATTTGGTTTAAATAATTTTTAGCCCTTAAAAGGGCTGTTGTAGCACCTAATAAGGACTGTTCAATATTTGTTTAGTTCGCCTCAACGACGTTGAGAAAATTTATTGGAGTACCCTCGGCATCCATGTGAGTAGTATATGGGTACGAACAAATTATTATATGAGGTGGAGCAATGTGGAGCAACCGGAAGTGACGTGACCGAAAATGACATGACCGGAAGTCATGTGACCGTATGTCATGTGACCGTAAGTGACGTTAGTCACGTGACCCTATCCACAATTATATTCTGCGCATGCTCAACCGGAAGTTGCGTCATATCCGCCCTAGTGGGGCCTTTTGACCGGAAGTGCCAAAGTCACGTGACCGGAACAGGCCCTGTCCGGAAGTGTCCCTGAACAGAAGTAGGTTCTGCGCATGCCCGGCTTTATAATATTTTTTAGTATTAACCTCATTCGGACTATTTTCAGATTGTGAGTGAAACGGTTGAATTTACACACCGATAAACTCTTGCAAAATCGCAATTAATGCTATAATAAATTTAATTTCCAATTATGTAGAAATACAAGTCACATCAAATTAATTTTAATTACTCATTCGAAATTATATGTTTTGTATGTTATTATACAAAGAAAAAGAAAGCATGATCAGGGGGTAACCAGGGTAACATTAAGTGTAAGTGGCGAGGGGGTCTTATGTAATGTGGACGTCTACGGCTGCAATCGGGTAATGGGCGGTTCCTGACGGGGATTAGTGGCCAAAATGAGGATTCTTCAAAATTTTCCAAGATTTCCTCGAAATTGACATTCTTGCTAATCACCATGTAAACATCCGAAGATTGTTATAGCAAATTGATCGGAACGTTTTTGAAGGAGTTATTGATATTGTTGACTCATCAATATTTAATGATGAAACAAATCTACTCGCCATAGAAATTCTTTAGAACTGTGCATGCTTGATTATTGCAATATGCACATTTGTAAAACGTTACGGAAGTTTGGTAGGAGTAGCGTAGTAATTTGTAAGTGGAATATTAAATCAAAAAGTTTGTACACAAAAATCATCCTATATTTTAATTGGGAATTATAAATATCTTTCTCAAAAGATGAAAGAATGTCGTCTGCTTTTTCGGTCAATAATAAACCTAAATTACCATTTGCTTTTCTGGAATTTGTATCATTTTTCATCGGTTTACAATAATACATATGTGGTTTAAAGTTCTTTTTTTTTTCTCAAAAAGTTGTGTATATGAGTGGGTTTTTTCGTCAATATAGCTACACTCCTGATAATAAAACGGATAATTTGATAAAGAAAATAAAAAATAATTCATGGAACACATAATGTGTTGTGAGTTTTAACATGGGTTGGCAGTATATTAGGATTTTATCCCGAGCTGTAGCAAGGGATAACATTTGCTAATATTCCACCAACCCATATTGCGATTCTGATATGTCTAACAGTACAAATATGTTAGTACACTTTGATGAGAAACACGGTAATTTATGCTTGCGTTTGCGGGCAGAGTTCATACACAATTTATGAAACGCAGGATGGCTGTTCTATCTTCCATCCTGTCAAATTCGAACAGACGAAAGCTCATCAACGTGTGCTCTTACGACGGGCAAGTGTTATTGAAGGAATAGCCGTTTGTTTGTTTGTATGCTTGATGGTGTTTAACGCCACTTTCAACAATATTTCAGTTTTATCGTGGCGGTCAGTTTTATTGGTGGAGGAAACCGGAGAACCCGGAGAAAACCACCGACCTGTCTCACGTCACTGACAAACTTTATCACATAATGTTGTGCACTTCGCCCAGATCGAAATTCGAGCTCACAACATCAGTGGTGATAGGCACTAATTGCATAGATAGTTGTAAATCCAACTATCATACGATCACGGCCACGACGGTTCATTGGAACAGCTGTAACAAATATATTATGCTTATTCAAGTACACATCGCATATTTGTCAGTTATTGTGTTTTTAATATTTTACCAACATTGTGTGATTTTATAAGGTGGTTTAAATGTGTGGACAGCGCATGTGCAAATGAGAACTTACGAGGTAATACATCACTGGTTTATTTACAAAGAGAAAGAAGTACGTCATATTAGAAAATATATTATATTTATATCTCCTTGCACAGAAGAAAACCTGCAGTTATGAAGGTTGGGAAAACAATATCGCTAGAACATCAACGAGTCCGACAGACTATCATGTTTTGTCCATTCGGGTTAATTGCTCCGAAAGACCTTTAAATTATTTGGTTTTCCAGTCTGTTGACTATCAGTTAAATTGGATATCTATGATTTTATTACCCATAATAAATAATAATGGGACTTTTTTGACATTTTGAATGCTTGAAAATTAACTTCAGTCTAATTTTGATAAATATTAAATGCGTAAATTTTAACAGAATTCATTACTGATTGAAACTCTACCTAACAACATATTCATAAAAAAATAATATTTCAACGACACTATGGATAAATTCATTTTTATATTGATTTCTTAAGGATGTTTAACAATAAATTCTAAAATACAATATCCTTTTGTTTAATTATTTAAAAACTTAAAATATCAGCAGCTTTATATAAGCTTCATTATAAGTAAGGGAGTGAAATAATATGTTGCGCATACCCAAGGGAGCTTCGAAGAGGTCACGTGACTTTGTCACTTCCGGTCAAAAGGCCCCACTAGGGAGGATATGGCGCAACTTCCGGTTGCGCATGCACATAATATACTTTCGGACATGGTCGCTTCCGGTCACATGACTTCCGGTCATGTCACTTCCGGTCACGTCACTTCCGGTTGCTCCCCATTGCTCCCCCTCAAATAATAATTTGTCCGTACGCATGTGCGCGTCAGCATCAGCGTTCCCGTCCACGCTCATATCTCTGCAACTATAAGTTGTGGGAGCATGTTAACTTGAATGTAGATGCATCTGGGATGGTAGGTCAGCGTCCAGACAAAAGTAGGTCACTTTGACCCACATTTCGCGCTTCAATTACTTGCGAAACGTGGTAGGGTATCATATAATGTCCCATTAGATGCCCTATTTTTTGCATTTGGGAAACCCCATTCAAAGTCATTTGAATCATCCATGTACAAGCTATTTGGCTAGTAAGCCCATCGACACTAATAGTCGACCAAAAGTGGCACTGGCAAGTGCTAGTAAAATTTAACAGAGCAGCTAAGTTTAATATTCAAGCCATTTTCAGAGGGGGACTACAATATAGTCATTCTTTCGGGGGGAATTCCTACTATACAGCCATTCTTCCGAGGGGGGGGGGGATCCCACTACATAGAATTTTTTTCGGGGGGAAATCCTACTATATAGTCATTTTTCAGTGGGGAAAAATGGCTCTATAACGCTCCTATAGTAGTTTTTCCCTCTAGCCATTTTTCCGGGGGGAAAACTGACTATGGGGAAAACATGGCTCTATAAGACCGGTACCTTAATATCTAATTAGGTAATTACTACAATGTAAAATAGTTGCCGGATATCACGTCATTAAAGTCAAAAATAAAAATGAATGATAATTAAAATAAAAACGTTGCTATCAAATTTGGTGCGCACGACGCGTTTTTGGAATAGCCTTCATCAGGTAGGCTCAAAATCGGGAGTTTGGAGAGCCAAATAATTTAAAGTTTTGGGCGCAATAAAGCCAAAGGGCTTAAACAGGATAGACAAAACCGGCTAAGGTCACCAATGCCCGAGGGAAACATATCGATGTTGTTAGTTTGGTTGAAGGATCAAACCGCAATAATGCGCATGGTTGGAAAAGCATCCAATCATTTGCAAGACGCAAGCATATTACGTAAACTTCTACAGAACCGTTTCACCTCGGGCGGAGTAGAACTCATAAATCGTACTGGTGATCGACACCAGAACAGAAATCAATTAACGTTCGATATCAATGTAAACATCTGGAAAATAAGTCATGTAATGCAACTGCGGAAATAATGCGTATACAGTAAAAGGTATTTCCCTGTTACTATTTTTTCTTGCTCGCAAACACCTTTGAATTATTGAGAATTCGACTATTGTTGTTTTGAGCCAACCTGATGATAATTATTTCACAAATGGGTCTTGCTCATTCAATGAAAAACAATAATAGACACATTGTCGGAACAGCTCTAAAATCGAATAGGAAAACTCGATACCACTAACACACAAATACATGACCGCCCATTGTCCTGTTTCAGTACAGTAGGCAAATAAGGGTAATAAAAAAATTACCGAACTCCGAACAATCTTGCAAAGGGAAAGTCAAAACTCATAATTATATAGACAGACAAAATCAGTCAACAACCGGAAAACTGTGAAAACCGTAATGACCCTGACTTGGTACAGGCATTTCTAAAGAAATGGTGGATTGAATCAGATTTTAAAGCGCCAAACCTCCCGCTTTCATTACGGCTCAAAGGTTTCGGCTGTCACTATAACAGTATTTATAACAATACTGGAACAAAATAGGTAAAATGGTTGTCAAAGCAGTACCAAATTCAATAGAAGTGACATGTAGATATTTTAGTATTAGCAAGGAACCCATGATTTAACTTTTAGGAGGGCGGGGAGCTATGCTTTCTCCCAAGTTAGATTATTTAACTATTAGTATTTATTTGCACAAAACAGTTAATCAGATAGGCTTAAACATGAATATACCAAAAATACCAAAATATCTTGTTGTAAGCTGCACTGTTAGATAATTTATTAATTTCCATCTATCAGGTCAAGATATTTTTTTTCTGTAAAATATGGCGACATAAATTAAAACAAAACATAGCCCCACTCCCACTAATAGTTAAATAATCGTTCCCTTAGTAACGATATAAACAATGCTTTTCTCTAAAGCATCCTAAACAATGGCTATACATATTGAACAATTATGAATTTTTCATACCATAACAAGTCACGCCTGTATTAGCAAACATTTCATAGAAGAGTTGAAAGTCTTGCTTGAAAGACCATTTTTAAGTTCAAACTTTGTGACAAAAATCGCTTAATTATCTAAAACTAATAATCTAATAGAAAAAACAGCATATCATTTAAACTGTATTATCAAGTACGGGAGTGAAATAGTATATGACAGGGACTTAGAGATGAAGTATGCACGTTTTAAATGTGTAGTGATATTACTCAGTGCATTCATATTGTGTAAGTATAATTTGATTTTTGTTGTTGTACTATAAGTATTTGATCATAGAAGATAAAGATTGTCAGTGATTTGCTGCATGTCGGTAGTTTTTACGTTTTCAGTTGAAAAACAAATGTTTGAATGTTTATATAAATATTAAATTGGTAAATTCGAATAGGTATCGTGATTGGCCGAAAGTGTATTTGATATCATATTCATGAACAAATTATTTTACTGAAACTTTGAAGAAAATTCGAAATTACATTGATAATTTAATATATATACATGTAATTTGGTGAATAACAATAAAATTTAAAAACAATATACAATTTCACTCTTTTAATTATTTAAAACTAATCCTACGTACAAAATGAGCGCAACTGATATAATCCCTATCATTAGTATGGGAGAGAAATAGTATGTGACAAGGACTTCGAGATGAAGTATGTACGTTTTAAATGTGTGGTGATCTTACTGGGTGCATTCATATTGTGTAAGTATAATTTGATTTTTGTTGTTGTACTATAAGTATTTAATCATAGAAACATAGATAATGTATGTTAGTGACTTGCTGCATGTCGGTGGTTTTCTCCGGATACTCCGGTTTCCTCCACCAATAGAACTGCCGCCACGATATAACTGAAATATTGTTGAAAGTGGCGTTAAACACCAAAACCATATGCCTATTAATTGTATTGTATTGTTTCACTTGTTATCGATACACTATTATAGATTTACAGGAGAGTTTTGGGCCCATAGAAATAGCTTAACACATCCACGTTGTATTGAAGTGCATGGAAAGTGAGTGGCCATGTATTTGTGTGTTAGAGGTCATGTATTTGTGTGCTAGAGGTCATGTATTTGTGTGTTAGAGGTCATGTATTTGTGTGCTAAGGGTATCGCTTTTGGCTCTTTCTACGATTTTTCTATTGGATTGAAATGTTCCGGCAATGTTGTATATTTTTGTTTTTTATGTTGTTAGATTATCTTAATTATATATGATTTATTAAAATAGTATAATTTTTAGTATTAACCTCATTCGAACTATTTTCAGATTGTGAGTGAAACGGTTGAATTTACACACCGATAAACTCTTGCAAAATCGCAATTAATCCTATAATAAATTTAATTTCCAATTATGTAGAAGTACAAGTCACATCAAATTAATTTTAATTACCCATTCGAAATTATCTGTTTTGTATGTTATTATACAAAGAAAAACAAAGCATGATCAGGGGGGTAACCAGGGTAACATTAAGTGTAAGTGGCGAGGCGGTCTTATGTAATATGGACGGCTACGGCTGCAATCGGGTAATGGGCGGTTCCTGACGGGCATTAGTGGCCAAAATGGGGATTCTTCAAAATTTTCCAAGATTTCCTCGAAATTGACATTCTTGCTAATCACCATGTAAACATCCGAAGATTGTTATAGCAAATTGATCGGAACGTTTTTGAAGGAGTTATTGATATTGTTTACTCATCAATATTTAATGATGAAACAAATCTACTCGCCATAGAAATTCTTTAGAACTGTGCATGCTTGATTATTGCAATATGCACATTTGTAAAACGTTACGGAAGTTTGGTAGGAGTAGCTTAGTAATTTGTAAGTGGAATATTTAATCAAAAAGTTTGTACACAAAAATCATCCTATATTTAAATTAGGAATTATAAATATCTTTCTCAAAAGATGAAATAATGTCGTCTGCTTTTTCGGTCAATAATAAACCTAAATTACCATTTGCTTTTCTGGAATTTGTATCATTTTTCATCGGTTTACAATAATACATATGTGGTTTAAAATTCTTTTTTTTTTGTTCAAAAAGTTGTGTATATGAGTGGGTTTTTTCGTCAATATAGCTACACTCCTGATAATAAAACGGATAATTTGATAAAGAAAATAAAAAATAATTCATGGAACACATAATGTGTTGTGAGTTTTAACATGGGTTGGCAAGATATTAGGATTTTATCCCGAGCTGTAGCAAGGGATAACATTTGCTAATATTCCACCAACCCATATTGCGATTCTGATATGTCTAACAGTACAAATATGTTAGTACACTTTGATGAGAAACACGGTAATTTATGCTTGCGTTTGTGGGCAGAGTTCGTACACAATTTATGTGACGCAGGATGGCTGTTCTATCTTCCATCCTGTCAAATTCGAACAGACGAAAGCTCATCAACGTGTGCTCTTACGACGGGCAAGTGTTATTGAAGGAATAACCGTTTGCTTGTTTGTATGCTTGATGGTGTTTAACGCCACTTTCAACAATATTTCAGTTTTCTCGTGGCGGTCAGTTTTATTGGTGGAGGAAACCGGAGAACCCGGAGAAAACCACCGACCTGTCTCAAGTCACTGACAAACTTTATCACATAATGTTGTGCACTTCGCCCAGATCGAAATTCGAGCTCACAACATCAGTGGTGATAGGCACTAATTGCATAGGTAGTTGTAAATCCAACTATCATACGATCACGGCCACGACGGTCCAATGGAACAGCTGTAACAAATATATTATGCTTATTCAAGTACACATCGCATATTTGTCAGTTATTGTGTTTTTAATATTTTACCAACATTGTGTGATTTTATAAGGTGGTTTAAATGTGTGGACAGCGCATGTGCAAATGAGAACTTACGAGGTAATACATCAATGGTTTATTTACAAAGAGAAAGAAGTACGTCATATTAGAAAGTATATTATATTTATATCTCCTTGCATAGAAGAAAACCTGCAGTTATGAAGGTTGGGAAAGCAATATCGCTAGAACATCAACGAGTCCGACAGACTATCATGTTTTGTCCATTCGGGTTAATTGCTCCGAAAGACCTTTAAATTATTTGGTTTTCCAGTCTGTTGACTATCAGTTAAATTGGATATCTATGATTTTATTACCCATAATAAATAATAATGGGACTTTTTTGACATATTGAATGCTTGAAAATTAACTTCAGTCTAATTTTGATAAATATTAAATGCGCAAATTTTAACAGAATTCATTACTGATTGAAACTCTACCTAACAACATATTCATAAAAAAATAATATTTCAACGACACTATGGATAAATTCATTTTTATATTGATTTCTTAAGGATGTTTAACAATAAATTCTAAAATACAATATCCTTTTGTATAATTATTTAAAAACTTAAAATATCAGCAGCTTTATTTAAACTTCATTATAAGTAAGGGAGTGAAATAATATGTTGCGCATACCCAAGGGAGCTTCGAAGGGGTCACGTGACTCTGTCACTTCCGGTCAAAAGGCCCCACAAGGGCGGATATGGCGCATGCACATAATATACTTTCGGACATGGTCGCTTCCGGTCACATGACTTCCGGTCATGTCACTTCCGGTCACGTCACTTCCGGTTGCTCCCCATTGCTCCCCCTCAAATAATAATTTGTCCGTACTCATGTGCGCGTCAGCATCAGCGTTCCCGTCCACGCTCATATCTCTGCAACTATAAGTTGTGGGAGCATGTTAACTTTAATGTAAATGCATCTGGGATGGTAGGTCAGCGTCCAGACAAAAGTAGGTCAATTTGACCCACATTTCGCGCTTCAATTACTTGCGAAACGTGGTGGGGTATCATATAATGTCCCATTAGAAGCCCTATATTTTGCATTTGGGAAACCCCATTCAAAGTCATTTGAATCATCCATGTACAAGCTATTTGGCTAGTAAGCCCATCGACACTAATAGTCGACCAAAAGTGGCACTGGCAAGTGCTAGTAAAATTTAACAGAGCAGCTAAGTTGAATATTCAAGCCATTTTCAGAGGAGGACTACAATATAGTCATTCTTTCGGGGGGAATTCCTACTATACAGCCATTCTTCCGGGGGGGGGGGGGGGGATCCCACTACATAGACATTTTTTCGGGGGGAAATCCTACTATATAGTCATTTTTCAGTGGGGAAAAATGGCTCTATAACGCTCCTATAGTAGTTTTTCCCTCTAGCCATTTTTCCGGGGGGAAAACTGACTATGGGGAAGACATGGCTCTATAACACCGGTACCTTAATATCTAATTAGGTAATTACTACAATGTAAAATAGTTGCCGGATATCACGTCATTAAAGTCAAAAATAAAAATGAATGATAATTAAAATAAAAACGTTGCTATCAAATTTGGTGCGCACGACGCGTTTTTGGAATAGCCTTCATCAGGTAGGCTCAAAATCGGGAGTTTGGAGAGCCAAATAATTTAAAGTTTTGGGCGCAATAAAGCCAATGGGCTTAAACAGGATAGACAAAACCGGCTAAGGTCACCAATGCCCGAGGGAAATATATCGATGTTGTTAGTTTGGTTGAAGGATCAAACCGCAATAATGCGCATGGTTGGAAAAGCATCCAATCATTTGCAAGACGCAAGCATATTACGTAAACTTCTACAGAACCGTTTCACCTCGGGCGGAGTAGAACTCATAAATCGTACTGGTGATCGACACCAGAACAGAAATCAATTAACGTTGGATATCAATGTAAACATCTGGAAAATAAGTCATGTAATGCAACTGCGGAAATAATGCGCATACAGTAAAAGGTATTTCCCTGTTACTATTTTTTCTTGCTCGCAAACACCTTTGAATTATTGAGAATTCGACTATTGTTGTTTTGAGCGAACCTGATGATAATTATTTCACAAATGGGTCTTGCTCATTCAATGAAAAACAATAATAGACACATTGTCGGAACAGCTCTAAAATCGAATAGGAAAACTCGATACCACTAACACACAAATACATGACCGCCCATTGTCCTGTTTCAGTACAGTAGGCAAATAAGGGTAATAAAAAAATTACCGAACTCCGAACAATCTTGCAAAGGGAAAGTCAAAACTCATAATTATATAGACAGACAAAATCAGTCAACAACCGGAAAACTGTGAAAACCGGAATGACCCTGACTTGGTTCAGGCATTTCTAAAGAAATGGTGGGTTGAATCAGATTTGAAAGCGCCAAACCTCCCGCTTTCATTACGGCTCAAAGGTTCCGGCTGTCACTATAACAGTATTTATAACAATACTGAAACAAACTAGGTAAAATGGTTGTCAAAGCAGTACCAAATTCAATAGAAGTGACATGTAGATATTTTAGTATTAGCAAGGAACCCATGATTTTACTTTTAGGAGGGCGGGGAGCTATGCTTTCTCCCAAGTTAGATTATTTAACTATTAGTATTTATTTGCACAAAACAGTAAATCAGATAGGCTTAAACATGAATATACCAAAAATACCAAAATATCTTGTTGTAAGCTGCATTGTTAGATAATTTATTAATTTCCATCTATCAGGTCAAGATATTTTTTTTCTGTAAAATATGGCGACATAAATTAAAACAAAACATAGCCCCACTCCCACTAATAGTTAAATAATCGTTCCCTTAGTAACGATATAAACAATGTTTTTCTCTAAAGCATCCTAAACAATGACTATACATATTGAACAATTATGAATTTTTCATACCATAACAAGTCACGCCTGTATTAGCAAACATTTCATAGAAGAGTTGAAAGTCTTGCTTGAAAGACCATTTTTAAATTCAAACTTTGTGACAGAAATCACTTAATTATCAAAAACTAATAATCTAATAGAAAAAACAGCATATCATTTAAACTGTATTATCAAGTACGGGAGTGAAATAGTATATGACAGGGACTTAGAGATGAAGTATGCACGTTTTAAATGTGTAGTGATATTACTCAGTGCATTCATATTGTGTAAGTATAATTTGATTTTTGTTGTTGTACTATAAGTATTTAATCATAGAAGATAAAGATTGTCAGTGATTTGCTGCATGTCGGTAGTTTTTACGTTTTCAGTTGAAAAACAAATGTTTGAATGTTTATATAAATATTAAATTGGTAAATTCGAATAGGTATCGTGATTGGCCGAAAGTGTATTTGATATCATATTCATGAACAAATTATTTTACTGAAACTTTGAAGAAAATTCGATATTACATTGATAATTTAATATATATACATGTAATTTGGTGAATAACAATAAAATTTAAAAACAATATACAATTTCACTCTTTTAATTATTTAAAACTAATCCTACGTGCAAAATGATAGCAACTGATATAATCCCTATCATTAGTATGGGAGAGAAATAGTATTTGACAAGGACTTCGAGATGAAGTATGTACGTTTTAAATGTGTGGTGATATTACTGAGTGCATTCATATTGTGTAAGTATAATTTGATTGTTGTTGTTGTACTATAAGTATTTAATCATAGAAGCATAGATAATGTATGTCAGTGACTTGCTGCATGTCGGTGGTTTTCTCCGGGTACTCCGGTTTCCTCCACCAATAGAACTGCCGCCACGATATAACTGAAATATTGTTGAAAGTGGCGTTAAACACTAAAACCATATGCCTATTAATTGTAATGTATTGTTTCACTTGTTATCGATACACTATTATAAATTTACAGGAGAGTTTTGGGCCCATAAAAATAGCTTAGCACATCCACTTTGTATTAAAGTGCATGGAAAGTGAGTGGCCATGTATTTGTGTGTTAGAGGTCATGTATTTGTGTGCTAGAGGTCATGTATTTGTGTGTTAAAGGTCATGTATTTGTGTGTTAGGGGTATCGCTTTTGGCTGTTTCTACGATTTTTCTATTGGATTGAAATGTTCCGCAATGTGGTAATTTTTGTTTTTTATTTTGTTAGATTATCTTAATTATATAAGATTTATTAAAATAATATGTTTTTTAGTATTAACCTCATTCGGACTATTTTCAGATTGTGAGTGAAACGGTTGAATTTACACACCGATAAACTCTTGCAAAATCGCAATTAATCCTATAATAAATTTAATTTCCAACTATGTAGAAATACAAGTCACATCAAATAATTTTTATTACCCATTCGAAATTATCTGTTTTGTATGTTATTATACAAAGAAAAAGAAAGCATGATTAGGGGGGGGGGGGGGTAACCAGGGTAACATTAAGTGTAAGTGGCGAGGGGGTCTTATGTAATATGGACGTCTACGGCTGCAATCGGGTAATGGGCAGTTCCTGACGGGGATTAGTGACCAAAATGGGGATTCTTCAAAATTTTCCAAGATTTCCTCGAAATTGACATTCTTGCTAATCACCATGTAAACATCCGAAGATTGTTATAGCAAATTGATCGGAACGTTTTTGAAGGAGTTATTGATATTGTTTACTCATCAATATTTAATGATGAAACAAATCTACTCGCCATAGAAATTCTTTAGAACTGTGCATGCTTGATTATTGCAATATGCACATTTGTAAAACGTTACGGAAGTTTGGTAGGAGTAGCTTAGTAATTTGTAAGTGGAATATTTAATCAAAAAGTTTGTACACAAAAATCATCCTATATTTAAATTAGGAATTATAAATATCTTTCTCAAAAGATGAAATAATGTCGTCTGCTTTTTCGGTCAATAATAAACCTAAATTACCATTTGCTTTTCTGGAATTTGTATCATTTTTCATCGGTTTACAATAATACATATGTGGTTTAAAATTCTTTTTTTTTTGTTCAAAAAGTTGTGTATATGAGTGGGTTTTTTCGTCAATATAGCTACACTCCTGATAATAAAACGGATAATTTGATAAAGAAAATAAAAAATAATTCATGGAACACATAATGTGTTGTGAGTTTTAACATGGGTTGGCAAGATATTAGGATTTTATCCCGAGCTGTAGCAAGGGATAACATTTGCTAATATTCCACCAACCCATATTGCGATTCTGATATGTCTAACAGTACAAATATGTTAGTACACTTTGATGAGAAACACGGTAATTTATGCTTGCGTTTGTGGGCAGAGTTCGTACACAATTTATGTGACGCAGGATGGCTGTTCTATCTTCCATCCTGTCAAATTCGAACAGACGAAAGCTCATCAACGTGTGCTCTTACGACGGGCAAGTGTTATTGAAGGAATAACCGTTTGCTTGTTTGTATGCTTGATGGTGTTTAACGCCACTTTCAACAATATTTCAGTTTTCTCGTGGCGGTCAGTTTTATTGGTGGAGGAAACCGGAGAACCCGGAGAAAACCACCGACCTGTCTCAAGTCACTGACAAACTTTATCACATAATGTTGTGCACTTCGCCCAGATCGAAATTCGAGCTCACAACATCAGTGGTGATAGGCACTAATTGCATAGGTAGTTGTAAATCCAACTATCATACGATCACGGCCACGACGGTCCAATGGAACAGCTGTAACAAATATATTATGCTTATTCAAGTACACATCGCATATTTGTCAGTTATTGTGTTTTTAATATTTTACCAACATTGTGTGATTTTATAAGGTGGTTTAAATGTGTGGACAGCGCATGTGCAAATGAGAACTTACGAGGTAATACATCAATGGTTTATTTACAAAGAGAAAGAAGTACGTCATATTAGAAAGTATATTATATTTATATCTCCTTGCATAGAAGAAAACCTGCAGTTATGAAGGTTGGGAAAGCAATATCGCTAGAACATCAACGAGTCCGACAGACTATCATGTTTTGTCCATTCGGGTTAATTGCTCCGAAAGACCTTTAAATTATTTGGTTTTCCAGTCTGTTGACTATCAGTTAAATTGGATATCTATGATTTTATTACCCATAATAAATAATAATGGGACTTTTTTGACATATTGAATGCTTGAAAATTAACTTCAGTCTAATTTTGATAAATATTAAATGCGCAAATTTTAACAGAATTCATTACTGATTGAAACTCTACCTAACAACATATTCATAAAAAAATAATATTTCAACGACACTATGGATAAATTCATTTTTATATTGATTTCTTAAGGATGTTTAACAATAAATTCTAAAATACAATATCCTTTTGTATAATTATTTAAAAACTTAAAATATCAGCAGCTTTATTTAAACTTCATTATAAGTAAGGGAGTGAAATAATATGTTGCGCATACCCAAGGGAGCTTCGAAGGGGTCACGTGACTCTGTCACTTCCGGTCAAAAGGCCCCACAAGGGCGGATATGGCGCAACTTCCGGTTTCGCATGCACATAATATACTTTCGGACATGGTCGCTTCCGGTCACATGACTTCCGGTCATGTCACTTCCGGTCACGTCACTTCCGGTTGCTCCCCATTGCTCCCCCTCAAATAATAATTTGTCCGTACTCATGTGCGCGTCAGCATCAGCGTTCCCGTCCACGCTCATATCTCTGCAACTATAAGTTGTGGGAGCATGTTAACTTTAATGTAAATGCATCTGGGATGGTAGGTCAGCGTCCAGACAAAAGTAGGTCAATTTGACCCACATTTCGCGCTTCAATTACTTGCGAAACGTGGTGGGGTATCATATAATGTCCCATTAGAAGCCCTATTTTTTGCATTTGGGAAACCCCATTCAAAGTCATTTGAATCATCCATGTACAAGCTATTTGGCTAGTAAGCCCATCGACACTAATAGTCGACCAAAAGTGGCACTGGCAAGTGCTAGTAAAATTTAACAGAGCAGCTAAGTTGAATATTCAAGCCATTTTCAGAGGAGGACTACAATATAGTCATTCTTTCGGGGGGAATTCCTACTATACAGCCATTCTTCCGGGGGGGGGGGGGGGATCCCACTACATAGACATTTTTTCGGGGGGAAATCCTACTATATAGTCATTTTTCAGTGGGGAAAAATGGCTCTATAACGCTCCTATAGTAGTTTTTCCCTCTAGCCATTTTTCCGGGGGGAAAACTGACTATGGGGAAGACATGGCTCTATAACACCGGTACCTTAATATCTAATTAGGTAATTACTACAATGTAAAATAGTTGCCGGATATCACGTCATTAAAGTCAAAAATAAAAATGAATGATAATTAAAATAAAAACGTTGCTATCAAATTTGGTGCGCACGACGCGTTTTTGGAATAGCCTTCATCAGGTAGGCTCAAAATCGGGAGTTTGGAGAGCCAAATAATTTAAAGTTTTGGGCGCAATAAAGCCAATGGGCTTAAACAGGATAGACAAAACCGGCTAAGGTCACCAATGCCCGAGGGAAATATATCGATGTTGTTAGTTTGGTTGAAGGATCAAACCGCAATAATGCGCATGGTTGGAAAAGCATCCAATCATTTGCAAGACGCAAGCATATTACGTAAACTTCTACAGAACCGTTTCACCTCGGGCGGAGTAGAACTCATAAATCGTACTGGTGATCGACACCAGAACAGAAATCAATTAACGTTGGATATCAATGTAAACATCTGGAAAATAAGTCATGTAATGCAACTGCGGAAATAATGCGCATACAGTAAAAGGTATTTCCCTGTTACTATTTTTTCTTGCTCGCAAACACCTTTGAATTATTGAGAATTCGACTATTGTTGTTTTGAGCGAACCTGATGATAATTATTTCACAAATGGGTCTTGCTCATTCAATGAAAAACAATAATAGACACATTGTCGGAACAGCTCTAAAATCGAATAGGAAAACTCGATACCACTAACACACAAATACATGACCGCCCATTGTCCTGTTTCAGTACAGTAGGCAAATAAGGGTAATAAAAAAATTACCGAACTCCGAACAATCTTGCAAAGGGAAAGTCAAAACTCATAATTATATAGACAGACAAAATCAGTCAACAACCGGAAAACTGTGAAAACCGGAATGACCCTGACTTGGTTCAGGCATTTCTAAAGAAATGGTGGGTTGAATCAGATTTGAAAGCGCCAAACCTCCCGCTTTCATTACGGCTCAAAGGTTCCGGCTGTCACTATAACAGTATTTATAACAATACTGAAACAAACTAGGTAAAATGGTTGTCAAAGCAGTACCAAATTCAATAGAAGTGACATGTAGATATTTTAGTATTAGCAAGGAACCCATGATTTTACTTTTAGGAGGGCGGGGAGCTATGCTTTCTCCCAAGTTAGATTATTTAACTATTAGTATTTATTTGCACAAAACAGTAAATCAGATAGGCTTAAACATGAATATACCAAAAATACCAAAATATCTTGTTGTAAGCTGCATTGTTAGATAATTTATTAATTTCCATCTATCAGGTCAAGATATTTTTTTTCTGTAAAATATGGCGACATAAATTAAAACAAAACATAGCCCCACTCCCACTAATAGTTAAATAATCGTTCCCTTAGTAACGATATAAACAATGTTTTTCTCTAAAGCATCCTAAACAATGACTATACATATTGAACAATTATGAATTTTTCATACCATAACAAGTCACGCCTGTATTAGCAAACATTTCATAGAAGAGTTGAAAGTCTTGCTTGAAAGACCATTTTTAAATTCAAACTTTGTGACAGAAATCACTTAATTATCAAAAACTAATAATCTAATAGAAAAAACAGCATATCATTTAAACTGTATTATCAAGTACGGGAGTGAAATAGTATATGACAGGGACTTAGAGATGAAGTATGCACGTTTTAAATGTGTAGTGATATTACTCAGTGCATTCATATTGTGTAAGTATAATTTGATTTTTGTTGTTGTACTATAAGTATTTAATCATAGAAGATAAAGATTGTCAGTGATTTGCTGCATGTCGGTAGTTTTTACGTTTTCAGTTGAAAAACAAATGTTTGAATGTTTATATAAATATTAAATTGGTAAATTCGAATAGGTATCGTGATTGGCCGAAAGTGTATTTGATATCATATTCATGAACAAATTATTTTACTGAAACTTTGAAGAAAATTCGATATTACATTGATAATTTAATATATATACATGTAATTTGGTGAATAACAATAAAATTTAAAAACAATATACAATTTCACTCTTTTAATTATTTAAAACTAATCCTACGTGCAAAATGATAGCAACTGATATAATCCCTATCATTAGTATGGGAGAGAAATAGTATTTGACAAGGACTTCGAGATGAAGTATGTACGTTTTAAATGTGTGGTGATATTACTGAGTGCATTCATATTGTGTAAGTATAATTTGATTGTTGTTGTTGTACTATAAGTATTTAATCATAGAAGCATAGATAATGTATGTCAGTGACTTGCTGCATGTCGGTGGTTTTCTCCGGGTACTCCGGTTTCCTCCACCAATAGAACTGCCGCCACGATATAACTGAAATATTGTTGAAAGTGGCGTTAAACACTAAAACCATATGCCTATTAATTGTAATGTATTGTTTCACTTGTTATCGATACACTATTATAAATTTACAGGAGAGTTTTGGGCCCATAAAAATAGCTTAGCACATCCACTTTGTATTAAAGTGCATGGAAAGTGAGTGGCCATGTATTTGTGTGTTAGAGGTCATGTATTTGTGTGCTAGAGGTCATGTATTTGTGTGTTAAAGGTCATGTATTTGTGTGTTAGGGGTATCGCTTTTGGCTGTTTCTACGATTTTTCTATTGGATTGAAATGTTCCGCAATGTGGTAATTTTTGTTTTTTATTTTGTTAGATTATCTTAATTATATAAGATTTATTAAAATAATATATTTTTTAGTATTAACCTCATTCGGACTATTTTCAGATTGTGAGTGAAACGGTTGAATTTACACACCGATAAACTCTTGCAAAATCGCAATTAATCCTATAATAAATTTAATTTCCAACTATGTAGAAATACAAGTCACATCAAATAATTTTTATTACCCATTCGAAATTATCTGTTTTGTATGTTATTATACAAAGAAAAAGAAAGCATGATTAGGGGGGGGGGGGTAACCAGGGTAACATTAAGTGTAAGTGGCGAGGGGGTCTTATGTAATATGGACGTCTACGGCTGCAATCGGGTAATGGGCAGTTCCTGACGGGGATTAGTGACCAAAATGGGGATTCTTCAAAATTTTCCAAGATTTCCTCGAAATTGACATTCTTGCTAATCACCATGTAAACATCCGAAGATTGTTATAGCAAATTGATCGGAACGTTTTTGAAGGAGTTATTGATATTGTTGACTCATCAATATTTAATGATGAAACAAATCTACTCGCCATAGAAATTCTTTAGAACTGTGCATGCTTGATTATTGCAATATGCACATTTGTAAAACGCTACGGAAGTTTGGTAGGAGTAGCTTAGTAATTTGTAAGTGGAATATTCAATCAAAAAGTTTGTACACAAAAATCATCCTATATTTAAATTGGAAATTATAAATATCTTTCTCAAAAGATGAAAGAATGTCGTCTGCTTTTTCGGTTAATAATAAACCTAAATTACCATTTGCTTTTCTGGAATTTGTATTATTTTTCATCGGTTTACAATAATACATATGTGGTTTAAAATTCTTTTTTTTTTGTTCAAAAAGTTGTGTATATGAGTGCGTTTTTTCGTCAATATAGCTACTGTTGATAATAAAACGGATAATTTGATAAACAAAATAAAAAATAATTCATGGAACACATAATGTGTTGTGAGTTTTAACATGGGTTGGCAGGATATTATGATTTTATCCCGAGCTGTAGCAAGGGATAACATTTGCTAATATTCCACCAACCCATATTGCGATTCTGATATGTCTAACAGTACAAATATGTTAGTACACTTTGATGAGAAACACGGTAATTTATGCTTGCGTTTGCGGGCAGAGTTCGTACACAATTTATGTGACGCAGGATGGCTGTTCTATCTTCCATCCTGTCAAATTCGAACAGACGAAAGCTCATCAACGTGTGCTCTTACGACGGGCAAGTGTTATTGAAGAAATAGCCGTTTGTTTGTTTGTATGCTTGATGGTGTTTAACGCCACTTTCAACAATATTTCAGTTTTATCGTGGCGGTCAGTTTTATTGGTGGAGGAAACCGGAGAACCCGGAGAAAACCACCGACCTGTCTCAAGTCACTGACAAACTTTATCACATAATGTTGTACACTTCGCCCAGATCGAAATTCGAGCTCACAACATCAGTGGTGATAGGTACTAATTGCATAGTTAGTTGTAAATCCAACTATCATACGATCACGGCCACGACGGTCCACTGGAACAGCTGTAACAATAATATTATGCTTATTCAAGTACACATCGCATATTTGTCAGTTATTGCGTTTTCAATATTTTACCAACATTGTGTGATTTTATAAGGTGGTTTAAATGTGTGGACAGAGCATGTGCAAATGAGAATTTACGAGGTAATACATCACTGGTTTATTTACAAAGAGAAAGAAGTACGTCATATTAGAAAGTATATTATATTGATATCTCCTTGTATAGAAGAAAACCTGCAGTTATGAAGGTTGGGAAAAACAATATCGCTAGAACATCAGCGAGTCCGACAGACTATCATGTTTTGTCCATTCGGCTTAATTGCTCCGAAAGACCTTTAAATTATTTGGTTTTCCAGTCTGTTGACTATCAGTTAAATTGGATATCTATGATTTTATTACCCATAATAAATAATAATGGGACTTTTTTGACATTTTGAATGCTTGAAAATTAACTTCAGTCTAATTTTGATAAATATTAAATGCGTAAATTTGAATAGACGTCATTACTGATTGAAACTCTACCTAACAACATATTCATAAAAAAATAATATTTCACCAACACTATGTATAAATTCATTTTTAGATTGATTTCTTAAGGATGTTTAACAATAAATTCTAAAATACAATATCCTTTTGTTTAATTATTTAAAAACTTAAAATATCAGCAGCTTTATTTAAACTTCATTATAAGTAAGGGAGTGAAATAATATGTTGCGCATACCCAAGGGAACTCCGAAGGGGTCAAGTGACCTTTGATCACATCCGGTTCTACTACAAAAAAAACCGCGGGAAAAAGACGGCCATGCGCAGAACCTACTTCCGGACAGGGTCACTTCCGGTCACGTGACTGACGTCACTTCCTGTCACATGACTTCCGGTTAGGTCTCTTCCGGTCACGTCACTTCCGTTTGCTCCGCATTGCTCCCCTCAAATAATAATTTGTCCGTACTTATGTGCGCGTCAGCATCAGCGTTCCCGTACACGCTCATATCTCAGCAACTATAAGTTGTAGGAGCATGTTAACTTGAATGTAGATGCATCTGGGATGGTAGGTCAGCGTCCAAGCAAAAGTAGGTCACTTTGACCCACATTTCGCGCTTCAATTACTTGCGAAACGTGGTGGGGTATCATATAATGTCCCATTAGATGCCCTATTTTTTGTTTTGGGAAACTCCATTCAAAGTCATTTGGATCATCCATGTACAAGCTATTTGGCTAGTAATCCCATCGACACTAGTAGTCGACCAAAAGTGGCACTGGCAAGTGGTAGTAAAATTTAACACAGCAACTAAGTTGAATATTCAAGCCATTTTCAGAGGGGGACTACTATGTAGTCATTCTTTGGGGGGGGGGAGATTCCTACTATATAGCCATTCTTCCGGCGGGGGGGGGGGGGGGGGGGGGATCCCACTACATAGCCATTTTTCCGGCTGGAAATCCTACTATATAGTCATTTTCCGTGGGGAAAAACTGGCTATGGGGGAAAAATGGCTCTATAACGCTCCTATAGTAGTTTTTCCCCCTAGCCATTTTTTCGGGGGAAAACTGACTATGGGGAAAACATGGCTCTATAACACCGGTACCTTAATATCTAATTAGGTAATTACTACAATGTAAAATAGTTGGCGGATATCTCGTCATTAAAGTCAAAAATAAAAATGAATAATAAATAAAATAAAAGCGTTGCTATCAAATTTGATGCGCACGACGCGTTTTTGGAATAACCTTCATCAGATAGGCTCAAAATCGGGAGTTTGGAGAGCTAAATAATTTAAAGTTTTGGGCGCAATAAAGCCAAAGGGCTTAAACAGGATAGACAAAGCCGGCTAAGGTCACCAATGCCCGACGGAAACATATCGATATTGATATTGTTAGTTTGGTTGAAGGATTAAACCGCAATAATGCGCATTGTTGGAAAAGCAACCAATCATTTGCAAGACGCAAACATTATTACGTAAACTTCTACAGAACCGTTTCACCTCGGGCGGAGTAGAACTCTTAAATCGTACTGGTGATCGACACCAGAACAGAAATCAATTAACGTTCGATATCAATGTAAACATCTGGAAAATAAGTCATGTAATGCAACTGCGGAAATAATGCGTATACAGTAAAAGGTGTTTCCCTGTTACTATTTTTTCTTGCTCGCAAACACCTTTGAATTATTGAGAATTCGACTATTGTTGTTTTGAGCGAACCTGATGATAATTATTTCACAAATGGGTCTTGCGCATTCAATGAAAAACAATAATAGACACATTGTCGGAACAGCTTTAAAATCGAATAGAAAAACTCGATACCACTAACACACAAATACATGACCGCCCATTGTCCTGTTTCAGTACAGTAAGCAAATAAGGGTAATAAAAAAATTACCGAACTCCGAACAATCTTGCAAAGGGAAAGTCAAAACTCATAATTATATAGACAGACAAAATCAGTCAACAACCGGAAAACTGTGAAAACCGTAATGACCCTTACTTGGTACAGGCATTTCTAAAGAAATGGTGGGTTGAATCAGATTTTAAAGCGCCAAACCTCCCGCTTTCATTACGGCTCAAAGGTTCCGGCTGTCACTATAACAGTATAGGTAAAATAGTTGTCAAAGCAGTACCAAATTCAATAGAAGTGACATGTAGATATGTTAGTGTTAGCAAGGAACCCATGATTTAACTTTTAGGAGGGCGGGGAGCTATGCTTTCTCCAAAGTTAGATTTTATTTGCACAAAACAGTAAATCAGATAGGCTTAAACATGAATATACCAAAAATACCCAAATATATTGTTGTAAGTTGCACTGTTAGATAATTTATTAATTTCCATCTATCAGGTCAAGATATTTTTTTTCTGTAAAATATGGCGACACAAATTAAAACAAAACATAGCCCCACTCCCACTAATAGTTAAATAATCGTTCCCTTAGTAACGATATAAACAACGCTTTTCTCTAAAGCATCCTAAACAATGGCTATAAATATTGAACAATTATGAATTTTTCATACCATAACAAGTCACGCCTGTATTAGCAAACATTTCATAGAAGAGTTGAAAGTCTTGCTTGAAAGACCATTTTTAAGTTCAAACTTTGTGACAAAAATCGCTTAATTATCTAAAACTAATAATCTAATAGAGAAAACAGCATATCATTTAAACTGTATTATCAAGTACGGGAGTGAAATAGTATATGACAGGGACTTAGAGATGAAGTATGCACGTTTTAAATGTGTAGTGATATTACTCAGTGCATTCATATTGTGTAAGTATAATTTGATTTTTGTTGTTGTACTATAAGTATTTGATCATAGAAGATAAAGACTGTCAGTGATTTGCTGCATGTCGGTAGTTTTTACGTTTTCAGATGAAAAACAAATGTTTGAATGTTTATATAAATATTAAATTGGTAAATTCGAATAGGTATCGTGATTGGCCGAAAGTCTATTTGATATCATATCCATGAACAAATTATTTTACTGAAACTTTGAAGAAAATTCGATATTACATTGATAATTTAATATATATACATGTAATTTGGTGAATAACAATAAAATTTAAAAACAATATACAATTTTACTCTTTTAATTATTTAAAACTAATCCTACGTACAAAATGATAGCAACTGATATAATCCCTATAATTAGTATGGGAGAGAAATAGTATGTGACAAGGACTTCGAGATGAAGTATGTACGTTTTAAATGTGTGATGATATTACTGGGTGCATTCATATTGTGTAAGTATAATTTGATTGTTGTTGTTGTACTATAAGTATTTAATCATAGAAACATAGATAATGTATGTTAGTGACTTGCTGCATGTCGGTGGTTTTCTCCGGATACTCCGGTTTCCTCCACCAATAGAACTGCCGCCACGATATAACTGAAATATTGTTGAAAGTGGCGTTAAACACCAAAACCATATGTTGTTCCACTTGTTATCGATACACTATTATAAATTTACAGGAGAGTTTTGGGCCCATAGAAATAGCTTAGCACATCCACTTTGTATTAAAGTGCATGGAAAGTGAGTGGCCATGTATTTGTGAAATGTTGTATTTTTTTGTTTTTTATTTAGTTAGATTATCTTAATTATATAAGATTTATTAAAATAGTATATTTTTTAGTATTAACCTCATTCGGACTATTTTCAGATTGTGAGTGATTCGGTTGAATTTACACACCGATAAACTCTTGCAAAATCGCAATTAATCCTATAATAAATTTAATTTCCAATTAATTTTTATTACCCATTCGAAATTATTTGTTTTGTATGTTATTATACAAAGAAAAAGAAAGCATGATCAGGGGGGGGGGGGGGGGGGGTAACCAGGGTAACATTAAGTGTAAGTGGCGAGGGGGTCTTATGTAATATGGACGTCTACGGCTGCAATCGGGTAATGGGCGGTTCCTGATGGGGATTAGTGGCCAAAATGGGGATTCTTCAAAATTTTCCAAGATTTACTCGAAATTGACATTCTTGCTAATCACCAGGTAAACATCCGAAGATTGTTATAACAAATTGATCGGAACGTTTTTGAAGGAGTTATTGATATTGTTGACTCATCAATATTTAATGATGAAACAAATCTACTCGCCATAGAAATTCTTTAGAACTGTGCATGCTTGATTATTGCAATATGCACATTTGTAAAACGCTACGGAAGTTTGGTAGGAGTAGCTTAGTAATTTGTAAGTGGAATATTTAATCAAAAAGTTTGTACACAAAAATCATCCTATATTTAAATTGGGAATTATAAATATCTTTCTCAAAAGATGAAAGAATGTCGTCTGCTTTTTCGGTCAATAATAAACCTAAATTACCATTTGCTTTTCTGGAATTTGTATTATTTTTCATCGGTTTACAATAATACATATGTGGTTTAAAATTCTTTTTTTTTGTTCAAAAAGTTGTGTATATGAGCGCGTTTTTTCGTCAATATAGCTACACTCTTGATAATAAAACGGATAATTTGATAAACAAAATAAAAAATAATTCATGGAACACATAATATGTTGTGAGTTTTATCATGGGTTGGCAGGATATTAGGATTTTATCCCGAGCTGTAGCAAGGTAGAACATTTGCTAATATTCCACCAACCCATATTGCGATTCTGATATGTCTAACAGTACAAATATGTTAGTACACTTTGATGAGAAACACGGTAATTTATGCTTGCGTTTGCGGGCAGAGTTCGTACACAATTTATGTGACGCAGGATGGCTGTTCTATCTTCCATCCTGTCAAATTCGAACAGACGAAAGCTCATCAACGTGTGCTCTTACGACGGACAAGTGTTATTGAAGGAATAGCCGTTTGTTTGTTTGTATGCTTGATGGTGTTTAACCCCACTTTCAACAATATTTCAGTTTTATCGTGGCGGTCAGTTTTATTGGTGGAGGAAACCGGAGAACCCGGAGAAAACCACCGACCTGTCTCAAGTCACTGACATACTTTATCACATAATGTTGTACACTTCGCCCAGATCGAAATTCGAGCTCACAACATCAGTGGTGATAGGTACTAATTGCATAGTTAGTTGTAATTCCAACTATCATAAGATCACGGCCACGACGGTCCACTGGAACAGCTGTAACAATAATATTATGCTTATTCAAGTACACATCGTATATTTGTCAGTTATTGTGTTTTTAATATTTTACCAACATTGTGTGATTTTATAAGGTGGTTTAAATGTGTGGACAGCGCATGTGCAAATGAGAACTTACGAGGTAATACATCACTGGTTTATTTACAAAGAGAAAGAAGTACGTCATATTAGAAAGTATATTATATTTATATCTCCTTGTATAGAAGAAAACATGCAGTTATGAAGGTTGGGAAAAACAATATCGCTAGAACATCAGCGAGTCCGACAGACTATCATGTTTTGTCCATTCGGCTTAATTGCTCCGAAAGACCTTTAAATTATTTGGTTTTCCAGTCTGTTGACTATCAGTTAAATTGGATATCTATGATTTTATTACCCATAATAAATAATAATGGGACTTTTTTGACATTTTGAATGCTTGAAAATTAACTTCAGTCTAATTTTGATAAATATTAAATGCGTAAATTTGAATAGACGTCATTACTGATTGAAACTCTACCTAACAACATATTAAAAAAAAAATAATATTTCACCGACACTATGAATAAATTCATTTTTAGATTGATTTCTTAAGGATGTTTAACAATAAATTCTAAAATACGATATCCTTTTGTTTAATTATTTAAAAACTTAAAATATCAGCAGCTTTATTTAAACTTCATTATAAGTAAGGGAGTGAAATAATATGTTGCGCATACCCAAGGGAACTCCGAAGGGGTCAAGTGACCTTTGGTCACATCCGGTTCTACTACAAAAAAAACCGCGGGGAAAAAGACGGCCATGCGCAGAACCTACTTCCGGATAGGGTAGCTTCCGGTCACGTGACTGACGTCACTTCCTGTCACATGACTTCCGGTTAGGTCACTTCCGGTCACGTCACTTCCGTTTGCTTCGCATTGCTCCCCTCAAGTAATAATGTGTCCGTACTTATGTGCGCGTCAGCATCAGCGTTCCCGTACACGCTCATATCTCAGCAACTATAAGTTGTAGGAGCATGTTAACTTGAATGTAGATGCATCTGGGATGGTAGGTCAGCGTCCAAGCAAAAGTAGGTCACTTTGACCCACATTTCGCGCTTCAATTACTTGCGAAACGTGGTGGGTATCATATAATGTCCCATTAGATGCCCTATTTTTTACTTTTGGGAAACTCCATTCAAAGTCATTTGGATCATCCATGTACAAGCTATTTGGCTAGTAATCCCATCGACACTAGTAGTCGACCAAAAGTGGCACTGGCAAGTGGTAGTAAAATTTAACACAGCAACTAAGTTGAACATTCAAGCCATTTTCAGAGGGGGACTACTATGTAGTCATTCTTTCGGGGGGGGGGGATTCCTACTGTATAGCCATTCATCCGGTGGGGGGGGGGGGGGGATCCCACTACATAGCCATTTTTCCGGGTGGAAATCCTACTATATAGTCATTTTCCGTTGGGAAAAACTGGCTATGGGAGAAAAATGGCTCTATAACGCTCCTATAGTAGTTTTTCCCCCTAGCCATTTTTCCGGGGGAAAACTGACTATGGGGAAAACATGGCTCTATAACACCGGTACCTTAATATCTAATTAGGTAATTACTACAATGTAAAATAGTTGCCGGATATGTCGTCATTAAAGTCAAAAATAAAAATGAATAATAAATAAAATAAAAGCGTTGCTATCAAATTTGAAGCGCACGACGCGTTTTTGGAATAACCTTCATCAGATAGGCTCAAAATCGGGAGTTTGGAGAGCCAAATAATTTAAAGTTTTGGGCGCAATAAAGCCAAAGGGCTTAAACAGGATAGACAAAGCCGGCTAAGGTCACCAATGCCCGAGGGAAACATATCGATATTGATATTGTTAGTTTGGTTGAAGGATTAAACCGCAATAATGCGCATGGTTGGAAAAGCAACCAATCATTTGCAAGACGCAAACATATTACGTAAACTTCTACAGAACCGTTTCACCTCTGGAGGAGTAGAACTCTTAAATCGTACTGGTGATCGACACCAGAACAGAAATCAATTAACGTTCGATACCAATGTAAACATCTGCGGAAATATTGCGTATACAGTAAAAGGTGTTTCCCTGTTACTATTTTTTCTTGCTCGCAAACACCTTTGAATTATTGAGAATTCGACTATTGTTGTTTTGAGCGAACCTGATGATAATTATTTCACAAATGGGTCTTGCGCATTCAATGAAAAACAATAATAGACACATTGTCGGAACAGCTCTAAAATCGAATAGAAAAACTCGATACCACTAACACACAAATACATGACCGCCCATTGTCCTGTTTCAGTACAGTAAGCAAATAAGGGTAATAAAAAAAATTACCGAACTCCGAACAATCTTGCAAAGGGAAAGTCAAAACTCATAATTATATAGACAGACAAAATCAGTCAACAACCGGAAAACTGTGAAAACCGTAATGACCCTGACTTGGTACAGGCATTTCTAAAGAAATGGTGGGTTGAATCAGATTTTAAAGCGCCAAACCTCCCGCTTTCATTACGGCTCAAAGGTTTCGGCTGTCACTATAACAGTATTTATAACAATACTGGAACAAAATAGGTAAAATAGTTGTCAAAGCAGTACCAAATTCAATAGAAGTGACATGTAGATATGTTAGTGTTAGCAAGGAACCCATGATTTAACTTTTAGGAGGGCGGGGAGCTATGCTTTCTCCAAAGTTAGATTTTATTTGCACAAAACAGTAAATCAGATAGGCTTAAACATGAATATACCAAAAATACCCAAATATATTGTTGTAAGTTGCACTGTTAGATAATTTATTAATTTCCATCTATCAGGTCAAGATATTTTTTTTCTGTAAAATATGGCGACACAAATTAAAACAAAACATAGCCCCACTCCCACTAATAGTTAAATAATCGTTCCCTTAGTAACGATATAAACAACGCTTTTCTCTAAAGCATCCTAAACAATGGATATAAATATTGAACAATTATGAATTTTTCATACCATAACAAGTCACGCCTGTATTAGCAAACATTTCATAGAAGAGTTGAAAGTCTTGCTTGAAAGACCATTTTTAAGTTCAAACGTTGTGACAAAAATCGCTTAATTATCTAAAACTAATAATCTAATAGAGAAAACAGCATATCATTTAAACTGTATTATCAAGTACGGGAGTGAAATAGTATATGACAGGGACTTAGAGATGAAGTATGCACGTTTTAAATGTGTAGTGATATTACTCAGTGCATTCATATTGTGTAAGTATAATTTGATTTTTGTTGTTGTACTATAAGTATTTGATCATAGAAGATAAAGACTGTCAGTGATTTGCTGCATGTCGGTAGTTTTTACGTTTTCAGTTGAAAAACAAATGTTTGAATGTTTATATAAATATTAAATTGGTAAATTCGAATAGGTATCGTGATTGGCCGAAAGTCTATTTGATATCATATTCATGAACAAATTATTTTACTGAAACTTTGAAGAAAATTCGATATTACATTGATAATTTAATATATATACATGTAATTTGGTGAATAACAATAAAATTTAAAAACAATATACAATTTTACTCTTTTAATTATTTAAAACTAATCCTACGTACAAAATGATAGCAACTGATATAATCCCTATAATTAGTATGGGAGAGAAATAGTATGTGACAAGGACTTCGAGATGAAGTATGTACGTTTTAAATGTGTGATGATATTACTGGGTGCATTCATATTGTGTAAGTATAATTTGATTGTTGTTGTTGTACTATAAGTATTTAATCATAGAAACATAGATAATGTATGTTAGTGACTTGCTGCATGTCGGTGGTTTTCTCCGGATACTCCGGTTTCCTCCACCAATAGAACTGCCGCCACGATATAACTGAAATATTGTTGAAAGTGGCGTTAAACACCAAAACCATATGTTGTTTCACTTGTTATCGATACACTATTATAAATTTACAGGAGAGTTTTGGGCCCATAGAAATAGCTTAGCACATCCACTTTGTATTAAAGTGCATGGAAAGTGAGTGGCCATGTATTTGTGTGCTAGAGGTCATGTATTTGTGTGTTAAAGTTCATGTATTTGTGTGTTAGGGGTATCGCTTTTGGCTCTTTCTACGATTTTTCTATTGGATTGAAATGTTCCGGAAATGTTGTATTTTTTTGTTTTTTATTTAGTTAGATTATCTTAATTATATAAGATTTATTAAAATAGTATATTTTTTAGTATTAACCTCATTTGGACTATTTTCAGATTGTGAGTGATTCGGTTGAATTTACACACCGATAAACTCTTGCAAAATCGCAATTAATCCTATAATAAATTTAATTTCCAATTAATTTTTATTACCCATTCGAAATTATTTGTTTTGTATGTTATTATACAAAGAAAAAGAAAGCATGATCAGGGGGGGGGGGGGGGGGGGGGGTAACCAGGGTAACATTAAGTGTAAGTGGCGAGGGGGTCTTATGTAATATGGACGTCTACGGCTGCAATCGGGTAATGGGCGGTTCCTGATGGGGATTAGTGGCCAAAATGGGGATTCTTCAAAATTTTCCAAGATTTACTCGAAATTGACATTCTTGCTAATCACCAGGTAAACATCCGAAGATTGTTATAGCAAATTGATCGGAACGTTTTTGAAGGAGTTATTGATATTGTTGACTCATCAATATTTAATGATGAAACAAATCTACTCGCCATAGAAATTCTTTAGAACTGTGCATGCTTGATTATTGCAATATGCACATTTGTAAAACGCTACGGAAGTTTGGTAGGAGTAGCTTAGTAATTTGTAAGTGGAATATTTAATCAAAAAGTGTGTACACAAAAATCATCCTATATTTAAATTGGGAATTATAAATATCTTTCTCAAAAGATGAAAGAATGTCGTCTGCTTTTTCGGTCAATAATAAACCTAAATTACCATTTGCTTTTCTGGAATTTGTATTATTTTTCATCGGTTTACAATAATACATATGTGGTTTAAAATTCTTTTTTTTTGTTCAAAAAGTTGTGTATATGAGCGCGTTTTTTCGTCAATATAGCTACACTCTTGATAATAAAACGGATAATTTGATAAACAAAATAAAAAATAATTCATGGAACACATAATATGTTGTGAGTTTTATCATGGGTTGGCAGGATATTAGGATTTTATCCCGAGCTGTAGCAAGGTAGAACATTTGCTAATATTCCACCAACCCATATTGCGATTCTGATATGTCTAACAGTACAAATATGTTAGTACACTTTGATGAGAAACACGGTAATTTATGCTTGCGTTTGCGGGCAGAGTTCGTACACAATTTATGTGACGCAGGATGGCGGTTCTATCTTCCATCCTGTCAAATTCGAACAGACAAAAGCTCATCAACGTGTGCTCTTACAACGGACAAGTGTTATTGAAGGAATAGCCGTTTGTTTGTTTGTATGCTTGATGGTGTTTAACGCCACTTTCAACAATATTTCAGTTTTATCGTGGCGGTCAGTTTTATTGGTGGAGGAAACCGGAGAACCCGGAGAAAACCACCGACCTGTCTCAAGTCACTGACATACTTTATCACATAATGTTGTACACTTCGCCCAGATCGAAATTCGAGCTCACAACATCAGTGGTGATAGGTACTAATTGCATAGTTAGTTGTAATTCCAACTATCATAAGATCACGGCCACGACGGTCCACTGGAACAGCTGTAACAATAATATTATGCTTATTCAAGTACACATCGTATATTTGTCAGTTATTGTGTTTTTAATATTTTACCAACATTGTGTGATTTTATAAGGTGGTTTAAATGTGTGGACAGCGCATGTGCAAATGAGAATTTACGAGGTAATACATCACTGGTTTATTTACAAAGAGAAAGAAGTACGTCATATTAGAAAGTATATTATATTTATATCTCCTTGTATAGAAGAAAACCTGCAGTTATGAAGGTTGGGAAAAACAATATAGCTAAAACATCAGCGAGTCCGACAGACTATCATGTTTTGTCCATTCGGCTTAATTGCTCCGAAAGACCTTTAAATTATTTGGTTTTCCAGTCTGTTGACTATCAGTTAAATTGGATATCTATGATTTTATTACCCATAATAAATAATAATGGGACTTTTTTGACATTTTGAATGCTTGAAAATTAACTTCAGTCTAATTTTGATAAATATTAAATGCGTAAATTTGAATAGACGTCATTACTGATTGAAACTCTACCTAACAACATATTAAAAAAAAAATAATATTTCACCGACACTATGAATAAATTCATTTTTAGATTGATTTCTTAAGGATGTTTAACAATAAATTCTAAAATACGATATCCTTTTGTTTAATTATTTAAAAACTTAAAATATCAGCAGCTTTATTTAAACTTCATTATAAGTAAGGGAGTGAAATAATATGTTGCGCATACCCAAGGGAACTCCGAAGGGGTCAAGTGACCTTTGGTCACATCCGGTTCTACTACAAAAAAAACCGCGGGAAAAAGACGGCCATGCGCAGAACCTACTTCCGGATAGGGTAGCTTCCGGTCACGTGACTGACGTCACTTCCTGTCACATGACTTCCGGTTAGGTCACTTCCGGTCACGTCACTTCCGTTTGCTTCGCATTGCTCCCCTCAAGTAATAATGTGTCCGTACTTATGTGCGCGTCAGCATCAGCGTTCCCGTACACGCTCATATCTCAGCAACTATAAGTTGTAGGAGCATGTTAACTTGAATGTAGATGCATCTGGGATGGTAGGTCAGCGTCCAAGCAAAAGTAGGTCACTTTGACCCACATTTCGCGCTTCAATTACTTGCGAAACGTGGTGGGTATCATATAATGTCCCATTAGATGCCCTATTTTTTGCTTTTGGGAAACTCCATTCAAAGTCATTTGGATCATCCATGTACAAGCTATTTGGCTAGTAATCCCATCGACACTAGTAGTCGACCAAAAGTGGCACTGGCAAGTGGTAGTAAAATTTAACACAGCAACTAAGTTGAACATTCAAGCCATTTTCAGAGGGGGACTACTATGTAGTCATTCTTTCGGGGGGGGGGGGATTCCTACTGTATAGCCATTCATCCGGTGGGGGGGGGGGGAGATCCCACTACATAGCCATTTTTCCGGGTGGAAATCCTACTATATAGTCATTTTCCGTTGGGAAAAACTGGTTATGGGAGAAAAATGGCTCTATAACGCTCCTATAGTAGTTTTTTCCCCTAGCCATTTTTCCGGGGGAAAACTGACTATGGGGAAAACATGGCTCTATAACACCGGTACCTTAATATCTAATTAGGTAATTACTACAATGTAAAATAGTTGCCGGATATGTCGTCATTAAAGTCAAAAATAAAAATGAATAATAAATAAAATAAAAGCGTTGCTATCAAATTTGAAGCGCACGACGCGTTTTTGGAATAACCTTCATCAGATAGGCTCAAAATCGGGAGTTTGGAGAGCCAAATAATTTAAAGTTTTGGGCGCAATAAAGCCAAAGGGCTTAAACAGGATAGACAAAGCCGGCTAAGGTCACCAATGCCCGAGGGAAACATATCGATATTGATATTGTTAGTTTGGTTGAAGGATTAAACCGCAATAATGCGCATGGTTGGAAAAGCAACCAATCATTTGCAAGACGCAAACATATTACGTAAACTTCTACAGAACCGTTTCACCTCTGGAGGAGTAGAACTCTTAAATCGTACTGGTGATCGACACCAGAACAGAAATCAATTAACGTTCGATACCAATGTAAACATCTGCGGAAATAATGCGTATACAGTAAAAGGTGTTTCCCTGTTACTATTTTTTCTTGCTCGCAAACACCTTTGAATTATTGAGAATTCGACTATTGTTGTTTTGAGCGAACCTGATGATAATTATTTCACAAATGGGTCTTGCGCATTCAATGAAAAACAATAATAGACACATTGTCGGAACAGCTCTAAAATCGAATAGAAAAACTCGATACCACTAACACACAAATACATGACCGCCCATTGTCCTGTTTCAGTACAGTAAGCAAATAAGGGTAATAAAACAAATTACCGAACTCCGAACAATCTTGCAAAGGGAAAGTCAAAACTCATAATTATATAGACAGACAAAATCAGCCAACAACCAGAAAACTGTGAAAACCGTAATGACCCTGACTTGGTACAGGCATTTCTAAAGAAATGGTGGGTTGAATCAGATTTTAAAGCGCCAAACCTCCCGCTTTCATTACGGCTCAAAGGTTCCGGCTGTCACTATAATAGTATTTATAACAATACTGGAACAAAATAGGTAAAATAGTTGTCAAAGCAGTACCAAATTCAATAGAAGTGACATGTAGATATTTTAGTGTTAGCAAGGAACCCATGATTTAACTTTTAGGAGGGCGAGGAGCTATGCTTTCTCCAAAGTTAGATTTTATTTGCACAAAACAGTAAATCAGATAGGCTTAAACATGAATATACCAAAAATACCCAAATATATTGTTGTAAGCTGCACAGTTAGATAATTTATTAATTTCCATCTATCAGGTCAAGATATTTTTTTTCTGTAAAGTATGGCGACACAAATTAAAACAAAACATAGCCCCACTCCCACTAATAGTTAAATAATCGTTCCCTTAGTAACGATATAAACAATGCTTTTCTCTAATGCATCCTAAGCAATGGCTATAAATATTGAACAATTATGAATTTTTCATACCATAGCAAGTCACGCCTGTATTAGCAAACATTTCATAGAAGAGTTGAAAGTCTTGCTTGAAAGACCATTTTTAAGTTCAAACTTTGTGACAAACATCGCTTAATTATCTAAAACTAATAATCTTATAGAAAAAACAGCATATCATTTAAACTGTATTATCAAGTACGGGAGTGAAATAGTATATGACAGGGACTTAGAGATGAAGTATGCACGTTTTAAATGTGTAGTGATATTACTCAGTGCATTCATATTGTGTAAGTATAATTTGATTTTTGTTTTTGATAATCATAGAAGATAAAGATTGTCAGTGATTTGCTGCATGTCGGTAGTTTTTACGTTTTCAGTTGAAAAACAAATGTTTGAATGTTTATATAAATATTAAATTGGTAAATTCGAATAGGTATCGTGATTGGCCGAAAGTCTATTTGATATCATATTCATGAACAAATTATTTTACTGAAACTTTGAAGAAAATTCGATATTACATTGATAATTTAATATATATACATGTAATTTGGTGAATAACAATACAATTTAAAAACAATATACAATTTCACTCTTTTAATTATTTAAAACTAATCCTACGTACAACATGAAAGCAACTGATATAATCCGTATCATTAGTATGGGAGAGAAATAGTATGTGACAAGGACTTCGAGATGAAGTATGTACGTTTTAAATGTGTGGTGATATTACTGGGTGCATTCATATTGTGTAAGTATAATTTGATTTTTGTTGTTGTACTATAAGTATTTAATCATAGAAACATAGATAATGTATGTTAGTGACTTGCTGCATGTCGGTGGTTTTCTCCGGATACTCCGTTTCCTCCACCAATAGAACTGCCGCCACGATATAACTGAAATATTGTTGGAAATGGCGTTAAACACCAAAACCATATGCCTATTAATTGTAATGTATTGTTTCACTTGTTATCGATACACTATTATAAATTTACAGGAGAGTTTTGGGCCCATAGAAATAGCTTAGCACATCCACTTTGTATTAAAGGGCATGGAAAGTGAGTGGCCATGTATTTGTGTGTTAGAGGTCATGTATTTGTGTGCTAGAGGTCATGTATTTGTGTGTTAAAGGTCATGTATTTGTGTGTTAGGGGTATCGCTTTTGGCTCTTTCTACGATTTTTCTATTGGATTGAAATGTTCCGGCAATGTTGTATTTTTTTGTTTTTTATTTAGTTAGATTATCTTAATTATATAAGATTTATTAAAATAGTATATTTTTTAGTATTAACCTCATTCGGACTATTTTCAGATTGTGAGTGAAACGGTTGAATTTGCACACCGATAAACTCTTGCAAAATCGCAATTAATCCTATAATAAATTTAATTTCCAATTACGTAGAAATACAAGTCACATCAAATAATTTTTATTACCCATTCGAAATTATCTGTTTTGTATGTTATTATACAAAGAAAAAGAAAGCATGATTAGGGGGGGGGGTGTAACCAGGGTAACATTACGTGTAAGTGGCGAGGGGGTCTTATGTAATATGGACGTCTACGGCTGCAATCGGGTAATGGGCGGTTCCTGACGGGGATTAGTGACCAAAATGGGGATTCTTCAAAATTTTCCAAGATTTACTCGAAATTGACATTCTTGCTAATCACCATGTAAACATCCGAAGATTGTTATAGCAAATCTACTCGCCATAGAAATTCTTTAGAACTGTGCATGCTTGATTATTGCAATATGCACATTTGTAAAACGCTACGGAAGTTTGGTAGGAGTAGCTTAGTAATTTGTAAGTGGAATATTTAATCAAAAAGTTTGTACACAAAAATCATCCTATATTTAAATTGGGAATTATAAATATCTTTCTCAAAAGATGAAAGAATGTCGTCTGCTTTTTCGGTTAATAATAAACCTAAATTACCATTTGCTTTTCTGGAATTTGTATTATTTTTCATCGGTTTACAATAATACATATGTGGTTTAAAATTCTTTTTTTTTGTTCAAAAAGTTGTGTATATGAGTGCGTTTTTTCGTCAATATAGCTACTCTTGATAATAAAACGGATAATTTGATAAACAAAATAAAAAATAATTCATGGAACACATAATGTGTTGTGAGTTTTAACATGGGTTGGCAGGATATTAGGATTTTATCCCGAGCTGTAGCAAGGGATAACATTTGCTAATATTCCACCAACCCATATTGCGATTCTGATATGTCTAACAGTACAAATATGTTAGTACACTTTGATGAGAAACACGGTAATTTATGCTTGCGTTTGCGGGCAGAGTTCGTACACAATTTATGTGACGCAGGATGGCTGTTCTATCTTCCATCCTGTCAAATTCGAACAGACGAAAGCTCATCAACGTGTGCTCATACGACGGGCAAGTGTTATTGAAGAAATAGCCGTTTGTTTGTTTGTATGCTTGATGGTGTTTAACGCCACTTTCAACAATATTTCAGTTTTATCGTGGCGGTCAGTTTTATTGGTGGAGGAAACCGGAGAACCCGGAGAAAACCACCGACCTGTCTCAAGTCACTGACAAACTTTATCACATAATGTTGTACACTTCGCCCAGATCGAAATTCGAGCTCACAACATCAGTGGTGATAGGTACTAATTGCATAGTTAGTTGTAAATCCAACTATCATACGATCACGGCCACGACGGTCCACTGGAACAGCTGTAACAATTATATTATGCTTATTCAAGTACACATCGCATATTTGTCAGTTATTGCGTTTTCAATATTTTACCAACATTGTGTGATTTTATAAGGTGGTTTAAATGTGTGGACAGCGCATGTGCAAATGAGAATTTACGAGGTAATACATCACTGGTTTATTTACAAAGAGAAAGAAGTACGTCATATTAGAAAGTATATTATATTTATATCTCCTTGTATAGAAGAAAACCTGCAGTTATGAAGGTTGGGAAAAACAATATAGCTAAAACATCAGCGAGTCCGACAGACTATCATGTTTTGTCCATTCGGCTTAATTGCTCCGAAAGACCTTTAAATTATTTGGTTTTCCAGTCTGTTGACTATCAGTTAAATTGGATATCTATGATTTTATTACCCATAATAAATAATAATGGGACTTTTTTGACATTTTGAATGCTTGAAAATTAACTTCAGTCTAATTTTGATAAATATTAAATGCGTAAATTTGAATAGACGTCATTACTTATTGAAACTCTACCTAACAACATATTCATAAGAAAAAAATATTTCACCGACACTGAATAAATTCATTTTTATATTGATTTCTTAAGGATGTTTAACAATAAATTCTAAAATACAATATCCTTTTGTTTAATTATTTAAAAACTTAAAATATCAGCAGCTTTATTTAAACTTCATTATAAGTAAGGGAGTGAAATAATATGTTGCGCATACCCAAGGGAACTCCGAAGGGGTCAAGTGACCTTTGGTCACATCCGGTTCTACTACACAAAAAAACGCGGGAAAAGGACGGCCATGCGCAGAACCTACTTCCGGACAGGGTCACTTCCGGTCACGTGACTAACGTCACTTCCTGTCACATGACTTCCGGTTAGGTCTCTTCCGGTCACGTCACTTCCGTTTGCTCCGCATTGCTCCCCTCAAATAATAATGTGTCCGTACTTATGTGCGCGTCAGCATCAGCGTTCCCGTACACGCTCATATCTCAGCAACTATAAGTTGTAGGAGCATGTTAACTTGAATGTAGATGCATCTGAGATGGTAGGTCAGCGTCCAAGCAAAAGTAGGTCACTTTGACCCACATTTCGCGCTTCAATTACTTGCGAAACGTGGTGGGGTATCATATAATGTCCCATTAGATGCCCTATTTTTTGTTTTGGGAAACTCCATTCAAAGTCATTTGGATCATCCATGTACAAGCTATTTGGCTAGTAATCCCATCGACACTAGTAGTCGACCAAAAGTGGCATTGGCAAGTGGTAGTAAAATTTAACACAGCAACTAAGTTGAATATTCAAGCCATTTTCAGAGGGGGACTACTATGTAGTCATTCTTTGGGGGGGAGATTCCTACTATATAGCCATTCTTCCGGCGGGGGGGGGGGGGGGGGGGGAGGGATCCCACTACATAGCCATTTTTCCGGCTGGAAATCCTACTATATAGTCATTTTCCGTGGGGAAAAACTGGCTATGGGGGAAAAATGGTTCTATAACGCTCCTATAGTAGTTTTTCCCCCTAGCCATTTTTTCGGGGGAAAACTGACTATGGGGAAAACATGGCTCTATAACACCGGTACCTTAATATCTAATTAGGTAATTACTACAATGTAAAATAGTTGCCGGATATTTCGTCATTAAAGTCAAAAATAAAAATGAATAATAAATAAAATAAAAGCGTTGCTATCAAATTTGATGCGCACGACGCGTTTTTGGAATAACCTTCATCAGATAGGCTCAAAATCGGGAGTTTGGAGAGCTAAATAATTTAAAGTTTTGGGCGCAATAAAGCCAAAGGGCTTAAACAGGATAGACAAAGCCGGCTAAGGTCACCAATGCCCTAGGGAAACATATCGATATTGATATTGTTAGTTTGGTTGAAGGATTAAACCGCAATAATGCGCATGGTTGGAAAAGCAACCAATCATTTGCAAGACGCAAACATATTACGTAAACTTCTACAGAACCGTTTCACCTCGGGCGGAGTAGAACTCTTAAATCGTACTGGTGATCGACACCAGAACAGAAATCAATTAACGTTCGATATCAATGTAAACAACTGGAAAATAAGTCATGTAATGCAACTGCGGAAATAATGCGTATACAGTAAAAGGTGTTTCCCTATTACTATTTTTTCTTGCTCGCAAACACCTTTGAATTATTGAGAATTCGACTATTGTTGTTTTGAGCGAACCTGATGATAATTATTTCACAAATGGGTCTTGCGCATTCAATGAAAAACAATAATAGACACATTGTCGGAACAGCTCTAAAATCGAATAGAAAAACTCGATACCACTAACACACAAATACATGACCGCCCATTGTCCTGTTTCAGTACAGTAAGCAAATAAGGGTAATAACAAAATTACCGAACTCCGAACAATCTTGCAAAGGGAAAGTCAAAACTCATAATTATATAGACAGACAAAATCAGTCAACAACCGGAAAACTGTGAAAACCGTAATGACCCTTACTTGGTACAGGCATTTCTAAAGAAATGGTGGGTTGAATCAGATTTTAAAGCGCCAAACCTCCCGCTTTCATTACGGCTCAAAGGTTTCGGCTGTCACTATAACAGTATTTATAACAATACTGGAACAAAATAGGTAAAATAGTTGTCAAAGCAGTACCAAATTCAATAGAAGTGACATGTAGATATGTTAGTGTTAGCAAGGAACCCATGATTTAACTTTTAGGAGGGCGGGGAGCTATGCTTTCTCCAAAGTTAGATTTTATTTGCACAAAACAGTAAATCCGATAGGCTTAAACATGAATATACCAAAAATACCCAAATATATTGTTGTAAGTTGCACTGTTAGATAATTTATTAATTTCCATCTATCAGGTCAAGATATTTTTTTTCTGTAAAATATGGCGACACAAATTAAAACAAAACATAGCCCCACTCCCACTAATAGTTAAATAATCGTTCCCTTAGTAACGATATAAACAACGCTTTTCTCTAAAGCATCCTAAACAATGGATATAAATATTGAACAATTATGAATTTTTCATACCATAACAAGTCACGCCTGTATTAGCAAACATTTCATAGAAGAGTTGAAAGTCTTGCTTGAAAGACCATTTTTAAGTTCAAACGTTGTGACAGAAATCGCTTAATTATCTAAAACTAATAATCTAATAGAGAAAACAGCATATCATTTAAACTGTATTATCAAGTACGGGAGTGAAATAGTATATGACAGGGACTTAGAGATGAAGTATGCACGTTTTAAATGTGTAGTGATATTACTCAGTGCATTCATATTGTGTAAGTATAATTTGATTTTTGTTGTTGTACTATAAGTATTTGATCATAGAAGATAAAGATTGTCAGTGATTTGCTGCATGTCGGTAGTTTTTACGTTTTCAGTTGAAAAACAAATGTTTGAATGTTTATATAAATATTAAATTGGTATAATCGAATAGGTATCGTGATTGGCCGAAAGTCTATTTGATGTCATATTTATGAACAAATTATTTTACTGAAACTTTGAAGAAAATTCGATATTACATTGATAATTTAATATATATACATGTAATTTGGTGAATAGCAATGAAATTTAAAAACAATATACAATTTCATTCTTTTAATTAATTAAAACTAATCCTACGTACAAAATGATAGCAACTGATATAATCCCTATAATTAGTATGGGAGAGAAATAGTATGTGACAAGGACTTCGAGATGAAGTATGTACGTTTTAAATGTGTGATGATATTACTGGGTGCATTCATATTGTGTAAGTATAATTTGATTGTTGTTGTTGTACTATAAGTATTTAATCATAGAAACATAGATAATGTATGTCAGTGACTTGCTGCATGTCGGTGGTTTTCTCCGGATACTCCGGTTTCCTCCATCAATAGTACTGCCGCCACGATATAACTGAAATATTGTTGAAAGTGGCGTTAAACACCAAAACCATATGCCTATTAATTGTAATGTATTGTTTCACTTGTTATCGATACACTATTATAAATTTACAGGAGAGTTTTGGGCCCATAAAAATAGCTTAGCACATCCACTTTGTATTAAAGTGCATGGAAAGTGAGTGGCCATTTATTTGTGTGTTAGAGGTCATGTATTTGTGTGCTAGAGGTCATGTATTTGTGTGTTAAAGGTCATGTATTTGTGTGTTAGGGGTATCGCTTTTGGCTCTTTCTACGATTTTTCTATTGGATTGAAATGTTCCGCAATGTGGTAATTTTTGTTTTTTATTTTGTTAGATTATCTTAATTATATATGATTTATTAAAATAGTATAATTTTAAGTATTAACCTCATTCGGACTATTTTCAGATTGTGAGTGAAACGGTTGAATTTACACACCGATAAACTCATGCAAAATCGCAATTAATCCTATAATAAATTTAATTTCCAATTATGTGACATCAAATTAATTTTTATTACCCATTCGAAATTATCTGTTTTGTGCGTTAGTATACAAAGAAAATGAAAACATGATCGGGAAGGGGGGGGGGGTGCTGGTAACCAGGGTAACATTAAGTGTAAATGGCGAGGGGGTCTTATGTAATATGGACGTCTACGGCTGCAATCGGGTAATGGGCGGTTCCTGATGGGGATTAGTGGCCAAAATGGGGATTCTTCAAAATTTCCCAAGATTTCCTCGAAATTGACATTCTTGCTAATCACAATGTAAACATCCGAAGATTGTTATAGCAAATTGATCGGAACGTTTTTGAAGGAGTTATTGATATTGTTGACTCATCAATATTTAATGATGAAACAAATCTACTCGCCATAGAAATTCTTTAGAACTGTGCATGCTTGATTATTGCAATATGCACATTTGTAAAACGTTACGGAAGTTTGGTAGGAGTAGCATAGTAATTTGTAAGTGGAATATTTAATCAAAAAATTTGTACACAAAAATCATCCTATATTTTAATTGGGAATTATAAATATCTTTCTCAAAAGATGAAAGAATGTCGTCTGCTTTTTCGGTCAATAATAAACCCAAATTACCATTTGCTTTTCTGGAATTTGTATCATTTTTCATCGGTTTACAATAATACATATGTGGTTTAAAATTCTTTTCTTTTTGTTCAAAAAGTTGTGTAGATGAGTGTGTTTTTTCGTCAATATAGCTACACTCCTGATAATAAAACGGATAATTTGATAAACAAAATAAAAAAATAATTCATGGAACACATAATGTGTTGTGACTTTTAACATGGGTTGGCAGGATATTAGGATTTTATCCCGAGCTGTAGCAAGGATAACATTTGCTAATATTCCACCAACCCATATTGCTATTCTGATATGTCTAACAGTACAAATATGTTAGTACACTTTGATGAGAAACACGGTAATTTATGCTTGCGTTTGCGGGCAGAGTTCGTACACAATTTATGTGACGCAGGATGGCTGTTCTATCTTCCATCCTGTCAAATTCGAACAGACGAAAGCTCATCAGCGTGTGCTCTTCTAACGGACAAGTGTTATTGAAGGAATAGCCGCTTTTTTGTTTGTATGCTTGATGGTGTTTAACGCCACTTTCAACAATATTTCAGTTTTATCGTGGCAGTCAGTTTTATTGGTGGAGGAAACCGGAGAACCCGGAGAAAACCACCGACCTGTCTCAAGTCACTGACAAGCTTTATCGCATAATGTTGTACACTTCGCCCAGATCGAGATTCGAGCTCACAACATCAGTGGTGATAGGCACTATGTGCATAGGTAGTTGTAAATCCAACTATCATACGATCACGGCCACGACGGTCCACTGGAACAGCTGTAACAAATATATTATGCTTATTCAAGTACACATCGCATATTTGTCAGTTATTGTGTTTTTAATATTTTACCAACATTGTGTGATTTTATAAGGTGGTTTAAATGTGTGGACAGCGCATGTGCAAATGAGAGCTTACGAGGTAATACACCACTGGTTTATTTACAATGAGAAAGAAGTACGTCATATTAGAAAGTATATTATATTTATATCTCCTTGCATAGAAGAAAACCTGCAGTTATGAAGGTTGGGAAAAACAATATCGCTAGAACATCAGCGAGTCCGACAGACTATCATGTTTTGTCCATTCGGGTTAATTGCTCCGAAAGACCTTTAAATTATTTGGTTATCCTCTCTGTTGACTATCAGCTAAATTGGATATCTATGATTTGATTACCCATAATAAATAATAATGGGACTTTTTTGACATTTTGAATGCTTGAAAATTAACTTCAATCTAATTTTGATAAATATTGAATGCGTAAATTTGAATAAACGTCATTACTGATTGAAACTCTACCTAACAACATATTCATCAAAAAATAATATTTCTCCGACACTGAATAAATTCATTTGTATATTGATTTCTTAAGGATGTTTAACAATAAATTCTAAAATACAATATCCTTTTGTTTAATTATTTAAAAACTTAAAATATCAGCAGCTTTATTTAAACTTCATGATAAGTAAGGGAGTGAAATAATATGTGACAAGAACTACAAGATGAAGTATATACGTTTTAAATGTGCAGTGATATTATTTAGTGCGTTCATATTGGGTAAGTATAATTCAATTGTTTCCTGTACTTAGAGTATTTTACATAAGGGTATATAAACATTAGAGAACACTGAAGGGGAAATCAAAAATGGACAATCCAGAGAAACTAACAATATAGGGTACACAAGGCGAGGAAAAACAAAACAAAAACACAACAGAGTATATACAAATGTGTTGTTCGACTTGTTATCTGTACAATATTTATCATTCACCAGTTATCTTAATTAAATATGATTGATTAATTAAGATAGTATATTTCTTAGTATCAACTTCATGATATCCCACTAAATCGTATTTAAACTGTAATAAATAAAAAAAAAAAAATTAATTATTATACAATAGAGATCTTCTGCTATTATACCAATAGGGAAAATAGAAAAAAGTAAGAAGCAAGAAAGAAAATATATAACTAAATAATATTTAAAAAAAAAAAAAAAAAAAAAAAAAAAAACAGCAAGAAAAAAAACAACAACAAAAAAACCAGCAAACAATCAAAAATCAAACAAACAAACACACAAAACAACCAAACAAACTAACCAATCAACAAATCAAGCATAAATAAAACGGAAAAAGCAGGAGGTCTGGGATTTAAATATTGTTTGATATTCATTTGATATCATAGAAATATAATAAAACGAATAATTGGAATAACTGCAGTTAATAAGATTGAGGCAGAAAATAAAAAAAATAAATATTATTTTAGACTCAAATGTACAAGGAGAAGGGTAATAAAAACGGAAATTTTAGCTTTAGTGCGGACGACGCGCTTCTGGAAAAACCTTCATCAGGCACGCTCAAAAACAAAAGATTGGAAAGCAAGATAATTGAATAACTTCTCCTTCCACTTTGAAATAAAGGATCTATCATGCGCAAACTCTCTTATTTGCAAGAGAAAAATTCGGTCTTGTTATTGAAATAACGCAACTGTAAACCAAGGTGTTTTTTATTGTCCATTTCAAAGCATGCAACAATATGACTTACAAAAAGTGAAGAAACAAATAATCTGACATTCAGCATCATTAATAAAATAGAATTGACAGTAAATAAAACAATCCCTAGTTATTTGTCAACATATTCCAATCAAATGACTCCCATGACTATCGAACTTCATTAAAATTAATGTAGTTGTAAATTAATGTTCTGTAGTTGTAAATTCAATTTTGGGATATATATTCCCCTATTTCTGCTTTGTTCTAAATTTTTGTGTAGAATGATCTCTGAATGAAAACACTTTATCTAAAATACCTTTTGCATTGGTTTCTGTTTCTGTTTTATTTTCCCTTGAAATGTATATCATATAACTCTATCAGTAGAACATTCCTTTTGAAAATTCCTTGTGAGTTCGACTCCCGTTCATTGCGAGGTATACCTGATACAACATTATGTGATAAAGTTTGTCAGTGACTTGCGACAGGTCGATTGTTTTCTCCGGGTACTCAGGTTTCCTCCACCAATAAAACTGACCGTTACGATAAAACTGAAATATTGTTGAACGGGGCGTTAAACACAAAACCAAATCTGACTGAAAACGTCTTTCATAGAGTACAATTTACATTTGGTTTCTGTTCCCTTGCAATGTATATTATATTGCTCCATCAGCAGATATTTCCTTTCGATTGTTTTTTGTATATATTGTGATATTTTGATTCTTTACTGCATACCTAAACTGTATTCGTTCATTACTGCATTGTTCAGTGACTCCCGATTCACTTTTGATTTTCGAAATTAGAAAACAAATACAGGTATACAGTTTATTACATAGATTTTCCACTTTTTTGCACAATATGACGTTAGATCAATTAAGAAACGCACTTTCTACGCAGTAAAATAAATATAGAATAACGGCAGTTATGAACGTCGAGACAGACATTATCGCTAGTATCACAGCGAGTCCGATATGATGAGCTATGAGGCTAGTGATAATGTATGACGTTATTATTTTCATAGGTAACGCCATAATGAGCTTGACATCCATCATACTGACCAACATTTTGCAGTATAATGACAATATCACTCGATGATGTTAAAGGGAAAATGTCCAAAACCCCAACAAGCGTTCATATTTCACTGCCTGAAGTACCTGTTTTTGGCTCGCTTGAAATTCCATTATTTTGATGCTATCTTTGTATTAAATTCATGTCAGTTATAATTAGCAACTGAATATGCTGCTAATATCTATTTTTGGCTGTCCTGGCTGTCCAATCTTTTAATTATGAACCTAATGAAGGTTATCACAGAAACTCACCGCCCACACTAATTTCGATATCTACCTTGGTATGTAGTAATAAATGAAAAAAAAATACAACACTGTCGGAACAATTTCGAAATCTAATATAAAAATCGTAGAAAGTGACAACATCGATATCACTAAAATACAAATGCATGACCGCTCACGTTCTTGGCTTCAATGAAACCTGCGTGATTAAACCAGTTTATGGACCGAAACCTTTCCTCTTAGTGAAATGATGTTGACATGCAAGTGTTTTCCACATGTGATTAAAATGGCAACCATCACAAATAACCAGAGGAACAGCGTTTTTAATTAAAACTTAGATATCAAATTTAGTGCCCACGACTCGTTTCCGGAATAACATTCATCAGGTACGCTCAAAATCGAAAGATTTGAAAGCCGAATAGTTTAAAATTTGAGAGCAATAAAACCAAAGAGCTTAAACAGGATTCGTACTCACAACATTAGTGGTGATGAGCGCTGATTGCACAGGTAGTTGTACATCCATCTACCATATGACCACGGTAACGACGGCCCTCCTCTTTTGATGGAAATCTGATAATTGTATCAGAATTAAAATTAGAATAGCTTGCACTGAATATATGTGTAAACAGAATAATTTATATAAGCATATTGGCAATTATATTTTGGTTAAAAGCTGACTAATGCTTCACTAATTTGTCTTACGATGACTTTTTATGCTATCCTATTTTCAAATAATGTTTGAGGCCATATGCTCTCTTTGACAGAACTATGACTTTTCATCGGGTGTGAACGATAGTAATACGACGGGTACCGCATGTGCAGCAGGATCTATTAACCATCCAGAAGTATTTGAGTTTTTGGAAGGGTTCATGTTGTCCATATATTTAGTGTTCTGTGCTATGCTTTGTAGATCGTTGTTGACAGTGAGGGGCAATTAATAACGAAACTTTACGACAAAAGAGATGAATTACATTTTCCGATTGTGAGCTTTCCATTTATATGTATAAACTTTCAAGCAGCCCCTGCATATGGAGTATATATATCTCAATTGATACAATATTTCAGAGCTTGTGGTTCCTTTCAGGATGTCCTTGATAGAGAGTTGCTGCTAACAAGGAAGCTACTAAATCAAGGTTTCCTCTTTGTTAAGTTGAAGTCATCTCTTCGAACGTTTTACGATCGCCATCATGACTTGATTGACCGCTATGGAATATCTGTGTCACAAATGACCACGGATATGTTTCACTTGTTGTAAGCACTTCCCGGTACTTATTCAGGAATAATAGCCGGGTTTGTAACTAGGCTAACACGACGGGTGTCACTAGTGGAGCAGGAACTGCTTACCCTTCTGTAGCACCTGAGTTAACTCCCGGTCTTTATTGGTGTTCGTGTTACTCGATCTTTTACTTTTGGCTATGGTGGTGTCTGTTCTTCTTCGATATACGGATTATGATTACTCCTTTGTTAACTTCAAACTCTTCTTGTCATTTTGTTTCTTGTTGTGGTCATTGCATTGTCAGTTCTTTTTCGATTTAAGACTTCTCAATACCCCTTTTACACTTTGATAGTTTAACAAACTCGAGTGGAGAAAGACAACCTATATGTTTATTCATAGGTAAATATGACATACCGGGTATATAGTCTGTAATTTTTTATTTTAAATATGCAATTAATAATTTACATTATTTTTTGCTTTGCTGCTATTGCATATCATATTTAATATTTGATGTATATCGTTTCAAGTTGGGCTTTAATGGTCATGAATGAGTGATTGTTATTAGTCAGAGTATCACTTTCTATTATTGATTTTAAGTTTTATTAATTTGATATACTGAGATTGGAGGGCCTGGGTGGTTCAATGAATTAGGTAGTTGGACTACCTAGCAACTCATACAAGCCTATCACCAATACAGCGTGGGTTCGCGCCCAGCTTTGTAGATTACAAAAAGGGTGCACCCGACTCGCAACCGCAAGTGATACAGTTGACCAGTTGATTGCCCATGGTCGATGGTTCTCTCCTGATACCTAAGCTTCCTCCACCACTAAAACTGGTCGCCCATGATATAGTTGAAATATTGCTGAAAGTGGCGATAAACACCAAAAATCAAAATCAAAATCAAATAATATACTAACATTGGCTATACATAGACCATTTTAGCATTTCAGATCAAATGAAAAATAATAAACATAGGCAAAATCGATACCCTTAGTACATAAACACATGACCGCTCAGTGTCCTTGCTTCAGTGAAATAATATACTACCACAAAATAATGCGTGAGTCCAGGTACGTCGACAAAAGGATATTCTTTTCTTCGTCCTTGACAGTCGTCCGGGAATACATATCTTCAAAGTCGAAGAATCCTATAAATTGGTTCAATAGAAGAACGAATCCAATTAGCGAGCTAGAACATTATGAAAAGAATATCTAAACAGTGATGGTCAACAATTCCACCAATATCAACAAAACCAACAGTCACCTGTCATTTTAACTGATCACATTGAACACCAAGAAGGCTTAAACAGTGATGGTCATCAATTCCACTATTATCAACAAAACGAGTAATCACCTCTCATCTTAACTGAACTCTCTGAACACAAACAAGTTTAAACAGTAATGGTATCCAAGTCAACCAATATCAACAAAGAGAACAATCACTTCAATGAGCACAAAAAAGACGACGAGTTAGGGTATTGGAAATCCAGGTCCTGTCTTGAAACAGGCACAAATATGAGGAGATATTGGGTTTCCATCCCTCTCCTCTTGATAACTGGATCTTCAACGGCAATATAAACACCACATGCTATCAACAAAATGAATGACAACATAAATATTAACAGTACAATAGCAGAGTCAGTGAGTGGTCGTAGTTAACTGACTACTAGCTAGGAAGGCCGATCTCTAGTTTGATTTATTAAATGTATATATGATATAGGATTTCTGTTGACTTCATCGCCTCCAAATATCAAATACCCGAATGTTCGGAAAAGAGAATCGAATTTTCAATATCTTAAAACGATGCATAACAATCAGTAGTATACTATTTATATAATAATGTGGTCTTGTCCAGTTAATATGCCAACATATTACTCAGGTCTGAGGGACATATTACCCGACCGAAGGGGATGATAATACCGATATGTCTCCCAGTCCTGGGTAATATTTTGGCATATTATCTGGACAAGACCACATTAATCTCATTATTATACTGAGTCTAATTGTCCAGGTAATATGCCAAAATATTACCCATGTAATATGCCAAAATGTTACCCAGGTAATATGCCAAAATATTACAGTACCTGATATCACTACAGAAACTTACACGAAGTATAATAATGTAGTATATATCTGTTTAATTCGGGATCATCCAAGCACAACATTGAATAATACTTTAATATTACTTCATTGCCAATTGAAACTCATGACAATTCAGTTCCTTTTTTAAATCCCGACTTCTACCAGGAAGAATGATCTTTGTCATTTGACCCTTCTTTGCATGTATTAATACTATAATTTTCTCTAACTCTAAGCAAACATTAAGTAATGTTGCGTGGTGTTAACAAATAGGATATAACAGGAATATAGCATTGTTTATTTTTCCGTATCAACATTGGTGTATTTTACAATGCAATCCAGTTGTAATTGGTGCTATGCAATATATATGAGGTGGTTCTTTGGGACATGATATCATTTAGTGCCCTGTATGTGGTGCATCATAGCACTACATCAACGGCGGATAACTTTTATGTCACTTTCCAGTGAAATACGATTGTTTTTTCGATTTCTGATGCAAATCAAGCACTTTCGACTATGACCAATATGTCATTAATGTATCTGTCTCTTCCCTTTGGTTGTCTTATTCCCAGACGTTGAAGCTATTTAGCTTTAAAATATTTTGGCTTCAATCGTACATGATGAAGGTTATTCTAGAAACTTGTCGCTTAAATAAAATTGACACATATAATTGCCTGCGTACTAGTCACTGCTCTCAGGGTTTAAACCATAGATCTGCTCAACGCATACCAGAATGACATGCAAATATTGTGTTTCCGATCGATGGAGGTGTTATGTTATGTGTCATGTCATAATGCGAACATCTGGCCATCTGGAAAATGACAAACAATGATCTACAAACTACTTCTCAGAAAACTAAAGATTAAGCAGCTTAAAGATACCAAAGGTGTAATCAGAAGCCGTAAATCGAAGGACAGACAATATAATGGAAAAAGACAAATGCCAAACGATGATGTACAAGCACTGCACAGAAAGCTAAAGATCGAGCAACACGAACTCCACTAAGAAAACCATCAATATGATAATGTTCCAGAGATGAATCAATTCAAATAGAAATGGCTATTACTAAATTGACTTGTACGTTCACCAAAAATAAAATCCAGTGTTTTCTTGTTAAACCTTATATATCGTAGATGCTCAATTGCAGTCGACCATTAAATCTACTCAAATGACTGCGAAACATTGTAAGTATGAAACAACTGCTGTCAATACCAAGCACATTAATATCATGTTGTAAGTATAAAATAACTGCTGTCAATACCAAACACATTAATATCACGTTGTAAGTATGAAACAACCGTTGTCAATACCAAACACATTACTATCACGTTGCAAGTATGAAGCAACTGCTGTCAATACCAAACACATTAATAGCACGTTGTAAGTATGAAGAAACTGTTGTCAATACCAAACACATTAATATCACGTTGTAAGTATGAAACAACTGTTGTCAATACCAAACACATTAATAGCACTTTGTAAGTATGAAACAACTGCTGTCAATACCAAATACATTAATATCACGTTGTAAGTATGAAACAACTGCTGTCAATACCAAACACATCAATATCACGTTGTATGCATGAAACAACTGCTGTCAATACCAAGCACATTAATATCACGTTGTAAGTATGAAACAACTGCTGTCAATATCAACCACATTAATATCACGTTGTAAGTATGAAACAACTGCTGTCAATACCAAACACATTAACATCACGTTGTAAGAATGAAACCACTGCTGTCAATACCAAACACATTAATATCACGTTGTAAGCATGAAACAACTGCTGTCAGTACCAAACACATTAATATCACGTTGTAAGTATGAAACACCTAATGTCAATACCATGCACATTAATATCACGTTGTACGTATGAAACAACTGCTGTCAATACCAAACACATTAATATCACGTTGTAAGTTTGAAACAACTGCTGTCAATACCAAATACATTAATATCACGTTGTAAGTATAAAACAACTGCTGTCAATACCAAACACATTAACATCACGTTGTAAGTATGAAACCACTGCTGTCAATACCAAACACATTAATATCACGTTGTAAGTATGAAACAACCGCTGTCAATACCAAACACATTAACATCACGTTGTAAGTATGACACAACTGCTGTCAATACCAAACACATTAATATCACGTTGTAAGTATGAAACAACTGCTGTCAATACCAAACACATTAACATCACGTTGTAAGTATGAAACAACTGCTGTCAATACCAAACACATTAATATCACGTTGTAAGTATGAAACAACTGCCGTCAATACCAGACACAGTAATATCACGTTGTAAGTATGAAACAACTGCTGTCAATACCAAACACATTAATATCACGTTGTAAGTATGAAACAACTGCTGTCAATAACAAATACATTAACATCACGTTGTAAGTATGAAACAACTGCTGTCAATACCAAACACATTAACATCACGTTGTAAGCATTAAACAACTGCTGTCAATACCAAGCACATTAATATCACGTTGTAAGAATGAAACAACTGCTGTCAATACCAAGCACATTAATATCACGTTGTAAGTATGAAACAACTGCTGTCAATACCAAACACATTAATATCACGTTGTAAGTATGAAACAACTGCTGTCAATACCAAACACATTAACATCACGTTGTAAGCATGAAACCACTGCTGTCAATACCAAGCACATTAATATCACGTTGTAAGTATGAAACAACTGCTCTCAATACCAAACACATTAATATCACGTTGTAAGTATGAAACACCTAATGTCAATACCATGCACATTAATATCCCGTTGTAAGTATGAAACAACTGCTGTCAATACCAAACACATTAATATCACGTTGTAAGTTTGAAACAACTGCTGTCAATACCAAATACATTAATATCACGTTGTATGTATAAAACAACTGCTGTCAATACCAAACACATTAATATCACGTTGTAAGTATGAAACAACTGCTGCGAATACCAAGAACATTAATATCACGTTGTAAGTATGAAACAACTGCTGTCAATACCAAACACATTAACATCACGTTGTAAGTATGAAACAACTGCTGTCAATACCAAACACATTAATATCACGTTGTAAGTATGAAACAACTGCTGTCAATACCAAACACATTAACATCATGTTGTAAGTATGACACAACTGCTGTCATTACCAAACACATTAATATCACGTTGTAAGTATGAAACAACTGCTGTCAATACCAAACACATTAACATCATGTTGTAAGTATGACACAACTGCTGTCATTACCAAACACATTAATATCACGTTGTAAGTATGAAACAACTGCTGTCAATACCAAACACATTAACATCACGTTGTATGTTTGAAACAACTGCTCTCAATACCAAACACATTAATACCACGTTGTAAGTATGAAAGAACTGCTGTCAATACCAAACACATTAATATCACGTTGTAAGTATGAAACAACTGCTGTCAATACCAAACACATTAACATCACGTTGTAAGTATGACACAACTGCTGTCAATACCAAACACATTAACATCACGTTGTAAGTATGAAACAACTGCTGTCAATACCAAACACATTAATATCACGTTGTAAGTATGAAACAACTGCTGTCAATACCAAACACATTAACATCACGTTGTAAGTATGACACAACTGCTGTCAATACCAAACACATTAACATCACGTTGTATGTATGAAACAACTGCTCTCAATACCAAACACATTAATATCACGTTGTAAGTATGAAACAACTGCCGTCAATACCAAACACATTAATATCACGTTGTAAGTATGAAACAATTGCTGTCAATACCAAAGACATTAACATCACGGTGTAAGTATGAAACAACTGCTGTCAATACCAAACACATTAATGTTACGTTGTAAGTATGAAACAAATGCTGTCAATACCAAACACATTAACATCACGTTGTAAGTATGACACAACTGCTGTCAATACCAAACACATTAACATCACGTTGTAAGTATGAAACAACTGCTGTCAATACCAAACACATTAATATCACGTTGTAAGTATGAAACTACTACTGTCAATACCAAACACATTAACATCACGTTGTAAGTATGAAACAACTGCTGTCAATACCAAACACATTAACATCACGTTGTAAGTATGAAGCAACTGCTGTCAATACCAAACACATTAATATCACGTTGTAAGTATGAAACAACTGCTGTCAATACCAAACACATTAATATCACGTTGTAAGTATGACACAACTGCTGTCAATACCAAGCACATTAATATCACGTTGTGAGTATGAAACAACTGCTGTCAATACCAAACACATTAACATCACGTTGTAAGTATGAAACAACTGCTGTCAATACCAAACACATTAATATCACGTTGTAAGTATGAAACAACTGCTGTCAATACCAAACACATTAACATCACGTTGTAAGTATGACATAACTGCTGACAATACCAAACCCATTAACATCACGTTGTAAGTATGACACAACTGCTGTCAATACCAAACACATTAATATCACGTTGTAAGTATGAAACAACTGTTGTCAATACCAAACACATTAATATCACGTTGTAAGTATGAAACAACTGCTGTCAATACCAAACAAATTAATATCACGTTGTAAGTATGAAACAACTGCTGTCAATACCAAACACATTAGTATCATGTTTTAAGTATTTAGCAACTGTTGTCAATACCAAACACATTAATATCACGTTGTAAGTATGAAACAACTGCTGTCAATACCAAACACATTAATATCACGTTGTAAGTATGAAACAACTGCTGTCAATACCAAACACATTAACATCACGTTGTAAGTATGACACAACTGCTGTCAATACCAAACACATTAACATCACGTTGTAAGTATGAAACAACTGCTGTCAATACCAAACACATTAATATCACGTTGTAAGTATGAAACAACTGCTGTCAATACCAAACACATTAACATCATGTTGTAAGTATGACACAACTGCTGTCATTACCAAACACATTAATATCACATTGTAAGTATGAAACAACTGCTGTCAATACCAAACACATTAACATCACGTTGTATGTTTGAAACAACTGCTCTCAATACCAAACACATTAATACCACGTTGTAAGTATGAAAGAACTGCTGTCAATACCAAACACATTAATATCACGTTGTAAGTATGAAACAACTGCTGTCAATACCAAACACATTAACATCACGTTATAAGTATGACACAACTGCTGTCAATACCAAACACATTAACATCACGTTGTAAGTATGAAACAACTGCTGTCAATACCAAACACATTAATATCACGTTGTAAGTATGAAACAACTGCTGTCAATACCAAACACATTAACATCACGTTGTAAGTATGACACAACTGCTGTCAATACCAAACACATTAACATCACGTTGTATGTATGAAACAACTGCTCTCAATACCAAACACATTAATATCACGTTGTAAGTATGAAACAACTGCCGTCAATACCAAACACATTAATATCACGTTGTAAGTATGAAACAAATGCTGTCAATACCAAACACATTAACATCACGTTGTAAGTATGCCACAACTGCTGTCAATACCAAACACATTAACATCACGTTGTAAGTATGAAACAACTGCTGTCAATACCAAACACATTAATATCACGTTGTAAGTATGAAACAACTACTGTCAATACCAAACACATTAACATCACGTTGTAAGTATGAAACAACTGCTGTCAATACCAAACACATTAACATCACGTTGTAAGTATGACACAACTGCTGTCAATACCAAACACATTAACATTACGTTGTAAGTATGAAGCAACTGCTGTCAATACCAAACACATTAATATCACGTTGTAAGTATGAAACAACTGCTGTCAATACCAAACACATTAATATCACGTTGTAAGTATGACACAACTGCTGTCAATACCAAGCACATTAATATCACGTTGTGAGTATGAAACAACTGCTGTCAATACCAAACACATTAACATCACGTTGTAAGTATGAAACAACTGCTGTCAATACCAAACACATTAATATCACGTTGTAAGTATGAAACAACTGCTGTCAATACCAAACACATTAACATCACGTTGTAAGTATGACATAACTGCTGACAATACCAAACCCATTAACATCACGTTGTAAGTATGACACAACTGCTGTCAATACCAAACACATTAATATCACGTTGTAAGTATGAAACAACTGCTGTCAATACCAAACAAATTAATATCACGTTGTAAGTATGAAACAACTGCTGTCAATACCAAACACATTAGTATCACGTTTTAAGTATTTAGCAACTGTTGTCAATACCAAACACATTAATATCACGTTGTAAGTATGAAACAACTGCTGTCAATGCCAAGCACATTAACATCACGTTGTAAGTATGAAACACTGCTGTCAATACCAAACACATTAATATCACGTTGTATGTATGAAACAACTGCTGTCAATACCAAGAACAGTAATATCACGTTGTAAGTATGAAAGAACTACTGTCAATACCAAACACATGAATATCACGTTGTAAGTATGAAACAACTGCTGTCAATACCAAACACATTAATATCACGTTGTAAGTATGAAACACCTAATGTCAATACCATGCACATTAATATCACGTTGTAAGTATGAAACAACTGCTGTCAATATCAAACACATTAATATCACGTTGTAAGTATGAAACAACTGCTGTCAATACCAAACACATTAATATCACGTTGTAAGTATGAAACACCTAATATCAATACCATGCACATTAATATCACGTTGTAAGTATGAAACAACTGCTGTCAATATCAAACACATTAATATCACGTTGTAAGTTTGAAACAACTGCTGTCAATACCAAATACATTAATATCACGTTGTAAGTATAAAACAACTGCTGTCAATACCAAAGACATTAATACCACGTTGTAAGTATGAAACAACTGCTGTCAATACCAAACAAATTAATATCACGTTGTAAGTATGAAACAACTGCTGTCAATACCAAACACATTAATATCACGTTGTAGGTATGAAGCAAATGTTGTCAATACCAAACACATTAATCTCACGTTGTAAGTATGAAACAACTGCTGTCAATACCAAACACAATAACATCACGTTGTAAGTATGAAAAAACCGCTGTCAATATCAAACACATTAATATCACGTTGTATGTATGAAACAACTGCTGGCAATACCAAGCACAGTAATATCACGTTGTAAGTATGAAACAACTGCTGTCAATACCAAACACATTAATATCACGTTGTAAGTATGAAACAACTGTTGCCAATACCAAACACATTAACATCATGCTGTAAGTATGAAACCACAGCTGTCAATACCAAAAACATTAATATCACGTTGTAAGTATGAAACAACTGCTATCAATACCAAACACATTAATATCACGTTGTAAGTATGAAACAACTGCTGTCAATACCAAACACATTAACATCACGTTGTAAGTATGACACAATTGCTGTCAATACCAAACACATCAACATCACGTTGTATGTATGAAAAAACTGCTGTCAATACCAAACACATTAATATCACGTTGTAAGTATGAAACAACTGCTGTCAATACCAAACACATTAATATCACGGTGTATGTATGAAACAACTGCTGTCAATACCAAACACATTAACATCACGTTGTAAGTATGAAACAACTGCTGTCAATACCAAGCACATTAATATCACGTTTTAAAAATGAAACAACTGCTGTCAATACCAAACACATTAACATCACCTTGTAAGTATGAAACAACTGCTGTCAATACCAAACACATTAATATCACGTTGTAAGTATGAAACAACTGCTGTCAATACCAAACAGTTTACTATCACGTTGTAAGTATGAAGCAACAGCTGTCAATACCAAACACATTAATATCACGTTGTAAGTATGAAGCAACTGCTGTCAATATCAAACACATTAATATCACGTTGTAAGTTTGAAACAACTGCTGTCAATACCAAATACATTAATATCACGTTGTAAGTATAAAACAACTGATGTCAATACCAAACACATTAATATCACGTTGTAAGTATGAAACAACTGCTGTCAATACCAAACAAATTAATATCACGTTGTAAGTATGAAACAACTGCTGTCAATACCAAACACATTAATATCACGTTGTAGGTATGAAGCAACTGTTGTCAATACCAAACACATTAATATCACGTTGTAAGAATGAAACAACTGCTGTCAATACCAAACACAATAACATCACGTTGTAAGTATGAAAAAACCGCTGTCAATACCAAACACATTAATATCACGTTGTATGTATGAAACAACTGCTGTCAATACCAAGCACAGTAATATCACGTTGTAAGTATGAAACAACTGCTGTCAATACCAAACACATTAATATCACGTTGTAAGTATGAAACAACTGCTGCCAATACCAAACACATTAATATCACGTTGTAAGTATGAAACAACTGCTGTCAATACCAAACACATTAATATCACGTTGTAAGTATGAAACAACTGCTGCCAATACCAAACACATTAACATCATGCTGTAAGTATGAAACCACAGCTGTCAATACCAAAAACATTAATATCACGTTGTAAGTATGAAACAACTGCTATCAATACCAAACACATTAATATCACGTTGTAAGTATGAAACAACTGCTGTCAATACCAAACACATTAACATCACGTTGTAAGTATGACACAACTGCTGTCAATACCAAACACATCAACATCACGTTGTATGTATGAAACAACTGCTGTCAATACCAAGCACATTAATATCACGGTGTATGTATGAAACAACTGCTGTCAATACCAAACACATTAACATCACGTTGTAAGTATGAAACAACTGCTGTCAATACCAAGCACATTAATATCACGTTTTAAAAATGAAACAACTGCTGTCAATACCAAACACATTAACATCACCTTGTAAGTATGAAACAACTGCCGTCAATACCAAACACATTAATATCACGTTGTAAGTATGAAACAACTGCTGTGAATACCAAACAGTTTGATATCACGTTGTAAGTATGAAGCAACTGCTATCAATACCAAACACATTAATATCACGTTGTAAGTATGAAGCAACTGCTGTCAATACCAAACACATTAATATCACGTTGTAAGCATGAATCAACTGTTGTCAATACCAAACACATTAACATCACGTTGTAAGTATGAAACAACTGATGTCAATACCAAACACATGAAAATCACGTTGTAAGTATGAAACAACTGCTGCCAATACCAAACACCTTAATATCACGTTGTAAGTATGAAACACTTAATGTCAATACCATGCACATTAATATCACGTTGTAAGTATGAAACAACTGCTGTCAATACCAAGGAAAATAATATCACGTTGTAAGTATGAAACAACTGCTGTCAATACCAAACACATTAATATCACGTTGTAAGCATGAAACAACTGCTGTCAATACCAAACACATTAATATCACGTTGTAAGTATGAAACAACTGCTGTCAATACCAAACACATCAACATCACGTTGTAAGTATGAAACAACTTCTGTCAATACCAAACACATTAAGATCACGTTGTATGTATGAAAAAACTGCTGTCAATATGAAGCACATTAATATCACGTTGTAAGTATGACACAAATGCTGTCAATACCAAACACATTAATATCACGTTGTAAGTATGAAACAACTGCTGTCAATACCAAGCACATTAACATCACGTTGTAAGTATGAAACCACTGCTGTCAATACCAAACACATTAATATCACGTTGTAAGTATGAAACAACTGCTGTCAATACCAACCACATGAATATCACGTTGTAAGTATGAAACAACTGCTGTCAATACCAAACACATTAATATCACGTTGTAAGTATGAAGCACCTAATGTCAATACCATGCACATTAATATCACGGTGTAAGTATGAAACAACTGCTGTCAATACCAAGCACATTAATATCACGTTGTAAGTATGAAACAACTGTTGTCAATACCAAATACATTAATATCACGTTGTAAGTATAAAACAACTGCTGTCAATACCAAACACATTAACATCACGTTGTATGTATGAAACAACTGCTGTCAATACCAAACACATTAATATCACGTTGTAAGTATGAAACAACTGCTGTCAATACCAAACACATTAACATCACGTTGTAAGCATGACACAACTGCTGTCAATACCAAACACATTAATATCACGTTGTAATTATGAAACAACTGCTGTCAATACCAAACACATTAAAATCACGTTGTATGTATGAAACAACTGCTGTCAATACCAAACACATTAATATCATGTTGTAAGTATGAAACAACTGCCGTCAATACCAAGCACATTAATATCACGTTGTAAGTTTGAAACAATTGATGTCAATACCAAACACATTAATATCACGTTGTGAGTATGAAACAACTGCTGTCAATACCAAACACATTAACATCACTTTGTATGTATGAAACAACTGCTGTCAATACCAAACACATTAATATCACGTTGTAAGTATGAAACAACTGCTGTCAATACCAAACACATTAACATCACTTTGTATGTATGAAACAACTGCTGTCAATACCAAACACATTAACATCACGTTGTAAGTATGAAACAACTGCTGTCAATACCAAACACATTAATATCACGTTGTAGGTATGAAACAACTGCTGTCGATACCAAACACATTAACATCACGTTGTAAGCATGACACAACTGCTGTCAATACCAAACACATTAATATCACATTGTAAGTATGAAACAACTGCCGTCAATACCAAACACATTAATATCACGTTGTAAGTTTGAAACAATTGATGTCAATACCAAACACATTAATATCACGTTGTAAGTATGAAACAACTGCTGTCAATACCAAACACATTAACATCACGTTGTAAGTATGACACAACTGCTGTCAATACCAAACACATCAACATCACGTTGTATGTATGAAACAACTGCTGTCAATACCAAGCACATTAATATCACGGTGTATGTATGAAACAACTGCTGTCAATACCAAACACATTAACATCACGTTGTAAGTATGAAACAACTGCTGTCAATACCAAGCACATTAATATCACGTTTTAAAAATGAAACAACTGCTGTCAATACCAAACACATTAACATCACCTTGTAAGTATGAAACAACTGCCGTCAATACCAAACACATTAATATCACGTTGTAAGTATGAAACAACTGCTGTGAATACCAAACAGTTTGATATCACGTTGTAAGTATGAAGCAACTGCTATCAATACCAAACACATTAATATCACGTTGTAAGTATGAAGCAACTGCTGTCAATACCAAACACATTAATATCACGTTGTAAGCATGAATCAACTGTTGTCAATACCAAACACATTAACATCACGTTGTAAGTATGAAACAACTGATGTCAATACCAAACACATGAAAATCACGTTGTAAGTATGAAACAACTGCTGCCAATACCAAACACCTTAATATCACGTTGTAAGTATGAAACACTTAATGTCAATACCATGCACATTAATATCACGTTGTAAGTATGAAACAACTGCTGTCAATACCAAGGAAAATAATATCACGTTGTAAGTATGAAACAACTGCTGTCAATACCAAACACATTAATATCACGTTGTAAGCATGAAACAACTGCTGTCAATACCAAACACATTAATATCACGTTGTAAGTATGAAACAACTGCTGTCAATACCAAACACATCAACATCACGTTGTAAGTATGAAACAACTTCTGTCAATACCAAACACATTAATATCACGTTGTATGTATGAAAAAACTGCTGTCAATATGAAGCACATTAATATCACGTTGTAAGTATGACACAACTGCTGTCAATACCAAACACATTAATATCACGTTGTAAGTATGAAACAACTGCTGTCAATACCAAGCACATTAACATCACGTTGTAAGTATGAAACCACTGCTGTCAATACCAAACACATTAATATCACGTTGTAAGTATGAAACAACTGCTGTCAATACCAACCACATGAATATCACGTTGTAAGTATGAAACAACTGCTGTCAATACCAAACACATTAATATCACGTTGTAAGTATGAAGCACCTAATGTCAATACCATGCACATTAATATCACGGTGTAAGTATGAAACAACTGCTGTCAATACCAAGCACATTAATATCACGTTGTAAGTATGAAACAACTGTTGTCAATACCAAATACATTAATATCACGTTGTAAGTATAAAACAACTGCTGTCAATACCAAACACATTAACATCACGTTGTATGTATGAAACAACTGCTGTCAATACCAAACACATTAATATCACGTTGTAAGTATGAAACAACTGCTGTCAATACCAAACACATTAACATCACGTTGTAAGCATGACACAACTGCTGTCAATACCAAACACATTAATATCACGTTGTAATTATGAAACAACTGCTGTCAATACCAAACACATTAAAATCACGTTGTATGTATGAAACAACTGCTGTCAATACCAAACACATTAATATCATGTTGTAAGTATGAAACAACTGCCGTCAATACCAAGCACATTAATATCACGTTGTAAGTTTGAAACAATTGATGTCAATACCAAACACATTAATATCACGTTGTGAGTATGAAACAACTGCTGTCAATACCAAACACATTAACATCACTTTGTATGTATGAAACAACTGCTGTCAATACCAAACACATTAATATCACGTTGTAAGTATGAAACAACTGCTGTCAATACCAAACACATTAACATCACTTTGTATGTATGAAACAACTGCTGTCAATACCAAACACATTAACATCACGTTGTAAGTATGAAACAACTGCTGTCAATACCAAACACATTAATATCACGTTGTAGGTATGAAACAACTGCTGTCGATACCAAACACATTAACATCACGTTGTAAGCATGACACAACTGCTGTCAATACCAAACACATTAATATCACATTGTAAGTATGAAACAACTGCCGTCAATACCAAACACATTAATATCACGTTGTAAGTTTGAAACAATTGATGTCAATACCAAACACATTAATATCACGTTGTAAGTATGAAACAACTGCTGTCAATACCAAACACATTAACATCACGTTGTATGTATGAAACAACTGCTGTCAATACCAAACACATTAATATCACGTTGTAAGTATGAAACCACTGCTGTCAATACCAAACACATTAATATCACGTTGCAAGTATGAAACAACTGCTGTCAATACCAAACACATTAATATCACGTTGTAAGTATGAAACAACTGCTTTCAATACCAAAAACATTAATATCATGTTGTAAGTGTGAAGCAACTGCTGTCAATACCAAACACATTAATATCATGTTGTAAGTATGAAACAACTGCTGTCAATACCAAACACATTAATATCACGTTGTAAGTATGAAACAACTGCTGTCAATACCAAACACATTAACACCACGTTGTATGTATGAAACAACTGCTGTCAATACCAAGCACATTAATATCACGTTGTAAGTATGAAACCACTGCTGTCAATACCAAGCACATTAATATCACCTTGCAAGTATGAAACAACTGCTGTCAATACCAAACACATTAATATCACGTTGTAAGTATGAAACAACTGCTTTCAATACCAAAAACATTAATATCACGTTGTAAGTGTGAAACAACTGCTGTCAATACCAAACACATTAATATCATGTTGTAAGCATGAAACAACTGCTCTCAATACCAAACACATTAATATCACGTTGTAAGTATGAAACAACTGCTGTCAATTCTAAACACATTAATATCACGTTGTAGGTATGAAACAACTGCTGTCAAAACCAAGCACATTAATATCACGTTGTAGGTATGAAACAACAGCTGTCAATACCAAACACATTAACATCACGTTGTATGTATGAAACAACTGCTGTCGATACCAAACACATTAATATCACGTTGTAAGTATGAAACAACTGCTGTCAATACCAAACACATTAATATCACGTTGTAAGTATGAAACAACTGCTTTCGATACCAAAAACATTAATATCACGTTGTAAGTGTGAAACAACTGCTGTCAATACCAAACACATTAATATCACGTTGTAAGTATGAAACAACTGCTGTCAATACCAAACACATTAATATCACGTTGTAAGTATGAAACAACTGCTGTCAATACTAAACACATTAATATCACGTTGTAAGTATGAAACAACTGCTGTCAATACCAAACACATTAATATCACGTTGTAAGTATGAAACAACAGCTGTCAATACCAAACACATTAATATGACGTTGTAAGTCTGAAACAACTGCTGTCAATACCAAACACATTAATATAACGTTGACTTTGTCCTTGGTCAATAAACTCCATTTAAGTTGGTAAAGCATTAGAAGAAGTTATTTTATTTACAAAACACTTAATTAACGTAATATGCCATGTAATAGCAACGATGAATGGTATCATTTCGATCTTGGTTTTCTAAGAGAAATACTAGTCAATAATTTACAAATGTAGACGTTAGGATTTAGGGTTATCGTGCCTTACGCCACTTTCAGCAAGATTTCAGCTATATCGAGGCGGCCAGTTTTATTGGTGGAGGAAACGGAGTACTCGGAGAAAACACCGACCTACCTCAAGTCACTGACAAACTTAATCACATAATGATGTATCTAGTACACTTCGCCTGAGCAGGATTCAAACTCACAACGTTAGTGGTGATAGGCACTGATTGCATAAGTAGTTATAAATGAAGCTCCCATACGATCACAACCACGACAGCCCATTTAGAAATGCACAACATTGACTGTGATATGTGTGAGTTAAAAGTTTATTTGTTGAGAAATAAACAAGCATACATCTAGTTGTAATGTTGAATGGTCTCTCATGTTCGTTTGCATCCAAATATTTTCTTATGAAATGATTCGAGGTTATTTTTGTTTTCTATTAAAGTCATCAGACCTCACTGTCATAATTTCGTATTCGTACGTCAACAATCGTCCAATCAGAACACTGTATTTATTGGATATGATGATTTGATTGGATGATTGTCGGAGAAGGAGTACACAAATTGTACTCAAAGTTGTATGGTCGTGAGACCCTGCCTTACAGAAATAAGACTTAAAAATACGAATTTCGTATTCATTTGTACTCCAAATATCTGACAGATTGTTGAAAGTGGCGCTAAAACCATAACCCAAACCTCATACCCACTAAATATCATCAAATAAGAACACTATGTATGTTAAATATATTGTCTTAGTCGGCTCCTTTTCGAGTACGACACTGCAAAAACATATTTGTAAAGCTTAATGTCGATAATGATCAACAAAGCATCACACCTAAAGGTAAAGATTGAGCAGCACGAACCAGGCTAAAACAGGGAGGAAACTTAAGTTCTCTGGATAGGTAAGCTGTTCCTTCTCTACTAGTGTAGGTGAGTAAGAGTTACTTAACGCCAAGTGAACAAGTTTGCAGCTACATTATGGCGAGAACAAGTATTATCATTTAAACTAGTTTTCCTGTCTCAGGCATATGTGACCATAGACGATTTTGGCTATTCTGTTTAAATCATTTGGCTTTCTTGCCCATGAAGATTTAATTTATTTGGCTTTGGAATCTTTTAAATTTGAGCGTGCCTGATGAAGGTTATTCCAGTAACGTACCTGATGAAGGTTATTCCATGAACGTACCTGATGAAGGTTATACCAGTAACGCGTCGTGGACACTAAATTTGATATCTACGTTCTTATTAGAATTCGATGTGATTATTATGGTGGTGATGATATCAGCTTTGTACTAAGCTTAGTTGGAATTATATAGTGTTAGCGCAACGAAGCAATAGTCAGGCGTAGACAAAGCACACAAGTGTCTTCTGGATCCATTCTGAAGTCTTAGGAAGCCATTCTATTTAACAAATAATAAATGGATAAACGATATTGTCACACATTTGCATCATAGCACACTGCTATGTGGTATACAAAGGTTTAGAGTAGAACAATAGGCTATACATTGCTTAGCTTATATATGCTGTAACCTAAGACATAGCAAAGTATCGAATGCATATAACCTAACCATTTGATCAGTCTCTTTACATCAAATGAGCAGATACAATTTATTACAAATCATGCAACCTCTTTGATACAAAGAAACACTGCGTACGTCATATACTGTGACTTAATCAAATTTATTTTTTAGCCATTTATTGCTAAGATGCAGCTCTTAGACAATCAGCATTCCACTTTCCAACGTGACGCCATATATAATTAATTATCTTTTTTGTTCAAAGGAAAAGTTATACTAATTGTTGTATCTGCACTAAGACTTGATCTTTTGTTTCAGGAATCTCTTTTGACTTTCAATTAAGCGAAGGAATATCATAGATTCTGAAAAAAAATGATAAAAGAAGACGTCATGTCTTAAAAGTGTGCGATATTTCACAATATATAGGTCTTATTTTTTTTTCATTTCATAACGTTAAGGAATAACTGTATTTTATTGTCAGCATCAACAGTTTTACTTTGGCCTGGGTTTAGAAAGTTGTCTGAAAATGCAACAACAATGTCGCTGACCTTATCAAATAAACTTCATGAAAAATAGTAATGCCATTTAAATTTTTTCAGCATAGAATTTAAACACTGGACTTTTTTGTTGCAATATACACTTTTCAATTTTGAATAAAATCCAACAAGAAATAACTTCAAAGGTAGACAATGTCTATATTTTCTATCTAATTGTATTAATTGACATGTTGTATTTCAAGAATTCAATATGGCGGCTAATTTGCACAAGAATCATTAGATACGCATGTCAATTGGGAATTTGACGGCAATCTTTAGCGAAACCCACTCTCCCCTTAAAAAAACGAAGAAATAAATAAAAAAACAATCAAACAAACAAACAAACAAACAAACCAGCAGAAAACATGTTACATTGTATATAATATATGCATTCGAATGTGAAATTATTTTGAAGAAAGGGTAGATACAAATCGTTTTTTTTTTAAAGAAATGTGTTCATGATGGTAATAAAATGTAACTTCATTCATTTTAATAGCATTACACATTTTTATTGTTTCGACTAAGTCAACCATCCATAGCTTAACTTTTGAATTAAAAAAATTGCATGAAAGTGTCAGTTTTATATTTAAATTTGTGTTACTGATTTTAAACACAGACAGCGTGTTTTAAACTCTATGTATTTATTGCAGTATCGTTGATTTCTTATAATAGAAATAGTGAATACTAATAAATAGTTAATAGATAGAATCTCAAGAGGTTTATAGTTGGAGATGTTAAAAAACAAAATGACAATAAAATGTAAAACCCAGACAAATCTTAATTATAATAATTTGAATGAATTGTTTTTAGTTATTATTAATTTAACAAATTTTATTAAAATAGACATCAATAAAGAATTATTTTTGAGAGAAATACAATTTTAATAAAATATACGTAATGTCAATAAAATGGATACCAGGGGAAAAATAATATCGGCACATAGAGTCAGCCATGACAGACACATCGACCTAGTAAGATAAATAATTTATCATAGAGTAATTTACATGTACAATAACAATAGATTTACACGTATGTGTTATTTCTGAAATGTTATGGGGGCCGTCGTGGTCGTGATCATATGGTAGTTGGATTGACAACTACCTGTGTAATCAATTCCCGTCACTACTAACGTTGTAAATTATAATCCTCTCATAACGAGGTGTACTCAATACAACATTATGTGATAAAGTTTGTCAGTTTCTCGCGGCAGGTCAGTGGTTTTCTCCGGATACTCCTGCTTCCTCCACCAATTAAAATGACCGCCACGATATAACTGAAATATTGTTGAAAGTGACGTTAAACATCATAAACCTGATCCGAAGCCTAAATATATTGTGTATTTATATGTAAGACATATTGTTTCTAATTTGTGTATATATTCTCGTTCCACCAACGTATGGTAATCATAAAGATATTCTTTACATATTCATTCATAGTGAATGCCATGTGGTTGATGAACGGTTCGTCTTTACCTCAAGTTGTTTGTAGGAGGGCTCATGCAAACAACTGGTAAACTTTATCACTTGCAGCTGCGAGTCGAGTGCACCCTTTCTGTAATTTACAAAGTCGGGCGCAAACCCACCGTATTGGTGATAGGCTTGTATGAGTTGCTAGGTAATCCAAACTGCCTAACTCATTGAGGCGAGTTTAAACCTAAGTGAAATATTTATTATACCTATAGCATATACTCTGTTGTCCAAACATACAGTGCCGTCGTTGCCGTGATCGTATGGTAGTTGAATTAACAACAACCTATGCAATCAATGCCTATCACCACTAACGTTGTGAGTTCGAACCCCGTTCATGACGAGGTGTACTTGAAACAACATTATGTGATAAAGTTTGTCAGTGACTTGCGACAGGTTGATGGCTTTCTCCGAGCACTCCGGTTTCCACCAACAATGAAACTGCTGCCACGATGTAGCTGAAAAAGTGGAGTTAAACACCATCAAACAAAAACAAAACAAACCAAACATACGTCACCTGCATGATATATCATGACGGTAAACTTGTGTATCATATACTGAAGTACTAAAAGCGTAGATACTATATTTTGTGCACAAGACGCGTGTCTGGACTACACGCATCAACATTACTTGCTGTAGGTTTTTGGTTTTCAGACTGGGTTAGAACAATTAGGTCTCTAGTACAAAGTCGGATTCACAAACTCAAAAATTGTGTTAATAGTCGACCTACGTCTGTATTTAAAGACCAAGAAGCTGTTAAGTGTCTTTCCTCTCTTCATGACAAATATGTTATCTTTCCTGCGGACAAGGCTTCCAACAATATTGTGTTTGTATGTAAATCATATTACTTCGAATGCCTAATCAAGGAATTAGGCATAAATAGCAACACCTCTAGTAATACCACATACAAACCAACTTCGTTCGACAAAGATGAAATCCTAGCTAACCACAGATCATTCATGACCTCTTTAAACATTCCCTCTGGTAAAGAGTCTGAGGATTTACCCTATTTATATTGGATACCTAAACTCCATAAGACACCATACAAAGAAAGGTACATAGCGCGATCATCAATTTGTTCGACGAAAGAATTGTCTATTCACCTGACAAAGATTCTGTCTGCAGTAAAAGAGGAACAACAGAAATATTGTGAAACTGTTTACTCGCGTAGTGGCATAAATCACATGTGGATTTTGAAAAACTCTAAAGATCTTTTGGATAACCTGAAATCAAGATCTTTCTCTCAGGTATCCTCCATCAAAACTTTTGATTTTTCAACTCTAATTACCACCCTACCGCATGACAAATTGAAAACCCACTTAAAAGAAACAATTCATAAAGCTTTTAGTCATAGAAACTATGGCTCAAAATTCGTTGTGTTAGGCTACCATTCCACATATTTTTCAAACAAATTTCATAAAGGTAAAACATGCTACTCCGAGGAACAAATGATCAGTTTGCTGGAGTTCCTCATCGATAACATATTTGTTTCCTTTGGAGGGACACTGTTTCAGCAGGTCGTCGGCATATCAATGGGTACGAATTGTGCCCCTCTTCTAGCCGATTTATTTTTATACTCATATGAGTCGGAGTTTCTTCGAAAGCTTGTAAAAGATAAGAAGATTCATGAGGCTAGAGCCTTTAATTTCACATACAGGTATATTGATGACGTTTTATCTATCAATAATTCTAGATTTGCAGAATTTCTTCCATTGCTATATCCTCCAGAGCTGGAAGTTAAAGAGACCACCGATACAGCTTCGTCCGCATCATTTTTGGACTTATACCTCGAATTTGACGACAGTGGTCAACTCAGTACTAAAATTTATGATAAGCGGGACGACTTCAATTTTAAAATCATAAATTTTCCAAACATATGCAGCAATATACCAGCTTCTCCTGCATATGGTGTTTACATCTCGTAATTGATTCGCTATGCAAGGGCCAGTAGCAATTATTCTGATTTCCTGAAACGTCATCTTCATCTGAGAAACAGGCTACTGGACCAGGGCGATAAAAAGATTCGCCTTATTCGATCTCTTAAAAAGTTTATATTCCGATACCAATATCTTGTCGAAATATATTCCGTCTCTGCAAAAAAATTTATAAGCGATGCATTTTCATATAGTGAAAATGTATAAAGATAAAGAAGTCAAAAATGTCAAGAATTTTTTTGTCAATGTGTGACGTAACAATATTTTTGATATTTACGTCACCGAATATGGTACTGCTTTGACAACTATTTTACCTATTTTGTTCCTGTATTTAAATACTGTTACAGTGACAGCCGGAACCTTTGAACCGTAATGAGAGCGGGAGGTTTGGCGCCTTAAAATCTGATTCAACCCACCATTTCTTTAGAAATGCCTGTACCAAGTCAGGGTCATTACGGTTTTCACAGTTTTCCGGTTGCTGACTGATTTTGTCTGTTTATATAATTATGAGTTTTTACTTTCCCTTTGTAAGATTGTTCCGAGTTCGGTAATTTTGTTATTACCTTTATTTCTCCGTGTACTCCGGTTTCCTTCACCAAAGAAACTGACAGCGACAATATAACTGATATGTTGTTGAAAATGGCGTTAAACACCATAACGACAACCCATAAGGGCATATAAAGTCCATTAAACTGTTGCAACTGTAAGTAAGTGCGCAATACAAATAAGATGATCAACGTATCCTGGATTGATTGATTGATTGATTATTGTTTCAAATCCAGCGAACACTATTTAAGACATGGTTTATTATATTTATTTATTACTAAACGTTACAGTGACTAAGTAATGTAATTATTAATAGACGATATTGCAAAATACCTAGAATACTCAGACTTTGTAAAACCTGTAATAAAATTGAGGATGAAGAGCACTTTATATTGGAATGTACTATAAACAGTAAATTGAGAACTGATCTATTTGCAATTCTTGCAAATGAAAACCCAAATTTTATGCAATTTTCCAGTGAGCAAAAACTAATTTATCTTCTTAATCCTATAACTACAGCTCATGTCAAAATTATAGGCTTCTACATAATAATGTCATTAGAACTGAGGACAGAAGTCTCTTAATTTGTTCATGATAAATTGAGATATCTTGTTTACATTGTTTTTTTTCTGGTCACAAACATGTATGGATGTTTATTTGACAATACAATTATTATTATTAATAAAGCTAGGATTCTCCTACCTCAGGCATAGGTGACCTTAGCCGATTATGGCTATCCTTTTTAGGCCTTTTTGTTTTATTGCTCGCAAAATGTTAATCTTTTTTGGTTTTCAAATCTTTCTATTTTGAGTGTACCTGATGAAGGTTATTCCAGAAATGCGTCGTGCGCACTAAGTTGGATATCTACGTTTTAATCGAAAACGAGAACAAGTTCAATAATATATAAAGCTAGACAGAAATGAGGTAGGAATGAGCCACGTGTTAACGACATTTGACTGCCACTAAAAAAGCATGGCGAGTTAGGTAAAACGGTGAATTTAGTTTTTTGCAGCGGTTACAAAGCTCCTACTCTTTTCCGAAATTTCCAAAGAGATCTTTAGCGTGCAGGGGACATGGCAATCGCCACACATGTTTCCTTCTACGGTCCACGGCCAGGCTTTCCGTATTATAACCTGTCAACTTCCTATCGAGATCCCCCTATTCGCCACCCGGGGACGCACTGTGCAGCTCTGTCGGTTTGAGTACTGGGAACCTTCACTAGCACTCAGTAGTGTCCAGGAAGCAATAATATTTGGCGGAAAATAGGAAGGTAACTTTTAACACGAGAAGGCCATAAGGGGAACAAACTCACTTCACACCATTAGTGTATAATGCAAAAACATTACGTTTGAATTTCGTCAATTTATTTAATTTGATTTTAAAATACTAAGCCCCCACCAGTAGAGATATAATACTTCTAAGCCATTTTTTGAAGTATTGTAGATGTATATGATCCACCAGTGAAAAGTTAAACATGAATATTACGCCATAAAATGACATTTTGCATTTTTTTTCCAGCTGTAAACGGTGTTTGGAAACTGGGATTAACAGTTAGCGCTTCTTCAAGAGTTAGTATTTACTCATTATGGGACTATACTGGAGTACACTGTGATAAAGGAAACGTACTATACAGACATTCATTCCTAGATAATTTTACAAGAATAGCACACTGTTTCAATGCTGTAAGTAATAAATATAAGCTTTAAAGATATTAATGCCAAATCATGAGGGCCGACGTGGTCGTGATCGTATGGTAGTTGGATTTACGACTAGCTATGCAATTAGCGCCTATCATCACTAATGTTGTGAGTTCTAACCCCGTTCATGACGAGGTGTACTAGATACAGTACTATGTGAAAAAGTTGGTCAATGACTTGCGACAGGTCTGTGGTTTTCTCCGGGTTGTTATTACCCTTATTTCCTCAACCAACGAAACTGAGCGCCACGATATCACTGAAATATTGTTGAAAGTGGCGCCAAACACCATCAAACAAGCACAGTTGTGTTATTTTAGTGCAAATCATGACATTTTAATACAAAATCATGACATTTTGATACATTTATGGTTTTATGAAAGGGAGATTACTGTATTTGTGTTGGTTTGCTTTGCGAGAATGGATTTTTCAGAGCAATATTGCATCAAATGGGAAGCCATAGATGTAAGAGACGATGAAATATCCATTTCGAGCGAAACGTTGTAATATTATCAGCTGGATTTTTGCAAGAAAAAAACCCCGACTTGTGTCACTAGTGGATCAGGAAATGCTTACCCTACTAGAGCACCTGAGTTCACACTCGAGATTCAGTTGCTCAATCATTAGTTTTCTGTGTTGCGTTTTCTAGATAATTGTTTGTCCTTTTTCTCTTTCCTTTTGACCATTATATTGTCTGATATACTACGATTTACGGCTTCTGCTTACCTCTTTGGTATCTTCAACTTTTCTCAATAGAGGATTCAATAACAGAAGAGTTTGAAGATACCAAAGGGGTAATCAGAATCCGTATATCGAAGAACAGACAACACAATGGTCAAAAGAAAAAGTACAAAAGCACAAATAACGATTTACAAAACGTACACATAAAACTAATGATCGAGTAACACGAGCACCAAAATAACACGGGGGTGAATTCAGGTGCTCCGGAAGGATATGCAGTATTTTGCAGTCTAACAATTGATAGTTAAGTATAGAAATCAACGATCATTGTTCAGTGCGGTTGTTCCTTGGATACAACTATATACATTGTCTATATATGTTATCGCGCGTAAAGACCAAAGAACAAATATACATATTATCGATAATATTATGAAAAGCAAGTGGTCACTGCTGGTCACCAAATCAACCAATATCAGCAAAACGAACAACTACGTTCAGTGACAATACAGACAAACATGCCATTCATTATTTTGTACAATGTCCGTTAAATGGTACGATTTAAGAACACTATCAAGAAGAGTGTAAGTTACCAAAGGTATAATCAGAATCCGTAAATCGAAGAAGAACAGACAACACAATGGTCAAAAGAAAAAGTACAAAATAACAAACAACGATCTACAAAACATACACATAAAACGACATATCGAGTAACACGAACCCCACTAAAACCCGGGGGTGAATTCAAGAGCTCTGTAAAGGTATTGAATGTGACAATATCAATATCAACATTGAAATATTACTCATTCTGAATGACGACTATTGCTATGATGTTTAACTACAGATATGTTTGGGTTAGGTCTATGGTGTTTAACGCCACTTTCAACTATATTTAATGTATATCGTGGTGGTCAGTTTTATTGGCTAATGAAACTGGTATACCCAGAAAAAAAACACCGACCTGTCGCAAGTTATTATTGTGTATCGACCTGATCAGTTTAGTTGTTTATCTAGGTTTATTTTTATTGTAGATATAATATAAGTAATTGTGTTTATTATATTGTATCAATCTGATAAGTTTTCTTTTTTTTCTAGGTCTATTTTATTGTAGATATAATTTAAGCAATTGTGTTTATTATAATGTATCAATCTGATCAGATTACTTGTTTATCTAGGTCTATTTTATTGTAGATATAACTTAAGTAATTGTGTTTATTATATTGCATCAACCTGATCAGTTTGCTTGTTTATTTACATCTATTTTTATTGTTGATGTAATATAGGTAATTGTGTTTATTATATTGTATCAACATGATCAGTTTACTTTTTTATCTAGGTCTATTTTATTGTAGATATAATTTAAGTAATTGTGTTTATTATATTGTATCAATCTGATCAGTTGTAGATATAATTTAAGTAACATTGTGTTTATTTTATTGTATCAACCTGAGCAGTTTTCTTGTTTATCTAGGTCTATTTTATTGTAGATATAATTTAAGTAATTGTGTTTATTATATTGTGTCAATCTGATCAGTTTATTTGTTTATCTAAGTCTATTTTATTGTAGATATAATTTAAGTAATATTGTGTGTTTATTATATTGTATCAACATGATCAGTTTTCTTGTTTATCTAGGTCTATTTTATTGTAGATATTATTTAAGTAATTATGTTTATTATATTGTGTCAATCTGATCAGTTTACTTGTTTATCTATGTCAATTTTATTGTAGATATAATTTAAGTAATTGTGTTTATTATATTGTATTAACTTGATCAGTTTACTTGTTTATCTAGGTCTATTTTATTGTAGATATAATTTAAGTAATTGTGTTTATTATATTGTATCAACCTGATCAGTTTACTTGTTTATCTAGGTCTATTTTTATTGTAGATATAATTTAAGTAATATTGTGTGTTTATTATATTGTTTCAATCTGATCTGTTTACTTGTTTATCTAGGTCTATTTTATTGTAGATATAATTTAAGTAATTCTGTTTATTATATTGTATCAATCTGATCAGTTTACTTGTTTATCTAGGTCTATTTCTACTGTAGATATAATTAAAGTAATTGTGATTATTATATTGCATCAATCTGATCAGTTTACTTGTTTATCTAGGTCTATTTTATTGTAGATATAATATAAGTAAATGTGTTTATTATATTGTATCAACCTGATCAGTTTACTTGTTCATCTAGGTCTATTCTATTGTAGATATAATTTAAGTAATTCTGTTTATTCTATTGTATCAATCTGATCAGGCTACTTGTTTATCTAGGTCTATTTTATTGTAGATATACATTAAGTAATTCTAATTATTATATTGTATCAATCTGATCAGTTTACTTATTTATCTAGGTCTATTTTATTGTAGATATAAATTAAGTAATTCTGTTTATTATGTTGTATCAATCTGATCAGGCTACTTGTTTATCTATGTCTGTTTTATTGTAGATATAAATTAAGTAATTCTAATTATTATATTGTATCAATCTGATCAGTTTACTTGTTTATCTAGGTCTATTTTATTGTAGATATAATTTAAGTAATATTGTGTTTATTATATTGTATCAACTTGAGCAGTTTACTTGTTTATCTAGGTCTATTTTATTGTAGATATAATTTAAGTAATTGTGTGTTTATTATATTGTATGAACCTGAGCAGTTTACTTGTTTATCTAGGTCTATTTCTATTGTAAATATAATTTTATTTGCAAATGCTCATATGTTTCATCCTTAAATTTAAACAGGTATTCCTTGTTCTATCAAAAATCAATCCAAGCATGGACAAACTTTTTACAATGTGTACAAAAGGTGGAAACCAAAACAGATATCTTGCATGTTAGATTATTTGGGAATTGTAATATAACCTTCCAAAATAAACCTTTAATATTTTCTTCATTTTTAAGAAGTAATATAAAAACTATTCAAGACATATGGGATGAAAACTCAAAACAATTCATCGATTGTGATTTATTATATTCTAAGCTGATAGACAGGAGAAATTGTGTCTCAGAATACTCTAAAATTAAGAAATGTATTCCAAAAGACTACTTAAAGTTCTTAAAAAATGAAAATAATGATATAGAAAACAAAACTAAAAGTAGAAATAAAATGAAATTGTTAAATAATTTAAAACTTACAGATATTAGAGGCAAAATTATTAATACAAAAGACGTGAAGATTAAAATTATACAAACAATATTGAATAAAAAATCAATACCTAAATGTCAAGATAAATGGAATAATGTTTATAATGAAGAATTTCACTGGTCAACAATTTGGAATAATCTAAAAAGACTGGACATCAGTAATAAAATTAAAGAATTCCAATGGAAATACAACCATAACATTATTTACACCGAAAGTAGACTTAGAAAAATGAACCTATCCAATGGAAGATGTCACCTTTGTAAAGAATCGAACATTCAAGAAGATCTCCAACATTTGTTTTTTTAAATGCATTATATCTAACCGATTCATATCAAACATCACAAATTTAATAAGCACTTTAAATGTTGGAACTGTTAACTTAAATGAGAAAAATATGATGTTTGGGTTCAATATGGGGTGTAAACATGAACTTCTATTAAATACATTAATTTTTATATCTAAGTGGTCCATTTGGAAGGCAAGAAACAAAGTTAAATATGACAAAATTCATATCAATCAAAATGTACTTTGTAATATATGGAAACAGACTTTAAAATCTGAACTAAAAATTTTGTTAACGACCAATTGTAATGATACAATAGATAAAGCCAAAATATTGATAATTCTATCAGTGATTAGTAAGTAGTTATAATATATGATTACAATGCATGTATGTAAATGTTATAACAAATTATGTTGAAGCTATCATAAAATGCCGATATATATTGACTTACATGTTGATTTTATTATTGATAAATTTAGTTGCATTTTTGAAATGGGATCAGGTGGACTCTAATTAATCTCTTATTAACCCTGGATAAGAGATCTATTGTAAAACAGGGAACCTTAGATTACTTTTGTTTACCTGGGCATCTAAGGTGTTTTGTTAACAGGCGAGTCAAACAATAAAGTATTATGTTATTAAAAAAAAAATATATAATTTTAGTAATTGTGTTTATTATATTGTATCAATCTGATCAGTTTACTTGTTTATCTAGGTCTATTTCTATTGTAAATATAATTTTAGTAATTGTGTTTATTATATTGTATCAATCTGATAAGTTTACTTGTTTATCTAGGTGTGTTTTATTGTAGACATATGAAACCTCGTCTCTGGTTGGACAACGTTGAAACCCCGAATAAACCCCATGAGGCTCTCGCGAGGTTAACTCACTCTGAGGTACAACCAAGAAAGTACAGCGAAAAGCAAAATTCCTTATCATTTAATAATATTGTAGATATACTATAAGTAATTATGTTTATTATATTGTATCTGGTCATTTGATCTGTTTTCAGATAAATGTTCTGTTGGTTGTGTCAAACTTGGATTATAATATATTTAGTATGAAGCTAATACCAACATCTGGAGACATCAGTCTTGAAAGTTTATTATTAAAGTCACCATCCGATGCAACATTATGGAAAACGAATGTTGATATCTCATCCGACCCTTGTCACCAGCATCTGATAAAGTAAGTAACGTGCCTGGTTATATGGCAGTTATTTACTAATAAAATGAAAAACATAAAATACCACAATATCGGAAGAGTTCCAGATTTACATTTCCTCAATACGTTAAAGGGACCATTGTGGCCATGATCGTATGGTAATTGTATTTACAACTACCTATGCAATCAGTGTCTATCACCACTGATGTTGTGAGTTCGCATCTCGATCAGGACGAGGTGTACAACATTTTGTGATCATGTATGTCAGTGACTTGCGACAGGTCGGTAGGTTTCTCCTGGACCTCCGGTTTCCTCCATCAATAAAGCTGACCGCCAAGATATAACTGAAATATTGTTGAAAGTGGCGTTAAACACCATCAAACACACATCAAACAAACAATCAATAAGTTAATTACTATTGAATCTAAGGTTGTCTTCCTCATATATAGGCACTATGATATCATTGCTCCGAAAGACTCTTAAATTATTTGGTTTTCCAGCCCCTCGACTCTGAACATATCCTCGTGTGTCCACTTTTCGTCGACCTAAGCATTATCGTGGAAATAACAATAAAATCAACAAATAAAATAAAATATGGAATTGCTTACCTTTAACACTGATATCTCATCTTTTTATCCACATATCCTCAGAAAAATGCATGCTCAATTTAATACAATAATAAACGATAATAGTGTAGCCGTATAAAACAAATTAGGGGACCGAAGAGTCCACTTTTCGTGGGTATGTTTCAAACTGTTCTTTAAGGTCAATGAAATAAAAAAAAACTGTTTCAACTTGATCAATCTGTTCTATAACTTTATATTAATGATTTATTTTCATTTGAAGCTTAAACTTCAATGCAAAAAATAATAAATTTCAAACAAACATTTAACCTGCAAAATGAAAAAAAAAATGTAAAAGATTAGTTTAATTTGGTTATTCCCGGCAAATTAAAATATTTTTTTCATAAATTTTGGGAAATTGTTCATAAATATACACAAAAATTAATAAATTAATATTTTTATTACATTAGTGCAACTTATTATTGTTCTAAATCATCAAGAGTAATCATTGGTCAAACTCATTTAGAAAAATAAAACATGAGTATGTTACTTAAAATGTAACAATCATTCAATTTTTCTCCATTTTCAATTCACAGTGCTAAGATTACAACAATCAATAAAATATCAACAATTCTTACAATAGCATTGGCCTCAAAATTGTATGACGTCATACAGTGACTAAAAATACACACGCGTGCTGACAGATGTAAACATTGGAATTCTGACTGTAGAAACTTGATTTCTGGATGATTGAACATAGGCAAAAGTTGGTAATAGTAAAATATGCTAAAAAATTCATAGTTGTGATGCAATTATAAGTAAATTTACCTGTTTTGACCGCATATTGTACAGCAAATGTAAATAAACACCAGCAATGTTCCACTTCCTAGTTACATCTAAAACTCTCGTAAATGTGACGTCACGATCGAATTCTCGAGACTTCCGGAAAATCCACGAAAAAAGAACCCCTACGAAAACTGGACCTTGCACGATACCTGATTAACGTCTATTCCAGAAATGTGTTGTGTAGACTAAATCTACGTTTTTGTCTTAAAATTGTAGAAAAAGACATATTTAGTACCCCTAACACACGAATGTATTCTGCTCACTCTCCTGGCTTGGTACGGCACTTCAATAAAAAGTCGCGGATGCAAGTTAGTTTTATTGGCCGATGCCTTATTCCTACATTTCATAACCTGTCTAATTTTATATTAGCAGACATTTAAATCAATGAAAAAATATCAAATGGTGGACGGTTTTTCGTTTTGTATTTTACTTGTGTCGATCGCTTGTTTTTGTTGTTGAAATTTTGTTGATAAATTGATTAGTTTTTAACCAGATATTTTATTAACATTAAAGTTCGGACCCATTTCCAGTTGTAAGTCCTTTCTGTAAAAGCAACATGCTTCGTTCATGCACATCACCAATTGGAGTGTCTCTGCAAACAATATATGCATTGTTCAGACGTATCACTAATTGTAGTCCTATTGTCTACAATATATATTTCGTTCAGACGTATCACCAATTGTAGTCCTATTGTCTACAATATATATTTCGTTCAGACTTTATATCACCAATTGTGGTTCTATTGTGTACAATATATATTTCACTCAGACGTACGACCAATTGTAGTCCTATTGTCTACAATATATATTTCGTTCAGACGTATCACCAATTGTAGTCTTATTGTCTACAATATATATTTCGTTCAGATGTATCATCAATTGTAGTCCTATTGTCTACAATATATATTTCGGTAAGACGTAGCATCAATTTATTGTAGTCCTATTGTCTACAAAAAAATATTTCGCTCAGACGTATCACCAATTGTAGTCCTATTGTCTACAATACATATTTCGCTTAGACGTATTACCAATTGTAGTCCTATTGTATACAATAAACTATTTCGTTCATGTGTATCTCTTATTGTAATCCTTCTTGTATGCAAATTGTACTTCATTCAGACATATCTACAATAGTAGCCCTCCTTGCATGCCAAATATTCTTCTTCGTTCAGACGTATCTCCAATTGTAGTGCTCTTCTTATGGAAATTTTACTTCGTTCAGACATTTCTGCAATTGTATGTCCACTTTGTATACAATATATACTTTGTTCAAGCATTTTCTACAATAGTAGCCCTCCTTGTATACCAATTATTCTTCGTTCATACGTCTCTCAAATTGTAGTGCGGGACCATCGTGGTCATGATCGTATGGTTGTTGGATTTACAACTATATATGCCTATCTTCACTGATGTTATGAGTTCGAATCACAATCAGGACGAGGTGTACAGCCTTATGTGATAAAGTTTTTCAGTGACTTGCGACAGATCGGTGGTTTCTCCGGTCCTTCGGTTTCCTCCAGCAATAAAGCTGACCGCCACAACAAAGATGAAATATTATTGAAAGTGGCGTTAAACACCATCAAGCAAACAACAAAAACAATTTATAGTCCTCCTTGTGTACTTTATATGCAGCCTCATACTCAGATCCCGTCCATTCCTTTTTAATGACATATCACCGGATAGTTAGCAAGAGTAGCACGACGGGTGCTATCAGTAGAGCAGGAACTGCTTACACCTCCAGAGCATATAGATTCACATTGGCATTTTAGTAAGGTTCGCGTTGCTCAATGCTATGTTTCCTTCATACTCTTTTGTTTACCATTTTTTATCTTTTTCTATTGCATTATCTGTTTCTTAAATATCAGCATATATTCAATAATTCAACTACACAACTACCATTTCACAACTACACAAATACACAACTACCATTTCACAACTACACAACTACACAACTACACAACTATCATTTCACAACTACACAACTACACAACTACCATTTCACAACTACACAACTACACAACTACCATTTCACAACTACACAACTACACAACTACCATTTCACAACTACACAACTACACAACTACCATTTCACAACTACACAACTACACAACTACCATTTCACAACTACACAACTACACAACTACCATTTCACAACTACACAACTACACAACTACCATTTCACAACTACACAAATACACAACTACCATTTCACAACTACACAACTACACAACTACCATTTCACAACTACACAACTACACAACTACCATTTCACAACTACACAACTACACAACTACACTACTACACAACTACCATTTCAAAGAAAATAAATATTAATGCTTGATAAGACGGAAATTATACTACCATTAACATAACGCTCACGAAAATGAAGATTATGTCGCTAAAACGTTGACGAACTGTAATAAGAACTCATAAAACTTAAAACAATGAAGAACTTTAATTTCTTATTACTGGAGGTAGCTATATAGTTAATACATACCATTCAGCCTTTCAAAATTATATAATTACTTCTTCAGCACAGATAACTTTGAATTTATTTGGTTGAATGCTGCAAAGACTGTTATGTATGCTGGAATGTATTACAACCCAGTTGATCCAAATTCTCCTAAATTCTCGTTCAGTGTGAAAGGCGTCAATTATACAGGTAAGTATATCATAATAATATAATAAAGGTCTTTTTCGGTAAAAAGCTCATTAGAGCTTATGTTGTACTGTTTTATTATGTACCGAATCAAAATAAAGTTTTCTTACCCAACAATTTTTAATAGTACTTGACTTTCTGATTCCCAAAATGTATCGTTTCTAGGTATTTTTTTGCATTCTGTTTTCAATTAAGAAGCTATTTCCAGTCTGTCAATTGCATCATGTGGAAACTAATGTTCTCCTGATTAAAAAAAAACATGTATGGCTTCTAGAGACTTTTTTCACTTCCGGGTCTTACGAATATCACTTCCGGACAGGAAAACAGTACCATTTGATAATTCTTAGTATTCTGGTTTCAAATATATATGGCTGCTATCAACTGTTTTGAATCAAAAGTAAACTTCCGGTTCCATGACCTTTGACCTTGTTTGTAGTTTGGTGAGCGTGCACCTTACAGCTGAGGTTTCGTACAGTGGATGCAAAACCATCATCTTATGAAAACTAACTTACTCTTTCCATATTGCAAGTCTAAATTGGCAACCTTACGTTACAATTACCACATAAAACGATACTTGGTTCGTCTTTACCTTCAGTTGTTTGTATGAGTACTCAAGTCTTATTTACGTTATATGTGTTTGTTTGTTCATAGTGGTATCCAACACATATTGTGTTGTGCTTTTGTTTTGTTTTTCTTCGTCTTGTGTACCTCATGTAGCCATTTTCTCTGGACGGTCTATTTTTATTTGCCCCTTCGGTATTCTGTAACGCAATGTGCCATCTTCACAAGCTTAAGGACATGTCTTATGTCTATCATATCCTAGATTATCATTACGAGACAAGGTAAGCTTCGACTATTGCAGCTATATTTTTATATAGCTAGACATAAGACTGAAAGATTGATGCTGCAGTGTATCAATGGTGTGAGTTCAAATCCCGTCGAGGGAGAACAAAAAAGAAATTGGCAGCTCAATAATCTAATTCTAACACTACTTGGTCAAATTTTCAGACATATGCATATATGTGTTTGTGACGGAGAATAAATATATTATGCATAAAGTTCACCCAGTTTTATGTAAGGGTTGATTCTCTACTAACATGTGGAAACCACATGGCATGTTGTGTATAATGTGTTGATGATAACGAAGCACAGTATTGATATTTCTATTTGCTACCATTTTGGTACAACTGGAGCACCTGCGTTCATCCACGGTTTTCAGTGGGGTTCGTGTAACTCAATCTTTAATTTTATATGTATGCTTTGTAGATCGGTGTTTGTCCTTTCGTCTTTTTTTCGTTTGGCCATACACATAAAACTAAGCAACGAGTAACACGAACCCCACTAAAAACTAGTTTTATTGGCCCAAATCTCCCCTCTTAGTGAAATAATTCATGCAAATAACTCATTTTACTTTCAGCTGGAGGTAATTCTTCTCATGTACTGTCTGACGATGATGTGAAGTATTTGGAAATGCAATTTGCCATAAATAGTAAGTTTACCGATAAAACAACAGGTCTCCATCCATGAAAAAATATCTCTTTCTCTTAATCATTATTTAGAATAAAAACGGAGATGCACACGGCACGTTTCTGGAATAAGAAGAGTTTGAAGATACCAAAGGGAGGTAATCAAAATCGTAAATCGAAGAACAGACAACACAATGGCCAAATGAAAAAGGGCAAAAGAACAAACAGCGATCTACAAAACATACACATAAAACTAAAGATCGAGTAGCACGAACCCCACTAAAGACCGAGGTGAACTCAGGTGCTCCGGAAAGGTAAATAGTTCTTGCTCCACTTGTGACACACGTCGTGGTATATCTAGTTACAAACCCGGTGATAAGTAATAATCTTCATCAAGTATGGTGGTCTTAGGTATTTTCGATAGGTTAATAGAAAATGTTGCAATTTTTTCCTGTGTATTTGATATTCATCTATAGTGTATCTCAGGGCAATAACTGTCAACTCGTTTTAATATTTACATATAAATATTCCAATGTTTTACTTTTTTTGTTTACAATCCATACTTTTCTGAGTTTGACGTGATTTGTGTAGTACACAAGAACGCCAGGAGAAATCGATAGCTCCTTTAGAGCCTCAAAATGTATTACTCTCATCACGGTCATATGATCAAATTTTTACCAACACTCTGCAGATGATAAATAGCTAGTCAGTTACCAGAGTTAAATATAATCAATATACTTTATTATTGTTTGTAAACATTTATTGGTTTTGGTCTTCCTTTGTCAATCTACTTTCACCTTAGGAAATAAATACCGGAAGTGTAGTCGCGCATGAATTGCAGGTGCAAATAAAATAGCTATCGAATTTACCTTCCGAGACCATAAGTTCATATCGAAAGATTGGAAAGCCAAATAATTTAATTTTTTGGGAGCAATAAAACCAAAGGACCTAAACAGGATATCCAAAATCGCCTAAGGTCACCTATGCCTGAGGGAGAAGAATCTTTCACCACTTAAGTTGTTAGTTCGAATCTCTCTCATGGCGAAGAGTACTCGATACAACATTATGTGATACAGTTTGTCAGTGACTTGCGACGTGTCGGTGGTTTTCTCAGGGTACGCCGGTTCCCTCCATCAATAAATCTGACCGCCACGATATAGCTAAAATATTGTTGAAAGTTGTGATAAACACCATAAGCCAAACCTACCATAAATCAAGTAAAATATATTAGCCAGACAAGTAACCAAGTGGTATGTCAATTAAGAAGATATCTCTTAGTAATATTGATAAGCCCGATACAAAGCCAATTATTCTACTAAAATTAGCTATTTAATCAAGTTTGATGATACCAAAACGATAGTAAGAAATTGTAAATTGAGGAAGAACCGATATTAGAGTGATCAATAGAAAAAAAATGAAGACGAAAGTAAAACAAAGAAGAAAGTAAAGAACGGTCCACAAAAAACTATATAGAAACTAAAAAATGAATACAACAAGAATCTATGAAAACCAAAAACTCGTGTACTTCAATATAGCACGTGGCATTCCTCGTCTTACTCATGGTGATGCTGGTCATAAACCATTCTTATGGATAAGAGATGAACAGAGAAAGTCGCGTATTTGTTTTAGGGTCGTCGTAATCGTATTCGTATAGTAGTTGGATTAACAATTACCTCTGCAATCAGTGCCTATTGCCACTAACCTTTTGAGTTCATAACCCACTCAGGCGGGGGGAACTCGATACAACGCTATGTGATAAAGTTTTCAGTGAATTGTGATAGGTCGTTGGTTTTCTCCGGATTCTCCGATTTCCTCCACCAATAAAACTGACCGCCACGATGTAACTGGACTATTGTTGAGAAAGTGGCGCTAAGCACCATCAAACAAACAAACAACAACATTATATTACAGAAGGTTGTCATCGCTTATATTGTTGCATGTTTTGATTGGTGATAGTGTTGGAGGTTATCATTTGTGATATTTTTAACTGTTTTCCTTGTTATTGCTAAGATGAGATTGTCATTGCTGAAATTTGCGATGCTTTAAATTGTTGAAGGTTATCAACGCTGATATTGTTCGGGGTTGTCATTTGTGATATTATTGAATTTTAAGATTGCATTTTTGTCTAGCTAAAGATACCTGCAAAGGGATAATAAATGACAACACACCTCAAAACTGTCCAGGTGAGATAATGAAATAAAAAGAAAAATACCAAACTGCCGGCCTAGTTCCAAAATCAAATAAGAATCATAAAACATGCAAAGTCAATATCCTTTAACAAACATAGATATGAACCTTCACTTTCCATGCTTGATGCAGGCATTTAGTGAAAGCAACATCTATTATGCTATGATTGTGAAAAGAAAGTCTAAACAGTAATGGTCAACAGTTTCACCAATATCAACAAAACGAACAGTCACCTCTCGCCTTAACTCGCTGAACACACAAAAAGAAATGACCATGCCATATGAAGTAAGGAAACCCAGGTCATGTCTTGGGTCAGACAAATATATTGTACATACCGGTATTAAAGACTTAGGCTGCTATGGGTCCAATCAGATTCAGCTACAGTATTTGCTGCAATTGAATTGCTGACTAATTGTAGCCACAAATTCCAATCAGTGTCTATCACCACTAACGTTGTGAGTTCGAACTCCGCTCAGGCGATGTACAACATTATGTAATACAGTTTGTCAGTGACTTGCGACAGGTCGATGGTTTTCTTCGGGTACTCGGGTTTCCTTCACCAATAAAACTGATCGCCACGATAATACTGAAATATTGTTGAAAGTGGTGTTAAACACCATGACCATAACCACAAAAATAACCCATAAACTCAATTACACGGTTAATGCATTTTTGTCAGATCCTATTGTGACTATACAAAGGTCAGACTGACAGGTGGTGTTGATCTGTAAGATCACAGAAGACCACCAGTAGAACAGTCACATATCATTAAAGCTGACATTAGGAGTACATTTTGTTTCAAGTGATACAAAGTACTAGACACCTATGTTGTAAAACAATAAGCTACCTCATGTTTATGAATTTGATCGTGGAAGTCCTTATAATACATTAATTAATTGGCTATAATTTGTTGTGCATAGAAAATGAATGGATATAGACTATTGTGCATAGAAAATGAATGACTATACACAATTGTGCATGGAAAATGACTGGCTATAAACTATTGTGCATAGAAAATGGCTGGCCATGAACTGTTGTGCATATAAAATGACTGGATATGATTGTTTGTACATTCCAAATCAATGGATATTATTGTGTTTGCATAGTAAATGACTGTCTAGAATATGTTGTACATATGCAAAAATAACTGACTACAATCTGTTGTTCATACAAAAAAATGACTGGCTAACATCTGTTGTTCATGCACAAAAAAGACTGGCTAAACTCTGTTGTTCATGCAAAACAATGACTGTCTAAAATCTGTTGTTCATGCAAAACAATGACTGACTAGAATCTGTTGTTCATACAAATAAAATGACTGGCTAAAATATGTTGTTCATGCAAAACAATGACTGACTAGAATCTGTTGTTCATACAAATAAAATGACTGGCTAAAATCTGTTGTTCATGCAAAAAAAGAATAACTGGTTAAAATCTGTTGTTCATACACAAAAATGACTGGCTACAATATAGTGTTAATGCAAACCAAAATGACTGGCTAAAATCTGTTGTTCATACAAACACAATGTCTGGCTAAGATCTGTTGTTCATGCACAAAAATTACTGGCTAAAATATATTGTTCATACAACAAAATGACTGGCTAGAATCTGTTGTTCATACAAAACAATGACTGGCTAAATCAAATATGTTGTTCATACAAGCAAAATGTCTGGTTAAGATCTGTTGTTCATGCACAAAAATGACTGGCTAAAATATATTGTTCATGAATAAACAATGACTGACTAAAATATGTTGTTCATACAAAACAATGTCTGGGCAAAATATGTTGTTCATACAAAAAATATGACTGGCTAGAATCTGTTGTTCATGCAAAAAAATTACTGGCTACAATCTGTTGTTCATACAAAACAGTGACTGACAAGAATCTGATGTAGACAGCAAACGACAGGCTAGAATATGTTATGCATAGACAATGACTGGCTGGAATCTGTTGTTCATGGAAATACATGTATTGTATTTCTACCATAGGTCCAGATGTTAGTATACAAGTAAATGAAACGGACATCCCTGCTGGAAGTCAGGCTGCCATATCATGCACCATGATGTCTCCTCTAGGAATAGTATCAGTAAATTGGACTCTTAATGACACTGACATTGACTTAAGCAAAGCAAAATATGAAGGCATAGTACATGGTACACACACTCTCAAGATAAATGATTTTCAATCGGATGATTCCGGCAGATATAGATGCATTGCTGCAACTGCTATGGGAACAGGCCAAAGTCAGGAAAGACAGATTCAAATGATTGGTATGTCTTGATGTGGAATACATATCGTTACAAATATTTAGTAAATTGGCCCTCTATATGATGCATAATATATGCATGCATAAAATAAGGGCAGTTTTGAAGGTCGAGACAGACATTATCATTAGTATCGCAGCGAGTCCGCTATATTTTTACTCTTTAGGGTAGTAAGACACTTTGGATGCTTTACGGAAAATGTGATGATGATTTCAACCCGGTAGACAACCCAAACATGTATAATGTAGAGGGAGACCAAAGGTTGTCGCCCGGTCTGCAATCTCTGACAACCAGAAATATGTTGAAAATCCGCTTTGTCTGTCCTGTTCCGCAATTGTGTTTTCTGAAGCAAGAAACTAGCTTCTATAATGAAACAGTTATTGCCCTCACATGAGGTGAACATCAAGTTGTCAACGCTTACTTGGAAATATATAAACAACATCACATGTCTGTTCACATACGGATACCTTATGCAATCAGCTATTTATAAGAATTATATTTGGTTCGCTCGATATCGGCACAACTCCGTTCGACTGTATAATATATATAATAAAGACACTTTGAAGGCCGATATCGACATTATTAATAGTATCACAGCAAGTCCGATAGGATACTGGTGATAGTATATGTCCAAGCCTTCTAATATGATGTCGACATAATGTGTTTGGTGTCACACTGGTCGATAATTTCAGTTCGTTCATACTGGCAATATTCGCTAGTCAGATCAGCGCAACTATGCATAATTACCGATGAATATATAGAGATTAATACATGATCATTTCCATATCAGCTCGGGTATCATCCCGTGACGCAGGCGAGGGCTGATATGGGTCGAGGGATTATATGGAAAAGGTCATGTATTAATCGTTGGATCATATTCTTCAGACAAATTGTTTTATGAAGCAGATAAACAAAATGAAATAAATACATGAATTTATATCGAAGTTTAATTTTTGAAAACGGTATTGTCAAACAAAAGCATTTCTACAGCCATAAATATTAATGGTAACATTTACTATCAAGGCATTTTGAAACATAGAAATATAAATGTGATTCTTTAGTGTCTTTTTTTATTCTGTGAATCGTGACGAGGGTATTACGATTAGTATGAATGTAACAAGACTAAAAATGTATTTTTAACAACTAACGTTTGGTTCGTATTTTTCAAGAATTATGATCATCATTAATTACTTCCCGTGAAATATGATAATGTCAAAAGTATTTTTCGTGAGCCGTGATTATTCCACTATCGTCCATTCATCTTTGTGTGTCAGTTCTATGGCTAGCTTACGTCCGGTCGTTATCATACTTAGCATTAATATATTCAATATACTGCGTCTCGGGCTGATATGGGGGTCTCGGGATGATACCCGGGCTGATATGGAAAAGGTCATGCATTAATATCTATTTATTTCTATTTTGATAACAGGTCCACCTTCTATCACAGTTCCGACTCAAGAGTACCGACTGACACCAGGAACTGACATGACTTTAGCATGTACTGTGCAAGCTAATCCTGCAGTAATGGGTATATTCTGGAAGAAAAATGGCGTCACTATATTAGCCAGCAGTAAATACGCTGGGGCTACTCTTGTTAGTCCATCACTGACCATATCGAATCCAGACGAATCTGATCTTGGGATATATGAGTGTTGTGCAACAAATAGCTTTAACACGGAAACACGAGTCTGTGGCGAGGACACTATTATGATCAAAGGTAGAATACATAATATTGATTGTTTATTTGTATTTTGCTACGCAAAACCCCCGTGGTTAGATAAGTGCAGATGTTAATAAGAGTTTGAAGATACCCCTTTGGTATCTTCAAACACCTCTTGTTATACCTCTGCCGGAAGTCTGTAACAACTATTATGACAAATTTGCAACGAGTACACTTCGTCACCTTCAAGCATTAAACTGACACAATATATTGCAATATTTGTACACTTTGTCCGCTTCGAGAATAAAACTGAAAGATTTTGTTACCACACTTTGTCCCCTTAAAGCAATAAACTTACAAATGTTTAGTGTACGATGACTATGGTGATGAGATGATCAATAATAGCAAGAATTATCCGACATTGTTTTTTTTCTTCATTTGAACCTTTTTTAATGACAGATGTAGGGAAAGGGTAAGGAGTTCCGGTTTCGTATAATACACCCACCGCGCTAATCCTATTGTAAAGTAGGGTAAAAGTATTTTCGGTGAAACAAAAGTAAAAGGAAAAACAAAAATTAATTGACAATTGACGTTTTTAATGCGTCAGAGTGGAGCGACTTGTGTACCCGTTGACCATTGTTTCATTGAGCTAGCTAGCACTATGCAAATCCAACTCAGCGTATTTGTCCAGTACAACGAGGAAATCATCATCTCGTCAAAATGTAGTGTATAATATAGCTGAATAAGTATTCACTTGGCGTTAAGCAACAATCATTCATATATTCTAACACTAACATTACTTCATATGTCGTATCATCAACATGAACTAGTTATCTTTCAAATTGGATGAAGGTTATAATTATTCAATTGATCATTAAATATAGAATTTCACCTCAGAAAAGATTACAGGCATGAACTATTTTGCCCTTAGCCTTTCTTGGTCCGGTCCGTGCTATGAATATATACTATGCTGTATGACGAAGTATAATACAAGAGCAGAAATCGTAAAAATCCTGATCACGCACTAGTATTTGAGGGAAATTACTGCTTAGTTCCGTGTTGTGATGTCCGTTGCCATTTCCGCATCAAAACGATGTTCTGTTCGTCTTTGCCTCCAGTTGTTCGTAGGAGGAAGCATATCTTATTTACGTTATTTGTGTTTTTTTGCGCATAGTGATGTCCAACACATACTGTGTTGTGTCTTTGTATTGTTTGTCTTCGTCTTGTGTGCCCTATTACTGTAAACCGAGAAATGTTCGCATCGTCTTTTTTTCGCGATTTACTGACGAAATCCACATTCGCGCTGTTTTGAATTCGCGGTTCACAGACAACCTAAAGTGATAACATGTATACGGTATTATTTAGACAAAAACATGCTGTGTCATATTTTCCATATTTTAACAAGCTTATAAATAATAAATATTGTATCATTATACCCACCGCAAACAAAGTTTGGGAGGGTATATAGGAATCACCATGTGCGTCCGTCCGTCCGTCCGTCTGTTCGTCCGTCCATGTACCTTGTAAGTGCAACTCCTCCTAAACCGCTTATTGGATTTTTATGAAACTTTACACATTTGTAGTACACTACGTGCAGATGTGCATGAAGGAATATGGTTGCTGTCCAAAATTTAGAAGGGGAGATAATTCAACTTATACTTTCACGAAAGGGGGGCATGCACATTGTAAGCGCAACTCCTGCTAAACCGCTTATTGGATTTTAATGAAACTTTACACATTTGTAGAACACTACCTGCAGATGTGCATGAAAGTATATAGTGGCTGTCCAAAATTTTAAAGGGGAGATAATTCAGCTTATACTTTCACGAAAAGGGAGTGGGGGGCATGTACCTTGTAATCGCAACTCCTACTAAGCCGCTTATTGAATTTTTATGAAACTTTACACAGTTGTAGTACACAACCTGCAGATGTGCATGAAGGAATACCGTTGCTGTCTAAAATTTAGAAGGGGAGATAATTCAACATATACTTTCACGAAAAGGGGTTCGTGTACTAGTGGCGACCCCTAGATGTATGTTCTTGGTTAGTTTATTTTGGAGATGGGATGTTGTCTCCTTGACATAACTCCATATCCGTTCATTTTTCATAGGTAATTTGCTATTATACCTGTATTCCAAAGTTTGAACATCATAGTATTGCAAGCGGGGGGTATCACGCAGTTAGGTCACTCACGGTTCTAGTTTTATTTTGTATCTAATAATTTATTTTATGGAAAACTACTATCCTACGTAGAACATCGCTTTGCATCCGACGTCTGTTTATAAACGGTCATGCTTTTTTCTCCTGATTTATCTATGAAAAATTGTCGGATTTGGCATTTCCTTGAAATATTATATTCTACTTACTAGTATTTTACCTTTCTTGAAATATTCGCGACAGTTTTACTTTCGCGCTTCCAATGTTACCGCGAAAATAGCGAAAATAAAACTGCCGCGAAAATTAGCCGGTTTACAGTATGCCAGTTTCTCTGGAATGTACATTTGTGATTGTCCCTTCGGTATTCTCTAACGTTTGATTACTGCTTAGTTAGCATACGCATATTGCTTAATATTACCAGAGCTAGCTCTGCAAATGAATCCCACATATGACACATCCTAAATTAGAAATATACGTTTCTATAACTATCACTGGGTCGATAATTTTAGTCTCCTAAGGTATCACCCATCCATCCACTCGTCGCAACTTCGGCTGATTCCGTACCTTCATCATACCTCGTCCGTATTACGATAGCTCCCATTGGAACTACTTTCGGAAATCTTCAATGAAGGAGGAATTAAAATAATTTCACTTTCGAATATTCGTCCAATAATGATATATTTTCATTCGTCGAAATATCGGCTGATTCCGTACCTTCATCAAAGACCAATATTTTCCAAAGTAAACTTATCTATTGTCGCCATTTTTGAACTTATTCGCGGTGCGCAATGTTTGATTGAAGTTATACGGTCTTCCGGCGAAGAAATATGACGCGTAGACGCATATCAAATAACGTATTACAGCCGAGGTATTGAGGGAGAGAAGCGGACTCACCCGAGGTTTGCCGATTGCCTTCCATCATGGCACTGACAAAGTTTATTAGATATACAATGTATTTAAGTTTGAAATTTACAGTTCCAATGTAGAGGCCGTCCGGTCGTGGTCGTATGTTAGTTGGATTTATTACTACCTATGCAATCAGTGCCTATCACCACTAACGTTGTGAGTTCGAATTCCACTCAGGCCAGAAGCACTCGATACACCATTATGTGATAAAGTTTGTGACAGTTCGGTGGTTTTCTCCGGACACTTCGGTTTACTCCACCAAATAAAACTGACCGGCACGATATAACATATAACTGAAATATTGTTGAAAGTGGCGTTAAACACCATAACCATAACCCCTGTAGTTTCTAAGTAATATAATTGATTAAAACTAAGGCTAATCTCTGCACCGTGCATATGTTTTGTTGATCGTTGTTTGTCTTTTTGTACTTCTTCTTTTGGCCATTGTATTGTCTGTTCTTCTTCGATATACGGATTCTGATTGCCCTTCTGATATCTTCAAACTCTTCTTACCCTTGTCCGTTATTAGCCATCCTGCTTAGACCCATTGATTTACTTGCTCACGATGTCTTTTTTTATTTGTAGATTAGTTGGCTTTCCCGTCTGTTGATTATACAAACACTTCATAATGTGAAAAACGTGTTATTTGTGGATAACCAATTTTTCGTGGTTTTCGTGGGTCAACCAAAGCGACGAATTTTATGAATATATATATTTTTATTTTCAATTCAACAACACCAATGATATCGGGATTTTTTATATCTTGATATCATCAATTTATTACCTATTAGATATCCACGAATTTAAGAACCCACGAAATGTTATTTGTGAACAAACCACGAACATTGGGATTCACGATATTAGATATTTCACAGTAGATTTAAGTTAGATATCTACAATTTTTTATTCACGTACAATGTTTTGTTTTATGTTTTAGACGACCCATCAGTGCAGATACTTACTAAGAAGTATGAATATATACTCGGAGATGCCATTTCCTTGAATTGTAATTTCACATCTTATCCCGAAGTTCAGGATGTATACTGGGAAAAAAATGGATCAAGATTATCGATCAGTGGTCAACTCACATATAGTAATTTTAGTGGCAGTCCGGTCCTGCAGCTTAACAACTTGGTATCAAATGACCGCGGATCATATACATGCTGCGTGGAAAATATAATATCGACAAGGTGTGGAGAAGATATTCTCTTAGGAGGTAATGGTCATCATGTTTTCAGTTGATTCAGAATTAAGTAATGCACTATGGGATTTCTTAAAATGTAAAGCATAAACAAACTATGCTGGTTCGAAACCTTCGTTGCATAGCAATTTTTCCAAAGGATTACAGGGAGGACGTCGTGACCGTGATCGTATGGTAGTTGGATTTACAACTACATCTGCAATCAATGCCTATCACCACTGATGTTGTGAGTTCGAATCTTGCTCAGGGCGAGATGTACAACATTATGTGATAAAGTTTGTCACTGACTTGCGACAGGTTAGGTGTTTTCTCCGGGTCCGCCAGTTTCCTCCATCAATAAAACTGACCGCCACGATATAGCTGAAATATTGTTGAAAGTAGCGCTAAACACCATCAAACAAATAAAGAAAAGATTACATACACCATGATTGTTTTAAATATCCTCCGATAAAATCAGGTCATCAGATTAAGGGAATATGCATACCCTTTTTTATTTTGTTTACATTTTAATGATATAAGATTCAAAACCTTAGAATGCATAAAATCATATTAAGCTTCATATTTGTCGTTTGTATATTGAAGATGAACTCTTTGCAAAGTCCTCAACTTTGGCAAGGAGACACCAAAAACAAAAGTAATCTCTTCAGAAACCATATGCTCACCATAATGAATGTGTTGACCAATACATTTCCGAGTCGGAATTTATTAGACACGTGTTCATTGTCACAGAATTGTGTCAATAATGCTTGATCTGAACCATATCCTTCAAGAACAACTAAAAATGACTTACACAATGCATACCCTTCAGAAACAAATATCTAAATGTTTATTCTCTATACACCATTCCGAAACATAACCTTTGCAAACGCAATACAAATGGTTCACCCGATATATAGCCTTCAAGAACGCATAACCAATGGTTCATCCGATAAATACATCTGAGGAACATAATGGTTTATTCGATTGACTAACTTCAGAAACGAATATCGATGAGTTCATCCGATGCATACCCTTCAGGAACACCTAAAAATATATTTGCAGATGCATACCCTTCTTGAACACCTAAACATTTCATCCGGTAAATGCCTTTCAAGAAAACATAACAAATAACTCAACCGATACACTTTCTTCAGAAATACTGAACATATGGTTTAACCGATACATTACCTTCAGAAATACTGAACAAATGGTTCAACCAATACATTACCTTCGGAAATACTGAACAAATGGTTCAACCAATACATTATCTCCAGAAATACTGAACAAATGGTTCAACAAATACATTACCTTCATAGAAACTGAAGAAATGGCTTAACCAATACATTATCTTCAGAAATACTGAACAAATGGTTCAACCAATACACTATCTTCAGAAATACTGAACAAATGGTTCAACCAATACATTATCTTCAGAAATACTGAACAAATGGTTTAACCAATACATTATCTTCAGAAATACTGAACAAATGGTTCAACCAATACATTACCTTCAGAAATACTGAACAAATGGTTCAACCAATACATTATCTTCAGGAATACTGAACAAATGGTTCAACCAATACATTATCTTCAGAAATACTAAACAAATGGTTCAACCAATACATTATCTTCAGAAATACTGAACAAATGGTTCAACCAATACATTACCTTCAGAAATACTGAACAAATGGTTCAACCAATACATTATCTTCAGAAATACTGAACAAATGGTTCAACCAATACATTATCTTCAGAAATACTGAACAAATGGTTTAACCAATACATTATCTTCAGAAATACTGAACAAATGGTTCAACCAATACATTACCTTCAGAAATACTGAAAAAATGGTTCAACCAATACATTATCTTCAGGAATACTGAACAAATGGTTCAACCAATACATTACCTTCAGAAATATTGAACAAATGGTTCAATCAATACATTATCTTCAGAAATACTAAACAAATGGTTCAACCAATACATTATCTTCAGAAATACTGAACAAATGGTTCAACCAATACATTATCTTCAGAAATACTGAACAAATGGTTCAACCAATACATTATCTTCAGAAATACTGAACAAATGGTTCAACCAATACATTATCTTCAGAAATACTGAACAAATGGTTCAACTAATACATTATCTTCAGAAATACTGAACAAATGGTACAACCAATACATTACCTTCAGAAATACTGAACAAATGATTCAACCAATACATTACCCTGAGAAATACTGAACAAATGGTTCAACCGATACATTACCTTCAGAAATACTGAACAAATGCTTCAACCGAAACATTACCTTCAGACATACTGAACAAATGGTTCAACAAATACATTACCTTCAGATATACTGAAGAAATGGTTCAACCTATACATTACCTTCAGAAATACTGAAGAAATGGTTCAACCAATATATTACCTTCGGAAATACTACAAAAATGGTTCAACCAATACATTACCTTCAGAAATACTGAACAAATGGTTCAATCAATACATTACCTTCAGAAATACTGAACAAATGGTTCAACCGATACATTACTTTCAGAAATACTGAAGAAATGGTTCAACCGAAACATTACCTTCAGAACTACTAAACAAATGGTTCAACCGATACATTACCTTCAGAAATACTGAACAAATGGTTCAACCAATACATTATCTTCAGGAATACTGATCAAATGGTTCAACCAATACATTACCTTCAGAAATACTGAACAAATGGTTCAATCAAACCATTACCTTCAGAAATACTGAACAAATGGTTCAACCGATACAATATCTTCAGAAATACTGAACAAATGGTTCAACCAATACATTATCTTCAAAAATACTGAACAAATGGTTTAACCAATACATTATCTTCAGAAATACTGAACAAATGGTTCAACCAATACATTACCTTCAGAAATACTGAACAAATGGTTCAACCAATACATTATCTTCAGGAATACTGAACAAATGGTTCAACCAATACATTACCTTCAGAAATATTGAACAAATGGTTCAATCAATACATTATCTTCAGAAATACTAAACAAATGGTTCAACCAATACATTATCTTCAGAAATACTGAACAAATGGTTCAACCAATACATTATCTTCAGAAATACTGAACAAATGGTTCAACCAATACATTATCTTCAGAAATACTGAACAAATGGTTCAACTAATACATTATCTTCAGAAATACTGAACAAATGATTCAACCAATACATTACCCTGAGAAATACTGAACAAATGGTTCAACCGATACATTACCTTCAGAAATACTGAACAAATGCTTCAACCGAAAAATTACCTTCAGACATACTGAACAAATGGTTCAACCAATACATTACCTGCAGATATACTGAAGAAATGGTTCAACCTATACATTACCTTCAGAAATACTGAAGAAATGGTTCAACCAATACATTACCTTCGGAAATACTACAAAAATGGTTCAACCAATACATTACCTTCAGAAATTCTGAACAAATGGTTCAATCAATACATTACCTTCAGAAATACTGAACAAATGGTTCAACCGATACATTACTTTCAGAAATACTGAAGAAATGGTTCAACCGAAACATTACCTTCAGAACTACTGAACAAATGGTTCAACCGATACATTACCTTCAGGAATACTGATCAAATGGTTCAACCAATACATTACCTTCAGAAATACTGAACAAATGGTTCAATCAAAACATTACCTTCAGAAATACTGAACAAATGGTTCAACCGATACAATATCTTCAGAAATACTGAACAAATGGTTCAACCGAAACATTACCTTCAGAAATAATGAACAAATGGTTCAATCGATACATTACCTTCAGAAATACTGAACAAATGGTTCAACCAATACATTATCTTCAGGAACACCGAACATATGCATATCTCTCAAATGGTCCAAATATATGACCCATCACTGACATATGTACAGTGTTTGATGGTTAAATACGGGGTGGGGGTTTTGGTGTTTAACGCCACTTTCAAAAAAAATTGAGCTGTATCGTGAAGGTCTGCTTTATACTCGGAGGAATCCAGGGTATATGCAATCAAGTCAAGGACAAATTTTATCCCATAATATGTTATCGAGTACACCTGTTCATGAGCGGGATTCAAACACACAACATATAGTTGTCAATCAAACTGACATACGATCACATTCATGACGACCCCTGCCTGCTTATTTTCTGGCATTCTCTAATAATAGTACATTTGCATGACCAACATACGTTTTTTTCCCTCAAAATCCTAGTCGATTCTGCAATCCCAGATCAGTTCATTGCACATTATGTTAAATGAATACTTTCTATGCAGACGTTTAGAGACAGACATAACCTTAGTCAATGTTTGCTATTCTGTTTCTGGACTTTCATTGTCTTCCTTTTAAATTATATGGCTTTCCAATTCATTGATGGGGTCGTCGTGGTCGTGATCGTATGGTAGTTGGATTTACAACCACCTGTATGATCAGCGTCTACCACACTAAAGTTATGAGTTCGAATCCTGCTCATGGCGAGGTGTACTCAATACAATATTATGTGATAAAGTTTGTCAGTGACTTGCGACAGATCGGTGGTTTTTTCCGGGTACTCCGGTTTCCTCCACCAATAAAACTGACCGCTATGATACAGCTGAACTATTGTTGAAAGTGGCGTTAAACAAAATAATCCCCTCCCCTAATTTCCTTTATTTTGAGCGTCTTTGTTGAAGGTTACTACCGAAACGCGTCGCTATCATGAATTTGATATCTATCTTTGTTATTTTAACCTTTAGAGTTTATTCTGTAATTTTCAGATTGCTTTAGCATCCGGTTCCAAATAGTTTTTAATAGAAATATTTAAAATTGAGTAACCTAAATTCAACGACATTTATTCAAGTATTTTTTTCTCAGGTAAACCTACCGTAAGCGTACTTTACTCTAGTATAATTGCAACCAGAAATATTAAAAATACAATTTTCTGTGATGTTGATGCCTACCCAAATGCTGTAACCGTATCGTGGAATATTACTTTGGATGACACAGTTGTTGTACATACTGGTGCTGCTACAGGGAAATACGATGCAGTGTCTCCTTCAAGTCCAAAGTTAATAGTAAAAGCACCAGGTTTTGCAGATAATGGAGTATATGTTTGTATAGCAGAAAATGAGTTCGGATTTGGTATCAGCGCAGAGGTGACCTTTTCTGTATACGGAGGTAGGTCTGTAGAGTCTCAATTGAACACAAACTGCTGAAATTTACAGTTCCTAAATAATGTAATTATTATCAAAACTAAGGTTCTCCATTCTTAGGGATAGGTGACCTTAGATGATTTGGATATCTTGTTTAGGCCCTTTTGTTTTATTGCTCCCAAACACTTATAAATTACAGGTGCGGATCCAGGATTTCAAGTTTTGGGGCGCACTCCAAAAAATTGGGCCGAGCGGAGGGAGGCGCGAAAAGTTTTGCGGTATTTCGTGTAAAAAAATAACGATTTTACGCCAAAAAATCTAATTTTTTTCCAATTTTAGGGGGCGCGTGCCGGGTGCGCCCCCTGGATCCTCCCCTGTTATAAATTATTTAGCTTTCCAATTTTTCGATTTTGAGCTTACCCGATTAAAATGATGCCAGGAAAGTGTCGTACGCACTAATTTTAAAATCTACGTTTCCGGTACATAAAAGTTGTTCAGAACATGGGTGGCATATATTTGATATAGTATAAATTTAATAAATGTGCACTTGGAACTTTGTATGTCTATTGAAGCATGTATATATTCTCATAGGATTCACCATTCCCACCGGTGAGGAGAGCGTGGGGGTTCACTTCCTATATAACCGTATGCACGAACGTGCCACAGGAATGGGTCAACTTTTTCAGCTTTCATATATATATGATTGAGTGGTGAAATGTCCGTGGTTTTCTCTGGGTCCTCCGGTTTCCGCCACCAATAAAACTGACCGCCACGATATAACTGAAATATTGCTGAAAGTGGCGTTAAGCACCATATTTTTTTTAAATGTCCACTGCAATATATTAATGGGATAGGAATTTTAATCTATGATATATCAATGGGTGACATTTCTACAAAACCATGCAGTTACCTTACGTCAAAGATAAACTCTTCTGTAAATCAAACATGATAAGGTGAAAAATTGCAGGCCACTTAATAAATTTTATTACTTACAACACTATATTGGTAATTGATGAAAAGAAAATAGCAGCAATCAGTGCAGAGATCGTAAAAATGTACCTCTTCCCCCTAACAAAACCCTTAACACTGCAAGTACATTATTTCCTGTTTAAAAATATTGTGACCAACCTTTGTGATCGGAATAGACATATGTTGAATTTGTGCATGTTGAATTAAGCCACACATTTCCTACGTTGGGATTTTATTTCAACTTCGATTTAAAAAAAAATTCCGGTTTATTCAGATGTCGGTTTATACTGGTGTCACAATATTACATTGTTTGTAACGCTATATAAATTATCTGTACATAGACGTGCTCATGTAGTAAGCATGACGGTCCTGATAGTGACAATTTATATTTATACATATATGGTCTTTACCTTTTAGTTATCGTGGAGGCTCCAGTATTGAAGTATAACGTTATCTATAGTGAATCTGTCGAGCTAAACTGTACAGTAACATATGCCCCGGACTTACTAAGTGTTACATGGATACGAGCAACTAATCCTGTCAGCGTTGTGGACATGAATAATACTGCAAAGTACACTGGGTCCAGAATTTCCAATCCACATTTGATAATTCACAATGTAGTGACGGCCGACGCAGACGAGTACTACTGCAAAGCATCAAATGCATATGACGAAATGGAAAGCAGTCACATAAAATTGAGTGTTAACGGAGGTAGGTGGTCAAAATGACAAAATCTAATTTAATTGAAGATGAAATATTACTTTTATTCACTAATTACTAATTAGAAATGAACAGCATCGATGGTGTAATAGTTAGCATGTCGCCTCGAATGCGGTCGATGATTGTGGATTCGAACCCCAATCGGGTCAAGCCAAACACTATAAAATTTGTATTTGTTGTTTCTCCGCTAAGGACACCACATTAAGGAGGAAGAGCAGAAACTGGCTGGCTCGGAATCACGATAATGTGGCCGAGTAGGGCGACATGTCTTTCCGCGAACTGTTATTCAGTGACCTAGCTAAGCGTGTTGGTCTAGTACAAAAGGAAATTCATCATAATCTTGTTGTAAATTAACTTATTTTCACCATGATATAGCTTACAAACATGCTGAGTTGGCGCTTAACAGCAATCAGTCTCTCACTCACATGTCAAAATGTAATATTTCCTAACGGACATATGCAAAGCAATGAATGCGTATGAAGAAATTGAAAGTACATGTAGTCCAATAACATTACGTGGTAATAATGACAATTTCAAATTTGAAAGATGAAATATTAATTTAAGTCACCACATAGGGATATATGTTAACTGTAAACGAAAATTACAATCCAGGCGTCATTCTGCTATTTCCCCAGATATTGTAACTTATTTTACAGCTACATCTGGTTGTAGGTGATATATTGCAACACATTATAAATGAATACCCAGATGAAAAAAAAAATAATTGAATAAGATTCAACGGTCCAACGATAAACTTGTCGAGCCACTCGGACACATTATCCTGATTCATAGCTAACCTGTCTTTGATCTTACTTCTTTCCTGAAAGTTGTGTGCTTAGCGTAGAAGAAGCAAATACCATTTCAATGTATTGTTAATCGTGGATTCCCGCCCAGTCAAGGACAAACAAAAGACAATGAAAGTTGTATTTGGTGGTTCTACGCTCAGCACGTAGGTGAAGGAGTAAGAGCAAATGCGGTGGACTCGAGATCAGGATAATGTGACCGAGTGTCTCCTGTCACATTAATTGGCATAGCAGATAAGAAAAGCCACTAGCAGTCATATCAATAAGTCTAACGTTTACCGACACGCTTTGTTTGTTGCATTGTTCTCGTCATATATATCCGAGAAAACCGAAGGGACGACCACGAATGAACAATCCAGAGACACTGACAACAAGAAGATACAGTACAACAAGAAACAAAAACAAAAACAAGTACAAAAAAATAAAACATACAACACAACACAGAAAACTACAAAGACGACCGACACGGACCCACCAAAATACCGGGGGTGAACCCATGTGCTCGGGACGGGTAAGCCGTTCCTGTCTCTTAAGAGACAATCGCAACGTATACTACCTGTTTGAAGCTAAACACCAATCAAATATAATATGTAAAACCAAGATATCTAGTCTAGTACGCACGGCGCGTTTCTTGAATAACTTTCAATAGGAATGCACAAGTTCTACAGATGGCAAAGCCAAATAATCTAAAGATCCTTTTGGACTTAGATGCTCTGGAAGAAAGCGTATATCATTAATGACTACTGCTTAATAATTTGGTTTGTACTTATAAACTACGGCTCATCTGATCTTCCGTTATCCTTACCTCATTATTATCTAAAGTGATCACCGCGAGAGAGAGAGAGAGAGAGAGAGAGAGAGAGAGAGAGAGAGAGAGAGGAGTTTTGTGTTGTCTTTTCTCTCTATTAATTTGTATTCTTTTGTGTTATTCATGATGTTATTGTCTATATCTATTGTTATGTAATGTATGTAATCCTCATAAAATAAATACATAATTACATATATACTTTCAACCTCTCATTATGAAACATATTTTTTAATTACAATTTTGTGTCCTTTCAGCTGCCCCTACTGTTACAATATCTCAATCGGAAATCACTGTAAATACATCCAATGACGTGACACTGTCTTGTACTTATACTGGGGCGATACCAAATGTCACTAGTGTCAAGTGGTACAAAGAGGTCAATGGCGTAGTGAGTGAGATTGTGACGTCACCGTCAACACCATCACTAACAATTACGTCTGTTGTAATGGCTGATGCAGGACATTACACTTGTAGTGCAACTAATGCAGTTGGTCAACGCAATAGTAGTTCAACAGTTGAACTTAGAGTCAATCAAGGTATGTTAATTATGTTTGCTAATTATAAGTCTATACAGGCATGTCTTATTGATAAATCGATTAGATTAGCAGGACAGGTGCCACAAGTGGACCAGGAATTGCTTACCCTTCCGTAGCACATGTGTTCACCCCCGGTTTTTAACATTACTCGATCTTTAGTTGTATGTGTATGTTTTGTAGATGGTTGTCCCTTTTGGTCTATTGCTTGTGACTATTGTGTTGTCTGTTCGTCTTCGATTTACGGGTTCTGATTACCCCTTTGCTATAATCAAACTCTTCTTGATCCCATCATTGGTTGAATGGTTAACGTCCCCGCCTCAAGCACAGGATATCGTGGGCCTTAACTCAATCAGATCAAACCTAAGACAATAAAATTGGCATATGCTGCTTCTCTACTAAGCACATAGTTTCAAGCAGCAACAGCAAATTCTGTTTAGCTCGAAATCAGGATAGTGTGTCCGAGGGAAGCGAGATGTCTACCCGCCGACGGTTGTTACAGTGATCTTTCAATATAAAAATCCACCTAAGCGTGTTGGTCTAGTAAAAAGGAGACAACATTATCATCTCATTAAAATGTAACTTGGTTTTGCCATGATTTAAATAACAAAATGTTCATTTGGCGTTAAACAGCAATCACTCGCTAATTGATAATGATATAAATATAGTTATGGTAACTTGAATATTAGAAGAGTTTGAAGATACCAAAGAGGTAATCAGAATCCGTATCTCGAAGAAGAACAGACAACACAATGACCAAAAGAAAAAGCACAAAAGGATAAACAACGATCTACAAAACATACACATAAAACTAAAGATCCTGTAACACGAACCCACTTAAAACCGGTGATAAATAATGAATGAGTCATGGTAACTTGGAAATTAGAGACATTACTAACACATTTTTTTTTTTTTTACAAATATTGTGTGCATGATTCTGTTTTATTGTTTATATATGCATATTCGTATGTCGGATTTAAAAGCTCATTAGAGCTTGTGTTGTAATGTTTGATGTTTTCCGATTTTAAATAAAGCTTATTGTATTGTATTGAATTGTACTCAAACAACTGTGAAGTATACAATGTCAATAATAGGAAACAAAGGTTACATACAAAGTAGCGGGAACACAATTAAACTTCACAAGACAAAGAACCATCATACAATTTCCAGTCAACAATAACATATCAAATAAAAGGGAACAGCATACATAACCAACCTTAATTCGGATGACAAACACAACACTAAAGCATACAATTCAACAGATCAAAAGTAAAATACAAAACAGAGGGGGCACTATAAAACTTCACAATCAAGATAGCAAACTGCACCATCAGTAAACCATAACATTTTAAAGGAAATACAGTCAAACCTGTCCACGTGCTCACCTCTATTAAGTTAAACCAGCCCATGTGGTCACCATTATTAAGTCAAACCTGCCCATGTGGTCACCTGTATTAAGTCAAACCTGCCTATGTGGTCACCTCTATTAAGTCAAACCTGCCCATGTGGTTACATGTATTAAGTCAAACCTGTCCACGTGCTCACCTCTATTAAGTTAAACCAGCCCATGTGGTCACCATTATTAAGTCAAACCTGCCCATGTGGTCACCTCTATTAAGTCAAACCTGCTCATGTGGTCACATGTATTAAGTCAAAGCTGTCCCCGTGGTCACCTGTATTAAGTCAAACCAGCCCATGTGGTTACCTGTATTAAGTCAAACATGTCCCTGTGGTCACCACTATTAAGTCAAACCTGCCCATGTGGTCACATGTATTAAGTCAAAGCTGTCCCCTTGGTCATCTATATTAAGTCAAACCTGCCCATGTGGTCACCTCTATTAAGTCAAGCCAGCCCATGTGGTCACCTGTATTAAGTTAAACCTGCCCATGTGGTCACCTCTATTAAGTCAAACCAGCCCATGTGGTTACCTGTATTAAGTCAAACCTGTCCCTGTGGTCACCTCTATTAAGTCAAACCAGCCCATGTGGTCACCTCTATTAAGTCAAACCAGCCCATGTGGTCACCTGTAATAAGTCAAACCCGCCCTTGTGATCACCTCTATTACATCAAACCAGCCTATGTGGTCACCTGTATTAAGTCAAACCTGTCCATGTGGCTACCTCTATTAAGCAGTCACTCATATTAAGATGTCACTTTTTTCTTGTCCTGTCATAGAAAATTTCACATGAATTGAACCTCTTTTAAGAGGTCACCTATTTTGAAAGACCACTTTTTCTTTATTTCAAAGGTGACCTCTTAAGGCAGGTTGGATTGTGGTATAAAACATCTCTATTTGAATGGAAAACACAATAATAAAGCATTATATTCTAAATTAGGAATTACAGAAACGTAAAAAACATATCAGAGGGAACTAAATAAAAGTAAATTACAAATGTAGAGAAATGTCACAATCAGGGGTTAGGGTTATGGTGTTTAACGCCACTTTCAATAATATTTCAGTTACATCGTGGCGGTCAGCTTTATTGATGGAGGAAACCAGAGTACCTGGAAAAAACCAACGACCTGTCGCAAAACACTGACAATATTCATCACATAATGTTGTATCGAGTACACCTCGCCCTGAGTGAGATTCGAACTCACAACGTTACAACGTCACAATCAAGATAGACAACTGCACCACCAGTCAACCATAGCATATTACAACTGAAGCTATATTTAAATACGATTGTTAAATGGATGTTAATTAAAGGTGTTCTATTTTTAGTGCAACCTATGTGTCCATGTGACTGTGCTTACAAAAAGCGTCTTGACTACTGGGCATCACAAGATGTTCCTAACCACACCATGGCAGAGTGGAGGGAAATCCTGGCACCCGTCTTGGATGAAATTAAGAAAAATCTAACAGTCAATAAAGCTAATTTATCGGCAACTATCAGAAAACTGTCGAGTGCACCGGATGAACGACAATCGTCCAAATCGGTCGGGTTTATTGGAATTGCCTTGATTAGTTTCGTGTGTGCGTCTTTTATATTAATTGATATAACATCGATTCGTAGACACCTCGCTGTTATTCGTGAAATGATTGGCCATGGTAATGCTATAGAATGATGGTATAATGTGTCAACAATAGGGGGTTATGGTGTTTAAGGTAGAGAAGGACACTATGGGCAAATAAAAACTAGTCTATGAATTTTTTTGAATTTCATATATATTGTTCTTTGGGATGTACCTAATAAAATATCGAAATTTGAGAATAGGTTTCCAGGCATATTTTAAGAATATTCCCTTAAAGAATTACACCCCTCTGAAGTCCAAAAAAATGTCATTTTTTTTCACTTCTCTGTGTCATTAAGGTACTAAAAAAAAATAGCATATATTTTTTTTTAATTATCTGAGTATAATATGATAAATGAATATTTTGGAATATCTCAGACATAATTTTTTATAATTATTCCATTTTTTTCTTCAAAATGACTACCCTTTTTTGGCAATATAGTTTGTAACTGGCTTTGGTGAAATCCAACAAAATTTGATTTTAAAGTGGAATAGAAAAAAATTGTGTCAATGAATTTAAAAAAAAAAGATATATCACATTACGTATATCCATGCTACATATCATTAAAAAATAAAGATATGTTTCCAGGCAAAAAAAAAAGTTAGGGGTTTAGAAAGACACCGTGGCATATACCCTTTTTTGTCAATTTCATGAAAAATGTCCACATTTTCACTTTTTTTAATAAGACATTGAATAAATGAAAATAAAACAGGCAAAGATAATGTTTGCAAGGGAAAGCTTTCCTTTCTAGGTGAAATAGTTGGAAAATTAAGCTGTCTACAATTCTTCCAGGGCAGGAAAAGTACATTTTTAGAGCTAATTTTGCACTCTTTAAGGTAGAGACCCACATTTCATACTAAAATAATTTGTCATTGCATTTCCTTAAAACTGGCCAGATGTATTGCTTTTGTGGCCGACTTTAAGGAATTTAATTAAAAAATATAGGTCACCAGACTAATTTTCAAGATATAAAGCATTTAAATCTTTAACTGTTATAATGCATTGTATGTGAAATGTATTAATTCTCCTCAAAATTCTTCAATAGCGAAAAATCCTGTCATTTAAAATAACCAAATTTTTGATATAATATGGTGCATTTTGTTTTATTTTCAGAAGTGTAAGGAAAGTCTGGGGTCATAATATTAAAAACTTCAATATTTATCAAAAACATGCAAAACTCATCATATTCTAATATCATTTGAGACATGATTACCTCCCTTGACGAAATGCTTCATATAGCATTTTACACATATAATGTATTATTGACAAGACATTACTGTATTAAATTTGCATTTCACTTTAATTTGAGAACTTGCACAAATCATATGTAGAAAATTCAAAAAGCAAAATACCTCATAAGAAATACTGCAAGCATAATTAAAAATTATTACCACATTTTACTCAATATTTTTAAAAGTCATGTGACTAGTGTCAGTCTCTACCTTAACGCCACTTTGAATATTATATGAGCTATATCGTGGTGGTCAGTTTAATTGGTGGAGAAAACCGGAGTGCCCGGAGAAAACCCCCATCTGTCGCAAGTTACTGACAAACATTATCACATAAGTTGTATCGAGTACACCTCCTGATGAGCGGGATTCGGACTCATGATATGCAATGATTGCACCGGTATATGTAAATTCTACTGCCATACGACAACGACCACGACGGTAGTTAAATTAAATAAATGGTGGCGAAAATCATAGAACCCGTGGTACCATAGGGTCAGACGATTAGTGTCAGCAAAGGAACCTCCCTTGATGATACATATATAAACCTTCCGATGTGTTTTACGAAAAGTTTGAAGATACTAAAGGGGTAAACAATGGAAAAGGACAGAAAAGATCCACAAAACCCTGCACAGAAGACTAAAGATTGAGCAACACGAACCCTATTAAAAACTACCGGTGAACTCCTGAACGATAAGTACTCCCTGCTGCACTGGTGACTAAATTTATGAGAGAAAAAAAAGATTAAAATCCATTAAAATCGTAGTTTTGTTCACGTGAAATATTTTCCCGCCATTTGTTCCACATAGTGAACCATTTTGAAGCATGCATAATTTTATATAACATTTTGTAATATATTCTAGTCCATTTTTTTTAATTACTATTTCTTTTAAAACAAGGACAAATGTAATGTTGCGTGGATGAGATGATGATTCTTATATGACTTAGGTTAATAATAGTTAATTATATCTGTTATTTCGTAATTAATTAAATTATGCACACGTGTTTCGTCATGACCTATATATGGGTTTCACCAATCGTATGGAATTAATCAAAGTGTGTGTGTGTGTGTGTTTGGGGGCTTTATATTGCATGGCTTAAATTCATTTATATGGATGATATATCTTGTTTTATTTGTTATGATATATGTTTTTATATTCTGTAAAAATCTCTTCAGAGCTTATGTTTGCACTGTTTATAAAATGTCGAATCAAAATAAAGCCTTCTTATCTTATCTTATCTTATCTTATCTATAGGTTTTAGGGTTATGATGTTTAACATCACTTTCAATAATATTCCAGCTATATTGTAGCAGTTAGTTTTATTGGTTGAGGAAACAGGAACACCGGTAGAAAACCACCGAACTGATGCAAGTCACTAACAAACTTTATCATATAGTGTTGTATCGATCACACCTCGCTACAAGCGGGATTCGAAATCACAACTTTAGTTGAGATAGGAACTGATTGCACAGGTAGTTGTGAATCCAACTCTCATATGATCAGGGCCACGACGACCACTATCTTATTTACATGTATATAATAACTTAGATAACATAATCAAAGTCCATCATTTTTGTTTCATGCACCTTGCCACAAGTCCAACTGTACAATTTTGTAATGGGTAATTAGTGTTTCATGTTTTTTTTAACAGTACTTCAATTAAACCGTGGTGGTCAGTTTTATTGAAAACCAGATTACCCTAAAACTCGACGGAAACAACATACCTGTCGCAATTATTTTATAAATTTGAATATATATAATATCGAGGCATGCATGGTTGTTCGCAAGAAAACTTAGATGATGTCAAAAGCCGTAAATCTAAGGACAGACAATCCACTAGTAAAATTTGTCTAATTTCATCTATATTACGGCGACTTATTTCCACAGATTTAAATTTTTTATACTGGATTCCACACTTTTAACTGATTAAGTCCTAGATGACAACAACATATGTTAGTTAAGTCCCCCAAACAAAGTTTGGCAGACTTATTGTTTTTGCTCCGTTTCTTCTTCTTCTTATTATTATTATTCTCTCTTTCTCCTCTTTCTCCTTTCTTTCCGCGGACCATGAACTTGTCCACGGCAGATCTCAGGAACTACTGGACAGAATTTCATGAAACTTTGTGGAGTTATAGATATATGTTTCTAGTTGGTCCTAAAATTTTCAGCTTTCTGATAAAGGGGGTCAAAGTCATATTTTCAGGGGTTCAAAAGGGGTGGGGGTTATTATAGAATCCTATGGGAAAGTTGAAATTTCGTACATTAATGTTGATAACTTCTAAATGAATAATGATAGAGACATAAAATTTGACATAGTGATAGGTTACCACCAGAGGAGCAAATTTGTGTTTTCAAATTTTTCGAGATGTCTGCCATTTTCAAAATGGCTGCCAAAACACGGTACAAAAAATGGGCGGTAAAAATTCAACATTGCCCGATATCATCAGAATTTGATATGTGGGTAGAAAATGATGTCGCAAATTGATTCCTGACATCGAAAAATTTCAAAATGGCCGCCACAATACCGCACAAATTCAACATTGTCCGATTTCAACGACATTTCATATGTGGGTAGATTTCAATGTCCTGAATTGATTCCCGACATTGAACAATTTCTACCGGTGGCCATTTTCAAAATGGCCGCCACAATGCCGCAGAAATTCAACATTGTTCGATTTGAACGTCCTGAATTGATTCCTGACATTGAAAAATTTCTACCGGTCTCCATTTTCAAAATGGCCGCCACAATACCGCAACAATTCAACTTTGTTCGATTTCAAAGGTAGCTTTTAATTTATTTTTTAAACCGGTTGTCTGTGGCCGGTTTGGGAGACTTCATAATCGCTAGATTATAATCCTATCTTGTTGTTTCTTGTCTTTGGTCTTGTATATGGAAAAACTTAGCTTAGAAACGTCCTTGTAATCGTGCCACATAACAACTATTAATTACTCTCCAAAGCTTTCTCCTAGATAATCAATGTCTATGTCAAGGACAGGGTAACCGTTTATATCGCCGCTGAAATGAACAAAGTTTCCACTTAGGCTTGCAGTCGTAGCACAGTCAAAGCAGAATTTAATATAAACTGATTGGTTTGCATGAAAGTTGCTATTTATGTCAATAAATCTCACAATGGTCCTCCACTGGAAGCAGTTCTTTGATGGTTCAGGTATTGTTTGCCTCAGTAACTCAGCGGTTGATTCTGAACCGTATAACTGTGATGTCTTAACAAACCAGACAGGATGAGAAACAGATATTCGTGTTGCACTATCAATGATACCATCTTTAACATATTTCTCCACTAAAAGGTTCCCGGATTTGATATCTACCATTTTTGTAACAATGTTATTCGTGGTTCGCTTCGGCTCGCAAAGTTGTTGTGTAATTTTGAAACTAGCATCAGATAAGAAATGTATTTTGTATATTTCCGGGTTTATCCTCAAAAGTTGCTTTAACACGACATAAAAAGCATTATCAGGTTTAAGTGATGTAGTATCCATGAATGATCCCAGGTTTCCCACCATGTACTCTGCCCCATACAAAAACAATGATATGTTCCATACAGTCCATCTCCCTGTAAATATATTATGCATAAACGTTAGAGAATACCGAAGGGGCAATCAAAATGAACAATCCAAAGTTTATTATAACGACGGACGGGTCACAACCATGCTCCTTTAACACACGAAACATTGATTCATAACTTGTCTGAGTCTTTCTCTGTAAGAGTACGTACACTAATAGAACACAAACTCCAGAAACACGACCCTGGATGACATAAAGTTGAATAAATATACTGGGTGCCATTGCGAAGTTATCATCCATGCACCAAGCATCGGAATCTGCAAGTTTCTGGATATGGTGTTCTTTGGCAAAGATCATGACACGTTCATCAGCATCTGGAGCATTGTTATGGACCAAGCACCATCTATGTCGAGTTCCTGTAGTGTCTGAGGTTCCCTTGGTCTATGTTGGGCACGAAATCTTCTTAAAACACTCTTGCAGGTATCGGAACTTGGTATGTATGTTTTGGCGTCATCTGGAAGCTGGACATTTGCATGCGTGAAGATCTGGTTTGGCTTGTCCAGTGTTAACTTGGCTTTTCTTTTCATGGCGTCTCTGCATTTGGCAATGGTAATAGCATTTTCATTTGGCTGGTGGCTATGTGGTTTCTTCATATCTGGATTGTCCATGTTTTTGGAGGTTTGCAGTATTGCTGTATATTTGACTGCATCAACTCTGTTCACACAACGCCATATCAGTTTGCCAGTTGTTTCATTTTTTTTTGTACATGAAACCTTCAAAGCAGACCTTTTGCCCTCCACGCTTTGTTGCAATAACTTCCATAGTACTATTATCAGTGACATTTTTTTTTAGCTTAAATGATTATAAATTCTCAGAAATATTATATATACTTTAAGTGGGCTTGTGTATATTTGTGCATTACAAGCTAAATCAAAATTTGAGAAAATACTGTAAAAAGTTAATCTTTTGAAACTACAAGATAAAAGAGAATGGTCTTGTATGATGTATTAATTAATTTGACAATCATAAATTCAAAGGTATTATTTTCTTTTTATAATTAGTTTTTATTAACTAATTAAAATGAATACTGCTGTCTAAAAAAACACAGTAATTATTCCCTTTAAATTTTGTATTCATTAAAATTTGGAAAACCAATTATTTTATTACATCTGATTGTTTGATTAAAATTATAATAATCTGGAAAACCAATTATTTTATTACATGTGATTGCTTAATATGGACAATTGCTTTGATGAATAACAAGTTTTAGATTTATTTAATTATTTAATTTATTGATTGTTTGATTAAAATTATAATAATCTGGAAAACCAATTATTTTATTACATGTGATTGTTTGATATGGAAAATTGCTTAGATGAATAACAAGTTTTAGATTTATTTAATTATTTAATTTATTGATTGTTTGATTAAAATTATAATAATCTGGAAAACCAATTATTTTATTATATGTGATTGTTTGATATGGGAAATTGTTTAGATAAATAACAAGTCTTAGATTTATTTACTTATTTAATTTAAAAATATGGCCGAAACGTCCATTGTCCGAAACGTCCTTGTCCGAAAAGTCCATGACCGAAACGTCCTAGGCCGAAATATCCTAGGCCGAAACGTCCACTGGCCGAAACGTCCACTGGCCGAAACGTCCGCCGATCAAAGAAACTGGAAACATAGGGTATCCACGACGACGAAAAACAAAACATATGCACAACACAATAGTATCTATAAGGTTGACGACTTACCCAGTTCGTCATTTAGTATCTATAAGGTTCTAGACTTACCCAGTTCGTCGTCATTTAGTATTGATAAGGTTCAAGACATACCCAATTCGTCATTTAGTATCAATTAGGTTAAAAACTTACCCAGTTCGTCATTTAGTATCTAAAAGGTTCAAGACTTGCCCAGTACGTCATTTAGTATCTAGAAGGTTCAAGACTTACCCAGTTCGTCATTTAGTATCCATAAGGTTCAAGACTTAACGAATTCGTCATTTAGTATCTATAAGGTTCAGGACTTACACAGTTTGTCACTTAGTATCTAAAAGGTTCAAGACTTACCCAATTCGTCATTTAGTATCCATAAGGTTCAGGACTTACACAGTTTGCCATTTAGTATCTATAAGGTTCAAGACTTACCCAGTTCGTCATTTAGTATCCATAAAGTTCAAGACCTACCCAGTTCGTCATTTAGTATCTATAAAGTTCAAGACTTACCCAGTTCGTCATTTAGTATCTATATGGTTCTAGACTTACCCAGTTCGTCATTTAGTATCTATAAGGTTCTAGACTTACCCAGTTCGTCATTTAGTATCTATACGGTTCTAGACTTTCCCACTTCGTCAATTAGTATCTATAATGTTCAAGACTTACCCAGTTCGTCATTTAGTATCTATAAGGTTCTAGACTTACCCAGTTCGTCGTCATTTAGTATTGATAAGGTTCAAGACATACCCAATTCGTCTTTTAGTATCAATAAGGTTAACAACTTACCCAGTTCGTCATTTAGTATCTAAAAGGTTCAAGACTTCCCCAGTACGTCATTTAGTATCTATAAGGTTCAAGACTTCCCCAATTCGTCATTTAGTATCTATAAGGTTCAAGACTTCCCCAATTCGTCATTTAGTATCTATAAGGTTCAAGACTTACCCAGTTCGTCATTTAGTATCTATAAGGTTCAAGATTTACCCAGTTCATCATTTAGTATCTATGAGGTTCTAGACTTACCCAGTCTGTCGTCGAAGTTATAAGGTATGCCGTGAGCGGTAACTTCAGCAAGGTCATTGCTATCTTTCACAATTTAATAGGTGGCCATTTCTGTAAATTAAAAAGCATAGTAGACGTTAGTCTTTTATTATGAGCTTACACATATTATATTGGTCAAATGGGTATCCAAAAAGCTAACATGTACTACAGTACACATAATACAATACAATCAAACCTGTATTAAGAGGTCACCTGTGGGACAAAGAAAAAGTGGCTTTATAGGACAGGTGACCTATTAAAAGAGGTTCAATTCATATGTAATTTTCTATGACATGACAAGAATACAGGTGACTGCTTTAAAGATTTGATTTGATTTTTGGTGTTTAACGCCACTTTCAGCAATATTTCAGCTATTTCATGGCGACCAGTTTTAGTGGTGGAAGACGCCGGAGTACCCGGAGAAAACTACCGACAATGGGCAAGCAACTAGTAAACTTTATTACTTGCGGCTGCTATGCTTTGTTTATTGCTTGTTTGTTTCTGTATATATGTTTTCGTTTCCAAGCGTCGAGCGCAGACCTTACATACATATAAAAAAAATAAAAAATAAAAAAAATGTATCTTGATACATGTATTTCACATATTCTATGTTGTGTATTATTTGTTTGATTTTGTTTTTGTAAATGTGTTTTGTTATAGTTATGCACATACCTGATATTGTAAATTACTTCTTGCATCATGCTATATTAATAATCCGAGCACCATAATCACACGTCCTACAATATCTTAGGGAACATATTCGAACTTCGTAAATTCCGCATACATGCTACAGTACCTCGTATTCTACTTTCCATAATCACGTTAATATCCATAATATTGATCACTTACTTTTACTTCTTTTCTATGCATACCCTTTACTTCAATGGCGAATCTGACATTGGTGACCTACTTATTGATTGAAATCCTAACCGATACTGCTCTCTCACGTTTTATTCGTGCTACATGTACCAACTGGTATAACATGATTCATGGGTACTGACGCGTTACAACACAGAGAGAACATCGGTCGGTTCTATTGTTTAGCACGTACTGTTAAAAATAGTAAACGGCTAACATTATTAGAATTTATAGGTATATATTTGTTTGCCATTCATGGTATTGTGGCGTTGCCTATTACAGTTTTTATTTTTTCGTTTCAATACTAGCGACCAATTAGTTAAATCAAAATCGCTGGAATATGTGAATAATTACGCCTTCTTGCGTATTTTGCCTATAATATCAGGAATAGAAATGAATCCTGGTCCCTCTGATTCAGACTTATCAAGTAGTTTCGGTAGTATCAGTTCAACCTCAACGACTGTAAGTAATTTTATACATAATTCCGTTTCCTTTCTTCATTTGAATATTCAAAGTATTACACCAAAATTAGATCTAATATCCGCAGAATACTCCTGTCGTGAAGATACTCTCATTTACGGAAAGCTGATTGCGTCCTCATGTAAGTGACGATATGCTTAAAATTCCTGGATACAAATTTCCCGCATTTCGACGAGACAGAGTAGGTAAAATGGGCGGCGGAGTGGTGGTGTTTTAGTAAAGACCATATGAACTGTAAGCATAGACCTGATCTACAAATAGGGAATCTTGAATGTATATGGCTTGTGATAAAAATCAAGAACAAAACATACTTATATGGAACATTTTATATTCCTCCCAATAGCAATCTGCAAACTTGGGATGAACTATAGCAATCAATTGATCTGGCATTAAACAATACCCATGACATCATCATTACTGGTGATTTTAATATAAACCAATTAAGTGACAATCATAGGAACAAAATTAGTTCATTACTGACCCAATACAGCTTTCAACAGTTAATTACGGAACCCACTTACATGACTGAGCATAGCTCATCTTTATTAGACTTGGTTATGGTAAATAATCCCACGAATGTTTTATATACTTGATACATCTAAAGCTATTGGGCCTGACCTGTTAAACCCTATGCTCCTTAAAGAAGCAGCATCTATGCTTAAATATCCTTTATGTAGACTGTTTAATTTATCATTAACACTTTCTACCTTTCCATTAGAATGGAAATATGCTAATGTGATCCCCGTTTTTAAAAAAGATGGTCCCAGTAATTCATAAAACTATAGACCAATTTCCCTCATTAGTATACTTGCCAAGGTAATGGAGCGATTAGTCTATAAACATATTTATAACTATTTGATTGACAATAACTTAATTACTTCCCATCAATCTGGTTTTACTCCTGGAGAGTATGCCGTTAATCAACTCATGTACATCACACATGAAATTGATAGAGCGTTAGATGAAGGTAAGGATGCGAGAGTTGTCTTTTGCGATATAAGTAAAGCATTTGACCGAGTTTGGCATAAGGGATTGCTTCGTAAGCTTGAATCAATAGGGATTAGAGGATCATTATTATCTTGGGTGAGAAAACTACTTGTCTGAAAGAAAACAACGTGTCGTAATTAATAATTCAACTTCTAGTTGGCGTGACATAAATGGTGGTATAACCCAGGGATCTATTTTAAGCCCTCTTTTGTTCATTGTTTTCATAAATGACATACTGACCGATATTAATTCGACTATAACATTATTTGCCGATGACACTAGTCTGTACTTAATTGTAGACGACCCACAAGAAACAGCACAAACACTCAATGATGACCTAGTGAAATTACATGCATGGTCTACACAATGGTTGGAAAATTTTAATCCACAGAAAACTGAAACCATGACTATCTCTCGAAAATTTAATAAACCCCATCAACCTAACCCTATTGTGAATAATACTATCATTAGTACTGTTACTGAACATAAACACCTTGGACTACAACTTTCTGACGATGGTAATTGGAATAAACATATTTACATGATAACTAAAAAAACATTCTCACGTGTTAACATTTTAAGGAAATTCAAATTTATACTGGATCGGAAAACTCTAGAAACAATTTATATTACTTTTATAAGACCATTACTAGAATATGCGGATGCTGTTATGGATACCAAGACTCAACTGCTAATTAACAAACTAGAACATGTTCAGGTTGAAACTGCTAGAATCGTGACTGTGGGTACCATACTTGTATCCTTAGGTAATCTATATATTGAAACCGGGTGGGAAAAATTGAAAGATAGAAGGGAAAGGCATAGAACGATTCAATTTTATAAGATGTCAAATAATCTAACTCCTCAATATCTTAGTAACTTAATTCCGCAAAATTCCCGCATGATCCATGACCACAATACTCGTCATACCTCACGTATTCCTCCAGTACGCACTCGAACATCGCTCTACGCAAGCTATTTCATACCCTCCAGTATACAACTATGGAACCAACAGCCAGAAAATATTAAATCAAGCTGATTTGTTCAGATAATTAAATCAAATCTTCAACCCCAAAACAATACTAAACCCATTTATTATTATATTGGTACTCGACTGGGACACATTTTACACGCTAGGTTGCGTATGCAATGCAGCTTTCTCAATCATCACTTATTTCGTAAAAACATTGTAAATTCCCCATTCTGTCAATGTGGGGCAACAGAAACCATGGCCCATGTTCTGCTACATTGTCCCCGTCACAATGCAACAAGACTGAGATATATTTACACCATTAATTTACCAATTAATTTAAATACGGATTTATTATTGCTTGGCTCTACAGACTTAACGAATACCCTAAATACAGATATATTCTTAAACGTGCAGAAGTTCATCATAAGTAGTAAACGATTCACCTCTTAACCATATTCACACAACCTAAACTTGTTAAAAAAAAAGCATTTGCACCTTTGCACTTCATTTGTTTGTTTCTTTTTATATTATTCTTTTCTTACTAAAGCACACCAAATAACATTGACAACGACTGATTAACACTTGATTAATTCTGCAAAATCCCACTTTATCAATTTTTTTAGATTTTAGATAAGATCCTTCTTTTTTCAAATCTTTTAGATTTTAGATGAGATCTTACTTTTTCAAATCTTTTAGATTTTAGATTATACATTTTGGATTTTAGATAAGATCCTACTTTTTCAAATCTTTTAGATTTTAGATTATTTATCTGCTAGATCTATAATAACCAGTGTATATACATATTTTATGAGTCGTTTTATGTGACAGTGATAGGAACTTTTATAAATATTTATTATACGCGTCGCTATATTATGGTGGTGAATTGACATATTATGTGTTTTATATTGTGGTGATATAGTGACTTTTATGTATCCTAGATAGTGACTTTTATATATGTACTATATATTTTACGCGTCGTAATTACCGGTATTATAGTGGTGGATTAACCTTCCTCTTATATTGAGGTGTGCCTTGATTGGCAGAAATTCGTCTACCTTTCATACTAATTATACCTTGAACATCAGATAACAACAGGGATACTGATTAATATAAGTATAACCACTTGTTTCCGAATCCTATTGATTAATTTAAATGTCTATATAATTTATATGTGTATTATCATAATGTGTAATATTGAATTAATTAATAAAATATGTTTATACTACTTTCAGCAATATTTCAGTTATATCATGTGATAAAGTTTGTCAGTGATTTGCGACAGTTCGGTAGTTTTCTCTGCGTACTCCGGTTTCATCCACCATTAAGACTGACTGTCCTTGATATTGATGACAAGGTACATCACTTAAATGTTGCAATAGTGCAGATAGACGTTAAGTAGCTATTTATAACTCATCTTGTCATGTTGGTAGTCAAGATCAGATGAGTCATGATTCCGAATATAATAGTTGAAAATAAAAAAACAAACAAACAAACAAAACAAACAAATCGTACCAATGAAAAGATCTGAAAAGGTGTTACATAAAACAGCAAGCATGCACTTATTATATATATTGTGGCGTGGTAGTGATGGTGATGCACTTCTTTCATCAGTAAGGGAACGACCATTTAACTTGCTGTTGAAAAAAATATTCTGATTTTGGTGGAAAAAAAAAAATAATCTGATTCAGATTTTTTGTCATATAACCTAATGTTAAATTCTGGAAAAAAAATTGCGCGACAAAAAAAAAATAAATATTCTAACTATTGTGTTGTCCGAAAAAAAAATTCTGAACGAAACAAAAAACCATAACCCCCTCCCCTTTCAAGTTAAATGGTCGGCCCCTAATACATTTATTAAATTATTATTTTATTGGAAATAACACACATGTATGCATATAATAGGCGTGATCAAAGTACATGTAGCATAGCAATACTACACAATTAACAGAATGAAGTGTCAGAGACATATAATGTATATAATGTGATGTGGTTTCATAATATAAACAACAATAATAGAGTCCATCCATTCAGTCTATAATACATAAATAAATGTTTACAATTAAGGTGGTTAGGTTACACTAATACTTGAAAAGTAAGAATACTGGAGTATAAATTGAAAATAAAATCCCTGAAAAGGAAATGTCACGGAAGGCAAACTAGTATCCCTAGAATAAAAATGACAAATAATGTTCATCTCTCCACCTCGGGTTTTGAAAAAATGCTACGTAAAACCTGAAATTGAAACGAAAAAAACACGCCATCTTACCTGTAAGCCTTTATTACGACAGTGTATGTGCTAAATGTTAAACCCGATATCAGTGTAAAATGTGTGTGACCTGTTTGTCCAAGATATTAAACCTGATAACGACAAGCCGGTATGAATTAAAAAAATAGGTAAAGAGACCTCTTTGTTGGGAAAATGGGAAATAATGGTTAGTATGCATTTGGAAAATAACTCAAATATTTTGTTCCACAGCTTTTGTAGCATAAGGGAAGTAACTCAAAAATGAATGGTAACAATATTTGTTTATGGTGTCGGCCCAATGTTCCGAAGGCACAATAGACCGAAACCCCCAAATAGTCCGGATGCCCGATATGCCACTTTATTTTGTTTATGCAAAACAGTATAACAGTGGTAGATTTAGAGTTTTCCTTACATTTTCTTTTGTGCAAATATAAAGGGGGTGGGTGGTGGGGGCAAAATCTTGGCCAAAATAGCCTAATAATAGATACATGCTCAATACGGCATATTCACATGTTTTAATAGTTTTATTTCAGTACCTCGAAACAGTTTGAATCATTTGTTTGTTAAAGAATTTCGTCGAGATTGAGTTCCAATATTCCATTTTCCGATTGAGAAAGTTCGTCTAGAAATATGTTTTGTTGGAAATTGATGTTTCCTGAATCAACCACACCAATTTCATGACGGGACACTGTTCATGGACATGCCCTATGAGAGGGGGATCAGTCGGTACATTGTTCCTGGATCCGGAGAGCTTAGAAGGGGTATGTGAATCTCTGAAGAGTCCATAGCCTTAGCCATAGACGTTTTATTTTGATGCATGATTATTTTTTTTGTAATTTCAACTATTTTTAGTTTATTTTGAAAAATAATTATGTAAAATGCACTTAGACTTCTGAATTATGTTTGTCACTGCATTGTATAAAGTGTATGTTATCTGGACATTTTGTTGCACAGGAAATAAAGCATTTATGAAAGTTTACCAGTGGTTTCATTTGACCCCAAATCTTATATTTTGAGAGAAGTCTCAGCCTGTCCCAGGGCCCCAAAACAGTATTGTTCGGCCTTGCAAAATTTTTCTTGGAGACCCTGTTCGTAGATTGAATCCAGCATTGTCTCACATAGTTTCTGGTGATCAATAATTGTATTGCGGACAACTTTATGTTCCGTTTTCAATCCTATTTCTAACGGGGATAGAGGCCTGTCGTTCTCCATTTTATGTAAGCAAACCATGAATCATTGACATGTGCTTTTACGACAGGAAAGTCGTATTGATGGAACAGCCGTGACAGTAATATTGTGTTCGCACGTTTTAGTTACACATCGCATGTTTAATTATTTAATCATTTATTGATATGTTAACATTTTCAGTGAAAATAGAAATTTTTAAAACTATAGCAACAGTCTAGATAATTATATTTAATGATTTTATCACCTGGCTTAAATGTCGCGCCGCACTTTCGCTAATAAGATTTTACCATCTCGATAAATCGCTCGTTTTGCCGGTTACAAAGCGAAGAATGACGTCATGCTAGAATCCTCCTAGTGCTAGCCATTATCCCCCACCACCTCCCACCCCGCAACAAAGAGGTTTTTGTTACCTAATTATTATTCGTACAGGCTTTTAAAGACATAATATCGTTGCGCTTGGTATTTTTTATGAAAGATTTTTTTTGCGTTGAATTGTTCCATCGATTAGACTTTTCTGTCGTAAAAGCACATGTTGATGATTCATAAAATTGCGAACGTCAGGCTTCTATCACCGTTAGAAATAGGATAGAAAGTGGAACATAAAGGTGTCCACGATAAAATCATTGATCACCAGAAACCAACTAACTTTGTGAGACAATACTGGATCAAATCTATGAACAGTGGCCACATACAAACTGTTCCGGCATGACCTTTTTGTAGTTGACACAGGAAATCATCAAGTTCCAACAAATATAAATATGTCTGTAAATCACTCAGCAGGGGCGTAACAACAACTGTAGTAAAAAAGCACGGGCCTACACATATTTTTTCAAAAAAAAAGAAGAAAAAATTGCAAAAAAAAATAAAAACAATTTGCTTGCTTCATTTGCATTTGTGCATGCGCGCTTGCTACCAAAGGTTCTATACTGTCAATGTAGGCTTGTAGCATGCTCTGAAAGAAGTGCAAAAGCACGATCGGATTTCTGCGTTTGTGATCTCGTCAATTAAATGCTTCTATAGTATGGCTCTTTTTGGTGAAGTGACAATTATTGCAAAAAGTTTTTTTGCAACATAAATATGAGTCAAAGAAAACTTGACACGTTTTTTAAACTAAAGTCTTACACTCAACAGCCCACTCCTGATAAAGACAAGGGTGATCGTGATATAAATGTGTCAGAAGCAAACTCAGAAGGTCCTTCTAGTGTCGTCAGTGCTAGTGCGATAAGCAAGCATGGACCCCCGTATATTTACGCGACAGACATCACTTGATCAATTTGTCACACATAGATAAATTAAACCTGCTAAAAGCTGAGTGGACTGATGCTCACACATTTACATTTCCAAGCAGGTAACAGTCTAGTTACAATAATGCAACCCTCACATCGATTTTTCTAAATATAAGTAACTGCTATATTTAGACGTACAATACATTTATATATCAATACAAGAAACTTCTCGCCTAAAAAATTAAATATGGACAGTAATTTGTAATTTGATTTGATTCTGAACTTCATCAATTTTAAAAACTTGCTGGACATTTCAATTGATTAAAGAATTAAATATGTAATTATAGATTAAAATGACCACAAATAGTCTTTCAGGTCAATTTAGAGCTATTTGAAACACATTTCAAAAATTAAATCCATTTATAAAACCCCGCTTCCAAACCATAAGCGGACTGATCCATTGAAAGTAATGGCAGCGAATCGTAACCCTCACGTAGAGTATCGAAGAGAGGATTTCATTATTGTAACTAGTAACAGTCTAAAATCATACATACATGTATAATGCAATAATAAAAATCAAATGGTTGTCGTAATTTCCTAAAATAAACAGTTTCTTTTCCATTTAAAATCCTAAAAATCGCTGAGCTCCTGGGGGCTTTGTCCCCCGGACCGCCACCACCATGTACTCTCTAGAGAACTTGAGCGGTCCCCAGACCCCTTGCCGATTTTTCCTACAAATGAATTTGTACTTTGTTACGCCCCTGCCTAACTATAAATAGTAATACATTTCAAGAAGAACTTTCTCAATTGGACAATGAAATATTAGAAATCAATCTCGACGAAATCCTCCAAAAAAAACAAATAATTCAGCACAATTTAATACCATTACCATGCCACCATCTACATGTATTTCTACCCGCTTTAAGGTTTCTCCAACTGAAAAGGAATTAACTGCGTCAAAAAAATAGCTTCAGTCAAATTCCACTGCGTTCCCTATAATACATGTAAGATGAAAGTAAGTAATACATGTATTCTAGGGGGCGTGGTAGTCGTGATTTCTTTTGGTATTTTGGATTTACAACTACCGATGCAATCAGTGTATATCAGCATTAAAGTTGTGAGTTGGAATCCTGTTCATGGCGAAGTGTCCTCGATACACTGAACATTATGTGATGAAGTTTGTCAGTGACTTACGACAGGTCAGTGGTTTTCTCCATGAACTCCGGTTTCCTCCATCAATAAAACTGTCCATCACGATATACCTGCAATATTGATGAAAGTAGCGTTAAACACCATAAGCCAAACCAACTGAATATGAATTAATGGCTATATCAGAGGCCAGAATAGAAAAAAAACTAACCAATAGACAGACAGTACTATGTAGTCAAACTATTTCGAGGTACTAAAATCAGTAAAACTATTAAAGCATATGATGATGCCATATTGAACATGTATCTATTTCTTAGGCTATTTTTGCCAAGATGTTGTCCCCAGGGGCGGATCCAGGATTTGTGGTTGGGGGCGCGTGAGTAGACGAGGGGTCTGGGGACCGCTTAAGGTCCCCAGCTGGTCCAGGGTAGTACCCTGGTAGGGGGCCCATGGGGGCAAAACCCCCTGAAGCTCTGGGGATTTTAGGAATTACAGACAGTTATTTGAACGACAATTTTGAACCAGTCACACCATTTTTATCAGACAAAAAAAGCTTGATTTTGAGTCTTAATTTTGTAGAATAATTGTTAACAGTATATTTTTGTCAGATTATAAGAACCTAAAGTAAAACTTTTTTTGAACAACCGTGATGCGAATTGTTCAACTCATGACTGATCGATCACGATATGTTAACCCTTCAAAGAACTATTGGTTTAGTTTTAACGCATTCCTCATTTCACTAATTGGTCTGTACTTTCGGTACTTGTCCTTTCGGGTTGTTCTAGTTAATATTGCCCGTCCGGATGGAGCTTTTCTTTTCGTCGTTTAATTCATTCCTTGAAAACATACGATTCGACCGTTCTTGCTAATAGACAGCGGAAATTGTCGGCGAATCCATATATGAATCAATGAAAACACCCAACGTGTATTTACAATGTGTAGGAATATGTTACTAACCAGTCATGAAAAAAGTTGTTTGTTGAACTGCTTAATTAACGTTGCATAACATATGCTTTGCGAATTTTAGAGGGGGCGCACGCCCCGCACGCCCCCTCTAATTCCGCCCCTGGTCCCCCCTTATATTTGCACGAAAAAGAAAGTAAGACAAAGTCTAAATCTACTGTTTCACATAAACAAAATAAAGTAGCATATCGAGCCTTCGGAATATTGGTTCGACACTCTAAAAACGGGAGTGAACTCAGGTTAAGAGAATACTATGGAACTATTTTGTTGCCATTCCTTTTTGAGTTACTTCCCTTATGCTACAAAATCTGTTGTTAATTTGAGTTATTTTCACAAGCATACTAATCATTCTTTTATTATTCTAGGGATAATAGTTTGCCTTTGTTTTTTTTCAATTTCCAACTATCTATTCAACAGGGGGGCCGTCGGGACTGTGATCGTATTGGATTTACAACTACCTATGGAATCAGTGTCTATCACCACTAATGTTGTGACTTCGAATCTATATCAGGGCGAGGTGTACAACATTAAGTGATAAAATTTGTCAGTGACTTTCGATAGGTCGTTGGTTTTCTTCGGATCCTCCGGTTTCCTCCACCAATAAAACTGACCGCCACGATATAACTGAAATATTGTTGAAAGTGGCGTTAAACACCATCAAGCAAGCAAAAAAACAAGCAAACTAACAAACAAACAAACACACAAACAAAATCTATTCAGCATTATGACTAATCTGGTTTTAACAGGAGCAGATAAGCAACATGACAAGACGAGTTCTAGATGGTTAACGTATCTCTGCACAATTGCACCATTTAGGCGATGCATCTTGTCATCGATATCAATAACAAAAAGCTAAGCATTTATGATATTATAACTGAACATGTAATCAAATTAATCAATATACAAAAATATATTTATTTTATTGTCCTATTGTTTTTTGTTGTTGCATTTCTATTGCTTCAGTCCAATTGGAGATTTGTTTAGCAAATAAATAAAGATATAATTAGATTTATTACATAATGATTTTTTACTCTTTATTTCATTGGTTTAGAATTTATCACCTAACATTCCATTAATCTTCGAATTGTTTGATTACAATCTATATTGACTCTCTTTCACTTTCCATTGCATTATATATGACGTCATAATGGAGAGATTAATTTCATATTGACTTGGTTTCACTTTCACTTTCACTTTTCATTTTAATGTAGTAAAACAGTTACAGTTTTTTGTATCGGTCAATGCGAATTTTTATGGACCTTAGAAATCAAAATTTTTAAGGTCCATAAAAACTCACATTGACCTGAACAAAAGACTATTATTGTATAATATTGATTACAAACTACATTATATTATGATGTATTAATAAAATCAATTAAAACATGCAAAATAAATATCCAATTATACTTCAAGATGCATGTATATGATTTTGTGATTTTGTGCTACTCATTTGACTAATATAATATAGCTGGTTGTGCGTAGTACATGATTAATATTGTGATTGTGTATTATCTATTTGACCCATGGGCATCTTAACAGCATAATATACCCCCGGTCAAAGCAGTGCACTGGGGCCCCTATCTACACAACCACTCACAGGAATAAAATGTAAATGGTCGATACAATTAAATATATATTGGTACTTCCAACAAAATCAGTCCTAACTTCCCAGTGTGTCCATGCGTTAAGACGACACTGATATTGACCTGTACAATATTGCTGTTTGTAGTACAGCTTGGCTTTGTTATTTTGGAATACCCAATTTAACAGTATAATATTCGTCAGCTCATAATATCACACTGACATATAAGATGGTTTTTAATTTTCAGAAATGACCACCTATACAATGGTAAAAGATAGGAATGACTTTACTGAAGTTACCGCTCACGGCATACCTTATAACTTCGACGATAGACTTGGTAAGTCTTGAACCTCATAGAAACACAAATATAGAATATCTGCAAAACAAACATACATGAATATGTTCGGTTTGTCCTAATCATTATCCGGCCCTTTCGTCATTTGTGGCTTATAACTGGGTTTGTAACAAGTGTAATACGGCGGGTGCCACTAGCGAAACAGGAATTGATTACCCTTCTGGAGCACATGGGATCAAACCAGGTACTCAATGGGGTTCATGTTGCTCAATCATTAGTTTTTTTTGCAGTATTTGTCCTTTTGTACTTTTTCATATAGTCATTATATTATCCGTCCTACGATTTACAGCTTCTGATTACCCCTTTGGTATCTTAGATTTACAGCTTCTGATTACCCCTTTGGTATCTTAGATTTACAACTTCTGATTGCCCCTTTGGTATCTTCAAACTGTTCATACCATACAGATACAATATCATAGATTGGGTAAGTTATGAACTTCAGAAAAACACAAAGATTCAGATGCAACATTATAGATCGGGTAAACGTTGAAGCTCATAGACATATGGCACGAAATTATTTAAGTCGCTCTCCTTGAAATTTAGTCAATAAATTATCAAAATTTAAAGATAGGTTAGCATTAAATTACAAGTAGAACGAAGACAGACAATACAGAAACACAAGACAGAAAGATGAAACAATGACCATAATGGACTCCACAAAAACACAAGACAGAAACAATGAGCATGATGGACTCCACAAAAACACAAGACAGAAACAATGAGCATGATGGACTCCACAAAAACACAAGACAGAAACAATGAGCATGATGGACTCCACAAAAACACAAGACAGAAACAATGAGCATGATGGACTCCACAAAAACACAAGACAGAAACAATGAGCATGATGGACTCCACAAAAACACAAGACAGAAACAATGAGCATGATGGACTCCACAAAAACACAAGACAGAAACAATGAGCATGATGGACTCCACAAAAACACAAGACAGAAATAATGAGCATGATGGACTCCACAAAACACAAGAGAGAAACAATGAGCATGATGGACTCCACAAAAGCACAAGACAGAAACAATGAGCATAATGGACTCCACAAAAACACAAGACAGAAACAATGAGCCTGATGGACTCCACAAAAACACAAGACAGAAACAATGAGCCTGATGGACTCCACAAAAACACAAGACAGAAACAATGAGCATGATGGACTCCACAAAAACACAAGACAGAAACAATGAGCATGATGGACTCCACAAAAACACAAGACAGAAACAATGAGCATGATGGACTCCACAAAAACACAAGACAGAAACAATGAGCATGATGGACTCCACAAAAACACAAGACAGAAACAATGAGCATGATGGACTCCACAAAAACACAAGACAGAAACAATGAGCATGATGGACTCCACAAAAACACAAGACAGAAACAATGAGCATGATGGACTCCACAAAAACACAAGACAGAAACAATGAGCATGATGGACTCCACAAAAACACAAGACAGAAACAATGAGCATGATGGACTCCACAAAAACACAAGACAGAAACAATGAGCATGATGGACTCCACAAAAACACAAGACAGAAACAATGAGCATGATGGACTCCACAAAAACACAAGACAGAAATAATGAGCATGATGGACTCCACAAAACACAAGAGAGAAACAATGAGCATGATGGACTCCACAAAAGCAAAAGACAAACAATGAGCATAATGGACTCCACAAAAACACAAGACAGAAACAATGAGCCTGATGGACTCCACAAAAACACAAGACAGAAACAATGAGCATGATGGACTCCACAAAAACACAAGACAGAAACAATGAGCATGATGGACTCCACAAAAACACAAGACAGAAACAATGAGCATGATGGACTCCACAAAAACACAAGACAGAAACAATGAGCATGATGGACTCCACAAAAACACAAGACAGAAACAATGAGCAAGATGAACTCCACAAAAACACAAGACAGAAACAATGAGCATGATGGACTCCACAAAAACACAAGACAGAAACAATGAGCATGATGGACTCCACAAAAACACCAGACATAAACAATGAGCATGATGGACTCCACAAAAATACGAGGCAGAACCAATGCGCATGATGGACTTCACAAAAACACGAGATAGAAACAATGAGCCTGATGGACTCCACAAAAACACAAGACAGCAACAATGAGCATGACGGACTCCACAAAAACACAAGACAGAAACAATGAGCATGATGGACTCCACAAAAACACAAGACAGAAACAATGAGCATGATGAACTCCACAAAAACACAAGACAAACAATGAGCATGATGGACTCCATAAAAACACAAGACAGAAACAATGAGCATGATGGACTCCACAAAAAAACAAGACAGAAACAATGAGCATGACGGACTCCACAAAAACACAAGACAGAAACAATAAGCATGATGGACACCTCAAAAACACAAGACAGAAACAATGAGCATGATGGACTCCACAACAACACAAGACAGAAACAATGAGCATGATGGACTCAACAAAAATACGAGGCAGAACCAAAGCGCATGATGGACTCCACAAAAACACGAGACAGAAACAATGAGCATGATGGACTCCACAAAAACACAAGACAGAAACAATGAGCATGATGGACTCCACAAAAACACAAGACAGAAACAATGAGCATGATGGACTCCACAAAAATACAAGACAGAAACAATGAGCATGATGGACTCCACAAAAACACAAGACAGAAACAATGAGCATGATGGACTCCACAAAAACACAAGACAGAAACAATGAGCATGATGGACTCGACAAAAACACAAGAGAGAAACAATGAGCATGATGGACTCCACAAATACACAAGACAGAAACAATGAGCATGATGGACTCCACAAAAACACAAGACAGAAACAATAAGCATGATGGACACCACAAAAACACAAGACAGAAACAAAGAGCATGATGGACTCCACAAAAACACAAGACAGAAACAATGAGCATGATGAACTCCACAAAAACACAAGACAGAAACAATGAGCATGATGAACTCCACAAAAAGACAAGACAGAAACAATGAGCATGATGTACTCCACAACAACACAAGACAGAAACATTGAGCATGATGGACTCCACAAAAACACAAGACAGAAACAATGAGCATGATGGACTCCACAAAAACACAAGACAGAAACAATGAGCATGATGGACTCCACAAAAACACAAGACAGAAACAATGAGCATGATGAACTCCACAAAAACACAAGACAGAAATAATGAGCATGATGGACTCCACAAAGCACAAGAGAGAAACAATGAGCATGATGGACTCCACAAAAACACAAGACAGAAACAATGAGCATGATGGACTCCACAAAAACACAAGACAGAAACAATGAGCATGATGAACTCCACAAAAACACAAGACAGAAATAATGAGCATGATGGACTCCACAAAGCACAAGAGAGAAACAATGAGCATGATGGACTCCACAAAAACACAAGACAGAAACAATGAGCATGATGGACTCCACAAAAACACAAGACAGAAACAATGAGCATGATGAACTCCACAAAAACACAAGACAGAAACAATGAGCATGATGGACTCCACAAAAATACAAGGCAGAAACAATGAGCATGATGGACTGCACAAAAACACGAGACAGAAACAATGAGCATGATGGACTCCACAAAAACACAAGACAGAAACAATGAGCATGATGAACTCCACAAAAACACAAGACAGAAATAATGAGCATGATGGACTCCACAAAGCACAAGAGAGAAACAATGAGCATGATGGACTCCACAAAAACACAAGACAGAAACAATGAGCATGATGGACTCCACAAAAACACAAGACAGAAACAATGAGCATGATGAACTCCACAAAAACACAAGACAGAAATAATGAGCATGATGGACTCCACAAAGCACAAGAGAGAAACAATGAGCATGATGGACTCCACAAAAACACAAGACAGAAACAATGAGCATGATGGACTCCACAAAAACACAAGACAGAAACAATGAGCATGATGAACTCCACAAAAACACAAGACAGAAACAATGAGCATGATGGACTCCACAAAAATACAAGGCAGAAACAATGAGCATGATGGACTGCACAAAAACACGAGACAGAAACAATGAGCATGATGGACTCCACAAAAACACAAGACAGAAACAATGAGCATGATGGACTCCACAAAAACGGAGATGAGTCCGTGTACTCGCGAAGAATAAATAGTTTCAGCATCTTATAAGACACCCGCCATATAACTCATAGTCAGGTCTGGTAAATGTCTTGTCCATGATAGATAATAATAACAATTAAAAAATAAGAAATAGCGCGAAACAAAATATGCTCGGTTGACCTCCTGAGTGGAGGAAAGTTGGGTGTGTCGTCTTGAATAAACTTGAATTTCGTCAATAAATATTTGTTGTTCGTACGTATAAAGTAGATAGGAATGAAGGGAAATCATTTTTGAGACGAGGACAAGCGAAGGTCCTTTTTAAAACTAGCGCCTTATTGTAAAATATCGAGTGGAAGCGATGATTACCTCTTCGTATTTTGACGATTGTTTCTTACCTTTATGTTTTTTTAAGTAAAACAGCAGCTGTACCTAGAAACAAAAGTTAGTAGAACGAGAGAGTTGTAACAAGAAATGTTGTAAAATATGGATAAATGGTTCAAAGATATACTTCCAGACAAAGACCCATACCATAATCGCGGGTGGGACCAAATGAGGAAGAAGGGGGGTCCGGAATTCGAGTGCCTGTTGTATTGCGTGCCTAGTGGAAAAGCAACATATACCAATGTTATGCCTTTGGTTCGACTCGACTAAGGCTCGAACCACGTTCTACCGCACGGTAACCATTACACCGCCGATGTCGTTCCAGGTGGTGATGACGACCGTATAATTTGTATGTATAATATGTATTATATATTGTGTTATGTTTTTGCTTTCTTTGTCTTCGTCTTGTGTACCCTATGTTGCCAGTTTCCCTGGATTGTCCATTTTGATTGTCCCTTCGGTATTCTCTAACGTTTATGTATAATATATTTACAGGGAGATGGACTGTATGGAACATATCATTGTTTTTAGATGGAGCAGAGAACATGGCTGGAAAACTGGGATCATTCATGGATACTATCTCACTTAAACCTGCTAATAGCTCTTATGTCCAGATTAAGCAAGTTTTGAGAATAAACTCGGAAATATACAACTTGCATTTCTTATCTGATGCTAGTTTCAAAATTACAAAGCAACTGTGCGAGCCGGGGCGTACCACGAACAACCTTGTTGCAAAAATGGTAGATTTCAAATCCGGGAACCTATTGGTACAGAAAGGTCTTAAATTTGGAATTATTGATAATGTTACACGTAAACCAGTTCCTCATCCTGACTGGTTTGTTAAGAAATATTCATATTTATACGGTTCAGAATCACCCCCTGAGTTACTGAGGCAAACAATACCCGACCCACCAAAGGACTGCTTCCAGTGGGGAACCATTGTCAGATTTAGCGACATGGATAGCAACTTTCATGCGAACCAATCAGCTTACATTAAATTCTTCTTTGACTGTGCTGCGACTGCAAGCCTAGGTGGAAGCTTAGTTCATTTTACCGGCGATATAAATGCTTACCCGGTCCTTGACATAAGTATTGACTATCTATGAGAAAGCTTTGCTGGGGATGAATTAATAGTTGTTATGTGGCAAGATCACAAGGACGTCTCTAAGCTAAGTTTTTCCATTTACAAGATCAAAGACAAAAAACAACTAACATATGCTATATGTCATCTAGGACTTAATCAGTTAAAAGTGTGGAATCCAGTATCAGAATTTTAAATCTCTGTTGATAACTTTTCGTAATATAACAAATTGACATGATTTACAGAAAATATCATGGAAATCAACTTGTATGGTATATGAAAACAAATTGTCTTGTTGGTTAATATCCAATGATAGAATATAAAAAATGAAATGAACAGTTAAACTATAAGACTGCAAGAACAGTTTCAAAATCTAATCGAAAAATATTAGGAACAGATGCCAAATTGATACTCATAGCACACATATACATGACCGATCACTTTGATGGCCTAGAACAGAAATTTCAATAAAAAGTAGATCGGAAGAAGCCAGATTACGGATCACATGCGAGTAGCCTAATATCATGAATATTTAGTAGTATGATAAATACGGATTATGACCCTTTCCGACCAATCGGATTGCCCGTAGTAACCAAAACAGTTTAATTTTTTATGTAGCAATTTCATGGTCTCTTAATCGCCTTTTACATTGGACGGTAACATTGTGTCATGCGCATGGGACCTGAAATGGGGTTTCTTCGGGTATCGCACACCGCGACATTTCAGTAAAGGGAGCAGGTAGAAGATGTGATATTAGTCAGATTGGATAAAGCAACACTTGGATGTTACGAGCACCTTTAAATACATTGAACTATGTTAGATTATACAATGTTCAGAGTTAGACATAAAGTTATGCTATGATGTCAAATTCTGGTAGTGTATCCCATAGAGCTGTTACAGAGGAACTCCTCAAGAACAACCTTTGAAAAGGAAATACATACGCAATACACAGAAATCAAAATAACTACAATATGTATACAATATACAGAGTCATGAACCAAACATAATTTATATGTTGGCGAACCAAACACAATTGACATACATGGTTTATTAAATATATTTATTACTGAAATTTACAGTTCCTAAATAATGTAATAATTAATAAAACTAAGGTTCTCCTCAATCAAGCATAGGCACATTAGCCGATCTTTGACTATTCCGTTTAGACATTTTGTTTTATTGCGCCCAAACTATAAATAACTAGGCTTTCCAATCTTCCGATTTTGAGCGTACTTGATGAAGGTTATTCCACAAAAACGTGTCGTGCGCGCTAAATTTGATATTTACGTTTTCATAATAGTCATGAACCAAACACATTTTTGGCGCTAGAACGAGCACACCCCAATATTATTTATTCGGCTACAATATCCTAAGCTCTATCGTCATCCATTGATACCCACTTTATTAGTGTAGCGTGGTAGGAAGTCAAGTAAGATAACACTGGCTATAATCAGAACTAAAACGACGACTCCTGCCAGTCCAATGTATTCGGAAGATTTTCTGTGATCCTTTAATGAATGGCGCATGCTCCAATAAGACGATAGGTATGTCTTGTTAACCTTCAGATCGTTCTTAATGTGTTCGATTCGTTTTAATATTTTTTCTAACATCTTATCCCTGTTACTCTGTGTCATTTTCGACCAGAAATCTAATCGTTGTTTGTATTCACATGAACATGGGCATATCATGAAGGTTGGTATGCGGCGGCGAGGGCCTGTGTCTGTAAAATATTACAGAATCAATTATACAACATTGCAACATGAATGCATTCTTTTCCTTTGATCTTTTTATGGTTAATATACCAGAATGTAAGCAATAGCTAAGAGGAATGAAATAATACACGCAGATACGAGATATTGCACAGTTTAAATCTGGATTGTAGTTTTATTGCTCTCAGAAGGTAATAACGACCTAGATTTGATATTGCATGGCTTCATGCTACAAATCATTTATACCACGGTTTTCCGAGTTAATCAGTTATACAATCCCACGCTTCGTGTTCGATAGTTTAACCGTTTAAATCGGAAAACCGTGGTATAAATATTACTGATCATGGTCTCCAAAAATATTGCGTTGTGTTTTTGTTTTGTTTTTCTTCGTCTTGTGTACCCAGTGTTGCCATTTTCTCTGGATTGTCCATATGTGATGGCCTTTTGGTATTCTCTATCGTTTATTAATTAATATGAAATGTTTTATGAAGGAAATTGAAATTAATGTTGAATAATTTAATTTGATTTGAATATTTCAATCTGATTGGCTAATCCGCCTGGAGAAAATGTTGGTTATACTCGATAACCTGGGTTGGTATTGTGACGCCATCAACGTGTTCATCCGCCAACGACAAATTCAAATAGTCACATGAAATAATCGTAATTAAAATCGAGTAATCATTACATTTTGTTGTAAACATTAAATTATAAGGAATATTTGAAATTGTTGAACAGGTTTTTACTTTAAGCATATTTTATTTGTTCAAATGTGCAAAAAGGATAAGACACAAGATAAACAAACTTATGAAGTCTTCTCCTATATACAATAAGTTACAACATTATTTGATAGAGCATGCATGTATATAAATATTTCTTACATTAATATGTGTAGATTGAACTAAAACAGAGAATGAAGAAAGGAATGAGAGAGAGGGTTAGTGGTGATGATGAGTGCGATTGTTGTTTTGGTAAACAACTAGACAAACAGGTTATACTTGCATAACCTGGTTTGGGTCAGTGTACTCTTTTCATTATTAAGCGTAAACTGACCCAAACCAGGTTATATCGTATAACCTGTTCAACAATTTCAAATATTCCTTAAATAATACAGGTTGTTGATTAATAGAGGTGGTCACTACAGCAGGTTATACTGTATAGTTCATTTATGTTTCTGTTGTGGTATATTTCATAATATATACGCTCGAATGCACATTAACAATTTCTTCCGATCTTCAGAGAATATAAAGATTTAAATAAGTTGGGCATTTATATTTATTACATACATAAAATCAAACATCATTGTGGGCTTTGTGTAAATAAACATGATTCAGTTCGGAACCAACTTGAACATACATTATACCACAAGTAAGCAGATTACTTCAGAAGCAGTGTAACGTGCCGATTCAAATGGAAACAGAATGTACAAACACAAAGAGATTCACTAACATCTAATAACATCTTTTACAAGGTTATGCCAAGGGGTCGATATATTGCGGAAGAGAAAATAAAATAGCTTTCGAAAGAAATAGAGAACGTCTAAAGGTATAAAATTGACGATGTTAGCAAAGTATTATTTTTCTTTGCAGATTTCTCTATTTTAAGATGTCGTTTATGTATGGTGTATGTACTAACTACTTGATGCATAATATGTGTATTTGATCTTGAATTGACAACCGTACATCGTAAATTACAACAAAATATGACCAAATTACAAAATTTCATATGAGTGCAGCCTCAGCCAAAACAATGAGAAGTATTACTGTAACATTTTTAGTTAGCACTCCTAATTCTAATTAAAACTCTCGTTTATTTTGCTGTTAAAAAATCTAGTTTAAAAGATATTTGGATTTTTCGTTATTCTATTTCAAAAAATATTACTTTAACTACTTGATGCATAATATATGTGTTTGATCTTGAGTTGACAACCATACATTGTAGGTTGTTTTTGTGATATAAGTATCAACAACATAGAAATCTGCATGCACCATTACAAACTGGTTGACTCGGAATCAGTATAATGTGTCTAAGTAGAGTGACATGCCTACCCAGAGAATGTTGTTTTAATGAGTTAGCACTATAAAATTCCAACTAAGCAGACACCATCTTCAAGTTGCAATAGTTATTTTTTCTCATCATGCCATAGCTGAAAGATTGTCACTTGGCGTTAAACAAAAATCATGTATATAACGATGAAACGGTGGAATCTGAATAAAAATACCAGACACGACTATACAGATGTTAAGTATTAATGGATGGTCAAAAAAGAGCTAACAAATATCAAGTTTGATTTGGATTGACAAAGATCAATACTGGAATCGGTTTAGAGGTTCAATGTTCACATGAATCAACCAATACTTGATGACGCCGACAGAATTTCTGAATTTCCACGTATGTGGGAAAATGTAATTCAAGAAATGACAATGTATCATTTGGAAATCAAAATCATAAATCTTTGATCGCCTATATCCCTCATTGTCAGCCTCAGGACATTAGCCGACCGTTATATGTATTTTTGTGCTTTTTCCTTTGGACATGGTATTGTCTATCTTCCGATTTACAGCTACTGATTACATATATAGTTTTCATAAAAGATATCTCACATGCTAATATTGTTTACAAATTATATTTTTGTAAATAGTACACGTTCTCCATTTAGGAACAGAGATAATTTTTGGGCCCATAAAACTAGTTTATTCCCGCCACTTTTTTTCTATTGAAGTGCCTGTACATGTACCATGCAAGGAAAGTGAGCCGTCATGTATTTATATGTAAGGGAAATCAATATTGTCTCATTCCACGATTTTTCTATTGGACATTGTAACTGTTTGGACAGTGTGGTATATTTTATATTGTTCATCTTATATATATCTGTACCTGGTGAAGGTTATTTCAGAAATGTGTCGTGCGCACTAAACTTGATATCTACGTTTTTATCTCTATGCTGTCACGCTTGATATCTACGTTTTTATCTCTATGCTGTCACGCTTGATATCTACGTTTTTATCTCTATGCTGTCACGCTTGATATCTACGTTTTTATCTCTATGCTGTCACGCTTGATATCTACGTTTTTATCTCTATGCTGTCACGCTTGATATCTACGTTTTTATCTCTATGCTGTCACGCTTGATATCTACGTTTTTATCTCTATGCTGTCACGCTTGATATCTACGTTTTTATCTCTATGCTGTCACGCTTGATATCTACGTTTTTATCTCTATGCTGTCACGCTTGATATCTACGTTTTTATCTCTATGCTGTCACGCTTGATATCTACGTTTTCATCTCTATGCTGTCACGCTTGATATCTACGTTTTTATCTCTATGCTGTCACGTAATATATTACAGCATAAACAATATCGTCTGTAGCTATTAGGTGCCCTCATGGTCCTTATCGTTTGGCAGTTTGATTTACAACTACCTGTGGAATCAGTGCCTATAACCACAAAAGTTGTTCTTTCGAGCCCCGTTCATGGCGAGGTGTACTCGGTGCAACATTATGTGATAAAATTTGTCAGTGACCTACGACAGGTCGGCGGTTTTCTCCAAGTACTCGGGTTTCTTCGACCAATAAAACTAATCGCCACGATATAGCTGAAATATTGTTAAACACCATAGCCTTTTGCCCAACCCTTGTAGCTTTTGCTAATGAAGTTAGATTTAGCACTCACCGGTACAAAGACCACAATATTTCAGACATTGATTCCTAAAGCGCTCTATTTGACACAGACCAGTAATTAGATTGCCTGCTTGTTCACAGTTCATACCTCTGTTTTCACAAACACCATGGCAACCTATAATTAAAATTGTAGAAAAAAATAATACACTAACTACACGGGGCCGTCGTGGCCGTGATCTTATGGTAGTTGGATTTACAACTACCTATGCAATCAGTGTCTATCACCACTCATGTTGTGAGTTCGAATATCGATCAGAGCGAGGTTTACAGCATTATGTGATAAAGTTTATTTTTTTGTCAGTGGCCTGCGACAGGTCGATGGTTTTCTCCGGGTCCTCCGGTTTCCTCCACCAATAAAACTGATCGCCACGATATAATTGAAATATTGTTGACAGTGGCGTTAAACACCATCAAACAAACAAACAAGCACTAACTACACCAAACGATTAGCTTATGTAGTTTCACAACATTCTTATCTACATTTTAATTAGATTATTGTGTGTTGATATTTTTTTGCTTGTTTTATTGTTTATCACAATTCTGTTGGATTAATGGTAATAGTATTTTGAATTGAATTGAATTGAAATATCAAATAGTTCATGGCACTGAGGGTCATATGGCAGTATATGGACCGAAGCTTCTGAGGTCCATATAATATTTTTTTGATGACGGACCATATACTGTCATATGACCCGAAGTGACATGAACTATTTGATATATTATACTTTTTAGCTAAAATAATAATGCAGGTACCGTTCCGGAACCGAATCGAAAACGAAGCAGTCCAGTCCCGGTCCATATAACGTTATATTGACCGACTGCGCTAACAAAGTCAAATAGGGAAAATAAAAACGTAAAGTATAATATTTAAAGTTAGATATCCGTTGCATATACAAGTAGGTTTGTTCTTTCTATTTTCTCCCTTAAAATCTTACAATATTAATGTTTCATGGCCACCATGGTATTACAAATGTATTTTTAAAAATATTACACATGTATGGGCCCATACATTGTATATCTAGCTTTAATGATTCATTTGTTTTTATTGATTGATTTATTGTGTTTAAGGCTACTTTCAGCAATATTTCAGCTATATCATGGCGACCAGTTTTAGTGGTGGAAGAAGTCGGAGCACCAGGAGAGAATCACCGACCATGGGCAAGCAAATGGTAAACTTTATCAATTGCAGCTGCGAGCTATTAGGTAATCCAACTACCCGGGCCTTTGTTTTTATTGAAGTATCTGTAATTATATTTGTTCAATTCCAGCCACAAACTCGGCCACCAACGTTGTTGTGACCTGACGTAAATATATTTGATGCTGTAGAAAAAAAAAAACTTAACAGATAAGGGGCATCTCTCATTGTTTGTGAAGAATGAAATACAATTCTCACCGTTAGGACCAAAGGCACTCGGGTACACTCTGTGATTTTCGTTTTTTTTATTAAAATTAAATATTTTCCCTTTTAGTGCCTCTATTCTAACCTTCTCTACGCAGAATCACCTAATTTTGACGTATTTTACACATTTTGATACAACCCATTTTTTTTCTAAATGCTACATAGTATTTATAGAAATAATGGGTTGTATCGAAATGTGTAAAATACGTCGATACAACCCATTTTTTCTATAAATGCTACATAGCATTTATAGAAAAAATGGGTTGTATCAAAATGTATAAAATACGTCAAAATTAGGTGATTCTGCGTAGTGAAGTATAGAATAGAAGCACTAAAAGGGGAAATATTTAATTTTAATGAAAATAACGAAAATCACAGAATGTACCCGAGTGCCTGTGTGTAGGACAGGACGCGGAGTACATCGTGTAAGGAGATTATCACGCTTCTTCCAAGTAAAATGCAACTTGGAACCGTTCATATGAGAATATATTATGGGCTATGGTCATTTATGGCGCGTATGCGATATTCTATTTTTTTTCCTCTGACAATCTAAGCTTTCGCCCGTAGATCCTTCCAATGTTCAACCGACAATATCTTTTTCTGTTCAAAATCTGAACTACAGATAATCCAATTTTCAAGCTTAGCTTTATTGGATGGGGAATTCGAAAAATAATTTATCTACACGGATGATGCCAATGAATTTTTTCTTACCAGTCATATGTATATTTAAAATGGTAAATATTCCAATGAAATCAAAGACAATATGCCGTTCCATATTCCTCTATATTCATGTGCACAACAAAATTGTCAATGGAGAACCATGAAGCAGCGCTTTATATTGCTTCCATTATCTTAAATTTGTATTCGTCGATGAAAAACCATGGAGAAGCGCGTTTTACTGTTTTCTGTTATTTGGTCGTTTGCAATTTAGAGCAGACATGGAATATACATGTAGCACATGTTGTAAAAGCATGTGAGATAAGACTGACCAATTAAAGACATGCTTTCAATATATTCTAACATTGCTTGGGTTATAAAAACATTGGCCGGAAATCATGCAAACTGTGATCAGCTTAATAATTAAAATAAAAGCACATAATACTAATCTTTTCACACCAAATGAAATCAAAATTAATGAAACAAGAGAAGTGGTTAAATAACAATTGTCTTAATGTAAGGATTATTGTTCTAATAAATACTTAAAATACTAATAGAGTCTAATAAATCGGCGGATACAGAGATATGCAATAACAAAGATAAACATTGGCGTCCTATTTCATACAATATTAAATTCATCCTTATTTAACCTACTTCGATTTTTAGACAATTCGGGAATGTAGATACTCTGGGTACAATTATTTGACTAAATATGTGTTTGCTACAGGGATTATTCCGACACTGATAACTCGAACACAGAGTACAAAGGTCAAGTCAACTGAGACATGTGTCCGACATTGATTACTCGAGCATACACAGAGTACAAATGTCAACTGAGACATGTGTCCGACGCTGATAACTCGATCACAGGGTTCTAGTGACATTTTTTGTATATCCAGATGTCGATTCACGCTGTTGAATATGCATTTACAGTAATATATCTGTTAGCTTCTCCGCTAAGCACACAGCAGTAAGGTGCAGGAGCAAAGACTGTTTTTTTTCGGAATCAGGATAATGTGTCCGAGTGGAGCGACATGTCTTTCCCACGGACTGCTGTTTCAGTGACCTATCACCATAAAGATCTAATTAAATGTGTAATGTATTGGCCTATTACAAAGCAGCCATCATCATCAATTCATCAACTTGAGAAATTGCTCATTTGGAGTTAAGTAAACAATCACATACTCGACGGTATCATCGGGCAGTCAGTGTGTCGGTACTGATATATTTATTATTGAGGTACTAAGGTTCTCCTCGCTCGAACATAGTATGATTTTAGTCGATTTTTGCTATCCTGTTTAGGTCCTTTCTTTTTATTGCTTCCGAACGCTGTTATATTAATTGACATTTTGGCTTTCCAATCTTTTGACTTTGAGTTAACCTGATAAAGGTTATTCCTGAAACGCGTCTGCGCTGATAAAGGTTATTCCTGAAACGCGTCTGCGCTGATAAAGGTTATTCCTGAAACGCGTCTGCGCTGATAAAGGTTATTCCTGAAACGCATCGTGCGCTGATAAAGGTTATTCCTGAAACGCATCGTGCGCTGATAAAGGTTATTCCTGAAAGGCGTCGTGCGCTGATAAAGTTTATTCCCGAAACGCGTCGTGCGCACTATTTACGTTTTGATAACTCTTATACTCATTCTCTTATATAACACGGGGCCGTCGTGGTCATGATCGTTTTGTAGTTGGATTTACAACTACCTATGCAATCAGTATCTATCACCACGAACGTTGTGAGTTCGAAGTCAGACTTGTGACAGGTCGATGATTTTCTGCGGGTACTTCTGTTTCCTCCACAAATAAAACTGACTGCCACAAAATATTGTTGAAGGTAGCGTTCAACACTATAACCCCTAACCCCTAACCCCTGATATAATTATTCACAATACGAAAAATAAAACCGATTCATATGACGTGTTTTTATTTGTGACACATTCACATATTAGATCAAAATCTAAAAATAAACATGCATACACACAATATCCAGATAAGGAATTGATCAAATAGATCTACATTGTGTGTGTAATAGTGACATTGACCTACATAAATGGAATGTATCATAAAATAAATATCTTATCAAATACACCTAGGCGCTCCTGGCATAAAATTACCACTCCTCCCTTTTTTCTTTAACTTTCTGTTTACATGTTTATTTTCAATACAATTTCTTTATTAAAAAGATGAAATGTTAAAGATACTTTATTTAAAATCAACATGTAAACAGAAAGATAAAAAAAGGGGGGATAGCTTATTCTGTGCCACGAGTGCCACGAGTGCGTGTGGTCAAATAATATATTGAAGTAGATAATTGACAACCCAAGCACAGGTACCCTCCCCCCTTTTCTTAGCTACGGCTGCATACATGTAGGTCCAAGAGAGATTTTTATCGACTATTTGACATAGAAAGGGGTAATTTGTGACACTATATCGAAAATATTTCTAGCTAAAGGATACGATACATTATTTGTAACTGGTGAAAAGGGGGATAGGGTGGGGGGTACATTTCCCCGGATACCTGTGGACATAATCATAAACTTGAAGCAGAAAATTCGATCGGTCTCACAGCCTCTCTGTATAATTAAATGTATATTCTAACATTTTTTTAATTAATTATTTTTTTTATTTGGCGTTATACTAACTTTATCACTAAAGAAAACATATATAATTAGAATGTCCCTGGTATATATAAAGTTACCCCCCCCCCCACATTAGGATTATGTATGTCTTAAAAACACATGACAAATCGATAACATTTTATTCGACGCAATGTGCAATTGCAAAATACGTTAGTTTATAATAAATTCAAATTTGTTCATGCTGAAATTGTCTTGCATTACAGGGGCGGATCCAGGGTGCGCCCCCTCCCTAAAATTGGAAAAAATATGATTTTTTTTGTCGTAAAATTGTGATTTTTCACACGAAATACCCAACAAATTTTTTTAATTGCGCCTCCCCTAACTTGAAATCCTGGATCCGCCCGTGCATTATTGGAAATTGGCAGTTCTAAACGCGAACAAAAGTAGACCACATCACATGCCGTCTAGAATTCGTCTAGAGTGTTATTGTTCAAATAAACGCTAAATATACGTCCAGCTTAAATAATCGTAAGTTAACCTTATATGGGTCAAACAAGGTAATTTTGTAAACACTTACATGTGACTCATATCCTTATATTTACACTACACAACCTGTATGGAATGCTGAACAAGACATTTATACATATACTTTATGTCAAGCTAATTGATGGCGGAGGGTTTTCCCCCTACAAATATAGTTTATAATGCATTCTGATCAGTGTAGAGTAACGCATATATAATTATATTTTCGCGCATTTCAGGGATTACAAAATGTTACAACTGCGTTCCAACTGAAAGATGGAGACACACAAAACCTCTAATAAAAATGAGAAAAAATGAGTAAAAATAAGAAAAAGAAACAAAAACAAAACAAAAACAAAAACAAAACAACACAAAAAAAAACAACAACAAAAAACACGCAAAATAAATAAATAAACAAATAAATTAATAAATTAATAAAGCAAAAAACTATGCAAAACAATTTAATAAATAAAAAAAGAAATCGGAATGATTAAACACCGATCAAAGCTCCACCACCATTCTCTATGGAACTGTATAACTGACTGCTTTGGCATAACCTGGCTCGAAATCATATTCCATCTTTTCGTGGAGGGCAGAGTACTTGGACAGACGGATAAGGTACAATATGATATTGAATAAAATGTATTTACTTAATATGTATTAACCTTGTAATTTACTGAACAAATTTATTGTTTTTGTGCGAAAATGTAATATTTTGCGCACAAATGTATTAGTAAAATAAAATGATCGCATTGTAATGTACATGTTTGGAGAAGCTGGGTTATCAAATAGGATATTCTGAGTGTGATCTTAAATGTTGACGCCGTATATAATGCCAAATCCCAACCTATCAGCGAAAATAAATCCCTCTCTAAAATTACTCGAAATACAGGCGAGAGTAGGGATCCCATCACCAGGTTTAACCTTGACACATGTTTGTTCCTGTGCCAAACCGGTACCTGGATTTCCAATGTTATTTATCGTGGTCTATTAAGACTAGAACCTAATTTTTCCAGAATTATTTTCAAAAGCCTATATTTGGGAAAGTTTCACAATTTTTGCGAAAGTTGCGAATATGAAAAATGTAATGTACTTTATACTATGAAAGCTATTCACTCTTAGAGCTTATCATTATAGATTTAATAAAGGAACTCCCAACACGTGCATATAATCGTATTGTCATAACTTTGAATAGTAATGTATTAGTCGATTCCTGTATATGCAGTTTAGAACAATTGTTCAACTTCAGTTTCATAATATATGAGGAAGAATAAGTGAAGTAACCAAGGAAACTGGAGAGTATGGAAAACCTAACTGTGTGCATATCACGTTGTGCATGGCACAAACTTATCAAAAAATATTTTATAAACTGACAACAATAGCTGATATGATATATTATTTTCATAGTTTTGGGGAAAAGGGGGGAGTGATTATTCTGTCCCCGAGTACCTGTGATTGATATCTTGGAGTGGAAATTTTCGAGTCAGTCATATATTTGACAGCTGAACAAGTCTACCCATTTTCAGTGGCACGTCTTATACCTTAAAATATGAATTGACCCCTTAACCCCCCCCCCCCCCCCCAACTCCGTATATTAGTCCTTCAGAGAACAAAGTGTACCTATTGTATTCCTTTGTGACAGCAGTTAACTGAGCTGTAGTTTATAATTTTATTTCTAATGATATAGTCATATTTTATTTGTGTAAATTGTATTTATTTTATTGTTTCATAAAGCGCTCCATACATTTATACTTATATCATAGATATAAATAAAAACTTTTATCATCGGTGTTATTGATTATAAATACAAGTCAAGGTATTCATGTACAAACCGAAACACTGTGAAATGGATATACTTGGATTAGTAACACTGCCTGGATGGCTCGTTACGATACTTTTGATTGTTTTAGTTCTAATTTTGTAAGTTAATATTTTGAACATAATCCGACATAACATTGCAGGGGCGTAAAATCGTGATTTTTCACACGAAATACCCCAACAATACTATGATTCACAGGTGCATATGCATAAAAGTGCATTATTTGTATGTGTGTGGGGTATACTATGATTCACAGGTGCAAATGTATAAAAGTGCATTATTAGTATGGGGGGGATATACTATGATTCACAGGTGCAAATGTATAAAAGTGCATTATTTGTATGAGGGGGGATATACTGTGATTCACAGGTACAAATGTATAAAAATGCATCATTTGTATGGGGGGGGGGGGGGGGGGGTATAATATGATTCACAGGTGAAAATGTGTAAACAGTGCATTTTTCATTTGAAAAATAATCATACATATTACACGTTAATATGCATGAAAAGTAAACTATTCCATTTGAAAAAACATATGGTTGACATTAAAAAAAACTCTGCTCTTTATGGAAAAGAATCAGATATTTCACATGTGAAAATGCTTGAAAAGTGAACTATTTCATTTTAAATATTCAGGGCCCCTTAATAGAACTAACATACTATATATGACAACTTCTGCGTCGCGAAGATTAAATATATCATGTATAATGTTCAAGATTATAGCGTTCTTTATAATAACGTTGTTCAGCCGGTTATGTGTGAGGGTTGGTATTTCACTCACACAAGTAAAACATTTGCATGATCGCATCAATTCGCTAAGGGGGGAGGAGAGGTTTTACCACAAAAATAGCTTAACCCCGCCACTTTACATTAAAGTACATGTATCAAAACAGGCCGTGACTGGTCGTGTATATGAGCAATTAGGTTATATATAGATTTTCAGTCTTTCTAAAGTTTTTGGATTATATTTTGAAACTGTTCCGACAGTGTAGCATATTTTTTTTGTTTTTCATTTAATCAGTAAATTATCATGCACTGTTTTGCATTGTGTCTTATAGATATTCACTATACTGCCAAACACTGTTCTGGAGACAAGGAATCCCAGGACCAAGACCTGTCCTCTATTTAGGAAGCCTCATGTCATTCATTAAGAAGGTAAATAGACATCCGTATATAGTGAAACCTGTCTAAACCGAACCGTTGAGCCCCGTTTATGTGTTCGACATAGACAGGTGTTTGATTTATGCAGATGTAATACACAGACTGTTTTCATTGTGACCTTGCTTTAAGTTCGGCTTGTACAGGATTCCACTTTGTGCAGGGTTCTGTATAGACAGGTATCACTGTACATTGTTACATTGCATATAATACAATACATATAGTTCTGTTGCTCCTTGCCAAAGACTATTCCATTTTTTAAAACGTCAGCGGAGACTTTCAAGAAATGGGTTAAAGAAGCTACATTTGTATGCAGTGGGATCTAAATCGTTCATCATTATTCCAAGCGAATATATTTTGCAGTGGATCAACGGCGTGGGTTTGAATCCCAAGGAAGGAAGAACAAAAATAGAAACAAAAAACAACACGTCAGATAAAAAATCTAACACTGTTGAGTTGAATTCTCAGGCGTATATAAATAAATTACTTAATACACCTCAGCATCCTTTCGGAATCCGGGGACGTCGTGACCGTGATCGCATGGTAGTTAGATTCACAAATAACTGTGCAATCAGTGCCTATCACCACTAACGTTGTGAGTTCCACTCCCGAACATGGAGAGGTGTACTTGATACAACATTATGTGATAAAGTTTGTCAGTAACTTGCGACAGGTAAGTGATTTTCTCCGGGTAGTGCGATTTCCCCCACAAATAAGAATTGTGCGTCACGATATAACTGAAATATTGTTGAAAGTGGTGTTAAACACTATAAACCAAGCCTAAACCTTTTTTTTTTTTTTTTTTTTTCAGGGCCTTTTTCGAACAGATATGGACAATGCAGAAAAATATGGGAAAATCTATGGGTAGGTAATATGGTATTTTGATATCTAAAATCAGTTTTAATCAAATACTTGATTGAAGCATACATCATTAAATAAATATACAGTGTATGTAAACAAAACAATTATAATAATGTTTACCTAAGAAAGAAGACGATTTGTTAAATATCTGAATCTGCATAATTTGTTGAGAAAAAAATAATAAATTGAATTGGTATCACGTTTTTAAAATGTGCAGTCTGAAATTAATTAAGTAAGAGATTACTTAGCTTAATATCATATGAATCTAAAATGATATAATTTAAGAAAAAAGGCGGGAGTGTAGGAGTTATGGTGTTTAGCGCCACTTATTTCAGCTATATCGCGGCTGTTAGTTTTTTGGGTGGATGAAACCGTAGAACCCTGAGAAAAGCACCGACCTACCGCAAGCATCTGACAAACGAAAATAAATATACCATTTGTTATTCATCAATTATTTGATCAGACTACTATTGTAATAGCTGCAATTTTGCAAGCCTCTGGATCCTCCCCTGGTGCATTGCCCTTGTATCAGCTGCGACACAAAGATGTTCTGCAGACCCCCAACAAGCAAGCTAAATTTGATTTTAAGACAAACAACTATAAAATGTGAATGTGTATTTGGTTAAAGGTTTAGTTTATTTAAAGCACTTTCAACAATATTTCAGTTATATCGTGCCAGTCAGTTTTATTATTGCAGGAAACCGGAGGACCCGGAGAAGACCATCGACCTGTCACAAGTCATTGACAAACTTTATCACATAATGTTGTATGGAGTACACCTCGCCATGAACTGGGTTCGAACTGACAACTTTAATGGTGATAGGCACTGATTGCACAGGTAGTAGTAAATCCAACTACCTTACGATTACGACCATGACGGCCCCCAAATGTGAATGTGTCTCTGATTAAATGTTTTTCTCTTGTTGTAGAATGTATGTTGGAAATTTATCTGCCTTAATAGTTTCTGATGTTGATCTCATCAAACAGATATGCATCAAAGATTTCTCCAAATTTCCAAACAGAATTGTATGTATACAAAGCCATTTTAATTTATTTGTTTTGGAATAAATTAGATATATCAAATTTAGTGCACACGACGCGTTTCTGGAATAACCTCCAACAGGCACGCTTAAAGCCAACATAATATTTGAAAGCCAAATAATTTTAAAATTTTTGGGAGCAAAAAAGCCAAAGGGCCTAAACAGGATAGACACAACCGACTAAAGTCACATTTGCTTGGAAATTATGATAGTATATAAAACTGGCTTGATCGTGATCTATATATAAGTTGGATACGGTATAACACAACACCGTAATAAACGCTTGAATATACCAAAGGGGAGTAAGCAGAAGCCGGAAATCGAAGGACAGACAATATAATACCAAAAGGGTAACCCGAAGACGTAAATCGAAGGACAGACAATATAATACCAAAAGGGTAACCCGAAGACGTAAATCGAAGGACAGACAATATAATACCGAAAGGGTAACCCGAAGACGTAAATCGAAGGACAGACAATATAATACCGAAAGGGTAACCAGAAGACGTAAATCGAAGGACAGACAATATAATACCAAAAGGGTAACCCGAAGACGTAAATCGAAGGACAGACAATATAATACCAAAAGGGTAACCCGAAGACGTAAATCGAAGGACAGAAAATATAATACCGAAAGGGTAACCCGAAGACGTAAATCGAAGGACAGACAATATAATACCGAAAGGGTAACCAGAAGACGTAAATCGAAGGACAGACAATATAATACCAAAAGGGTAACCCGAAGACGTAAATCGAAGGACAGACAATATAATACCAAAAGGGTAACCCGAAGACGTAAATCGAAGGACAGACAATATAATACCGAAAGGGTAACCCGAAGACGTAAATCGAAGGACAGACAATATAATACCGAAAGGGTAACCAGAAGACGTAAATCGAAGGACAGACAATATAATACCAACAGGTAACCGTAACCAGAAGATGTAAATCAATAGAAGAAGAATAGGCAATACAATGGTCAAAAGAAAAAGGAAGAGAGGGCAAACAGTGATCTACAAAACACTAAACAGAATACCAAACCGACTAATAGCCGGTATGAACGCATGTGCTAGGGAAGGGTAAGCAATTTCTGCTCCACTAGTGACACCAGTCGTGGTAATGTTTAGATTTCTTTATTTCAGGAAAGGTATGCCAATTATTCGATATGACGGTCGTAATAGAACATAACTAGCTGATTATTGTTATTTAAGAAATGGGACAATTTACCCTCTTTTGATATGACTACATATTTTGTCGTAACAACGAGATATTTATGTTGAAACAACGATATCCGTATTTGTTTCCATGTACCACAAATTCCTCCACCAATTAAATCGACCACATGATATAACATATACATGACAAATATTGCATAAAATCGTGCGAAACATCCATAATCCGAAACTTTGTATATTACTAAAATCCCAAACGTTTTGCAATGTAACAACTATTGTAAGATTTAGTGGGGTTCGTGTTACTCGATCTTTAGTTTTATATGTATGTTTTGTAGATCGTTGTTTGTCCTTTTGTACTTTTTCTTTTGGCCATTGTGTTGTCTGTTCTTCTTGAGTATACGGATTCTGATTACTCCTTTGGTACCTTCAAACTTTTCTTAGCTAATGGTAGAATAGTTTGAAGAAGTCAAAAAGGTCATCAGAAGAAGTCATGAATCAAAGGGAAACAGACAATGTAATGGTAAAGAAAACTGATAGAAAAACAAACAATTGTCCACAAAAACAAAACACTAGACATATAACTATAGCTTGTACAACTCGATATCCACTAAAGCCGTAGTAAACTCATTTGCTCCAGAATAGAAGTAGTTACTGTTCCACAAATTGTACCTTTGTGAAAGAAGAGCTTGAAGATACCAAAGGGGTAATCAGAATCCGGATATCGAATATTAACAGACAACACAATGGCCAAAAGAAAATAAACGAAAGGACAAACAACGATCTACAAAACATACACATAAATCTAAAGATTGAGTAACAGGAACCCCACTAAAAACCGGGTGTGAACTCATGTGCTCCGGAAGGGTAAGTAGTTCCTACTTTACTGGTGAAACCCGTCGTGTTAATCTACATGTAATTACAAACCCGGTGATAGGTCATGAATGAGAAAAGGGCAGGGAAGTGTTTACGACAAGTGTTGAATGACACAATCATCATCTGACATGGAAATATTGTTGCATACAAGTATGCACAAATAAATAATGCAAATCATATATTACAAATCATATATTATAAACGAATGGAACACATAAATGGTAGTAAAGACGAACCGATCATCAGTAGATGATGCAAAACATACCTCAAGAAGAGTTTGAAGATACCAAACGGGTAATCAGAATCCATATATCGAAGAAGAACAGACATAATGGCCAAAAGATACCAAAGGAGTAATCGGAATCCATATATCGAAGAAGAACAGGCAGCATAATGGCCAAAAGATACCAAAGGAGTAATCAGAATCCATATATCGAAGAAGAACAGGCAGCATAATGGCCAAAAGATACCAAAGGAGTAATCAGAATCCATATATCGAAGAAGAACAGACAGCATAATGGCCAAAAGATACCAAAGGAGTAATCAGAATCCATATATCGAAGAAGAACAGGCAGCATTATGGCCAAAAGATACCAAAGGAGTAATCAGAATCCATATATCGAAGAAGAACAGACAACACAATGGCCAAAAGATACCAAAGGAGTAATCAGAATCCATATATCGAAGAAGAACAGACAACGCAATGGCCAAAAGATACCAAAGGAGTAATCAGAATCCATATATCGAAGAAGAACAGGCAACACAATGGCCAAAAGATACCAAAGGGATAATCAGAATCCATATATCGAAGAAGAACAGACAACACAATGGCCAAAAGATACCAAAGGGGTAATCAGTATCCGTATATGGAAGAAGAACATACAACACAATGGCCAAAAGATACCAAAGGAGTAATCAGAATCCATATATCGAAGAAGAACAGACAACATAATGGCCAAAAGATACCAAAGGAGTAATCAGAATCCATATATCGAAGAAGAACAGACAACACAATGGCCAAAAGATACCAAAGGAGTAATCAGAATCCATATATCGAAGAAGAACAGACAACATAATGGCCAAAAGATACCAAAGGAGTAATCATAATCCATATATCGAAGAAGAACAGACAACACAATGGCCAAAAGATACCAAAGGGGTAATCAGAATCCATATATCGAAGAAGAACAGACAACACAATGGCCAAAAGATACCAAAGGGGTAATCAGAATCCATATATCGAAGAAGAACAGACAACACAATGGCCAAAATATACCAAAGGGGTAATCAGAATCCGTATATTGAAGAAGAACAGACAACACAATGGCCAAAAGATACCAAAGGAGTAATCAGAATCCGTATATTGAAGAAGAACAGACAACACAATGACCAAAAGATACCAAAAGGGTAATCAGAATCCATATATCGAAGAAGAACAGACAACACAATGGCCAGAAGATACAAAAGGGGTATTCAGAATCCGTATATCGAAGAACAGACAACACAGTGGTCAAAGGAAAAAGTACAAAAGGACAAACAACGATAGTTTACATAGTAAAACACACAAGACTCTTTATTCATATTTGATGTTATTATAGAACAGAAAACAGAGAGCCTTGTAAATCAAATAGTTTCTAACAAGATGCACATGTCAAAAAAGGAGGGTTAGAATCACATAAACCGGTGTAACCTTCTCACAGTTTTGTTCATATCCCAAGACAGAACCTGGATTTCCAACGTTGTATGTTGTGGTCCCCCTTTTTTCTGTGTTCAGTCAGTTAAAGCGGCATTTACGGTGGGTACCGACAAAATTGGTGAACGGAGCTTATCATCAGATCACCCCGTAGATTGTATACGATAGCGTAACCCTCTGTCCGCTTTTTGCTCCCAAAGAGGTTACGAATCGGTCCCATTCAACGTATGAGAGCAGCGCCCGGAGTGATTCACACCGGGCGGTTTTATGTCCTAATTCCGTTGTAGGTGGTTGGGAAAATTAACGAGGGTGAAAGATAAATAAAGCGGAATGAACTTTGCGTTATCGTATCTACCCGTAGATATGAACAGCATATTTATGAAACTGTATGTCACATGCCCAACGTGACCTAAAGGCCACATACCTCAGCAATTTGAATTTTCGAAGTGATTTTTGTAGCTTTTAGATGGATGAAAAATATTATTTTTAATAAGACTGAAAGAGAGGAACATTAGTAGCAATGCTTGTCAAATACTTTGCTCCAAAAGTAACTGAAGCTATGTATCCTCGAGATAACCGTGATTAAAATAATGAGCAACCTGAATGTTTGCTCTACCTACATCTATTTACAATCCCGCTCCGGGTTTAAGGTGAAAGATGGATATTCCTTTTGTTGATATTATTGGAATTATTGACAATTACTTTTTTTTTAAACTTTCTTTTCATAATTTACTCTCCCTTCTGTAATATTCGTCAAATCAATTTGTTATTTCTGATTCATTTTTATTTTATGAATTAAACAGCCTGCAGGTAGTAGCAACGATCCAATGATGAAGGGTGCTATGTCTATAGCACGGGACGAACACTGGAAATTTATAAGAACCACTATATCACCGACATTTACATCCGGGAAAATGAGAAAGGTAAGCATTTACATGCATTGGTATCATAAAAACGAGACAGACAAGTATGTGCATGTATTGCTGTCAGGAAAATGAGACAGGCACGTATGTACATGTATTGCTGCCAGGAAAATGAAACAGGTACGTATTTACATGTATTGCTGCCAGGAAAATGAGACAGGCACGTAAGTACATGTATTGCTGCCAGGAAAATGAGACAGGCACGTATGTACATGTATCGGTACAAGGAAATTGAGACAGGATAGTATTTACATGTATTGCTCCCAGGAAAATGAGACAGGGTAGTATTTGCATGTATTGCTGCCAGGAAAATGAGACAGGATAGTATTTACATGTATTGTTGCCAGGAAAATGAGACGGGATATTATTTACATGTATTGCTGCCAGGAAAATGAGACAGGATAGTATTTACATGTATTGCTTCCAGAAAAATGGGACAGGATAGTATTTACATGTATTGCTGCCAGGAAAATGAAACAGGATAGTATTTACATGTATTGCTGCCAGGAAAATGAGAGAGGATAGTATTTACATGTATTGCTTCCAGAAAAATGGGACAGGATAGTATTTACATGTATAGCTGCCAGGAAAATGAGACAGGATAGTATTTACATGTATTGCTGCCAGGAAAATGAGACAGGATAGTATTTATATGTATTACTGCCAGGAAAATGAGACAGAATAGTATTTACATGTATTGCTGCCAGGAAAATGAGACAGGATAGTATTTACATGTATTGCTGCCAGGAAAATGAGACAGGATAGTATTTACATGTATTGCTGCCAGGAAAATGAGACAGGATAGTATTTACATGTATTGCTGCCAGGAAAATGAGACAGGATAGTATTTACATGTATTGCTGCCAGAAAAATGAGATAGGATAGTATTTACATGTATTGTTGCCTGGAAAATGAGACAGGATAGTATTTACATGTATTGCTGCCAGGAAAATGAGACAGGATAGTATTTACATGTATTGCTGCCAGGAAAATGAGACAGGATAGTATTTACATGTATTGCTGCCAGGAAAATGAGACAGGATAGTATTTACATGTATTGCTGCCAGGAAAATGAGACAGGATAGTATTCACATGTATTGCTGCCTGGAAAATGAGATAGGATAGTATTCACATGTATAGCTGCCAGGAAAATGAGACAGGATAGTATTTACATGTATTGCTGCCAGGAAAATGAGACAGGATAGTATTTACATGTATTGCTGCCAGGAAAATGAGACAGGATAGTATTTACATGTATTGCTGCCAGGAAAATGAGACAGGATAGTATTTACATGTATTGCTGCCAGGAAAATGAGACAGGATAGTATTCACATGTATTGCTGCCTGGAAAATGAGATAGGATAGTATTCACATGTATTGCTGCCAGGAAAATGAAACAGGATAGTATTTACATGTATTGCTGCCAGGAAAATGAGACAGGAGAGTATTTACATGTATTGCTGCCAGGAAAATGAGACAGGATGGTATTTACATGTATTGCTGCCAGGAAAATAAGACAGACAAGTATTTACATGTATTGATACCGTGAAAATGAGGCTTGTATGATGAAAATGAGACAGGTAAATATTTGCATATATTGGTATCAAGGACAAATGAGACAGGCAAGTAAATACATACAAGAACAGTTCAGAATGAAAGGTATTTATATACATCGATATCAAGAAAATGAGACATGCATGTAAAATTCGATTAATTTTACTGACCTTTTCATCGAAACAGATGGGAAAGTTAAAGGAGAAGAAAGACGTTGCATAGCGAACCTAGCTGCAATACGCTTAAGGTTCGAATGACCAAATATTACATGATATTTAAAAAGAAATATTTTCCTGCTACAATGTAATAAGTACCCGTGCTATTAACATTAGAATACGTATCCATATATGCACCCCCAATGGGACAGAATTTCGATTAATTATTGCTAATTATCATATTACTCTTGTAGTAAAATCTTACTTAACAACTAAACAACTAGTTTGAGACGTATACACTTGTGAGTAAACATCAAAACGTTTCTTCATAGCGTTTTTAAATACATTAACGAGACAATCAAGAAAGGACAACACAGAGACACTAGCATCATTGCACACACAAGACACTGGAAAAAAAGATGAGCAGCACAGACCTCCCTAAATCCAGCGGCCAACCCAGGCGCCCGCGAAGGATTATGAGTTCCTGCCTCTTCGTCCAATTCAAATTAACATGATGAGAACGTAAATATCTAATTTATTGCGCATGACGCGTTTCTTGAATAAGCAAAACAAACCAACACAGCACAGAAACCTAAGATGGATGAGCAAAACGAGCGCCACCAAAAAGCCTGCATGAACTTAGGTGCTCGCAAAGAGTTATCACTCTTGTTTTAGGGGCTACAATATTTTAACACATGTTGTAGATGGTACCACTGATTCAGAAATGCATGGATGATTTTATCAACAAGCTGCAAAAAGACACCGAAAATGGAGAAGTAATAGACGTATGCAAGTAAGAAAATTAAGCATAGCATAGTCAATGTTAAAAAAGAAGTTATTTGGCTTTCCAATCCACGCGGTCGTGATCGTATGGTAGTTGGATTTACAACAACTACCTATGCAATCAATGCCTATCACCACTAACGTTTTTGAGTTCAAATCCCTCTCAGACGAGGTGTACTCGATACAACATTGTGTGATAAAGCTAGACAGTTATATCCGACAGGTCGGCGGTTTTCTCTGGTTACTGCGGTTTCCTTCACCATTAAACTCACCACCACGATATAGCTGAAATATTGCTTAAAGCGGCATTAAACATCATAACCATAACCCCAATTTTTTGACTTTGAATGTGCCTGATGAAGTTTTCTGAAGTAACGCGTCGTGCACACTAAATTAGGCATCTAAATTGTCATTTCTATCCTTGAATCGATAACTCTTCTAATGATCTATTATTCCTGGAGGGTAGCACCCACCCAGAAGTCAATGTTTCGGAACTGACATAGTCTATTATATTTAATATAACTAAGGACCATCCCCAAGCATAGGTAACGGTAAAATATGTTTTGTCTATCATATTCATGCACTTTTGTTGTCTTACTACAAATTACTTTAAAATAAATTGTTTTTCAAGTCTTGACATTTAGCGTACCTAATAAAGTAATAGTTTCCGATTATCTCTTTGGTCAAACATTTCTTACAGTGTGTTGCCCTAGTATACCATAGATATATATAATTGTTATTATTCTACATTGTGCGATATTATGCAAAGCCTATTGTTTATTGTCTTTGTTGTGTCATTTCACAAAGGAGCCAGATTTTGGCCGATATAAATAGTTTAACCTCTCCATGTTTTACTGAAATGCCTGCACCAAGCCAGGAAACTGAACAGACATGTATTGATATCCTAGGGGAATCGATTGTGCGTCTTCTTACGATTTTCTTAATGAATTTTAGAACTGTTCCTACAATATGGTATTTTTTGTTTTTTGATTTTATTCTAGATATTGTGGTTCTTATTCGATGGACGTCATAGCCAGCACAGCATTTGGAATGGATGTTGATGCACAGAACAACCCCGATAATGCTTTTATCAAACATGCTACGAAGGCCTTCGATAAACAGTTAACCAGTCCATTTATTATGCTACTGTGTAAGTAAAATGACAAAGGAGAGACAACACAAAATTCACTGTTATTCCACATAGGCATTGGAGTGAGTGAGTGATTGTTGTTTAACGCCAATTCAGCAATTTTTCAGCTATATCATGGCCAGAACAAGTTAATGTTTAAAGACATGATGATGAGGTCAGCCTTGTTCTAAACCAACACACTGAGTTGGATTTTTATATTGCTAGCTCACTGAAACAACAGTCCGCGGATAGACATGTCGCCCAACTTGGATACATTATTCTGATTCTGAGTCAACAGTTTTTGCTCTTACTCCTTAATGCTGCATGCTTAGTGGAGAAGCAACACATACCAATTGCATAGTCTTTGGTTTGACACGACCGGTGCTCGAAGCCACGATCTACCGCATTCGAGTCGAGCACGCTAACCATTAAACCACCGATGCGCTCGATTTCTTTAGATGATTTTGACTAATTGATATTCAATATGTTCTTTGTGTTAAGCGTAATGGTCTTTATTAATCAAACAGATTTTACCTTCTTACAATGTGACTTGCGGGCAGTTAAGCACAACCATTCACCGACCCTGCTATTGTAATGTGCATGTTTGTTTTGTCATTCAGTTCCGTGTGGGAGCGAATCTGTGCAGTTTGAACCGTAATGAGAGCGGGAGGTTTGGCGCCTTAAAATCTGATTCAACCGACCATTTCTTTAGAAATGCCTGTACCAAGTCAGGGTCATTACGGTTTTCACAGTTTTCCGGTTGTTGACTGATTTTGTCTGTTTATATAATTATGAGTTTTGACTTTCCCTTTGTAAGATTGTTCGGAGTTCGGTAATTTTGTTATTACCCTTATTTATTATTTATATCTGTATTGCCCTTTGGGATCCAATTATCAAGAGGAGAAGATTGGAATCCCATTAACTGGTTTCACATCCTTTGCATTGTTGTTCATGTCCCAGGCCAGGAGATAAATTCACAGTGTCGTATTTCATGGTATGCTTTAGGGGAGAGGTTGTTATTCGTTTTTTTTTTATTATGGGAGAATTGTCGAACCATCATGTTTAAAGTCGTGTAGTGAAATGCCAGGCTATGAAAAACACCTACTCTAAAAATAGCTCGGTCATCCCTCGGAAATTCAATATTATAGGTCATGCATCAAATTTTCCATAGAGATATTAAAATACAACTAAATGCGTCATATTTGGGCTCAAAATAATCCTTATATATTTAACTTCAATTATCAATTTTAATATTTCCATTCCATTCAGTATTTGTCACAATACAACAAAGCGAAAGGAACTATTTTCTTTAAAAGGGACTGATTTGTATATGTTCTAAGCTCTGATTGGTGAATTATAGATTTGACACCTAAAGAGCAACAAAACTTGCTTCTCTAACCCTTTGGTGGCCTTATTTCTATTCCTTAGGCAATATCAACCACAAAAAACCTTTTACGATATGTGGCTGTCTCATATTTGCAAGAATAAGTGTGCAAATGCAAAGGTACCCCCTTGAAGATTTTTAATGAAAATATCTTCATTTACAGCTGTTGATTTCAGATTGCGTAGTATACCACAACTTACTTATTCTCTAATATATTACAGTTATTAAGCTAATTTCTAACATAATAAGCAATTCTTACACATATATATGCCTCAGTTCTATATTTAATAGCTAAATACTATGAAATGTTTGCATTCAGCCCCCCCTTTTTTATCCATAAAATGAGTTCAAATCATTCTTAATTTTGTTAATTCATGCTTTAACCCCATACATTATGAGGTTTAAGGCATAAAATAAGATTTTGTATATAGATCTTCAGTTGAAATTCCATCTAATTCCATCAAATATGCAAAAATATGATTTATTGATATTCAAGTCTTAGAATTTCTTATGGTGCAAAACTATGATTTTCCCCAAAACTCAATAAATATATGCTTCCACATAAAGCTGGATGTTCAAATGTACTGTTTCAGCAAAATAATACTCTAATACATGAAATCCAAATTGATAATTTGAAAAATTTACAGAAAATGCTGAGCAGTCAATATAATTTTCCTGAGATGGCTTAAATTACCAAATTTTTATAACATAATTTTCAATTAAAGCTGCTTTTAACAGCCTTATATTGTTTCATAAGTACAATTCACATGTATTCTAACTGAATCTACCAAAATTTATGAGGAAAGATTTGTAGGATTGAAGAAAATCCAATAATGATATCACCATATTCTATATTTGAAGTCGACTAACTGGTGCATGATGATTTAAAAAAGATCCTTAATAATAACAACAATATTTTCAATATTATATACCCTTCTACTGCAAAATCACATTCAATCACATATCCCCAATAACTATACAGTCATAAATAAAAATAAAATGAGTTGCAATACCCTCTGTCCATGTATATCCAGTGTTTGGGAGCAATATTCCAAAATATTACATAACATGCATTTCGACCATGTAATCTGACACCACAATGCATTTTGTAACATTTTTGTAAGTAACATGTCATTCTGTGTCTGTTGTGACATTCTTAAGCTAATTTGAACATGATAGCCACAAAAGTTCAATTTGATTTTTTTTTGCCTTAAGGTGTGAAACCTATAATTAATTTCTTTAACATTTTCTACTAAATTTGTGTTTTTTCGAGCCTGTCTGGCTATTTTATCTTAAGTTTAACCTTTCTAAGACCATATATTTTCTGAAGCGTACATGATTCCTCTACATTCTGTGAAAATATCAGGGGATGTTTAAAGTCTTGCAGTGAAATGCCATGCTATGGAAAACACCTACTCTAAAAATAGCTCTGTCATCCCTCGGAAATTCAATATTATAGGTCATGCATCAAATTTTCCATAGAGATATTAAAATACAACTAAATGCGTCATATTTGGGCTCAAAATAATCCTTATATATTTAACTTCAATTATCAATTTTAATTTTTCCATTCCATTCAATATTTGTCACAATACAACAAAGCGAAAGGAACTATTTTCTTTAAAAGGGACTACTTTTGTATATGTTCTAAGCTCTGATTGGTAAATTATATGTTTGACACCAAAATATCTATTGTTTCAACATGTTTCCTTTTATATTTTCGGTACTGATCTATGCATAAATCAAAACATATAATTTTAGAATCAAATCCGGAATTTTTGCCAATATCTATTGTTTCAATATGCATGTTTTCTGTTTTTTTTATTTCCAGTATTGTTTCCATGTATGCGACGCTTTCTGCCTTATTTGAAAATTGCCATGGTTGATAAAAGTGTTGCTACTTTCTTTAATGCGGCTGTTAACAGTGTTATTGAAGAGAGACAAACTGATAAGCAGGTACCTTTTGAGTCAATGTTGTAATACAAGTACTATCTATTCATGTCTAGAAGAAATATACGAAGATACCACATCAGAATCCGTAACTCATAGAAAAAACTACAGAATACAATGAAGAGGGACAAAGAGACAAACAATAATCTACAAAATACTACACAGAAAACTAAATATAGAACAATATTAATCCAGGGGATGCACTGAGGTTCTCCGGCAATGTAAGCAGTTCCTGTTCCACTAATTCATACAATGATATTGCATTAAGCTCTAGCATGACATCACAGGAATTTGATATTGGAGATATCATCATAAATACAGAGGCGCCATTGAAACCATATTACCACACCTGGTGAACCTTGATGAACTACTCGTCAAGCAGTTTCCAGCTAAGTTTATATAAAGATAGTTCCGTAGCCTCTGACAGAACTCGTTTATTTATATTTTGACAATTATAAATATACATTTTCTGATAATAGTAATTAATAGTTACAAATCAGCATGCTATAAGAAGGGCATGCATATATTATGGTTTTAAATATCAAAACAGATATATTGATTCATGATTCCAATAAATATCGTGTGACGTCAGGGATTGATAGAATGCTTATTAATATTATTTTGAGGTATACATGATTCATTATTTGAACACTAACCCTATAATATAGTTGATTTGTTTTGTGAGAATGCATTTCTCAAAGCAATATCGCATTCAATGTGAAGCCTGAGGTGTGATATGCGACAACAAGTCTATTTAAGGAATATTTGAAATTGTTGAACAGGTTATGCAATATAACCTGGTTTGGGTCAGTTTACACTTAAATCTTTCTGCCAAAAAAAACGATTTTTGCTTATGTGGTGCAATTTTAAACTTGAATGCGTTCTGTTTCGGAGCGGTTCCAGACATAATGTTAGAGTTGATAGTCTATGGGGGTGTGCCACATTCAGGCCCCAAGTAATGGGCCTCATAGCTTAACTAGCACAGGGCCTCATTTGTCCTAAATCCGGCACTGATTGTATGACATCACGCTAGCTAAAAAAAAGTATTATTTTCATTTGTCTTTGAAATATAGTTTATGACTGACCTGACTTTTTGTCTTTAACGCCATTTTCAGCAATATTTCAGCAATATCATGGTGACCAGTTTTAGTGGTGGAAGAAGCTGGAGTACCCGGAGAGGACTATGAGCAAGCAACTGGTAAACTTTATCACTTGCGTCTGCGAGTCGAGTGATCCCTTTTTTGTAATCTACAAAGCCGGGCGCGAACCCACGTCGTATTGGTGATAGGCTTATATGAGTTGTGAAGTAATCCAACTACCTAACTCATTGAGCCACCCGGGCCCTTATAATCTATGTCATCTGTGTAATATTATCTGTCACATTTTCATAATAACTCTAATATTGTTGAAAGTGGCGTTAAACACCATAACTCTAACACAAACATAATGGTTTTAGGTTCGACAGGATCTGATGGGATTATTATTAAATGCACATAAGGACACAGAAAAGACAGACGAGCCCGAGGAATCGATAGAACTAAAATCTGGTAACAAGATGGAATACCAAAAGAGACGTATGTTATAGTTATATGTTAAATTTTACCTTAGTAAATCAAGCGGCCCTCATGGTTGTATGGTAGTTGGATTTACAACTACCTGTGCAATATGTGCCTATCACCACTAAATTTGTGAGTTCGAATCCCAGGCATGACGAGGTGTACTCGATACAACAGTATGTGATAAAGTTTGTCAGTGACTTGCGACAGGTCGGTGGTTTTCTCTGGATACTCCGGTTTCCTCCACCAATACAAATGACCGCCATGATATAGCTGAAATATTGTTGAAAGTGGTGTTAAACACCATAAGCCAACCAAACCAGCCCAAACGATACCAAACCTATAATTCAAGGTTACAATTAAAGTGAGACATCACAGGTGGTGTAATGGTTAGCATGCTCGTCTGGATTGCAGCATATTGTAGGCTCAAGTCACGGTCGGGACAAGACAAAGATTGTAAAATTGGTATTTCCTGCTTTTCCATTAAGCACACAGCATCAAGGAGAAAGAGCAAATACCTGTTGGCTCAGAATCAGGATAGTGTGTCCGAGTGGTGCGACATGTCTACCAGCAGACCATGGAGCTATCACTGTAAAGATCTAAGTAATCTTGTTGGTCTAGAACAAAGCGGACATCATCATCATTTCATTGACTGTAATTTATTCTGGTCATTATTTGCTGAATACTTGCTCATTTGGCGTTAAACAGCAATCACTCACTGATCCTATTATTAAAATCTTCTCCAATAAAACTCATATACGCTATCCTCTTTCAAAACTTCGATAAAGTAAATAATGAATATAATGCAATTTTTGGTTTCACGCCACCCAAAAAAAAACAAAAAAACAAAACTAGATATTAAGCAATGCGCACCCCTTTAAATCCGAACTTAACTATTTTGCTCCTGAAGGGTAAGAAGTTCCAGCTCTACTAGTTCCACCCGTCTTGATACAAACCAGGTGATAAGTCATGAATGAGGAAAAGACCAAAATGTGGTTACGACAAACGGAACAGCTACAATTATGAATATTATGGATGTATCCAGGCAACCATCCTGGTATATGTAGACAGGTTGATAATATACTGTGAACGTACTTTTATTCGTTGGCACCAATTTTCGTGGTTTCTACAAAATACATTGATCCATGGCTTCTTGAATTCGTGGTTTAATATTTTTTTCGTGATTTAAGCGAACCACGAAATCCACGAAAATTGGAACGCCACGATTAATAATGATTTCACAGTAAATTACATTTTACTTGCAGCATTGACGAACCAGGAAATTCTAGCAAATGCATTCGTATTTTTCCTGGCTGGATATGAGACGACAGCGAATGTCTTATCCTTTGTCATGTATTGTCTGGCTTTGTATCCTGACTATGCTGAGAAACTACGAACAGAAGTTGATGAAAACATTCGAAATGTAAGAACAATAGCATCTTCGTTGTTGTCCTTTTGTACGTTTTCTTTGGACCATTGTGTTGTCTGTTCTTCCATGCGGACTCTGATTACTCCTTTAGTATCTTCAAACTCTTCTTTCATTGAGACAAATGTGCTTTAAACAATTAGAAGGAACAGTGCATTAAAATCAAAATCGGGATGAACTACATGTACAACGCAAAATCGTTTTATTTTTATACGACCGCAAATGTACTGTGTCCGTATTATGTTGTGTGTCTGTCGACATCATTGACGTTGTTGTTAAAACAAATGTCATCCGTCTGTAGATCAAATATTTTCCACTTCGTTCTACTTGATCGATCATTCAGAATTCTTTAGCACAACGATCCTTGGCACAGAACAAAGGTAGGGATTTATTTTAGCGATTTCAACCCGCAGCGTAAATGTAACTGGTTCTCGGGATAAACGTTGTTGATTTGGATATACACATTATAATATCAACAATCCGCACAGTTGCTACTTCCATTTGAACGAGTATATACGTGTTTGTCGCTTATTCTATTTCGTTGTATAGTGAAATCTCTCTAATGCGAATCCGGTATAAACTGAACTTTAAATAATGTCCCATGGAGGATTTCTTTGTTAATTATCCTGTTTAAAGCGAACACTTGTCTGGTGGGGTTAGACAGGTTGAATAGCACCAGAGGTAATGATAAATAGGTTCAGTAATTATTTATAGACCATCAAATAAGAAAATATAAACTGAAATGTAAAACTGTAATGGTTAGCGTTCTCTCCTCGAGTGCGGTAGATCGTAGGTTCGAGCCCCGATCGGTTCAAACCGAATTGGTATTTGTTGCTTCTCCGTTAAGCATGCAGCTTTAAGAAAAAATATAAATAGTAAAGACTGGATGAAACGGAGTCAGAATTGAATGCATCTTTCGTCAACTGTTGTGTCAACGTACTAGTAGTATTATAATCCAACTAAGTGTAATGGTCTAGTACAAAGCGGATATCATCATCATCTTATTGAAAATTAGCTTCTTCATGCCATGATATAACTGAACAATTGATAAATTGGAGTTTAGCAACAATCGCTCAATCTATACACTATGCATATCCAGCATATTGGATCATCGTCTCATAGTGTTTCGGCTACAGTCTAGCCGAATATGAGAGTTATTTGCATATAGGTAGGGAATCCTAGACAGTTATAAATAAATTATCGACTTTGTGTAGTCGACTGGAAACTCAAACCCTGTGGTGGGTATCTCATATTGCATCCATGTCACTGATGTAAACCTCATTATCAAAAATTAATCATCGGGCCACGCAAAAAATGCAATCGATATTTAAAAGATATAAGCGTATTGATGGTGTAATGGTTAGCGTGTTCAACTCGAGTACAATATATCGTGGGTTCGAGCCTCGGTCGTGTCAAACTAATGACTATAAAATTGGTATTTGTTGCTTCTCTGCTAATCACGCAGCACTAAGAAAGAAGCAAAGGCTGGTTGGCTCGCAATCAGGATAATGAGTCCGAGTGGAGCGACATGTTTACCCACGCACTGTTGTTTCACTACACTATGACAATCAAACTAAGCGCATTGGTCTAGTATAAAACAGACACCATTATCTCTGACATTGAAGTATAACTTGTTCTCGCCATAATATAGTACTAAGCAGGCATCATCATCTCATTAAAATATAGCTTGTTCTCGCCATGATATTTGATTTGAGTTAAACAAGAATCACTACTGCATTCCTCTCTTTGTTAAATTATGATCTAGTCATGAAGTTGCACAACAATATACATTGTTATAATGATTGGTTTACAATAATTGTAGGACAAGCCAACGTACGACAATGTGACCAAGTTACAGTATCTAGACATGTTTGTATGTGAAGTTTTACGATTGTATGGTTCTGCTGCTAGGTAAGTATACATGGCTTAAATAAGCAATTGGTTTTATGGTGTTTAATTCCACTTTCAACAATATTTGCAGTTTTATCGTTGCTCTCAGTTTTATTGGTGGAGGAAACGGAAATACCTGGAGGAAACCACCGACCTGCCGCAAGTTACTGACATACTTCATCACATAATGTTGTGCACCTCACCTTGAGCTGGATTCAAACTCACAACATCAGTGGTGAGAGGTACTGAATGCATAGGTAGTTGCAAATCCAAATGTCATACGATCACGGCCACGACGACCTCTCTTAAATAAACGAAGCCAAGCAATAGCATGAATAAGAAATGTTTGAAGATAACAAAGTGAAGGGGAGACAGCACAATAACCAAAGGAAAAAAATATCAAAGAAGAAAACACTACACAGAAAACTAAAGATTGAGAAACAGGAAACCGGAGTGAACTCATTTGTTCTGGAAGGGTAAGCAATTCCTGCTCCACTAGGTGCACCCATCGTGTTACTCATGTTGCAAACTCTGTGAGAGGTTATGAATAAGGAAATGACCGGATTGTGATTACGACAAATGAAACATATCCGAGGTCATTTGCCTCACAAAGTGCTCCCTTCTATTCATTTATTTTGTCTTGAGGAATATAATACGATTTTTTTCTTTCAGGTTCAACAGACTAGTAGAAGAGGAGGTAACTGTTGGTGGATATACAATTCCAAAGGGAGTTGACATACAGTTCCCGATATGTGTTATCCACAGAGATCCAAACTTATGGCCAGACCCAGAAATGTTTGATCCAGAAAGGTTAGTTTTTGTGTTGTATTTGTCTTCGGTCTGTGTCTTGTACTCAATATTGTTTGTTTCTCTGGATTATATATTCTTGATTGCCACTTCGTTTATCTGTAAATTTATTTATTATACCTATATGATTTGCATCTAAATGTAACAAGAGCAAATACAAATCTTGACATGGATTTATTATCGCATATCAGAAAACGTGATTTCATCAAATCTGTTCAGGTGCATGTAATAATAAAACTTATAAATTCGACTCTTTTATTGATGTAGACATGGTCACGTGTCATGCATCATACTGCGTTAAAGAAATCCATCCAAAATGATAATGCATAATGACCGCTAGAGGTTTCAGAGTTGCGTCCCTTTTTTTAAGCAGAACGGAGATTATGCAGTTGTCAATTTGAAGTCGTAATTCCTTCAATGAAATAAAAATAATAGTTACTTATGCATAGGGCATTATATAGTGAACCATTATGTTATGTACATCATCAATAACTAAAAATATAGATCATAGAAATGGCTTTATTGCATTATTTTAGGTTTACACCAGAAAATAAGGCCAAGAGACATCCTTATGCCTGGATTCCATTTGGCGTTGGACCACGTAATTGCGTTGGAATGAGATTTGCCCTTACAGAACTAAAAATGGCGGCAGTTGCCGTTGTACAAAATTTTACTGTAGTCAGATGTGACGAAACGGAGGTAAGTTATCTTATTGGATAATATAACACTGAATTAATTAATCAGAATCGTTTTATTCCCCGAAATAAGAAAAATAACTATACTATTAGACAGATTCAATCATAATTCATCACTATTTAATGAAAACTTGAATAAACCGAACATTGAATAAACTGAACTCCTGTATTATAATATCGAACTGCTTACCCTTCCGGAGCACCTGCGTTCACCCCCGGTTTTAAGTGGGTTTGGTGTTACTCGATCTTTTATTTTATATGTATGTTTTGTAGATCGTTGTTTGTCCATTTGTCCTTTTTCTTTTGGGCATTGCGTTGTCTGTCCTTCTGTTTACGGATCCTAATATCCCCTTTGGTATCTTCAAGCCCTTCTTATGCAAAGTCCCAATGTAGGAATTCTTTGTTAATATAAGCGGTATAAGTTAGTCGCCTGTCTATTCCGAACATATAAGCTGGACCTAAAAGAGGTTTGGTTTAGACAGATGTAACTGTAATTAGCTTAAACATATTGTATTAATGAATACATAATGTTGTAGAAGAAGATCAATTTTAATATAACATAATTAAAGAGATTTGAACAAACAAGTTTTAAAAACCTTTTATCAATTGGTGTCCCGACTTATATTGTGTAATTACAATTGTAAGTTTAGCTTTGTATGTCAGTTGTGGTTGATTAGTTTAATTTCTATTGTTTTATCACTATAAGAAAAGTGTAATACATATATTAGTTATGGGAAAATTCATTGATTATCATCTAACCTGTTAAGATTACAAATCGATTCTCCTAAGTTAAACAACAATTTTGTATTCACCAAAGGGAATTTTCTGATGGAATCTATTTCAAATAGATCATATAATATATATGTTATAGCTATTGGGGGTAGATTCTTCAAGATGATCTCATTTACTTATCAACCGTCTGACTTACTTTGAAGTTTAATAGTCCATATGCACGTAGTTACTGCTCAGATACTTACTTAGTGCGCTAATACATATTGGGGTTAAGAGCCCGGGTGGATCAATGAGTTAGGTAGCTGGATTACCTAGCAACTCATACAAATCTATCACCAATACGGCGTGGGTTCAACCCTGCTTGGTAAATTACAACTCGACTCGCAGCCGCAAGTGATAAAGCTTACCAGTTGCTTGCGCATGCTCGGTGGTTCTCTCCGGATACTCCGGCTTCTTCCACCACTAAAACTTGTCGCCATGATATAGCAGAAATATTGCTGAAAGTGACGTTAAAACACCAAAAATCATACAAAAAATCAATCATATTGGGGTTAAAATCTCCAAATGCGATAACATTTACATATTAACGCTTTAGCCTAGTTTCCCGGTGGAATTTATTCCTAATGCATACTATTTAATGGCTCATGAGATGTCTATGCTAAAGATTTTGCGAGTGGATTTTCCAAGATGATATTACGTACATATGAGCCGTTTAGCCTACTTTTAATCTTCAAATTATCACTGTTCAAATTCACCTTGTGTATGATCTCTCCAAGATGATGCCATTTACATATCAACCATTTAGCTTACTTTTATAGTCCATCTTCAAGTTCGTACTGGGCAAATTCGCCTTGTGGGTGATCTCTCCAAGGTGATGCCATTTACATATTAACCATTTAGCTTACTTTTATAGCCCATCTTCAAGTTCGTACTGGTCAAATTCACATTGTGGGTGATCTCTCCAAGATGATATCATTTACATATTAACCATTTAGCTTACGTTTATTGTCCATCTTCAAGTTCGTACTGGTCAAATTCACATTGTGGGTGATCTCTCCAAGATGATGCCATTTACATATTAACCATATAGCTTACTTTTATAGTCCATCTTCAAGTTCGTACTGGTCAAATTCACATTGTGGGTGATCTCTCCAAGATGATGTCATTTACATATTAACCGTGTAGCTTACGTTTATTGTCCATCTTCAAGTTCGTACTGGTCAAATTCACCTTGTGGGTGATCTCTCCAAGATGATGTCATTTACATATTAACCGTTTGGCTTACTTTTATTGTCCATCTTGAAGTTCGTAATGGTCAAATTCACATTGTGGGTGATCTCTCCAAGATGATGTCATTTACATATTAACCGTGTAGCTTACGTTTATTGTCCATCTTCAAGTTCGTACTGGTCAAATTCACCTTGTGGGTGATCTCTCCAAGATGATGTCATTTACATATTAACCGTTTAGCTTACTTTTATTGTCCATCTTCAAGTTCGTACTGGTCAAATTCACATTGTGGGTGATCTCTCCAAGAAGATGTCATTTACATATTAACCGTTTAGCTTATTTTTATTGTCCATCTTCAAGTTCTTACTGGTCAAATTCACCTTGTGGGTGATCTCTCCAAGATGATATCATTTACATATTAACCGTTTAGCTTACTTTTATAGTCCATCTTCAAGTTTTTAGTGGTCAAATTCACATTGTGGGTGATCTCTCCAAGATGATATCATTTACATATTAACCGTTTAGCTTACTTTTATAGTCCATCTTCAAGTTCTTACTGGTCAAATTCACCTTGTGGGTGATCTCTCCAAGATGATATCATTTACATATTAACCGTTTAGCTTACTTTTATAATCCATCTTCAAGTTCTTACTGGTCAAATTCACATTGTGGGTGATCTCTCCAAGATGATGTCATTTACATATTAACCGTTTAGCTTACTTTTATAGTCCATCTTCAAGTTCTTACTGGTCAAATTCACATTGTGGGTGATCTCTCCAAGATGATATCATTTACATATTAACCGCTTAGCTTACTTTGACGTTTAATAATACACATACAAGTAATCAGTACACATATTATTTTGAATTTCTGTGAGAAATAATTGCTCGAGTGAAAATCAGAGTTTGGTACAGTTTATTTCGATATGGAGATGTGTGCATTATCCCTGTTTTACTTATTATTATTGTTTATTATGATATTTTTAGTTTCAAACTGCATCAATAGTGCAGTGGTTAGCTTTCTCGTCTCGAATGTGCTAGATCGTGGGTTCAAACCTCTTTCGGGTCAAACCAAAGACTATAATATTAGTATTTGTTGCTGCTTCGCTAAGTATTCAGTATTAAGGAGAAAAAGCAAATAATGGTCGCCTCGGAATCAGAACTCGAATGGACTGTTGTTTAAGTTGTTTCAAGCTAGAGGTCTAAACCAAAACGGACATCATCATCGCATCATAATATAACATGTTTTCGCCCTGACATGGCTGAAAAGCGCTTATTTTGCATCAAACAACAATTACTCCCACACTAATTTTCATTTTTGTCGCACAATATCTAAGGATAGAATTGTTTGTTCAGAAGATCGGCGCAGAGCACTCAAGATCAAAGACACTGTTAGGCCGTCGTGGAGATGATCGTATGGTAGTTAGATTTACAACTACTTGTGCAATCAGTGCCTATCACTACTGATGTTGTGACGTTGAATATCGCTCATTACGAGGTGCACAACATTATGTGATAAAGTTTGCCAGTGACTGGCGGTTTCTTCCACCAGCAAAACTTACAGCCATGATATAACTGAAATGTTGTTGGAATTGGCTTGAAGCACCATAAAATCAGCCAATCAATGACATGTTCGATTACATGGTCGCCCTGGGTACAAAACCAACATCATCAAATCATGACAAAATTCTAAATTGTAAGGTTTTTGCTTGTTTTTGCTTTTGTTTTTTTTTTATATATGGTTTTGTTTGGTCTTGGTTTGTGTTTCTGTGTAATTGTAAATTTAAAAAAAGAAAACAAAATCAAAAAATCAAACGACGATAGTTGATATATTGAAGATTAAATAACGTGTTGGTCATTATATTTATTTAAAGTATTATGTAACATTTTATATCTTCAGGTGCCTATAACATTTAAGAAAGGTGGATTTATTAAGGCAGCGAATGGTATCAAACTGAAACTAGAAAGACGATAGACGTCTATAAGTATACGAGGAATTAAAATACTTTTTTCTTAGATTTATATCTGCATTTGACATTAAGCAGATAGTAAAACACATGTATTATTTTCATAGCTTCAATTGGGACGATTCTCTGTAGTAGAACGAATTGTATATACAAGAAACAATATGTGGTATGTTCTGGGAAATCGTTAAAATTCGTGGAATCCAATTTTCATGGTTTGAGAAAAAATATATTTTCGTAAATATGTAAATATGTGGATCCGTTATCTCAGTCAATGAATCAGTATAGTTGGACATTGAGTTCTTAATTTCGTGGTATGATACATCCAAGAAATGCACGGAAATTGGTCAAATAGTCGTTGAATTCTTAGGTTTGTGGTATCCAAGAAATCCAGGGAAATTGGTATTCCACGAGCAATGGTAATCCACTGGTTTTGTACAGCCACATCGAACATTTTAAAATATTTGGTGCTATGACAGTCATATCGACTTCATTCTATGCCATACAAATGTAGTGTTAAATTGATAATTTGTGTTTTTCTAGGTGACACTTGTGTGTCCTCTTTATTTTTGTATATGACTTGACTAAATTAATCATATATTGAATAAAAAATGTATTTCTAGCATTAACTATTTGCATAGTGCGAGTCTTAGAAAACTAGCTTAGAGAACTATGGTGTTTACCGTCACTTTCAACAGAAAACTCATCAACATTCCACCAATATGATAACTAAACGAAAAAACTATCACCTCTCGCCTCAACTAATAGAACATAAAAGAATAAAGCAAAGTATGACGTTGGAAATCCAGGTCCTGGCTTGGGAGAGGCACAAATACGTGTCGCGGTTTGACTTGTTAATGTGATCCCAACCCTCCCCTTACCAAATCTTTTATTTGTTGTCAATGATTGCAAATATGTTTACAATGTCATGCTGGGGAATGTTGTCCTCCTTACAGTGTTGTGAATTGTAGCTTTTCGCCGAATTCCATATCTAGTATAAGATCATTTTTAGTAATTTTTTACGACGTCATAATAGCATGATTAGATGTTATGACGTCTTGTTGGTTTTTTTTTGTATCTCTTAGCAGTTTATGTTTTGCAACTGACGAAGACGGTTGTGCCGTCGAAAATTTTTGCAATACTTTGTTTAAATGTATTTATAATCTCCATGAAGGAATGTTTTGTTTGAATGTAGTATAAGATGATAATTTTATTGGTGGAGGAAAGCGGAGTAGCCGGAGAAAACCACCAACTTGTCGCAAGTCACTTTTGCACGTAATGTTGTATCGAATACACCTCGTCAGGATAGGAGATAAAAACCCATCGCACTCGTGTTGTTTGTGAAAGCGCGTTTTTTGCGAGTTGTTCCTGTTGTGTGTTGGTAATTTCATTGTCATCGTCTTTAGTTTGTCTCAATGCACGACTTTTGCCTTGTTTTGTGTGTGTAGCGTCATTGCGGTGGTCCCAATTGCTTGCATATATCTCCTAACTTGCATATTGTATATTCAAATGATACAGTTGTCGAACGTTCTGCAAACCGAATGTAAGTAAGACATGTATCATCTTTTTTGTGCGTTCGAATGATACAGTTGTCGAACGCTATGTAAGGTGAATGTAAGTAAGACATGTATCATCCTTTTTGTGCGTTCGAATGATACAGTTGTCGAACGTTCTGTAAGGTGAATGTAAGTAAGACATGTATCTTCTTTTTTGTGCGTTCGAATGATACAGTTGTCGAACGCTATGTAAGGTGAATGTAAGTAAGACATGTATCATCCTTTTTGTGCGTTCGAATGATACAGGTGTCGAACGTTCTGTAAGGTGAATGTAAGTAAGACATGTATCATCTTTTGTGTGCGTTCGAATGATACAGTTGTCGAACGCTATGTAAGGTGAACAAATGTAAGTTATGCATGTGTCATCTTTCATGTGCTATCCTTAGGCAATATCAACCACAAAAAACCTTTTACGGTATGTGGCTGTCTCATATTTGCAAGAATAAGTGTGCAAATGCAAAGGTACCCCCTTGAAGATTTTTAATGAAAATATCTTCATTTACAGCTGTTGATTTCAGATTGTGTAATATACCACAACTTACTTATTCTCTAATATATTACAGTTATTAAGCTAATTTCTAACATAATAAGCAATTCTTACACATATATATGCCTCAGTTCTATATTTAATAGCTAAATACTATGAAATGTTTGCATTCAGCCCCCCCCCCCCTTTTTTATCCATAAAATGAGTTCAAATCATTCTTAATTTTGTTAATTCATGCTTTAACCCCATAAATTATGAGGTTTAAGGCATAAAATAAGATTTTGTGTATAGATCTTCAGTTGAAATTCCATCTAATTCCATCAAATATGCAAAAATATGATTTATTGATATTCAAGTCTTAGAATTTCTTATGGTACAAAACTATGATTTTCCCCAAAACTCAATAAATATATGCTTCCACATAAAGCTGGATGTTCAAATGTACTGTTTCAGCAAAATAATACTCTAATACATGAAATCCAAATTGATAATTTGAAAAATTAACAGAAAATGCTGAGCAGTCAATATAATTTTCCTGAGATGGCTTAAATTACCAAATTTTTATAACAGAATTTTCAATTAAAGCTGCTTTCTACAGCCTTATATTGTTTCATAAGTACAATTCACATGTATTCTAACTGAATCTACCAAAATTTATGAGGAAAGATTTGTAGGATTGAAGAAAATCCAATAATGATATCACCATATTCTATATTTGAAGTCGACTAACTGGTGCATGATGATTTAAAAAAGATCCTTAATAATAACAACAATATTTTCAATATTATATACCCTTCTACTGCAAAATCACATTCAATCACATATCCCCAATAACTATAAAGTCATAAATAAAAATAAAATGAGTTGCAATACCCCCTGTCCATGTATATCCAGTGTTTGGGAGCAATATTCCAAAATATTACATAACATGCATTTCGACCATGTAATCTGACACCACAATGCATTTTGTAACATTTTTGTATGTAAAATGTCATTCTGTGTCTGTTGTGACATTGTTAAGCTAATTTGAACATGATAGCCACAAAAGTTCAATTTGATTTTTTTTGCCTTAAGGTGTGAAACCTATAATTAATTTCTTTAACATTTTCTACTAAATTTGTGTTTTTTCGAGCCTGTCTGGCTATTTTATCTTAAGTTTAACCTTTCTAAGACCATATATTTTCTGAAGCGTACATGATTCCTCTACATTCTGTGAAAATATCAGGGGATGTTTAAAGTCTTGCAGTGAAATGCCATGCTATGGAAAACACCTACTCTAAAAATAGCTCTGTCATCCCTCGGAAATTCAATATTATAGGTCATGCATCAAATTTTCCATAGAGATATTAAAATACAACTAAATGCGTCATATTTGGGCTCAAAATAATCCTTATATATTTAACTTCAATTATCAATTTTAATTTTTCCATTCCATTCAGTATTTGTCACAATACAACAAAGCGAAGGGAACTATTTTCTTTAAAAGGGACTACTTTTGTATATGTTCTAAGCTCTGATTGGTGAATTATAGATTTGACACCTAAAGAGCAACACAACTTGCTTCTCTAACCCTTTGGTGGCCTTATTTCTATTCCTTAGGCAATATCAACCACAAAAAACCTTTTACGGTATGTGGCTGTCTCATATTTGCAAGAATAAGTGTGCAAATGCAAAGGTACCCCCTTGAAGATTTTTAATGAAAATATCTTCATTTACAGCTGTTGATTTCAGATTGTGTAGTATACCACAACTTACTTATTCTCTAATATATTACAGTTATTAAGCTAATTTCTAACATAATAAGCAATTCTTACACATATATATGCCTCAGTTCTATATTTAATAGCTAAATACTATGAAATGTTTGCATTCAGCCCCCCCCCCCTTTTTTATCCATAAAATGAGTTCAAATCATTCTTAATTTTGTTAATTCATGCTTTAACCCCATAAATTATGAGGTTTAAGGCATAAAATAAAATTTTGTGTATAGATCTTCAGTTGAAATTCCATCTAATTCCATCAAATATGCAAAAATATGATTTATTGATATTCAAGTCTTAGAATTTCTTATGGTGCAAAACTATGATTTTCCCCAAAACTCAATAAATATATGCTTCCACATAAAGCTGGATGTTCAAATGTACTGTTTCAGCAAAATAATACTCTAATACATGAAATCCAAATTGATAATTTGAAAAATTAACAGAAAATGCTGAGCAGTCAATATCATTTTCCTGAGATGGCTTAAATTACCAAATTTTAAAACAGAATTTTCAATTAAAGCTGCTTTCTACAGCCTTATATTGTTTCATAAGTACAATTCACATGTATTCTAACTGAATCTACCAAAATTTATGAGGAAAGATTTGTAGGATTGAAGAAAATCCAATAATGATATCACCATATTCTATATTTGAAGTCGACTAACTGGTGCATGATGATTTAAAAAAGATCCTTAATAATAACAACAATATTTTCAATATTATATACCCTTCTACTGCAAAATCACATTCAATCACATATCCCCAATAACTATAAAGTCATAAATGAAAATAAAATGAGTTGCAATACCCCCTGTCCATGTATATCCAGTGTTTGGGAGCAATATTCCAAAATATTACATAACATGCATTTCGACCATGTAATCTGACACCACAATGCATTTTGTAACATTTTTGTATGTAAAATGTCATTCTGTGTCTGTTGTGACATTCTTAAGCTAATTTGAACATGATAGCCACAAAAGTTCAATTAGATTTTGTTTGCCTTATGGTGTGAAACCTATAATTAATTTCTTTAACATTTTCTACTAAATTTGTGTTTTTTCGAGCCTGTCTGGCTATTTTATCTTAAGTTTAACCTTTCTAAGACCATATATTTTCTGAAGCGTACATGATTCCTCTACATTCTGTGAAAATATCAGGGGATGTTTAAAGTCTTGCAGTGAAATGCCATGCTATGGAAAACATCTACTCTAAAAATAGCTCTGTCATCCCTCGGAAATTCAATATTATAGGTCATGCATCAAATTTTCCATAGAGATATTAAAATACAACTAAATGCGTCATATTTGGGCTCAAAATAATCCTTATATATTTAACTTCAATTATCAATTTTAATTTTTCCATTCCATTCAGTATTTGTCACAATACAACAAAGCGAAGGGAACTATTTTCTTTAAAAGGGACTACTTTTGTATATGTTCTAAGCTCTGATTGGTGAATTATAGATTTGACACCTAAAGAGCAACACAACTTGCTTCTCTAACCCTTTGGTGGCCTTATTTCTATTCCTTAGGCAATATCAACCACAAAAAACCTTTTACGGTATGTGGCTGTCTCATATTTGCAAGAATAAGTGTGCAAATGCAAAGGTACCCCCTTGAAGATTTTTAATGAAAATATCTTCATTTACAGCTGTTGATTTCAGATTGTGTAGTATACCACAACTTACTTATTCTCTAATATATTACAGTTATTAAGCTAATTTCTAACATAATAAGCAATTCTTACACATATATATGCCTCAGTTCTATATTTAATAGCTAAATACTATGAAATGTTTGCATTCAGCCCCCCCCCCCCTTTTTTATCCATAAAATGAGTTCAAATCATTCTTAATTTTGTTAATTCATGCTTTAACCCCATAAATTATGAGGTTTAAGGCATAATATAAGATTTTGTGTATAGATCTTCAGTTGAAATTCCATCTAATTCCATCAAATATGCAAAAATATGATTTATTGATATTCAAGTCTTAGAATTTCTTATGGTGCAAAACTATGATTTTCCCCAAAACTCAATAAATATATGCTTCCACATAAAGCTGGATGTTCAAATGTACTGTTTCAGCAAAATAATACTCTAATACATGAAATCCAAATTGATAATTTGAAAAATTAACAGAAAATGCTGAGCAGTCAATATCATTTTCCTGAGATGGCTTAAATTACCAAATTTTTATAACAGAATTTTCAATTAAAGCTGCTTTCTACAGCCTTATATTGTTTCATAAGTACAATTCACATGTATTCTAACTGAATCTACCAAAATTTATGAGAAAAGATTTGTAGGATTGAAGAAAATCCAATAATGATATCACCATATTCTATATTTGAAGTCGACTAACTGGTGCATGATGATTTAAAAAAGATCCTTAATAATAACAACAATATTTTCAATATTATATACCCTTCTACTGCAAAATCACATTCAATCACATATCCCCAATAACTATAAAGTCATAAATGAAAATAAAATGAGTTGCAATACCCCCTGTCCATGTATATCCAGTGTTTGGGAGCAATATTCCAAAATATTACATAACATGCATTTTGACCATGTAATCTGACACCACAATGCATTTTGTAACATTTTTGTATGTAAAATGTCATTCTGTGTCTGTTGTGACATTCTTAAGCTAATTTGAACATGATAGCCACAAAAGTTCAATTAGATTTTGTTTGCCTTAAGGTGTGAAACCTATAATTAATTTCTTTAACATTTTCTACTAAATTTGTGTTTTTTCGAGCCTGTCTGGCTATTTTATCTTAAGTTTAACCTTTCTAAGACCATATATTTTCTGAAGCGTACATGATTCCTCTACATTCTGTGAAAATATCAGGGGATGTTTAAAGTCTTGCAGTGAAATGCCATGCTATGGAAAACATCTACTCTAAAAATAGCTCTGTCATCCCTCGGAAATTCAATATTATAGGTCATGCATCAAATTTTCCATAGAGATATTAAAATACAACTAAATGCGTCATATTTGGGCTCAAAATAATCCTTATATATTTAACTTCAATTATCAATTTTAATTTTTCCATTCCATTCAGTATTTGTCACAATACAACAAAGCGAAGGGAACTATTTTCTTTAAAAGGGACTACTTTTGTATATGTTCTAAGCTCTGATTGGTGAATTATAGATTTGACACCTAAAGAGCAACACAACTTGCTTCTCTAACCCTTTGGTGGCCTTATTTCTATTCCTTAGGCAATATCAACCACAAAAAACCTTTTACGGTATGTGGCTGTCTCATATTTGCAAGAATAAGTGTGCAAATGCAAAGGTACCCCCTTGAAGATTTTTAATGAAAATATCTTCATTTACAGCTGTTGATTTCAGATTGTGTAGTATACCACAACTTACTTATTCTCTAATATATTACAGTTATTAAGCTAATTTCTAACATAATAAGCAATTCTTACACATATATATGCCTCAGTTCTATATTTAATAGCTAAATACTATGAAATGTTTGCATTCAGCCCCCCCCCCCTTTTTTATCCATAAAATGAGTTCAAATCATTCTTAATTTTGTTAATTCATGCTTTAACCCCATAAATTATGAGGTTTAAGGCATAATATAAGATTTTGTGTATAGATCTTCAGTTGAAATTCCATCTAATTCCATCAAATATGCAAAAATATGATTTATTGATATTCAAGTCTTAGAATTTCTTATGGTGCAAAACTATGATTTTCCCCAAAACTCAATAAATATATGCTTCCACATAAAGCTGGATGTTCAAATGTACTGTTTCAGCAAAATAATACTCTAATACATGAAATCCAAATTGATAATTTGAAAAATTAACAGAAAATGCTGAGCAGTCAATATCATTTTCCTGAGATGGCTTAAATTACCAAATTTTTATAACAGAATTTTCAATTAAAGCTGCTTTCTACAGCCTTATATTGTTTCATAAGTACAATTCACATGTATTCTAACTGAATCTACCAAAATTTATGAGAAAAGATTTGTAGGATTGAAGAAAATCCAATAATGATATCACCATATTCTATATTTGAAGTCGACTAACTGGTGCATGATGATTTAAAAAAGATCCTTAATAATAACAACAATATTTTCAATATTATATACCCTTCTACTGCAAAATCACATTCAATCACATATCCCCAATAACTATAAAGTCATAAATGAAAATAAAATGAGTTGCAATACCCCCTGTCCATGTATATCCAGTGTTTGGGAGCAATATTCCAAAATATTACATAACATGCATTTCGACCATGTAATCTGACACCACAATGCATTTTGTAACATTTTTGTATGTAAAATGTCATTCTGTGTCTGTTGTGACATTCTTAAGCTAATTTGAACATGATAGCCACAAAAGTTCAATTAGATTTTTTTTGCCTTAAGGTGTGAAACCTATAATTAATTTCTTTAACATTTTCTACTAAATTTGTGTTTTTTCGAGCCTGTCTGGCTATTTTATCTTAAGTTTAACCTTTCTAAGACCATATATTTTCTGAAGCGTACATGATTCCTCTACATTCTGTGAAAATATCAGGGGATGTTTAAAGTCTTGCAGTGAAATGCCATGCTATGGAAAACATCTACTCTAAAAATAGCTCTGTCATCCCTCGGAAATTCAATATTATAGGTCATGCATCAAATTTTCCATAGAGATATTAAAATACAACTAAATGCGTCATATTTGGGCTCAAAATAATCCTTATATATTTAACTTCAATTATCAATTTTAATTTTTCCATTCCATTCAGTATTTGTCACAATACAACAAAGCGAAGGGAACTATTTTCTTTAAAAGGGACTACTTTTGTATATGTTCTAAGCTCTGATTGGTGAATTATTAGATTTGACACCTAAAGAGCAACACAACTTGCTTCTCTAACCCTTTGGTGGCCTTATTTCTATTCCTTAGGCAATATCAACCACAAAAAACCTTTTACGGTATGTGGCTGTCTCATATTTGCAAGAATAAGTGTGCAAATGCAAAGGTACCCCCTTGAAGATTTTTAATGAAAATATCTTCATTTACAGCTGTTGATTTCAGATTGTGTAGTATACCACAACTTACTTATTCTCTAATATATTACAGTTATTAAGCTAATTTCTAACATAATAAGCAATTCTTACACATATATATGCCTCAGTTCTATATTTAATAGCTAAATACTATGAAATGTTTGCATTCAGCCCCCCCCCCTTTTTTATCCATAAAATGAGTTCAAATCATTCTTAATTTTGTTAATTCATGCTTTAACCCCATAAATTATGAGGTTTAAGGCATAATATAAGATTTTGTGTATAGATCTTCAGTTGAAATTCCATCTAATTCCATCAAATATGCAAAAATATGATTTATTGATATTCAAGTCTTAGAATTTCTTATGGTGCAAAACTATGATTTTCCCCAAAACTCAATAAATATATGCTTCCACATAAAGCTGGATGTTCAAATGTACTGTTTCAGCAAAATAATACTCTAATACATGAAATCCAAATTGATAATTTGAAAAATTAACAGAAAATGCTGAGCAGTCAATATCATTTTCCTGAGATGGCTTAAATTACCAAATTTTTATAACAGAATTTTCAATTAAAGCTGCTTTCTACAGCCTTATATTGTTTCATAAGTACAATTCACATGTATTCTAACTGAATCTACCAAAATTTATGAGAAAAGATTTGTAGGATTGAAGAAAATCCAATAATGATATCACCATATTCTATATTTGAAGTCGACTAACTGGTGCATGATGATTTAAAAAAGATCCTTAATAATAACAACAATATTTTCAATATTATATACCCTTCTACTGCAAAATCACATTCAATCACATATCCCCAATAACTATAAAGTCATAAATGAAAATAAAATGAGTTGCAATACCCCCTGTCCATGTATATCCAGTGTTTGGGAGCAATATTCCAAAATATTACATAACATGCATTTCGACCATGTAATCTGACACCACAATGCATTTTGTAACATTTTTGTATGTAAAATGTCATTCTGTGTCTGTTGTGACATTCTTAAGCTAATTTGAACATGATAGCCACAAAAGTTCAATTAGATTTTGTTTGCCTTAAGGTGTGAAACCTATAATTAATTTCTTTAACATTTTCTACTAAATTTGTGTTTTTTCGAGCCTGTCTGGCTATTTTATCTTAAGTTTAACCTTTCTAAGACCATATATTTTCTGAAGCGTACATGATTCCTCTACATTCTGTGAAAATATCAGGGGATGTTTAAAGTCTTGCAGTGAAATGCCATGCTATGGAAAACATCTACTCTAAAAATAGCTCTGTCATCCCTCGGAAATTCAATATTATAGGTCATGCATCAAATTTTCCATAGAGATATTAAAATACAACTAAATGCGTCATATTTGGGCTCAAAATAATCCTTATATATTTAACTTCAATTATCAATTTTAATTTTTCCATTCCATTCAGTATTTGTCACAATACAACAAAGCGAAGGGAACTATTTTCTTTAAAAGGGACTACTTTTGTATATGTTCTAAGCTCTGATTGGTGAATTATAGATTTGACACCTAAAGAGCAACACAACTTGCTTCTCTAACCCTTTGGTGGCCTTATTTCTATTCCTTAGGCAATATCAACCACAAAAAACCTTTTACGGTATGTGGCTGTCTCATATTTGCAAGAATAAGTGTGCAAATGCAAAGGTACCCCCTTGAAGATTTTTAATGAAAATATCTTCATTTACAGCTGTTGATTTCAGATTGTGTAGTATACCACAACTTACTTATTCTCTAATATATTACAGTTATTAAGCTAATTTCTAACATAATAAGCAATTCTTACACATATATATGCCTCAGTTCTATATTTAATAGCTAAATACTATGAAATGTTTGCATTCAGCCCCCCCCCCCCTTTTTTATCCATAAAATGAGTTCAAATCATTCTTAATTTTGTTAATTCATGCTTTAACCCCATAAATTATGAGGTTTAAGGCATAATATAAGATTTTGTGTATAGATCTTCAGTTGAAATTCCATCTAATTCCATCAAATATGCAAAAATATGATTTATTGATATTCAAGTCTTAGAATTTCTTATGGTGCAAAACTATGATTTTCCCCAAAACTCAATAAATATATGCTTCCACATAAAGCTGGATGTTCAAATGTACTGTTTCAGCAAAATAATACTCTAATACATGAAATCCAAATTGATAATTTGAAAAATTAACAGAAAATGCTGAGCAGTCAATATCATTTTCCTGAGATGGCTTAAATTACCAAATTTTTATAACAGAATTTTCAATTAAAGCTGCTTTCTACAGCCTTATATTGTTTCATAAGTACAATTCACATGTATTCTAACTGAATCTACCAAAATTTATGAGAAAAGATTTGTAGGATTGAAGAAAATCCAATAATGATATCACCATATTCTATATTTGAAGTCGACTAACTGGTGCATGATGATTTAAAAAAGATCCTTAATAATAACAACAATATTTTCAATATTATATACCCTTCTACTGCAAAATCACATTCAATCACATATCCCCAATAACTATAAAGTCATAAATGAAAATAAAATGAGTTGCAATACCCCCTGTCCATGTATATCCAGTGTTTGGGAGCAATATTCCAAAATATTACATAACATGCATTTCGACCATGTAATCTGACACCACAATGCATTTTGTAACATTTTTGTATGTAAAATGTCATTCTGTGTCTGTTGTGACATTCTTAAGCTAATTTGAACATGATAGCCACAAAAGTTCAATTAGATTTTGTTTGCCTTAAGGTGTGAAACCTATAATTAATTTCTTTAACATTTTCTACTAAATTTGTGTTTTTTCGAGCCTGTCTGGCTATTTTATCTTAAGTTTAACCTTTCTAAGACCATATATTTTCTGAAGCGTACATGATTCCTCTACATTCTGTGAAAATATCAGGGGATGTTTAAAGTCTTGCAGTGAAATGCCATGCTATGGAAAACATCTACTCTAAAAATAGCTCTGTCATCCCTCGGAAATTCAATATTATAGGTCATGCATCAAATTTTCCATAGAGATATTAAAATACAACTAAATGCGTCATATTTGGGCTCAAAATAATCCTTATATATTTAACTTCAATTATCAATTTTAATTTTTCCATTCCATTCAGTATTTGTCACAATACAACAAAGCGAAGGGAACTATTTTCTTTAAAAGGGACTACTTTTGTATATGTTCTAAGCTCTGATTGGTGAATTATAGATTTGACACCTAAAGAGCAACACAACTTGCTTCTCTAACCCTTTGGTGGCCTTATTTCTATTCCTTAGGCAATATCAACCACAAAAAACCTTTTACGGTATGTGGCTGTCTCATATTTGCAAGAATAAGTGTGCAAATGCAAAGGTACCCCCTTGAAGATTTTTAATGAAAATATCTTCATTTACAGCTGTTGATTTCAGATTGTGTAGTATACCACAACTTACTTATTCTCTAATATATTACAGTTATTAAGCTAATTTCTAACATAATAAGCAATTCTTACACATATATATGCCTCAGTTCTATATTTAATAGCTAAATACTATGAAATGTTTGCATTCAGCCCCCCCCCCCCTTTTTTATCCATAAAATGAGTTCAAATCATTCTTAATTTTGTTAATTCATGCTTTAACCCCATAAATTATGAGGTTTAAGGCATAATATAAGATTTTGTGTATAGATCTTCAGTTGAAATTCCATCTAATTCCATCAAATATGCAAAAATATGATTTATTGATATTCAAGTCTTAGAATTTCTTATGGTGCAAAACTATGATTTTCCCCAAAACTCAATAAATATATGCTTCCACATAAAGCTGGATGTTCAAATGTACTGTTTCAGCAAAATAATACTCTAATACATGAAATCCAAATTGATAATTTGAAAAATTAACAGAAAATGCTGAGCAGTCAATATCATTTTCCTGAGATGGCTTAAATTACCAAATTTTTATAACAGAATTTTCAATTAAAGCTGCTTTCTACAGCCTTATATTGTTTCATAAGTACAATTCACATGTATTCTAACTGAATCTACCAAAATTTATGAGAAAAGATTTGTAGGATTGAAGAAAATCCAATAATGATATCACCATATTCTATATTTGAAGTCGACTAACTGGTGCATGATGATTTAAAAAAGATCCTTAATAATAACAACAATATTTTCAATATTATATACCCTTCTACTGCAAAATCACATTCAATCACATATCCCCAATAACTATAAAGTCATAAATGAAAATAAAATGAGTTGCAATACCCCCTGTCCATGTATATCCAGTGTTTGGGAGCAATATTCCAAAATATTACATAACATGCATTTCGACCATGTAATCTGACACCACAATGCATTTTGTAACATTTTTGTATGTAAAATGTCATTCTGTGTCTGTTGTGACATTCTTAAGCTAATTTGAACATGATAGCCACAAAAGTTCAATTAGATTTTTTTTGCCTTAAGGTGTGAAACCTATAATTAATTTCTTTAACATTTTCTACTAAATTTGTGTTTTTTCGAGCCTGTCTGGCTATTTTATCTTAAGTTTAACCTTTCTAAGACCATATATTTTCTGAAGCGTACATGATTCCTCTACATTCTGTGAAAATATCAGGGGATGTTTAAAGTCTTGCAGTGAAATGCCATGCTATGGAAAACATCTACTCTAAAAATAGCTCTGTCATCCCTCGGAAATTCAATATTATAGGTCATGCATCAAATTTTCCATAGAGATATTAAAATACAACTAAATGCGTCATATTTGGGCTCAAAATAATCCTTATATATTTAACTTCAATTATCAATTTTAATTTTTCCATTCCATTCAGTATTTGTCACAATACAACAAAGCGAAGGGAACTATTTTCTTTAAAAGGGACTACTTTTGTATATGTTCTAAGCTCTGATTGGTGAATTATAGATTTGACACCTAAAGAGCAACACAACTTGCTTCTCTAACCCTTTGGTGGCCTTATTTCTATTCCTTAGGCAATATCAACCACAAAAAACCTTTTACGGTATGTGGCTGTCTCATATTTGCAAGAATAAGTGTGCAAATGCAAAGGTACCCCCTTGAAGATTTTTAATGAAAATATCTTCATTTACAGCTGTTGATTTCAGATTGTGTAGTATACCACAACTTACTTATTCTCTAATATATTACAGTTATTAAGCTAATTTCTAACATAATAAGCAATTCTTACACATATATATGCCTCAGTTCTATATTTAATAGCTAAATACTATGAAATGTTTGCATTCAGCCCCCCCCCCCCTTTTTTATCCATAAAATGAGTTCAAATCATTCTTAATTTTGTTAATTCATGCTTTAACCCCATAAATTATGAGGTTTAAGGCATAATATAAGATTTTGTGTATAGATCTTCAGTTGAAATTCCATCTAATTCCATCAAATATGCAAAAATATGATTTATTGATATTCAAGTCTTAGAATTTCTTATGGTGCAAAACTATGATTTTCCCCAAAACTCAATAAATATATGCTTCCACATAAAGCTGGATGTTCAAATGTACTGTTTCAGCAAAATAATACTCTAATACATGAAATCCAAATTGATAATTTGAAAAATTAACAGAAAATGCTGAGCAGTCAATATCATTTTCCTGAGATGGCTTAAATTACCAAATTTTTATAACAGAATTTTCAATTAAAGCTGCTTTCTACAGCCTTATATTGTTTCATAAGTACAATTCACATGTATTCTAACTGAATCTACCAAAATTTATGAGAAAAGATTTGTAGGATTGAAGAAAATCCAATAATGATATCACCATATTCTATATTTGAAGTCGACTAACTGGTGCATGATGATTTAAAAAAGATCCTTAATAATAACAACAATATTTTCAATATTATATACCCTTCTACTGCAAAATCACATTCAATCACATATCCCCAATAACTATAAAGTCATAAATGAAAATAAAATGAGTTGCAATACCCCCTGTCCATGTATATCCAGTGTTTGGGAGCAATATTCCAAAATATTACATAACATGCATTTCGACCATGTAATCTGACACCACAATGCATTTTGTAACATTTTTGTATGTAAAATGTCATTCTGTGTCTGTTGTGACATTCTTAAGCTAATTTGAACATGATAGCCACAAAAGTTCAATTAGATTTTGTTTGCCTTAAGGTGTGAAACCTATAATTAATTTCTTTAACATTTTCTACTAAATTTGTGTTTTTTCGAGCCTGTCTGGCTATTTTATCTTAAGTTTAACCTTTCTAAGACCATATATTTTCTGAAGCGTACATGATTCCTCTACATTCTGTGAAAATATCAGGGGATGTTTAAAGTCTTGCAGTGAAATGCCATGCTATGGAAAACATCTACTCTAAAAATAGCTCTGTCATCCCTCGGAAATTCAATATTATAGGTCATGCATCAAATTTTCCATAGAGATATTAAAATACAACTAAATGCGTCATATTTGGGCTCAAAATAATCCTTATATATTTAACTTCAATTATCAATTTTAATTTTTCCATTCCATTCAGTATTTGTCACAATACAACAAAGCGAAGGGAACTATTTTCTTTAAAAGGGACTACTTTTGTATATGTTCTAAGCTCTGATTGGTGAATTATAGATTTGACACCTAAAGAGCAACACAACTTGCTTCTCTAACCCTTTGGTGGCCTTATTTCTATTCCTTAGGCAATATCAACCACAAAAAACCTTTTACGGTATGTGGCTGTCTCATATTTGCAAGAATAAGTGTGCAAATGCAAAGGTACCCCCTTGAAGATTTTTAATGAAAATATCTTCATTTACAGCTGTTGATTTCAGATTGTGTAGTATACCACAACTTACTTATTCTCTAATATATTACAGTTATTAAGCTAATTTCTAACATAATAAGCAATTCTTACACATATATATGCCTCAGTTCTATATTTAATAGCTAAATACTATGAAATGTTTGCATTCAGCCCCCCCCCCTTTTTTATCCATAAAATGAGTTCAAATCATTCTTAATTTTGTTAATTCATGCTTTAACCCCATAAATTATGAGGTTTAAGGCATAATATAAGATTTTGTGTATAGATCTTCAGTTGAAATTCCATCTAATTCCATCAAATATGCAAAAATATGATTTATTGATATTCAAGTCTTAGAATTTCTTATGGTGCAAAACTATGATTTTCCCCAAAACTCAATAAATATATGCTTCCACATAAAGCTGGATGTTCAAATGTACTGTTTCAGCAAAATAATACTCTAATACATGAAATCCAAATTGATAATTTGAAAAATTAACAGAAAATGCTGAGCAGTCAATATCATTTTCCTGAGATGGCTTAAATTACCAAATTTTTATAACAGAATTTTCAATTAAAGCTGCTTTCTACAGCCTTATATTGTTTCATAAGTACAATTCACATGTATTCTAACTGAATCTACCAAAATTTATGAGAAAAGATTTGTAGGATTGAAGAAAATCCAATAATGATATCACCATATTCTATATTTGAAGTCGACTAACTGGTGCATGATGATTTAAAAAAGATCCTTAATAATAACAACAATATTTTCAATATTATATACCCTTCTACTGCAAAATCACATTCAATCACATATCCCCAATAACTATAAAGTCATAAATGAAAATAAAATGAGTTGCAATACCCCCTGTCCATGTATATCCAGTGTTTGGGAGCAATATTCCAAAATATTACATAACATGCATTTCGACCATGTAATCTGACACCACAATGCATTTTGTAACATTTTTGTATGTAAAATGTCATTCTGTGTCTGTTGTGACATTCTTAAGCTAATTTGAACATGATAGCCACAAAAGTTCAATTAGATTTTTTTTGCCTTAAGGTGTGAAACCTATAATTAATTTCTTTAACATTTTCTACTAAATTTGTGTTTTTTCGAGCCTGTCTGGCTATTTTATCTTAAGTTTAACCTTTCTAAGACCATATATTTTCTGAAGCGTACATGATTCCTCTACATTCTGTGAAAATATCAGGGGATGTTTAAAGTCTTGCAGTGAAATGCCATGCTATGGAAAACATCTACTCTAAAAATAGCTCTGTCATCCCTCGGAAATTCAATATTATAGGTCATGCATCAAATTTTCCATAGAGATATTAAAATACAACTAAATGCGTCATATTTGGGCTCAAAATAATCCTTATATATTTAACTTCAATTATCAATTTTAATTTTTCCATTCCATTCAGTATTTGTCACAATACAACAAAGCGAAGGGAACTATTTTCTTTAAAAGGGACTACTTTTGTATATGTTCTAAGCTCTGATTGGTGAATTATAGATTTGACACCTAAAGAGCAACACAACTTGCTTCTCTAACCCTTTGGTGGCCTTATTTCTATTCCTTAGGCAATATCAACCACAAAAAACCTTTTACGGTATGTGGCTGTCTCATATTTGCAAGAATAAGTGTGCAAATGCAAAGGTACCCCCTTGAAGATTTTTAATGAAAATATCTTCATTTACAGCTGTTGATTTCAGATTGTGTAGTATACCACAACTTACTTATTCTCTAATATATTACAGTTATTAAGCTAATTTCTAACATAATAAGCAATTCTTACACATATATATGCCTCAGTTCTATATTTAATAGCTAAATACTATGAAATGTTTGCATTCAGCCCCCCCCCCCCTTTTTTATCCATAAAATGAGTTCAAATCATTCTTAATTTTGTTAATTCATGCTTTAACCCCATAAATTATGAGGTTTAAGGCATAATATAAGATTTTGTGTATAGATCTTCAGTTGAAATTCCATCTAATTCCATCAAATATGCAAAAATATGATTTATTGATATTCAAGTCTTAGAATTTCTTATGGTGCAAAACTATGATTTTCCCCAAAACTCAATAAATATATGCTTCCACATAAAGCTGGATGTTCAAATGTACTGTTTCAGCAAAATAATACTCTAATACATGAAATCCAAATTGATAATTTGAAAAATTAACAGAAAATGCTGAGCAGTCAATATCATTTTCCTGAGATGGCTTAAATTACCAAATTTTTATAACAGAATTTTCAATTAAAGCTGCTTTCTACAGCCTTATATTGTTTCATAAGTACAATTCACATGTATTCTAACTGAATCTACCAAAATTTATGAGAAAAGATTTGTAGGATTGAAGAAAATCCAATAATGATATCACCATATTCTATATTTGAAGTCGACTAACTGGTGCATGATGATTTAAAAAAGATCCTTAATAATAACAACAATATTTTCAATATTATATACCCTTCTACTGCAAAATCACATTCAATCACATATCCCCAATAACTATAAAGTCATAAATGAAAATAAAATGAGTTGCAATACCCCCTGTCCATGTATATCCAGTGTTTGGGAGCAATATTCCAAAATATTACATAACATGCATTTCGACCATGTAATCTGACACCACAATGCATTTTGTAACATTTTTGTATGTAAAATGTCATTCTGTGTCTGTTGTGACATTCTTAAGCTAATTTGAACATGATAGCCACAAAAGTTCAATTAGATTTTGTTTGCCTTAAGGTGTGAAACCTATAATTAATTTCTTTAACATTTTCTACTAAATTTGTGTTTTTTCGAGCCTGTCTGGCTATTTTATCTTAAGTTTAACCTTTCTAAGACCATATATTTTCTGAAGCGTACATGATTCCTCTACATTCTGTGAAAATATCAGGGGATGTTTAAAGTCTTGCAGTGAAATGCCATGCTATGGAAAACATCTACTCTAAAAATAGCTCTGTCATCCCTCGGAAATTCAATATTATAGGTCATGCATCAAATTTTCCATAGAGATATTAAAATACAACTAAATGCGTCATATTTGGGCTCAAAATAATCCTTATATATTTAACTTCAATTATCAATTTTAATTTTTCCATTCCATTCAGTATTTGTCACAATACAACAAAGCGAAGGGAACTATTTTCTTTAAAAGGGACTACTTTTGTATATGTTCTAAGCTCTGATTGGTGAATTATAGATTTGACACCTAAAGAGCAACACAACTTGCTTCTCTAACCCTTTGGTGGCCTTATTTCTATTCCTTAGGCAATATCAACCACAAAAAACCTTTTACGGTATGTGGCTGTCTCATATTTGCAAGAATAAGTGTGCAAATGCAAAGGTACCCCCTTGAAGATTTTTAATGAAAATATCTTCATTTACAGCTGTTGATTTCAGATTGTGTAGTATACCACAACTTACTTATTCTCTAATATATTACAGTTATTAAGCTAATTTCTAACATAATAAGCAATTCTTACACATATATATGCCTCAGTTCTATATTTAATAGCTAAATACTATGAAATGTTTGCATTCAGCCCCCCCCCCTTTTTTATCCATAAAATGAGTTCAAATCATTCTTAATTTTGTTAATTCATGCTTTAACCCCATAAATTATGAGGTTTAAGGCATAATATAAGATTTTGTGTATAGATCTTCAGTTGAAATTCCATCTAATTCCATCAAATATGCAAAAATATGATTTATTGATATTCAAGTCTTAGAATTTCTTATGGTGCAAAACTATGATTTTCCCCAAAACTCAATAAATATATGCTTCCACATAAAGCTGGATGTTCAAATGTACTGTTTCAGCAAAATAATACTCTAATACATGAAATCCAAATTGATAATTTGAAAAATTAACAGAAAATGCTGAGCAGTCAATATCATTTTCCTGAGATGGCTTAAATTACCAAATTTTTATAACAGAATTTTCAATTAAAGCTGCTTTCTACAGCCTTATATTGTTTCATAAGTACAATTCACATGTATTCTAACTGAATCTACCAAAATTTATGAGAAAAGATTTGTAGGATTGAAGAAAATCCAATAATGATATCACCATATTCTATATTTGAAGTCGACTAACTGGTGCATGATGATTTAAAAAAGATCCTTAATAATAACAACAATATTTTCAATATTATATACCCTTCTACTGCAAAATCACATTCAATCACATATCCCCAATAACTATAAAGTCATAAATGAAAATAAAATGAGTTGCAATACCCCCTGTCCATGTATATCCAGTGTTTGGGAGCAATATTCCAAAATATTACATAACATGCATTTCGACCATGTAATCTGACACCACAATGCATTTTGTAACATTTTTGTATGTAAAATGTCATTCTGTGTCTGTTGTGACATTCTTAAGCTAATTTGAACATGATAGCCACAAAAGTTCAATTAGATTTTTTTTGCCTTAAGGTGTGAAACCTATAATTAATTTCTTTAACATTTTCTACTAAATTTGTGTTTTTTCGAGCCTGTCTGGCTATTTTATCTTAAGTTTAACCTTTCTAAGACCATATATTTTCTGAAGCGTACATGATTCCTCTACATTCTGTGAAAATATCAGGGGATGTTTAAAGTCTTGCAGTGAAATGCCATGCTATGGAAAACATCTACTCTAAAAATAGCTCTGTCATCCCTCGGAAATTCAATATTATAGGTCATGCATCAAATTTTCCATAGAGATATTAAAATACAACTAAATGCGTCATATTTGGGCTCAAAATAATCCTTATATATTTAACTTCAATTATCAATTTTAATTTTTCCATTCCATTCAGTATTTGTCACAATACAACAAAGCGAAGGGAACTATTTTCTTTAAAAGGGACTACTTTTGTATATGTTCTAAGCTCTGATTGGTGAATTATAGATTTGACACCTAAAGAGCAACACAACTTGCTTCTCTAACCCTTTGGTGGCCTTATTTCTATTCCTTAGGCAATATCAACCACAAAAAACCTTTTACGGTATGTGGCTGTCTCATATTTGCAAGAATAAGTGTGCAAATGCAAAGGTACCCCCTTGAAGATTTTTAATGAAAATATCTTCATTTACAGCTGTTGATTTCAGATTGTGTAGTATACCACAACTTACTTATTCTCTAATATATTACAGTTATTAAGCTAATTTCTAACATAATAAGCAATTCTTACACATATATATGCCTCAGTTCTATATTTAATAGCTAAATACTATGAAATGTTTGCATTCAGCCCCCCCCCCTTTTTTATCCATAAAATGAGTTCAAATCATTCTTAATTTTGTTAATTCATGCTTTAACCTCATAAATTATGAGGTTTAAGGCATAAAATAAGATTTTGTGTATAGATCTTCAGTTGAAATTCCATCTAATTCCATCAAATATGCAAAAATATGATTTATTGATATTCAAGTCTTAGAATTTCTTATGGTGCAAAACTATGATTTTCCCCAAAACTCAATAAATATATGCTTCCACATAAAGCTGGATGTTCAAATGTACTGTTTCAGCAAAATAATACTCTAATACATGAAATCCAAATTGATAATTTGAAAAATTAACAGAAAATGCTGAGCAGTCAATATAATTTTCCTGAGATGGCTTAAATTACCAAATTTTTATAACAGAATTTTCAATTAAAGCTGCTTTCTACAGCCTTATATTGTTTCATAAGTACAATTCACATGTATTCTAACTGAATCTACCAAAATTTATGAGGAAAGATTTGTAGGATTGAAGAAAATCCAATAATGATATCACCATATTCTATATTTGAAGTCGACTAACTGGTGCATGATGATTTAAAAAAGATCCTTAATAATAACAACAATATTTTCAATATTATATACCCTTCTACTGCAAAATCACATTCAATCACATATCCCCAATAACTATAAAGTCATAAATAAAAATAAAATGAGTTGCAATACCCCCTGTCCATGTATATCCAGTGTTTGGGAGCAATATTCCAAAATATTACATAACATGCATTTCGACCATGTAATCTGACACCACAATGCATTTTGTAACATTTTTGTATGTAAAATGTCATTCTGTGTCTGTTGTGACATTCTTAAGCTAATTTGAACATGATAGCCACAAAAGTTCAATTAGATTTTTTTTGCCTTAAGGTGTGAAACCTATAATTAATTTCTTTAACATTTTCTACTAAATTTGTGTTTTTTCGAGCCTGTCTGGCTATTTTATCTTAAGTTTAACCTTTCTAAGACCATATATTTTCTGAAGCGTACATGATTCCTCTACATTCTGTGAAAATATCAGGGGATGTTTAAAGTCTTGCAGTGAAATGCCATGCTATGGAAAACACCTACTCTAAAAATAGCTCTGTCATCCCTCGGAAATTCAATATTATAGGTCATGCATCAAATTTTCCATAGAGATATTAAAATACAACTAAATGCGTCATATTTGGGCTCAAAATAATCCTTATATATTTAACTTCAATTATCAATTTTAATTTTTCCATTCCATTCAGTATTTGTCACAATACAACAAAGCGAAGGGAACTATTTTCTTTAAAAGGGACTACTTTTGTATATGTTCTAAGCTCTGATTGGTGAATTATAGATTTGACACCTAAAGAGCAACACAACTTGCTTCTCTAACCCTTTGGTGGCCTTATTTCTATTCCTTAGGCAATATCAACCACAAAAAACCTTTTACGGTATGTGGCTGTCTCATATTTGCAAGAATAAGTGTGCAAATGCAAAGGTACCCCCTTGAAGATTTTTAATGAAAATATCTTCATTTACAGCTGTTGATTTCAGATTGTGTAATATACCACAACTTACTTATTCTCTAATATATTACAGTTATTAAGCTAATTTCTAACATAATAAGCAATTCTTACACATATATATGCCTCAGTTCTATATTTAATAGCTAAATACTATGAAATGTTTGCATTCAGCCCCCCCCCCCTTTTTTATCCATAAAATGAGTTCAAATCATTCTTAATTTTGTTAATTCATGCTTTAACCCCATAAATTATGAGGTTTAAGGCATAAAATAAGATTTTGTGTATAGATCTTCAGTTGAAATTCCATCTAATTCCATCAAATATGCAAAAATATGATTTATTGATATTCAAGTCTTAGAATTTCTTATGGTGCAAAACTATGATTTTCCCCAAAACTCAATAAATATATGCTTCCACATAAAGCTGGATGTTCAAATGTACTGTTTCAGCAAAATAATACTCTAATACATGAAATCCAAATTGATAATTTGAAAAATTAACAGAAAATGCTGAGCAGTCAATATAATTTTCCTGAGATGGCTTAAATTACCAAATTTTTATAACAGAATTTTCAATTAAAGCTGCTTTCTACAGCCTTATATTGTTTCATAAGTACAATTCACATGTATTCTAACTGAATCTACCAAAATTTATGAGGAAAGATTTGTAGGATTGAAGAAAATCCAATAATGATATCACCATATTCTATATTTGAAGTCGACTAACTGGTGCATGATGATTTAAAAAAGATCCTTAATAATAACAACAATATTTTCAATATTATATACCCTTCTACTGCAAAATCACATTCAATCACATATCCCCAATAACTATAAAGTCATAAATAAAAATAAAATGAGTTGCAATACCCCCTGTCCATGTATATCCAGTGTTTGGGAGCAATATTCCAAAATATTACATAACATGCATTTCGACCATGTAATCTGACACCACAATGCATTTTGTAACATTTTTGTATGTAAAATGTCATTCTGTGTCTGTTGTGACATTCTTAAGCTAATTTGAACATGATAGCCACAAAAGTTCAATTAGATTTTTTTTGCCTTAAGGTGTGAAACCTATAATTAATTTCTTTAACATTTTCTACTAAATTTGTGTTTTTTCGAGCCTGTCTGGCTATTTTATCTTAAGTTTAACCTTTCTAAGACCATATATTTTCTGAAGCGTACATGATTCCTCTACATTCTGTGAAAATATCAGGGGATGTTTAAAGTCTTGCAGTGAAATGCCATGCTATGGAAAACATCTACTCTAAAAATAGCTCTGTCATCCCTCGGAAATTCAATATTATAGGTCATGCATCAAATTTTCCATAGAGATATTAAAATACAACTAAATGCGTCATATTTGGGCTCAAAATAATCCTTATATATTTAACTTCAATTATCAATTTTAATTTTTCCATTCCATTCAGTATTTGTCACAATACAACAAAGCGAAGGGAACTATTTTCTTTAAAAGGGACTACTTTTGTATATGTTCTAAGCTCTGATTGGTGAATTATAGATTTGACACCTAAAGAGCAACACAACTTGCTTCTCTAACCCTTTGGTGGCCTTATTTCTATTCCTTAGGCAATATCAACCACAAAAAACCTTTTACGGTATGTGGCTGTCTCATATTTGCAAGAATAAGTGTGCAAATGCAAAGGTACCCCCTTGAAGATTTTTAATGAAAATATCTTCATTTACAGCTGTTGATTTCAGATTGTGTAGTATACCACAACTTACTTATTCTCTAATATATTACAGTTATTAAGCTAATTTCTAACATAATAAGCAATTCTTACACATATATATGCCTCAGTTCTATATTTAATAGCTAAATACTATGAAATGTTTGCATTCAGCCCCCCCCCCCCTTTTTTATCCATAAAATGAGTTCAAATCATTCTTATTTTTGTTAATTCATGCTTTAACCTCATAAATTATGAGGTTTAAGGCATAAAATAAGATTTTGTGTATAGATCTTCAGTTGAAATTCCATCTAATTCCATCAAATATGCAAAAATATGATTTATTGATATTCAAGTCTTAGAATTTCTTATGGTGCAAAACTATGATTTTCCCCAAAACTCAATAAATATATGCTTCCACATAAAGCTGGATGTTCAAATGTACTGTTTCAGCAAAATAATACTCTAATACATGAAATCCAAATTGATAATTTGAAAAATTAACAGAAAATGCTGAGCAGTCAATATAATTTTCCTGAGATGGCTTAAATTACCAAATTTTTATAACAGAATTTTCAATTAAAGCTGCTTTCTACAGCCTTATATTGTTTCATAAGTACAATTCACATGTATTCTAACTGAATCTACCAAAATTTATGAGGAAAGATTTGTAGGATTGAAGAAAATCCAATAATGATATCACCATATTCTATATTTGAAGTCGACTAACTGGTGCATGATGATTTAAAAAAGATCCTTAATAATAACAACAATATTTTCAATATTATATACCCTTCTACTGCAAAATCACATTCAATCACATATCCCCAATAACTATAAAGTCATAAATAAAAATAAAATGAGTTGCAATACCCCCTGTCCATGTATATCCAGTGTTTGGGAGCAATATTCCAAAATATTACATAACATGCATTTCGACCATGTAATCTGACACCACAATGCATTTTGTAACATTTTTGTATGTAAAATGTCATTCTGTGTCTGTTGTGACATTCTTAAGCTAATTTGAACATGATAGCCACAAAAGTTCAATTAGATTTTTTTTGCCTTAAGGTGTGAAACCTATAATTAATTTCTTTAACATTTTCTACTAAATTTGTGTTTTTTCGAGCCTGTCTGGCTATTTTATCTTAAGTTTAACCTTTCTAAGACCATATATTTTCTGAAGCGTACATGATTCCTCTACATTCTGTGAAAATATCAGGGGATGTTTAAAGTCTTGCAGTGAAATGCCATGCTATGGAAAACATCTACTCTAAAAATAGCTCTGTCATCCCTCGGAAATTCAATATTATAGGTCATGCATCAAATTTTCCATAGAGATATTAAAATACAACTAAATGCGTCATATTTGGGCTCAAAATAATCCTTATATATTTAACTTCAATTATCAATTTTAATTTTTCCATTCCATTCAGTATTTGTCACAATACAACAAAGCGAAGGGAACTATTTTCTTTAAAAGGGACTACTTTTGTATATGTTCTAAGCTCTGATTGGTGAATTATAGATTTGACACCTAAAGAGCAACACAACTTGCTTCTCTAACCCTTTGGTGGCCTTATTTCTATTCCTTAGGCAATATCAACCACAAAAAACCTTTTACGGTATGTGGCTGTCTCATATTTGCAAGAATAAGTGTGCAAATGCAAAGGTACCCCCTTGAAGATTTTTAATGAAAATATCTTCATTTACAGCTGTTGATTTCAGATTGTGTAGTATACCACAACTTACTTATTCTCTAATATATTACAGTTATTAAGCTAATTTCTAACATAATAAGCAATTCTTACACATATATATGCCTCAGTTCTATATTTAATAGCTAAATACTATGAAATGTTTGCATTCAGCCCCCCCCCCCTTTTTTATCCATAAAATGAGTTCAAATCATTCTTATTTTTGTTAATTCATGCTTTAACCTCATAAATTATGAGGTTTAAGGCATAAAATAAGATTTTGTGTATAGATCTTCAGTTGAAATTCCATCTAATTCCATCAAATATGCAAAAATATGATTTATTGATATTCAAGTCTTAGAATTTCTTATGGTGCAAAACTATGATTTTCCCCAAAACTCAATAAATATATGCTTCCACATAAAGCTGGATGTTCAAATGTACTGTTTCAGCAAAATAATACTCTAATACATGAAATCCAAATTGATAATTTGAAAAATTAACAGAAAATGCTGAGCAGTCAATATAATTTTCCTGAGATGGCTTAAATTACCAAATTTTTATAACAGAATTTTCAATTAAAGCTGCTTTCTACAGCCTTATATTGTTTCATAAGTACAATTCACATGTATTCTAACTGAATCTACCAAAATTTATGAGGAAAGATTTGTAGGATTGAAGAAAATCCAATAATGATATCACCATATTCTATATTTGAAGTCGACTAACTGGTGCATGATGATTTAAAAAAGATCCTTAATAATAACAACAATATTTTCAATATTATATACCCTTCTACTGCAAAATCACATTCAATCACATATCCCCAATAACTATAAAGTCATAAATAAAAATAAAATGAGTTGCAATACCCCCTGTCCATGTATATCCAGTGTTTGGGAGCAATATTCCAAAATATTACATAACATGCATTTCGACCATGTAATCTGACACCACAATGCATTTTGTAACATTTTTGTATGTAAAATGTCATTCTGTGTCTGTTGTGACATTCTTAAGCTAATTTGAACATGATAGCCACAAAAGTTCAATTAGATTTTTTTTGCCTTAAGGTGTGAAACCTATAATTAATTTCTTTAACATTTTCTACTAAATTTGTGTTTTTTCGAGCCTGTCTGGCTATTTTATCTTAAGTTTAACCTTTCTAAGACCATATATTTTCTGAAGCGTACATGATTCCTCTACATTCTGTGAAAATATCAGGGGATGTTTAAAGTCTTGCAGTGAAATGCCATGCTATGGAAAACATCTACTCTAAAAATAGCTCTGTCATCCCTCGGAAATTCAATATTATAGGTCATGCATCAAATTTTCCATAGAGATATTAAAATACAACTAAATGCGTCATATTTGGGCTCAAAATAATCCTTATATATTTAACTTCAATTATCAATTTTAATTTTTCCATTCCATTCAGTATTTGTCACAATACAACAAAGCGAAGGGAACTATTTTTTTTAAAAGGGACTACTTTTGTATATGTTCTAAGCTCTGATTGGTGAATTATAGATTTGACACCTAAAGAGCAACACAACTTGCTTCTCTAACCCTTTGGTGGCCTTATTTCTATTCCTTAGGCAATATCAACCACAAAAAACCTTTTACGGTATGTGGCTGTCTCATATTTGCAAGAATAAGTGTGCAAATGCAAAGGTACCCCCTTGAAGATTTTTAATGAAAATATCTTCATTTACAGCTGTTGATTTCAGATTGTGTAGTATACCACAACTTACTTATTCTCTAATATATTACAGTTATTAAGCTAATTTCTAACATAATAAGCAATTCTTACACATATATATGCCTCAGTTCTATATTTAATAGCTAAATACTATGAAATGTTTGCATTCAGCCCCCCCCCCCCTTTTTTATCCATAAAATGAGTTCAAATCATTCTTATTTTTGTTAATTCATGCTTTAACCTCATAAATTATGAGGTTTAAGGCATAAAATAAGATTTTGTGTATAGATCTTCAGTTGAAATTCCATCTAATTCCATCAAATATGCAAAAATATGATTTATTGATATTCAAGTCTTAGAATTTCTTATGGTGCAAAACTATGATTTTCCCCAAAACTCAATAAATATATGCTTCCACATAAAGCTGGATGTTCAAATGTACTGTTTCAGCAAAATAATACTCTAATACATGAAATCCAAATTGATAATTTGAAAAATTAACAGAAAATGCTGAGCAGTCAATATAATTTTCCTGAGATGGCTTAAATTACCAAATTTTTATAACAGAATTTTCAATTAAAGCTGCTTTCTACAGCCTTATATTGTTTCATAAGTACAATTCACATGTATTCTAACTGAATCTACCAAAATTTATGAGGAAAGATTTGTAGGATTGAAGAAAATCCAATAATGATATCACCATATTCTATATTTGAAGTCGACTAACTGGTGCATGATGATTTAAAAAAGATCCTTAATAATAACAACAATATTTTCAATATTATATACCCTTCTACTGCAAAATCACATTCAATCACATATCCCCAATAACTATAAAGTCATAAATAAAAATAAAATGAGTTGCAATACCCCCTGTCCATGTATATCCAGTGTTTGGGAGCAATATTCCAAAATATTACATAACATGCATTTCGACCATGTAATCTGACACCACAATGCATTTTGTAACATTTTTGTATGTAAAATGTCATTCTGTGTCTGTTGTGACATTCTTAAGCTAATTTGAACATGATAGCCACAAAAGTTCAATTAGATTTTTTTTGCCTTAAGGTGTGAAACCTATAATTAATTTCTTTAACATTTTCTACTAAATTTGTGTTTTTTCGAGCCTGTCTGGCTATTTTATCTTAAGTTTAACCTTTCTAAGACCATATATTTTCTGAAGCGTACATGATTCCTCTACATTCTGTGAAAATATCAGGGGATGTTTAAAGTCTTGCAGTGAAATGCCATGCTATGGAAAACATCTACTCTAAAAATAGCTCTGTCATCCCTCGGAAATTCAATATTATAGGTCATGCATCAAATTTTCCATAGAGATATTAAAATACAACTAAATGCGTCATATTTGGGCTCAAAATAATCCTTATATATTTAACTTCAATTATCAATTTTAATTTTTCCATTCCATTCAGTATTTGTCACAATACAACAAAGCGAAGGGAACTATTTTCTTTAAAAGGGACTACTTTTGTATATGTTCTAAGCTCTGATTGGTGAATTATAGATTTGACACCTAAAGAGCAACACAACTTGCTTCTCTAACCCTTTGGTGGCCTTATTTCTATTCCTTAGGCAATATCAACCACAAAAAACCTTTTACGGTATGTGGCTGTCTCATATTTGCAAGAATAAGTGTGCAAATGCAAAGGTACCCCCTTGAAGATTTTTAATGAAAATATCTTCATTTACAGCTGTTGATTTCAGATTGTGTAGTATACCACAACTTACTTATTCTCTAATATATTACAGTTATTAAGCTAATTTCTAACATAATAAGCAATTCTTACACATATATATGCCTCAGTTCTATATTTAATAGCTAAATACTATGAAATGTTTGCATTCAGCCCCCCCCCCCTTTTTTATCCATAAAATGAGTTCAAATCATTCTTATTTTTGTTAATTCATGCTTTAACCTCATAAATTATGAGGTTTAAGGCATAAAATAAGATTTTGTGTATAGATCTTCAGTTGAAATTCCATCTAATTCCATCAAATATGCAAAAATATGATTTATTGATATTCAAGTCTTAGAATTTCTTATGGTGCAAAACTATGATTTTCCCCAAAACTCAATAAATATATGCTTCCACATAAAGCTGGATGTTCAAATGTACTGTTTCAGCAAAATAATACTCTAATACATGAAATCCAAATTGATAATTTGAAAAATTAACAGAAAATGCTGAGCAGTCAATATAATTTTCCTGAGATGGCTTAAATTACCAAATTTTTATAACAGAATTTTCAATTAAAGCTGCTTTCTACAGCCTTATATTGTTTCATAAGTACAATTCACATGTATTCTAACTGAATCTACCAAAATTTATGAGAAAAGATTTGTAGGATTGAAGAAAATCCAATAATGATATCACCATATTCTATATTTGAAGTCGACTAACTGGTGCATGATGATTTAAAAAAGATCCTTAATAATAACAACAATATTTTCAATATTATATACCCTTCTACTGCAAAATCACATTCAATCACATATCCCCAATAACTATAAAGTCATAAATAAAAATAAAATGAGTTGCAATACCCCCTGTCCATGTATATCCAGTGTTTGGGAGCAATATTCCAAAATATTACATAACATGCATTTCGACCATGTAATCTGACACCACAATGCATTTTGTAACATTTTTGTATGTAAAATGTCATTCTGTGTCTGTTGTGACATTCTTAAGCTAATTTGAACATGATAGCCACAAAAGTTCAATTAGATTTTTTTTGCCTTAAGGTGTGAAACCTATAATTAATTTCTTTAACATTTTCTACTAAATTTGTGTTTTTTCGAGCCTGTCTGGCTATTTTATCTTAAGTTTAACCTTTCTAAGACCATATATTTTCTGAAGCGTACATGATTCCTCTACATTCTGTGAAAATATCAGGGGATGTTTAAAGTCTTGCAGTGAAATGCCATGCTATGGAAAACATCTACTCTAAAAATAGCTCTGTCATCCCTCGGAAATTCAATATTATAGGTCATGCATCAAATTTTCCATAGAGATATTAAAATACAACTAAATGCGTCATATTTGGGCTCAAAATAATCCTTATATATTTAACTTCAATTATCAATTTTAATTTTTCCATTCCATTCAGTATTTGTCACAATACAACAAAGCGAAGGGAACTATTTTTTTTAAAAGGGACTACTTTTGTATATGTTCTAAGCTCTGATTGGTGAATTATAGATTTGACACCTAAAGAGCAACACAACTTGCTTCTCTAACCCTTTGGTGGCCTTATTTCTATTCCTTAGGCAATATCAACCACAAAAAACCTTTTACGGTATGTGGCTGTCTCATATTTGCAAGAATAAGTGTGCAAATGCAAAGGTACCCCCTTGAAGATTTTTAATGAAAATATCTTCATTTACAGCTGTTGATTTCAGATTGTGTAGTATACCACAACTTACTTATTTTCTAATATATTACAGTTATTAAGCTAATTTCTAACATAATAAGCAATTCTTACACATATATATGCCTCAGTTCTATATTTAATAGCTAAATACTATGAAATGTTTGCATTCAGCCCCCCCCCTTTTTTATCCATAAAATGAGTTCAAATCATTCTTATTTTTGTTAATTCATGCTTTAACCTCATAAATTATGAGGTTTAAGGCATAAAATAAGATTTTGTGTATAGATCTTCAGTTGAAATTCCATCTAATTCCATCAAATATGCAAAAATATGATTTATTGATATTCAAGTCTTAGAATTTCTTATGGTGCAAAACTATGATTTTCCCCAAAACTCAATAAATATATGCTTCCACATAAAGCTGGATGTTCAAATGTACTGTTTCAGCAAAATAATACTCTAATACATGAAATCCAAATTGATAATTTGAAAAATTAACAGAAAATGCTGAGCAGTCAATATAATTTTCCTGAGATGGCTTAAATTACCAAATTTTTATAACAGAATTTTCAATTAAAGCTGCTTTCTACAGCCTTATATTGTTTCATAAGTACAATTCACATGTATTCTAACTGAATCTACCAAAATTTAGGAGGAAAGATTTGTAGGATTGAAGAAAATCCAATAATGATATCACCATATTCTATATTTGAAGTCGACTAACTGGTGCATGATGATTTAAAAAAGATCCTTAATAATAACAACAATATTTTCAATATTATATACCCTTCTACTGCAAAATCACATTCAATCACATATCCCCAATAACTATAAAGTCATAAATAAAAATAAAATGAGTTGCAATACCCCCTGTCCATGTATATCCAGTGTTTGGGAGCAATATTCCAAAATATTACATAACATGCATTTCGACCATGTAATCTGACACCACAATGCATTTTGTAACATTTTTGTATGTAAAATGTCATTCTGTGTCTGTTGTGACATTCTTAAGCTAATTTGAACATGATAGCCACAAAAGTTCAATTTGATTTTTTTTGCCTTAAGGTGTGAAACCTATAATTAATTTCTTTAACATTTTCTACTAAATTTGTGTTTTTTCGAGCCTGTCTGGCTATTTTATCTTAAGTTTAACCTTTCTAAGACCATATATTTTCTGAAGCGTACATGATTCCTCTACATTCTGTGAAAATATCAGGGGATGTTTAAAGTCTTGCAGTGAAATGCCATGCTATGGAAAACACCTACTCTAAAAATAGCTCTGTCATCCCTCGGAAATTCAATATTATAGGTCATGCATCAAATTTTTCATAGAGATATTAAAATACAACTAAATGCGTCATATTTGGGCTCAAAATAATCCTTATATATTTAACTTCAATTATCAATTTTAATTTTTCCATTCCATTCAGTATTTGTCACAATACAACAAAGCGAAGGGAACTATTTTCTTTAAAAGGGACTACTTTTGTATATGTTCTATGCTCTGATTGGTGAATTATAGATTTGACACCTAAAGAGCAACACAACTTGCTTCTCTAACCCTTTGGTGGCCTTATTTCTATTCCTTAGGCAATATCAACCACAAAAAACCTTTTACGGTATGTGGCTGTCTCATATTTGCAAGAATAAGTGTGCAAATGCAAAGGTACCCCCTTGAAGATTTTTAATGAAAATATCTTCATTTACAGCTGTTGATTTCAGATTGTGTAATATACCACAACTTACTTATTCTCTAATATATTACAGTTATTAAGCTAATTTCTAACATAATAAGCAATTCTTACACATATATATGCCTCAGTTCTATATTTAATAGCTAAATACTATGAAATGTTTGCATTCAGCCCCCCTCCCCTTTTTTATCCATAAAATGAGTTCAAATCATTCTTAATTTTGTTAATTCATGCTTTAACCCCATAAATTATGAGGTTTAAGGCATAAAATAAGATTTTGTGTATAGATCTTCAGTTGAAATTCCATCTAATTCCATCAAATATGCAAAAATATGATTTATTGATATTCAAGTCTTAGAATTTCTTATGGTACAAAACTATGATTTTCCCCAAAACTCAATAAATATATGCTTCCACATAAAGCTGGATGTTCAAATGTACTGTTTCAGCAAAATAATACTCTAATACATGAAATCCAAATTGATAATTTGAAAAATTAACAGAAAATGCTGAGCAGTCAATATAATTTTCCTGAGATGGCTTAAATTACCAAATTTTTATAACAGAATTTTCAATTAAAGCTGCTTTCTACAGCCTTATATTGTTTCATAAGTACAATTCACATGTATTCTAACTGAATCTACCAAAATTTAGGAGGAAAGATTTGTAGGATTGAAGAAAATCCAATAATGATATCACCATATTCTATATTTGAAGTCGACTAACTGGTGCATGATGATTTAAAAAAGATCCTTAATAATAACAACAATATTTTCAATATTATATACCCTTCTACTGCAAAATCACATTCAATCACATATCCCCAATAACTATAAAGTCATAAATAAAAATAAAATGAGTTGCAATACCCCCTGTCCATGTATATCCAGTGTTTGGGAGCAATATTCCAAAATATTACATAACATGCATTTCGACCATGTAATCTGACACCACAATGCATTTTGTAACATTTTTGTATGTAAAATGTCATTCTGTGTCTGTTGTGACATTCTTAAGCTAATTTGAACATGATAGCCACAAAAGTTCAATTTGATTTTTTTTGCCTTAAGGTGTGAAACCTATAATTAATTTCTTTAACATTTTCTACTAAATTTGTGTTTTTTCGAGCCTGTCTGGCTATTTTATCTTAAGTTTAACCTTTCTAAGACCATATATTTTCTGAAGCGTACATGATTCCTCTACATTCTGTGAAAATATCAGGGGATGTTTAAAGTCTTGCAGTGAAATGCCATGCTATGGAAAACACCTACTCTAAAAATAGCTCTGTCATCCCTCGGAAATTCAATATTATAGGTCATGCATCAAATTTTCCATAGAGATATTAAAATACAACTAAATGCGTCATATTTGGGCTCAAAATAATCCTTATATATTTAACTTCAATTATCAATTTTAATTTTTCCATTCCATTCAGTATTTGTCACAATACAACAAAGCGAAGGGAACTATTTTCTTTAAAAGGGACTACTTTTGTATATGTTCTAAGCTCTGATTGGTGAATTATAGATTTGACACCTAAAGAGCAACACAACTTGCTTCTCTAACCCTTTGGTGGCCTTATTTCTATTCCTTAGGCAATATCAACCACAAAAAACCTTTTACGGTATGTGGCTGTCTCATATTTGCAAGAATAAGTGTGCAAATGCAAAGGTACCCCCTTGAAGATTTTTAATGAAAATATCTTCATTTACAGCTGTTGATTTCAGATTGTGTAGTATACCACAACTTACTTATTCTCTAATATATTACAGTTATTAAGCTAATTTCTAACATAATAAGCAATTCTTACACATATATATGCCTCAGTTCTATATTTAATAGCTAAATACTATGAAATGTTTGCATTCAGCCCCCCCCCCCCTTTTTTATCCATAAAATGAGTTCAAATCATTCTTAATTTTGTTAATTCATGCTTTAACCTCATAAATTATGAGGTTTAAGGCATAAAATAAGATTTTGTGTATAGATCTTCAGTTGAAATTCCATCTAATTCCATCAAATATGCAAAAATATGATTTATTGATATTCAAGTCTTAGAATTTCTTATGGTGCAAAACTATGATTTTCCCCAAAACTCAATAAATATATGCTTCCACATAAAGCTGGATGTTCAAATGTCCTGTTTCAGCAAAATAATACTCTAATACATGAAATCCAAATTGATAATTTGAAAAATTAACAGCAAATGCTGAGCAGTCAATATAATTTTCCTGAGATGGCTTAAATTACCAAATTTTTATAACAGAATTTTCAATTAAAGCTGCTTTCTACAGCCTTATATTGTTTCATAAGTACAATTCACATGTATTCTAACTGAATCTACCAAAATTTATGAGGAAAGATTTGTAGGATTGAAGAAAATCCAATAATGATATCACCATATTCTATATTTGAAGTCGACTTAATAACTGGTGCATGATGATTTAAAAAAGATCCTTAATAATAACAACAATATTTTCAATATTATATACCCTTCTACTGCAAAATCACATTCAATCACATATCCCCAATAACTATAAAGTCATAAATAAAAATAAAATGAGTTGCAATACCCCCTGTCCATGTATATCCAGTGTTTGGGAGCAATATTCCAAAATATTACATAACATGCATTTCGACCATGTAATCTGACACCACAATGCATTTTGTAACATTTTTGTATGTAAAATGTCATTCTGTGTCTGTTGTGACATTCTTAAGCTAATTTGAACATGATAGCCACAAAAGTTCAATTTGATTTTTTTTGCCTTAAGGTGTGAAACCTATAATTAATTTCTTTAACATTTTCTACTAAATTTGTGTTTTTTCGAGCCTGTCTGGCTATTTTATCTTAAGTTTAACCTTTCTAAGACCATATATTTTCTGAAGCGTACATGATTCCTCTACATTCTGTGAAAATATCAGGGGATGTTTAAAGTCTTGCAGTGAAATGCCATGCTATGGAAAACACCTACTCTAAAAATAGCTCTGTCATCCCTCGGAAATTCAATATTATAGGTCATGCATCAAATTTTCCATAGAGATATTAAAATACAACTAAATGCGTCATATTTGGGCTCAAAATAATCCTTATATATTTAACTTCAATTATCAATTTTAATTTTTCCATTCCATTCAGTATTTGTCACAATACAACAAAGCGAAGGGAACTATTTTCTTTAAAAGGGACTACTTTTGTATATGTTCTAAGCTCTGATTGGTGAATTATAGATTTGACACCTAAAGAGCAACACAACTTGCTTCTCTAACCCTTTGGTGGCCTTATTTCTATTCCTTAGGCAATATTAACCACAAAAAACCTTTTACGGTATGTGGCTGTCTCATATTTGCAAGAATAAGTGTGCAAATGCAAAGGTACCCCCTTGAAGATTTTTAATGAAAATATCTTCATTTACAGCTGTTGATTTCAGATTGTGTAGTATACCACAACTTACTTATTCTCTAATATATTACAGTTATTAAGCTAATTTCTAACATAATAAGCAATTCTTACACATATATATGCCTCAGTTCTATATTTAATAGCTAAATACTATGAAATGTTTGCATTCAGCCCCCCCCCCCTTTTTTATCCATAAAATGAGTTCAAATCATTCTTAATTTTGTTAATTCATGCTTTAACCCCATAAATTATGAGGTTTAAGGCATAAAATAAGATTTTGTGTATAGATCTTCAGTTGAAATTCCATCTAATTCCATCAAATATGCAAAAATATGATTTATTGATATTCAAGTCTTAGAATTTCTTATGGTGCAAAACTATGATTTTCCCCAAAACTCAATAAATATATGCTTCCACATAAAGCTGGATGTTCAAATGTACTGTTTCAGCAAAATAATACTCTAATACATGAAATCCAAATTGATAATTTGAAAAATTAACAGAAAATGCTGAGCAGTCAATATCATTTTCCTGAGATGGCTTAAATTACCAAATTTTTATTACAGAATTTTCAATTAAAGCTGCTTTCTACAGCCTTATATTGTTTCATAAGTACAATTCACATGTATTCTAACTGAATCTACCAAAATTTATGAGGAAAGATTTGTAGGATTGAAGAAAATCCAATAATGATATCACCATATTCTATATTTGAAGTCGACTAACTGGTGCATGATGATTTAAAAAAGATCCTTAATAATAACAACAATATTTTCAATATTATATACCCTTCTACTGCAAAATCACATTCAATCACATATCCCCAATAACTATAAAGTCATAAATGAAAATAAAATGAGTTGCAATACCCCCTGTCCATGTATATCCAGTGTTTGGGAGCAATATTCCAAAATATTACATAACATGCATTTCGACCATGTAATCTGACACCACAATGCATTTTGTAACATTTTTGTATGTAAAATGTCATTCTGTGTCTGTTGTGACATTCTTAAGCTAATTTGAACATGATAGCCACAAAAGTTCAATTAGATTTTTTTTGCCTTAAGGTGTGAAACCTATAATTAATTTCTTTAACATTTTCTACTAAATTTGTGTTTTTTCGAGCCTGTCTGGCTATTTTATCTTAAGTTTAACCTTTCTAAGACCATATATTTTCTGAAGCGTACATGATTCCTCTACATTCTGTGAAAATATCAGGGGATGTTGAAAGTCTTGCAGTGAAATGCCATGCTATGGAAAACATCTACTCTAAAAATAGCTCTGTCATCCCTCGGAAATTCAATATTATAGGTCATGCATCAAATTTTCCATAGAGATATTAAAATACAACTAAATGCGTCATATTTGGGCTCAAAATAATCCTTATATATTTAACTTCAATTATCAATTTTAATTTTTCCATTCCATTCAGTATTTGTCACAATACAACAAAGCGAAGGGAACTATTTTCTTTAAAAGGGACTACTTTTGTATATGTTCTAAGCTCTGATTGGTGAATTATAGATTTGACACCTAAAGAGCAACACAACTTGCTTCTCTAACCCTTTGGTGGCCTTATTTCTATTCCTTAGGCAATATCAACCACAAAAAACCTTTTACGGTATGTGGCTGTCTCATATTTGCAAGAATAAGTGTGCAAATGCAAAGGTACCCCCTTGAAGATTTTTAATGAAAATATCTTCATTTACAGCTGTTGATTTCAGATTGTGTAGTATACCACAACTTACTTATTCTCTAATATATTACAGTTATTAAGCTAATTTCTAACATAATAAGCAATTCTTACACATATATATGCCTCAGTTCTATATTTAATAGCTAAATACTATGAAATGTTTGCATTCAGCCCCCCCCCCCTTTTTTATCCATAAAATGAGTTCAAATCATTCTTAATATTGTTAATTCATGCTTTAACCTCATAAATTATGAGGTTTAAGGCATAAAATAAGATTTTGTGTATAGATCTTCAGTTGAAATTCCATCTAATTCCATCAAATATGCAAAAATATGATTTATTGATATTCAAGTCTTAGAATTTCTTATGGTGCAAAACTATGATTTTCCCCAAAACTCAATAAATATATGCTTCCACATAAAGCTGGATGTTCAAATGTACTGTTTCAGCAAAATAATACTCTAATACATGAAATCCAAATTGATAATTTGAAAAATTAACAGAAAATGCTGAGCAGTCAATATCATTTTCCTGAGATGGCTTAAATTACCAAATTTTTATTACAGAATTTTCAATTAAAGCTGCTTTCTACAGCCTTATATTGTTTCATAAGTACAATTCACATGTATTCTAACTGAATCTACCAAAATTTATGAGGAAAGATTTGTAGGATTGAAGAAAATCCAATAATGATATCACCATATTCTATATTTGAAGTCGACTAACTGGTGCATGATGATTTAAAAAAGATCCTTAATAATAACAACAATATTTTCAATATTATATACCCTTCTACTGCAAAATCACATTCAATCACATATCCCCAATAACTATAAAGTCATAAATGAAAATAAAATGAGTTGCAATACCCCCTGTCCATGTATATCCAGTGTTTGGGAGCAATATTCCAAAATATTACATAACATGCATTTCGACCATGTAATCTGACACCACAATGCATTTTGTAACATTTTTGTATGTAAAATGTCATTCTGTGTCTGTTGTGACATTCTTAAGCTAATTTGAACATGATAGCCACAAAAGTTCAATTAGATTTTTTTTGCCTTAAGGTGTGAAACCTATAATTAATTTCTTTAACATTTTCTACTAAATTTGTGTTTTTTCGAGCCTGTCTGGCTATTTTATCTTAAGTTTAACCTTTCTAAGACCATATATTTTCTGAAGCGTACATGATTCCTCTACATTCTGTGAAAATATCAGGGGATGTTGAAAGTCTTGCAGTGAAATGCCATGCTATGGAAAACATCTACTCTAAAAATAGCTCTGTCATCCCTCGGAAATTCAATATTATAGGTCATGCATCAAATTTTCCATAGAGATATTAAAATACAACTAAATGCGTCATATTTGGGCTCAAAATAATCCTTATATATTTAACTTCAATTATCAATTTTAATTTTTCCATTCCATTCAGTATTTGTCACAATACAACAAAGCGAAGGGAACTATTTTCTTTAAAAGGGACTACTTTTGTATATGTTCTAAGCTCTGATTGGTGAATTATAGATTTGACACCTAAAGAGCAACACAACTTGCTTCTCTAACCCTTTGGTGGCCTTATTTCTATTCCTTAGGCAATATCAACCACAAAAAACCTTTTACGGTATGTGGCTGTCTCATATTTGCAAGAATAAGTGTGCAAATGCAAAGGTACCCCCTTGAAGATTTTTAATGAAAATATCTTCATTTACAGCTGTTGATTTCAGATTGTGTAGTATACCACAACTTACTTATTCTCTAATATATTACAGTTATTAAGCTAATTTCTAACATAATAAGCAATTCTTACACATATATATGCCTCAGTTCTATATTTAATAGCTAAATACTATGAAATGTTTGCATTCAGCCCCCCCCCTTTTTTATCCATAAAATGAGTTCAAATCATTCTTAATATTGTTAATTCATGCTTTAACCTCATAAATTATGAGGTTTAAGGCATAAAATAAGATTTTGTGTATAGATCTTCAGTTGAAATTCCATCTAATTCCATCAAATATGCAAAAATATGATTTATTGATATTCAAGTCTTAGAATTTCTTATGGTGCAAAACTATGATTTTCCCCAAAACTCAATAAATATATGCTTCCACATAAAGCTGGATGTTCAAATGTACTGTTTCAGCAAAATAATACTCTAATACATGAAATCCAAATTGATAATTTGAAAAATTAACAGAAAATGCTGAGCAGTCAATATAATTTTCCTGAGATGGCTTAAATTACCAAATTTTTATAACAGAATTTTCGATTAAAGCTGCTTTCTACAGCCTTATATTGTTTCATAAGTACAATTCACATGTATTCTAACTGAATCTACCAAAATTTATGAGGAAAGATTTGTAGGATTGAAGAAAATCCAATAATGATATCACCATATTCTATATTTGAAGTCGACTAACTGGTGCATGATGATTTAAAAAAGATCCTTAATAATAACAACAATATTTTCAATATTATATACCCTTCTACTGCAAAATCACATTCAATCACATATCCCCAATAACTATAAAGTCATAAATAAAAATAAAATGAGTTGCAATACCCCCTGTCCATGTATATCCAGTGTTTGGGAGCAATATTCCAAAATATTACATAACATGCATTTCGACCATGTAATCTGACACCACAATGCATTTTGTAACATTTTTGTATGTAAAATGTCATTCTGTGTCTGTTGTGACATTGTTAAGCTAATTTGAACATGATAGCCACAAAAGTTCAATTTGATTTTTTTTGCCTTAAGGTGTGAAACCTATAATTAATTTCTTTAACATTTTCTTCTAAATTTGTGTTTTTTCGAGCCTGTCTGGCTATTTTATCTTAAGTTTAACCTTTCTAAGACCATATATTTTCTGAAGCGTACATGATTCCTCTACATTCTGTGAAAATATCAGGGGATGTTTAAAGTCTTGCAGTGAAATGCCATGCTATGGAAAACACCTACTCTAAAAATAGCTCTGTCATCCCTCGGAAATTCAATATTATAGGTCATGCATCAAATTTTCCATAGAGATATTAAAATACAACTAAATGCGTCATATTTGGGCTCAAAATAATCCTTATATATTTAACTTCAATTATCAATTTTAATTTTTCCATTCCATTCAATATTTGTCACAATACAACAAAGCGAAAGGAACTATTTTCTTTAAAAGGGACTACTTTTGTATATGTTCTAAGCTCTGATTGGTGAATTATAGATTTGACACCTAAAGAGCAACACAACTTGCTTCTCTAACCCTTTGGTGGCCTTATTTCTATTCCTTAGGCAATATCAACCACAAAAAACCTTTTACGGTATGTGGCTGTCTCATATTTGCAAGAATAAGTGTGCAAATGCAAAGGTACCCCCTTGAAGATTTTTAATGAAAATATCTTCATTTACAGCTGTTGATTTCAGATTGTGTAATATACCACAACTTACTTATTCTCTAATATATTACAGTTATTAAGCTAATTTCTAACATAATAAGCAATTCTTACACATATATATGCCTCAGTTCTATATTTAATAGCTAAATACTATGAAATGTTTGCATTCAGCCCCCCCCCCTTTTTTATCCATAAAATGAGTTCAAATCATTCTTAATTTTGTTAATTCATGCTTTAACCTCATAAATTATGAGGTTTAAGGCATAAAATAAGATTTTGTGTATAGATCTTCAGTTGAAATTCCATCTAATTCCATCAAATATGCAAAAATATGATTTATTGATATTCAAGTCTTAGAATTTCTTATGGTGCAAAACTATGATTTTCCCCAAAACTCAATAAATATATGCTTCCACATAAAGCTGGATGTTCAAATGTCCTGTTTCAGCAAAATAATACTCTAATACATGAAATCCAAATTGATAATTTGAAAAATTAACAGCAAATGCTGAGCAGTCAATATAATTTTCCTGAGATGGCTTAAATTACCAAATTTTTATAACAGAATTTTCAATTAAAGCTGCTTTCTACAGCCTTATATTGTTTCATAAGTACAATTCACATGTATTCTAACTGAATCTACCAAAATTTATGAGGAAAGATTTGTAGGATTGAAGAAAATCCAATAATGATATCACCATATTCTATATTTGAAGTCGACTTAATAACTGGTGCATGATGATTTAAAAAAGATCCTTAATAATAACAACAATATTTTCAATATTATATACCCTTCTACTGCAAAATCACATTCAATCACATATCCCCAATAACTATAAAGTCATAAATAAAAATAAAATGAGTTGCAATACCCCCTGTCCATGTATATCCAGTGTTTGGGAGCAATATTCCAAAATATTACATAACATGCATTTCGACCATGTAATCTGACACCACAATGCATTTTGTAACATTTTTGTATGTAAAATGTCATTCTGTGTCTGTTGTGACATTCTTAAGCTAATTTGAACATGATAGCCACAAAAGTTCAATTTGATTTTTTTTGCCTTAAGGTGTGAAACCTATAATTAATTTCTTTAACATTTTCTACTAAATTTGTGTTTTTTCGAGCCTGTCTGGCTATTTTATCTTAAGTTTAACCTTTCTAAGACCATATATTTTCTGAAGCGTACATGATTCCTCTACATTCTGTGAAAATATCAGGGGATGTTTAAAGTCTTGCAGTGAAATGCCATGCTATGGAAAACACCTACTCTAAAAATAGCTCTGTCATCCCTCGGAAATTCAATATTATAGGTCATGCATCAAATTTTCCATAGAGATATTAAAATACAACTAAATGCGTCATATTTGGGCTCAAAATAATCCTTATATATTTAACTTCAATTATCAATTTTAATTTTTCCATTCCATTCAGTATTTGTCACAATACAACAAAGCGAAGGGAACTATTTTCTTTAAAAGGGACTACTTTTGTATATGTTCTAAGCTCTGATTGGTGAATTATAGATTTGACACCTAAAGAGCAACACAACTTGCTTCTCTAACCCTTTGGTGGCCTTATTTCTATTCCTTAGGCAATATTAACCACAAAAAACCTTTTACGGTATGTGGCTGTCTCATATTTGCAAGAATAAGTGTGCAAATGCAAAGGTACCCCCTTGAAGATTTTTAATGAAAATATCTTCATTTACAGCTGTTGATTTCAGATTGTGTAGTATACCACAACTTACTTATTCTCTAATATATTACAGTTATTAAGCTAATTTCTAACATAATAAGCAATTCTTACACATATATATGCCTCAGTTCTATATTTAATAGCTAAATACTATGAAATGTTTGCATTCAGCCCCCCCCCCTTTTTTATCCATAAAATGAGTTCAAATCATTCTTAATTTTGTTAATTCATGCTTTAACCCCATAAATTATGAGGTTTAAGGCATAAAATAAGATTTTGTGTATAGATCTTCAGTTGAAATTCCATCTAATTCCATCAAATATGCAAAAATATGATTTATTGATATTCAAGTCTTAGAATTTCTTATGGTGCAAAACTATGATTTTCCCCAAAACTCAATAAATATATGCTTCCACATAAAGCTGGATGTTCAAATGTACTGTTTCAGCAAAATAATACTCTAATACATGAAATCCAAATTGATAATTTGAAAAATTAACAGAAAATGCTGAGCAGTCAATATCATTTTCCTGAGATGGCTTAAATTACCAAATTTTTATTACAGAATTTTCAATTAAAGCTGCTTTCTACAGCCTTATATTGTTTCATAAGTACAATTCACATGTATTCTAACTGAATCTACCAAAATTTATGAGGAAAGATTTGTAGGATTGAAGAAAATCCAATAATGATATCACCATATTCTATATTTGAAGTCGACTAACTGGTGCATGATGATTTAAAAAAGATCCTTAATAATAACAACAATATTTTCAATATTATATACCCTTCTACTGCAAAATCACATTCAATCACATATCCCCAATAACTATAAAGTCATAAATGAAAATAAAATGAGTTGCAATACCCCCTGTCCATGTATATCCAGTGTTTGGGAGCAATATTCCAAAATATTACATAACATGCATTTCGACCATGTAATCTGACACCACAATGCATTTTGTAACATTTTTGTATGTAAAATGTCATTCTGTGTCTGTTGTGACATTCTTAAGCTAATTTGAACATGATAGCCACAAAAGTTCAATTAGATTTTTTTTGCCTTAAGGTGTGAAACCTATAATTAATTTCTTTAACATTTTCTACTAAATTTGTGTTTTTTCGAGCCTGTCTGGCTATTTTATCTTAAGTTTAACCTTTCTAAGACCATATATTTTCTGAAGCGTACATGATTCCTCTACATTCTGTGAAAATATCAGGGGATGTTTAAAGTCTTGCAGTGAAATGCCATGCTATGGAAAACATCTACTCTAAAAATAGCTCTGTCATCCCTCGGAAATTCAATATTATAGGTCATGCATCAAATTTTCCATAGAGATATTAAAATACAACTAAATGCGTCATATTTGGGCTCAAAATAATCCTTATATATTTAACTTCAATTATCAATTTTAATTTTTCCATTCCATTCAGTATTTGTCACAATACAACAAAGCGAAGGGAACTATTTTCTTTAAAAGGGACTACTTTTGTATATGTTCTAAGCTCTGATTGGTGAATTATAGATTTGACACCTAAAGAGCAACACAACTTGCTTCTCTAACCCTTTGGTGGCCTTATTTCTATTCCTTAGGCAATATCAACCACAAAAAACCTTTTACGGTATGTGGCTGTCTCATATTTGCAAGAATAAGTGTGCAAATGCAAAGGTACCCCCTTGAAGATTTTTAATGAAAATATCTTCATTTACAGCTGTTGATTTCAGATTGTGTAGTATACCACAACTTACTTATTCTCTAATATATTACAGTTATTAAGCTAATTTCTAACATAATAAGCAATTCTTACACATATATATGCCTCAGTTCTATATTTAATAGCTAAATACTATGAAATGTTTGCATTCAGCCCCCCCCCTTTTTTATCCATAAAATGAGTTCAAATCATTCTTAATATTGTTAATTCATGCTTTAACCTCATAAATTATGAGGTTTAAGGCATAAAATAAGATTTTGTGTATAGATCTTCAGTTGAAATTCCATCTAATTCCATCAAATATGCAAAAATATGATTTATTGATATTCAAGTCTTAGAATTTCTTATGGTGCAAAACTATGATTTTCCCCAAAACTCAATAAATATATGCTTCCACATAAAGCTGGATGTTCAAATGTACTGTTTCAGCAAAATAATACTCTAATACATGAAATCCAAATTGATAATTTGAAAAATTAACAGAAAATGCTGAGCAGTCAATATAATTTTCCTGAGATGGCTTAAATTACCAAATTTTTATTACAGAATTTTCAATTAAAGCTGCTTTCTACAGCCTTATATTGTTTCATAAGTACAATTCACATGTATTCTAACTGAATCTACCAAAATTTATGAGGAAAGATTTGTAGGATTGAAGAAAATCCAATAATGATATCACCATATTCTATATTTGAAGTCGACTAACTGGTGCATGATGATTTAAAAAAGATCCTTAATAATAACAACAATATTTTCAATATTATATACCCTTCTACTGCAAAATCACATTCAATCACATATCCCCAATAACTATAAAGTCATAAATGAAAATAAAATGAGTTGCAATACCCCCTGTCCATGTATATCCAGTGTTTGGGAGCAATATTCCAAAATATTACATAACATGCATTTCGACCATGTAATCTGACACCACAATGCATTTTGTAACATTTTTGTATGTAAAATGTCATTCTGTGTCTGTTGTGACATTCTTAAGCTAATTTGAACATGATAGCCACAAAAGTTCAATTAGATTTTTTTTGCCTTAAGGTGTGAAACCTATAATTAATTTCTTTAACATTTTCTACTAAATTTGTGTTTTTTCGAGCCTGTCTGGCTATTTTATCTTAAGTTTAACCTTTCTAAGACCATATATTTTCTGAAGCGTACATGATTCCTCTACATTCTGTGAAAATATCAGGGGATGTTGAAAGTCTTGCAGTGAAATGCCATGCTATGGAAAACATCTACTCTAAAAATAGCTCTGTCATCCCTCGGAAATTCAATATTATAGGTCATGCATCAAATTTTCCATAGAGATATTAAAATACAACTAAATGCGTCATATTTGGGCTCAAAATAATCCTTATATATTTAACTTCAATTATCAATTTTAATTTTTCCATTCCATTCAGTATTTGTCACAATACAACAAAGCGAAGGGAACTATTTTCTTTAAAAGGGACTACTTTTGTATATGTTCTAAGCTCTGATTGGTGAATTATAGATTTGACACCTAAAGAGCAACACAACTTGCTTCTCTAACCCTTTGGTGGCCTTATTTCTATTCCTTAGGCAATATCAACCACAAAAAACCTTTTACGGTATGTGGCTGTCTCATATTTGCAAGAATAAGTGTGCAAATGCAAAGGTACCCCCTTGAAGATTTTTAATGAAAATATCTTCATTTACAGCTGTTGATTTCAGATTGTGTAGTATACCACAACTTACTTATTCTCTAATATATTACAGTTATTAAGCTAATTTCTAACATAATAAGCAATTCTTACACATATATATGCCTCAGTTCTATATTTAATAGCTAAATACTATGAAATGTTTGCATTCAGCCCCCCCCCCTTTTTTATCCATAAAATGAGTTCAAATCATTCTTAATATTGTTAATTCATGCTTTAACCTCATAAATTATGAGGTTTAAGGCATAAAATAAGATTTTGTGTATAGATCTTCAGTTGAAATTCCATCTAATTCCATCAAATATGCAAAAATATGATTTATTGATATTCAAGTCTTAGAATTTCTTATGGTGCAAAACTATGATTTTCCCCAAAACTCAATAAATATATGCTTCCACATAAAGCTGGATGTTCAAATGTACTGTTTCAGCAAAATAATACTCTAATACATGAAATCCAAATTGATAATTTGAAAAATTAACAGAAAATGCTGAGCAGTCAATATAATTTTCCTGAGATGGCTTAAATTACCAAATTTTTATAACAGAATTTTCGATTAAAGCTGCTTTCTACAGCCTTATATTGTTTCATAAGTACAATTCACATGTATTCTAACTGAATCTACCAAAATTTATGAGGAAAGATTTGTAGGATTGAAGAAAATCCAATAATGATATCACCATATTCTATATTTGAAGTCGACTAACTGGTGCATGATGATTTAAAAAAGATCCTTAATAATAACAACAATATTTTCAATATTATATACCCTTCTACTGCAAAATCACATTCAATCACATATCCCCAATAACTATAAAGTCATAAATAAAAATAAAATGAGTTGCAATACCCCCTGTCCATGTATATCCAGTGTTTGGGAGCAATATTCCAAAATATTACATAACATGCATTTCGACCATGTAATCTGACACCACAATGCATTTTGTAACATTTTTGTATGTAAAATGTCATTCTGTGTCTGTTGTGACATTGTTAAGCTAATTTGAACATGATAGCCACAAAAGTTCAATTTGATTTTTTTTGCCTTAAGGTGTGAAACCTATAATTAATTTCTTTAACATTTTCTTCTAAATTTGTGTTTTTTCGAGCCTGTCTGGCTATTTTATCTTAAGTTTAACCTTTCTAAGACCATATATTTTCTGAAGCGTACATGATTCCTCTACATTCTGTGAAAATATCAGGGGATGTTTAAAGTCTTGCAGTGAAATGCCATGCTATGGAAAACACCTACTCTAAAAATAGCTCTGTCATCCCTCGGAAATTCAATATTATAGGTCATGCATCAAATTTTCCATAGAGATATTAAAATACAACTAAATGCGTCATATTTGGGCTCAAAATAATCCTTATATATTTAACTTCAATTATCAATTTTAATTTTTCCATTCCATTCAATATTTGTCACAATACAACAAAGCGAAAGGAACTATTTTCTTTAAAAGGGACTACTTTTGTATATGTTCTAAGCTCTGATTGGTGAATTATAGATTTGACACCTAAAGAGCAACACAACTTGCTTCTCTAACCCTTTGGTGGCCTTATTTCTATTCCTTAGGCAATATCAACCACAAAAAACCTTTTACGGTATGTGGCTGTCTCATATTTGCAAGAATAAGTGTGCAAATGCAAAGGTACCCCCTTGAAGATTTTTAATGAAAATATCTTCATTTACAGCTGTTGATTTCAGATTGTGTAATATACCACAACTTACTTATTCTCTAATATATTACAGTTATTAAGCTAATTTCTAACATAATAAGCAATTCTTACACATATATATGCCTCAGTTCTATATTTAATAGCTAAATACTATGAAATGTTTGCATTCAGCCCCCCCCCCTTTTTTATCCATAAAATGAGTTCAAATCATTCTTAATTTTGTTAATTCATGCTTTAACCCCATAAATTATGAGGTTTAAGGCATAAAATAAGATTTTGTGTATAGATCTTCAGTTGAAATTCCATCTAATTCCATCAAATATGCAAAAATATGATTTATTGATATTCAAGTCTTAGAATTTCTTATGGTACAAAACTATGATTTTCCCCAAAACTCAATAAATATATGCTTCCACATAAAGCTGGATGTTCAAATGTACTGTTTCAGCAAAATAATACTCTAATACATGAAATCCAAATTGATAATTTGAAAAATTAACAGAAAATGCTGAGCAGTCAATATAATTTTCCTGAGATGGCTTAAATTACCAAATTTTTATAACAGAATTTTCAATTAAAGCTGCTTTCTACAGCCTTATATTGTTTCATAAGTACAATTCACATGTATTCTAACTGAATCTACCAAAATTTAGGAGGAAAGATTTGTAGGATTGAAGAAAATCCAATAATGATATCACCATATTCTATATTTGAAGTCGACTAACTGGTGCATGATGATTTAAAAAAGATCCTTAATAATAACAACAATATTTTCAATATTATATACCCTTCTACTGCAAAATCACATTCAATCACATATCCCCAATAACTATAAAGTCATAAATAAAAATAAAATGAGTTGCAATACCCCCTGTCCATGTATATCCAGTGTTTGGGAGCAATATTCCAAAATATTACATAACATGCATTTCGACCATGTAATCTGACACCACAATGCATTTTGTAACATTTTTGTATGTAAAATGTCATTCTGTGTCTGTTGTGACATTCTTAAGCTAATTTGAACATGATAGCCACAAAAGTTCAATTAGATTTTTTTTGCCTTAAGGTGTGAAACCTATAATTAATTTCTTTAACATTTTCTACTAAATTTGTGTTTTTTCGAGCCTGTCTGGCTATTTTATCTTAAGTTTAACCTTTCTAAGACCATATATTTTCTGAAGCGTACATGATTCCTCTACATTCTGTGAAAATATCAGGGGATGTTGAAAGTCTTGCAGTGAAATGCCATGCTATGGAAAACATCTACTCTAAAAATAGCTCTGTCATCCCTCGGAAATTCAATATTATAGGTCATGCATCAAATTTTCCATAGAGATATTAAAATACAACTAAATGCGTCATATTTGGGCTCAAAATAATCCTTATATATTTAACTTCAATTATCAATTTTAATTTTTCCATTCCATTCAGTATTTGTCACAATACAACAAAGCGAAGGGAACTATTTTCTTTAAAAGGGACTACTTTTGTATATGTTCTAAGCTCTGATTGGTGAATTATAGATTTGACACCTAAAGAGCAACACAACTTGCTTCTCTAACCCTTTGGTGGCCTTATTTCTATTCCTTAGGCAATATCAACCACAAAAAACCTTTTACGGTATGTGGCTGTCTCATATTTGCAAGAATAAGTGTGCAAATGCAAAGGTACCCCCTTGAAGATTTTTAATGAAAATATCTTCATTTACAGCTGTTGATTTCAGATTGTGTAGTATACCACAACTTACTTATTCTCTAATATATTACAGTTATTAAGCTAATTTCTAACATAATAAGCAATTCTTACACATATATATGCCTCAGTTCTATATTTAATAGCTAAATACTATGAAATGTTTGCATTCAGCCCCCCCCCCCTTTTTTATCCATAAAATGAGTTCAAATCATTCTTAATATTGTTAATTCATGCTTTAACCTCATAAATTATGAGGTTTAAGGCATAAAATAAGATTTTGTGTATAGATCTTCAGTTGAAATTCCATCTAATTCCATCAAATATGCAAAAATATGATTTATTGATATTCAAGTCTTAGAATTTCTTATGGTGCAAAACTATGATTTTCCCCAAAACTCAATAAATATATGCTTCCACATAAAGCTGGATGTTCAAATGTACTGTTTCAGCAAAATAATACTCTAATACATGAAATCCAAATTGATAATTTGAAAAATTAACAGAAAATGCTGAGCAGTCAATATAATTTTCCTGAGATGGCTTAAATTACCAAATTTTTATAACAGAATTTTCGATTAAAGCTGCTTTCTACAGCCTTATATTGTTTCATAAGTACAATTCACATGTATTCTAACTGAATCTACCAAAATTTATGAGGAAAGATTTGTAGGATTGAAGAAAATCCAATAATGATATCACCATATTCTATATTTGAAGTCGACTAACTGGTGCATGATGATTTAAAAAAGATCCTTAATAATAACAACAATATTTTCAATATTATATACCCTTCTACTGCAAAATCACATTCAATCACATATCCCCAATAACTATAAAGTCATAAATAAAAATAAAATGAGTTGCAATACCCCCTGTCCATGTATATCCAGTGTTTGGGAGCAATATTCCAAAATATTACATAACATGCATTTCGACCATGTAATCTGACACCACAATGCATTTTGTAACATTTTTGTATGTAAAATGTCATTCTGTGTCTGTTGTGACATTCTTAAGCTAATTTGAACATGATAGCCACAAAAGTTCAATTAGATTTTTTTTGCCTTAAGGTGTGAAACCTATAATTAATTTCTTTAACATTTTCTACTAAATTTGTGTTTTTTCGAGCCTGTCTGGCTATTTTATCTTAAGTTTAACCTTTCTAAGACCATATATTTTCTGAAGCGTACATGATTCCTCTACATTCTGTGAAAATATCAGGGGATGTTGAAAGTCTTGCAGTGAAATGCCATGCTATGGAAAACATCTACTCTAAAAATAGCTCTGTCATCCCTCGGAAATTCAATATTATAGGTCATGCATCAAATTTTCCATAGAGATATTAAAATACAACTAAATGCGTCATATTTGGGCTCAAAATAATCCTTATATATTTAACTTCAATTATCAATTTTAATTTTTCCATTCCATTCAATATTTGTCACAATACAACAAAGCGAAAGGAACTATTTTCTTTAAAAGGGACTACTTTTGTATATGTTCTAAGCTCTGATTGGTGAATTATAGATTTGACACCTAAAGAGCAACACAACTTGCTTCTCTAACCCTTTGGTGGCCTTATTTCTATTCCTTAGGCAATATCAACCACAAAAAACCTTTTACGGTATGTGGCTGTCTCATATTTGCAAGAATAAGTGTGCAAATGCAAAGGTACCCCCTTGAAGATTTTTAATGAAAATATCTTCATTTACAGCTGTTGATTTCAGATTGTGTAGTATACCACAACTTACTTATTCTCTAATATATTACAGTTATTAAGCTAATTTCTAACATAATAAGCAATTCTTACACATATATATGCCTCAGTTCTATATTTAATAGCTAAATACTATGAAATGTTTGCATTCAGCCCCCCCCCCCTTTTTTATCCATAAAATGAGTTCAAATCATTCTTAATATTGTTAATTCATGCTTTAACCTCATAAATTATGAGGTTTAAGGCATAAAATAAGATTTTGTGTATAGATCTTCAGTTGAAATTCCATCTAATTCCATCAAATATGCAAAAATATGATTTATTGATATTCAAGTCTTAGAATTTCTTATGGTGCAAAACTATGATTTTCCCCAAAACTCAATAAATATATGCTTCCACATAAAGCTGGATGTTCAAATGTACTGTTTCAGCAAAATAATACTCTAATACATGAAATCCAAATTGATAATTTGAAAAATTAACAGAAAATGCTGAGCAGTCAATATAATTTTCCTGAGATGGCTTAAATTACCAAATTTTTATAACAGAATTTTCGATTAAAGCTGCTTTCTACAGCCTTATATTGTTTCATAAGTACAATTCACATGTATTCTAACTGAATCTACCAAAATTTATGAGGAAAGATTTGTAGGATTGAAGAAAATCCAATAATGATATCACCATATTCTATATTTGAAGTCGACTAACTGGTGCATGATGATTTAAAAAAGATCCTTAATAATAACAACAATATTTTCAATATTATATACCCTTCTACTGCAAAATCACATTCAATCACATATCCCCAATAACTATAAAGTCATAAATAAAAATAAAATGAGTTGCAATACCCCCTGTCCATGTATATCCAGTGTTTGGGAGCAATATTCCAAAATATTACATAACATGCATTTCGACCATGTAATCTGACACCACAATGCATTTTGTAACATTTTTGTATGTAAAATGTCATTCTGTGTCTGTTGTGACATTGTTAAGCTAATTTGAACATGATAGCCACAAAAGTTCAATTTGATTTTTTTTGCCTTAAGGTGTGAAACCTATAATTAATTTCTTTAACATTTTCTTCTAAATTTGTGTTTTTTCGAGCCTGTCTGGCTATTTTATCTTAAGTTTAACCTTTCTAAGACCATATATTTTCTGAAGCGTACATGATTCCTCTACATTCTGTGAAAATATCAGGGGATGTTTAAAGTCTTGCAGTGAAATGCCATGCTATGGAAAACACCTACTCTAAAAATAGCTCTGTCATCCCTCGGAAATTCAATATTATAGGTCATGCATCAAATTTTCCATAGAGATATTAAAATACAACTAAATGCGTCATATTTGGGCTCAAAATAATCCTTATATATTTAACTTCAATTATCAATTTTAATTTTTCCATTCCATTCAATATTTGTCACAATACAACAAAGCGAAAGGAACTATTTTCTTTAAAAGGGACTACTTTTGTATATGTTCTAAGCTCTGATTGGTGAATTATATGTTTGACACCAAAATGTCTATCGTTTCAACATGTTTCCTTTTATATTTTCGGTACTGATCTATGCATAAATCAAAACATATAATTTTAGAATAAAATCGGGAATTTTTGCCAATATCTATTGTTTCAATATGCATGTTTTCTGATTTTTTTATTTCCAGTATTGTTTCCATGTATGCGACGCTTTCTGCCTTATTTGAAAATTGCCATGGTTGATAAAAGTGTTGCTACTTTCTTTAATGCGGCTGTTAACAGTGTTATTGAAGAGAGACAAACTGATAAGCAGGTACCTTTTGAGTCAATGTTGTAATACAAGTACTATCTATTCATGTCTAGAAGAAATATACGAAGATACCACATCAGAATCCGTAACTCATAGAAAAAACTACAGAATACAATGAAGAGGGACAAAGAGACAAACAATAATCTACAAAATACTACACAGAAAACTAAATATAGAACAATATTAATCCAGGGGATGCACTGAGGTTCTCCGGCAATGTAAGCAGTTCCTGTCCCACTAATTCATATAATGATATTGCATTAAGCTCTAGCATGACATCACAGGAATTTGATATTGGAGATATCATCATAAATACAGAGGCGCCATTGAAGCCATATTACCACACCTGGTGAACCTTGATGAACTACTCGTCAAGCAGTTTCCAGCTAAGTTTATATAAAGATAGTTCCGTAGCCTCTGACAGAACTCGTTTATTTATATTTTGACAATTATAAATATACATTTTCTGATAATAGTAATTAATAGTTACAAATCAGCATGCTATAAGAAGGGCATGTATATATTATGGTTTTAAATATCAAAACAGATATATTGATTCATGATTCCAATAAATATCGTGTGACGTCAGGGATTGACAGAATGCTTATTAATATTATTTTGAGGTATTATTTGAACACTAACCCTATAATATAGTTGATTTGTTTTGCGAGAATGCATTTCTCAAAGCAATATCGCATTCAATGTGAAGCCTGAGGTGTGATATGCGACGACAAGTCTATTTAGGGAATATTTGAAATTGTTGAACAGGTTATGCAATATAACCTGGTTTGGGTCAGTTCACACTTAATAAACCGCGAAGCGGTTTATGAAAAGCGTAAGCTGACCCACACCAGGATATGCAAGTATAACCTGTTCAACAATTTCAAATATTCCTTATAGCAAAATTTAATGATTCCTTGATTTTAATTACGATTATTTCATGTGACTATTTGAATTTGTCGTTGGCGGATGAACACGTTGGTGACGTCACAGCACCAACCCAGGTTATCAAGTATAACCAAAATTTTCGCCAGGCGGATTAGCCAATCAGATTGCAGTATTCAAATCAAATTAAATTATTTCGAGCTAAGCATTTAAGCGATGATATGTATGTCGAGGATTTGGTAATGTGACATCGGTGACGACATTAAAAAGTCACATTAGTAAACAACGATATTATGTTAATTTCATGCTAGATTCTTGGTAATAAATATCATCGAATGCAGAGGATCAATGGAGGAAATATACAAATCATTGATACAAAGGATATATTTATTTCGGCTTTGATGTATTGTATACAGTGTTGGATTTACCATTGTGCTTAGGTGTACTTAAGCACAGGACCAAAGGGGGGGGGGGGCATCTTTCTGCCAAAAAAAAAGGATTTTTGCTTATGTGGTGCAATTTTAAACTTGAATGCGTTCTGTTTCGGAGCGGTTCCAGACATAATGTTAGAGTTGATAGTCTATGGAAGTGTGCCACATTCAGGTCCCAAGTAATGGGCCTCATAGCTTAACTAGCACAGGGCCTCATTTGTCCTCAATCCGGCACTGATTGTATGACATCACGGCTAGCTAAAAAAAAGTATTATTTTCATTTGTCTTTGAAATATAGTTTATGACTGACCTGACTTTTTGTCTTTAACGCCATTTTCAGCAATATTTCAGCAATATCATGGTGACCAGTTTTAGTGGTGGAAGAAGCTGGAGTACCCGGAGAGGACTATGAGCAAGCAACTGGTAAACTTTATCACTTGCGTCTGCGAGTCGAGTGATCCCTTTTTTGTAATCTACAAAGCCGGGCGCGAACCCACGTCGTATTGGTGATAGGCTTATATGAGTTGTGAAGTAATCCAACTACCTAACTCATTGAGCTACCCGGGCCCTTATAATCTATGTCATCTGTGTAATATTATCTGTCACATTTTCATAATAACTCTAATATTGTTGAAAGTGGCGTTAAACACCATAACTCTAACACAAACATAATGGTTTTAGGTTCGACAGGATCTGATGGGATTATTATTAAATGCACATAAGGACACAGAAAAGACAGACGAGCCCGAGGAATCGATAGAACTAAAATCTGGTAACAAGATGGAATACCAAAAGAGACGTATGTTATAGTTATATGTTAAATTTTACCTTAGTAAATCAAGCGGCCCTCATGGTTGTATGGTAGTTGGATTTACAACTACCTGTGCAATATGTGCCTATCACCACTAAATTTGTGAGTTCGAATCCCAGGCATGACGAGGTGTACTCGATACAACAGTATGTGATAAAGTTTGTCAGTGACTTGCGACAGGTCGGTAGTTTTCTCTGGGTACTCCGGTTTCCTCCACCAATACAAATGACCGCCATGATATAACTGAAATATTGTTGAAAGTGGTGTTAAACACCATAAGCCAACCAAACCAACCCAAACGATACCAAACCTATAATTCAAGGTTACAATTAAAGTGAGACATCACAGGTGGTGTAATGGTTAGCATGCTCGTCTGGATTGCAGCATATTGTAGGCTCAAGTCACGGTCGGGACAAGACAAAGATTGTAAAATTGGTATTTCCTGCTTTTCCATTAAGCACACAGCATCAAGGAGAAAGAGCAAATACCTGTTGGCTCAGAATCAGGATAGTGTGTCCGAGTGGAGCGACATGTCTACCAGCAGGCCATGGAGCTAGCACTGTAAAGATCTAAGTAATCTTGTTGGTCTAGAACAAAGCGGACATCATCATCATTTCATTGACTGTAACTTGTTCTGCTCATCATTTGCTGAATACTTGCTCATTTGGCGTTAAACAGCAATCACTCACTCATCCTATTATTAAAGTCTTCTCCAATAAAACTCATATACGCTATCCTCTTTCAAAACTTCGATAAAGTAAATAATGAATATAATGCAATTTTTGGTTTCACCCCAACCAAAAAAAACAAAAAAACAAAACTAGATATTAAGCAATGCGCACCCCTTTAAATCCGAACTGAACTATTTTGCTCCTGAAGGGTAAGAAGTTCCAGCTCTACTAGTTCCACCCGTCTTGATACAAACCAGGTGATAAGTCATGAATGAGGAAAAGACTAAAATGTGGTTACGACAAACGGAACAGCTACAATTATGAATATTATGGATGTATCCAGGCAACCATCCTGGTATATGTAGACAGGTTGATAATATACTGTGAACGTACTTTTATTCGTTGGCACCAATTTTCGTGGTTTCTACAAAATACATTGATCCATGGCTTCTTGAATTCGTGGTTTAATTTTTTTTTCCGTGATTTAAACGAACCACGAAATCCGCGAAAATTGGAACGCCACGATTAATAATGATTTCACAGTAAATTACATTTTACTTGCAGCATTGACGAACCAGGAAATTCTAGCAAATGCATTCGTATTTTTCCTGGCTGGATATGAGACGACAGCGAATGTCTTATCCTTTGTCATGTATTGTCTGGCTTTGTATCCTGACTATGCCGAGAAACTACGAACAGAAGTTGATGAAAACATTCGAAATGTAAGAACAATAGCATCTTCCTTGTTTGTCCTTTTGTACGTTTTCTTTGGGCCATCGTGTTGTCTGTTCTTCCATACGGATTCTGATTACTCCTTTGGTATCTTCAAACTCTTTTTTCATTGAGACAAATGTGGTTTAAACAATTAGATGGAACAGTGCATTACAATCAAAATCGGGATGAACTACATGTACATGTACATGTATTGACCTCGCAAAATCGTTTTATTTGTATACGACCGCAAATATCCTGTGTCCGTATTATGTTGTGGGTCTGTCATCATCATTGACGTTGTTGTTAAAACAAATGACATACGTCTGTAGATCAAATAGTTTCCACTTCGTTCTACTTGATCGATCATTCAGAATTCTTTAACACAACGATCCTTGGCACAAAACAAAGGTAGGGATTTATTTTGGCGATTTCAACCCGCAGCGTAAATGTAACTGGTTCTCGGGATAAACGTTGTTGATTTGGATATACACATTATAATATCAACAATCCGCACAGTTGCTACTTCCATTTGAACGAGTATATACGTGTTTGTCGCTTATTCTATTTCGTTGTATAGTGAAATCTGTCTAATGCGAATTGGGTATAAACTGAACTTTAGATAATGTCCCATGGAGGATTTCTTTGTTAGTTATCCTGTTTAAAGCGAACACTTGTCTGGTGGGGTTAGACAGGTTGAATGGCACCAGAGGTAATGGTAAATAGGTTCAGTAATTATTTATAGACCATCAAATAAGAAAATATAAACTGAAATGTAAAACTGTAATGGTTAGCATGCTCGCCTCGAGTGCGGTAGATTGTAGGTTCGAGCCCCGATCGGTTCAAACCGAATTGGTATTTGTTGCTTCTCCGTTAAGCATGCAGCTTTAAGAAAAAATATAAATAGTAAAGACTGGATGAAACGGAGTTAGGATTGTATGCATCTTTCCGGCAACTGTTGTGTCAACGTACTAGTAGTATTATAATCCAACTAAGGGTAATGGTCTAGTACAAAGCGGATATCATCATCATCTTATTGAAAATTAACTTCTTCATGCCATGATATAACTGAACAATTGATAAATTGGCGTTTAGCAACAATCGCTCAATCTATACACTATGCATATCCAGCATATTGGACCATCGTCTCACAGTGTAGCGGCTACAGTCTAGCCGACTATGAGAGTTATTTGTATATAGGTAGGAAATCCTAGACAGTTACAAATAAATTACCGACTTTGTGTAGTCGACTGGAAACTCAAACCCTGTAATGGGTATCTCATATTGCATCCATGTCACTAATGTAAAGCTCATTATCAAAAATTAATCATCGGGCCACGCAAAAAATGCAATCGATATTTAAAAGATATAAGCGTATTGATGGTGTAATGGTTAGCGTGTTCAACTCGAGTACAATATATCGTGGGTTCGAGCCTCGATCGTGTCAAACTAATGACTATGAAATTGGTATTTGTTGCTTCTCCGCTAATCACGTAGCACTAAGAAAGAAGCAAAGGCTGGTTGGCTCGCAATCAGGATAATGAGTCCGAGTGGAGCGACATGTTTACCCACGCACTGTTGTTTCACTACACTATGACAATCAAACTAAGCGCATTGGTCTAGTATAAAGCAGACACCATTATCTCTGACAATGAAGTATAACTTGTTCTCGCCATAATATAGTACTAAGCAGGCATCATCATCCCATTAAAATATAGCTTGTTCTCGCCATGATATTTGATTTGGGTTAAACAAGAATCACTACTGCACTCCTCTCTTTGTTAAATTATGATCTAGTCATGAAGTTGCACAACAATATACATTGTTATAATAATTGGTTTACAATAATTGTAGGACAAGCCAACGTACGACAATGTGACCAAGTTACAGTATCTAGACATGTTTGTATGTGAAGTTTTACGATTGTATGGTTCTGCTGCTAGGTAAGTATACATGGCTTAAATAAGCAATTGGTTTTATGGTGTTTAATTCCACTTTCAACAATATTTTCAGTTTTATCGTTGCTCTCAGTTTTATTGGTGGAGGAAACCGGAAAGACCTGGAGGAAACCACCGACCTGCCGCAAGTTACTGACATACTTCATCACATAATGTTGTGCACCTCGCCTTGAGCTGGATTCAAACTCACAACATCAGTGGTGATAGGTACTGAATGCATAGGTAGTTGCAAATCCAAATGTCATACGATCACGGCCACGACGACATCTCTTGAATAAACGAAACCAAGCAATAGCATGAATAAGAAATGTTTGAAGATAACAAAGTGAAGGGGAGACAGCACAATAACCAAAAGAAAAAAATATCAAAGGAGAAAACATTACACAGAAAACTAAAGATTGAGAAACAGGAAACCGGAGTGAACTCATTTGTTCTGGAAGGGTAAGCAATTCCTGCTCCACTAGGTGCACCCATCGTGTTACTCATGTTGCAAACTCTGTGAGAGGTTATGAATAAAGAAATGACCGGATTGTGATTACGACAAATGAAACATATCCGAGGTCATTTGCCTCACAAAGTGCTCCCTTCTATTCATTTATTTTGTCTTGAGGAATATAATAAGAATTTTTTCTTTCAGGTTCAACAGACTAGTAGAAGAGGAGGTAACAGTTGGTGGATATACAATTCCAAAGGGAGTTGACATACAGTTCCCGATATGTGTTATCCACAGAGATCCAAACTTATGGCCAGACCCAGAAATGTTTGATCCGGAAAGGTTAGTTTTTGTGTTGTGTTTGTCTTCGGTCTGTGTCTTGTACTCAATATTGTTTGTGTCTCTGGATTATATATTCTTGATTGCCACTTCATTTATCTGTAAATTTATTTATTATACCTATATGATTTGCATCTAAATGTAACAAGAGCAAATACAAATCTTGACATGGATTTATTATCACATATCAGAAAACGTGATTTCATCAAATCTGTTCAGGTGCATGTAATAATAAAAGTTATAAATTCGACTCTTTTATTGATGTAGACATGGTCACGTGTCATGCATCATTCTGCGTTAAAGAAATCCAGCAGTCATTAACATGATAATGCATAATGACCGCTAGAGGTTTCAGAGTTGCGTCCCTTTTTTTAAGCAGAACGGAGATTATGCAGTTGTCAATGTGAAGTCTTAATTCCTTCAATGAAATAAAAATAATAGTTACTTATGCATAGGGCATTATATAGTGAACCATTATGTTATGTACATCATTAATAAGTAAAAATATAGATCATAGAAATGGCTTTATTGCATTATTTTAGGTTTACACCAGAAAATAAGGCCAAGAGACATCCTTATGCCTGGATTCCATTTGGCGTTGGACCACGTAATTGCGTTGGAATGAGATTTGCCCTTACAGAACTAAAAATGGCGGCAGTTGCCGTTGTACAAAATTTTACTGTAGTCAGATGTGACGAAACGGAGGTAAGTTATCTTATTGGATAATATAACACTGAATTAATTAATCAGAATCGTTTTATTCCCCGAAATAAGAAAAATAACTATACTATTAGACAGATTCAATCATAATTCATCACTATTTAATGAAAACTTGAATAAACCGAACATTGAATAAACTGAACTCCTGTATTATAATATCGAACTGCTTACCCTTCCGGAGCACCTGCGTTCACCCCCGGTTTTAAGTGGGTTTGGTGTTACTCGATCTTTGATTTTATATGTATGTTTTGTAGATCGTTGTTTGTCCATTTGTCCTTTTTCTTTTGGGCATTGTGTTGTCTGTCCTTCTGTTTACGGATCCTAATATCCCCTTTGGTATCTTCAAGCTCTTCTTATGCAAAGTCCCAATGTAGGAATTCTTTATTAATATAAGCGGTATAAGTTAGACGCCTGTCTATTCCGAACATATAAGCTGGACCTAAAAGAGGTTTGGTTTAGACAAATTTAACTGTAATTAGCTTAAACATATTGTATTAATGAATACATAATGTTGTAGAAGAAGATCAATTTTAATATAACATAATTAAAGAGATTTGAACAAACAAGTTTTAAAAACCTTTTATCAATTGGTGTCTCGACTTATATTGTGTAATTACAATTGTAAGTTTAGCTTTGTATGTCAGTTGTGGTTGATTAGTTTAATTTCTATTGTTTTATCACTATAAGAAAAGTGTAATACATATATTAGTTATGGGAAAATTCATTGATTATCATCTAACCTGTTAAGATTACAAATCGATTCTCCTAAGTTAAACAACAATTTTGTATTCACCAAAGGGAATTTTCTGATGGAATCTATTTCAAATAGATCATATGATATATATGTTATAGTTATTGGGGGTAGATTCTTCAAGATGATCTCATTTACTTATCAACCGTCTGACTTACTTTGAAGTTTAATAGTCCATATGCACGTAGTTACTGCTCAGATACTTACTTAGTGCGCTAATACATATTGGGGTTAAGAGCCCGGGTGGATCAATGAGTTAGGTAGCTGGATTACCTAGCAACTCATACAAGTCTATCACCAATACGGCGTGGGTTCAACCCTGCTTGGTAAATTACAACTCGACTCGCAGCCGCAAGTGATAAAGCTTACCAGTTGCTTGCGCATGTTCGGTGGTTCTCTCTGGATACTCCGGCTTCTTCCACCACTAAAACTTGTCGCCATGATATAGCAGAAATATTGCTGAAAGTGACGTTAAAACACCAAAAATCATACAAAAAATCAATCATATTGGGGTTAAAATCTCCAAATGCGATAACATTTACATATTAACGCCTTAGCCTAGTTTCCCGGTGGAATTTATTCCTAATGCATACTATTTAATGGCTCATGAGATGTCTATGCTAAAGATTTTGCGAGTGGATTTTCCAAGATGATATTACGTACATATGAGCCGTTTAGCCTACTTTTAATCTTCAAATTATCACTGTTCAAATTCACCTTGTGTATGATCTCTCCAAGATGATGCCATTTACATATCAACCATTTAGCTTACTTTTATAGTCCATCTTCAAGTTCGTACTGGGCAAATTCGCCTTGTGGGTGATCTCTCCAAGGTGATGCCATTTACATATTAACCATTTAGCTTACTTTTATAGTCCATCTTCAAGTTCGTACTGGTCAAATTCACATTGTGGGTGATCTCTCCAAGATGATATCATTTACATATTAACCATTTAGCTTACATTTATTGTCCATCTTCAAGTTCGTACTGGTCAAATTCACATTGTGGGTGATCTCTCCAAGATGATGCCATTTACATATTAACCATATAGCTTACTTTTATAGTCCATCTTCAAGTTCGTACTGGTCAAATTCACATTGTGGGTGATCTCTCCAAGATGATGTCATTTACATATTAACCGTGTAGCTTACGTTTATTGTCCATCTTCAAGTTCGTACTGGTCAAATTCACCTTGTCGGTGATCTCTCCAAGATGATGTCATTTACATATTAACCGTTTGGCTTACTTTTATTGTCCATCTTCAAGTTCGTACTGGTCAAATTCACATTGTGGGTGATCTCTCCAAGAAGATGTCATTTACATATTAACCGTGTAGCTTACGTTTATTGTCCATCTTCAAGTTCGTACTGGTCAAATTCACATTGTGGGTGATCTCTCCAAGATGATGTCATTTACATATTAACCGTGTAGCTTACGTTTATTGTCCATCTTCAAGTTCGTACTGGTCAAATTCACCTTGTGGGTGATCTCTCCAAGATGATATCATTTACATATTAACCGTTTAGCTTACTTTTATTGTCCATCTTCAAGTTCGTACTGGTCAAATTCACATTGTGGGTGATCTCTCCAAGATGATGCCATTTACATATTAACCATATAGCTTACTTTTATAGTCCATCTTCAAGTTCGTACTGGTCAAATTCACATTGTGGGTGATCTCTCCAAGATGATGTCATTTACATATTAACCGTGTAGCTTACGTTTATTGTCCATCTTCAAGTTCGTACTGGTCAAATTCACCTTGTCGGTGATCTCTCCAAGATGATGTCATTTACATATTAACCGTTTGGCTTACTTTTATTGTCCATCTTCAAGTTCGTACTGGTCAAATTCACATTGTGGGTGATCTCTCCAAGAAGATGTCATTTACATATTAACCGTGTAGCTTACGTTTATTGTCCATCTTCAAGTTCGTACTGGTCAAATTCACATTGTGGGTGATCTCTCCAAGATGATGTCATTTACATATTAACCGTGTAGCTTACGTTTATTGTCCATCTTCAAGTTCGTACTGGTCAAATTCACCTTGTGGGTGATCTCTCCAAGATGATATCATTTACATATTAACCGTTTAGCTTACTTTTATTGTCCATCTTCAAGTTCGTACTGGTCAAATTCACATTGTGGGTGATCTCTCCAAGATGATGTCATTTACATATTAACCGTGTAGCTTACGTTTATTGTCCATCTTCAAATTCGTACTGGTCAAATTCACCTTGTGGGTGATCTCTCCAAGATGATATCATTTACATATTAACCGTTTAGCTTACTTTTATTGTCCATCTTCAAGTTCGTACTGGTCAAATTCACATTGTGGGTGATCTCTCCAAGAAGATGTCATTTACATATTAACCGTTTAGCTTATTTTTATTGTCCATCTTCAAGTTCTTACTGGTCAAATTCACCTTGTGGGTGATCTCTCCAAGATGATATCATTTACATATTAACCGTTTAGCTTACATTTATAGTCCATCTTCAAGTTTTTACTGGTCAAATTCACATTGTGGGTGATCTCTCCAAGATGATATCATTTACATATTAACCGTTTAGCTTACTTTTATAGTCCATCTTCAAGTTCTTACTGGTCAAATTCACCTTGTGGGTGATCGCTCCAAGATGATATCATTTACATATTAACCGTTTAGCTTACTTTTATAGTCCATCTTCAAGTTCTTACTGGTCAAATTCACATTGTGGGTGATCTCTCCAAGATGATGTCATGTACATATTAACCGTTTAGCTTAGCTTACTTTTATTGTCCATCTTCAAGTTCTTACTGGTCAAATTCACATTGTGGGTGATCTCTCCCAGATGATATCATTTACATATTAACCGCTTAGCTTACTTTGACGTTTAATAATACACATACAAGTAATCAGTACACATATTATTTTGAATTTCTGTGGGAAATAATTGCTCGAGTGAAAATCAAAGTTTGGTACAGTTTATTTCGATATGGAGATGTGTGCATTATCCCTGTTTTACTTATTATTATTGTTTATTATGATATTTTTAGTTTCAAACTGCATCAATAGTGCAGTGGTTAGCTTTCTCGTCTCGAATGTGCTAGATCGTGGGTTCAAACCTCTTTCGGGTCAAACCAAAGACTATAATATTAGTATTTGTTGCTGCTTCGTTAAGTATTCAGTATTAAGGAGAAAAAGCAAATAATGGTCGCCTCGGAATCAGAACTCGAATGGACTGTTGTTTAAGTTGTTTCAAGCTAGAGGTCTAAACCAAAACGGACATCATCATCGCATCATAATATAACATGTTTTCGCCCTGACATGGCTGAAAAGCGCTTATTTTGCATCAAACAACAATTACTCCCACACTAATTTTCATTTTTGTCGCACAATATCTAAGGATAGAATTGTTTGTTCAGAAGATCGGCGCAGAGCACTCAAGATCAAAGACACTGTTAGGCCGTCGTGGAGATGATCGTATGGTAGTTAGATTTACAACTACTTGTGCAATCAGTGCCTATCACTACTGATGTTGTGACGTTGAATATCGCTCATTACGAGGTGCACAACATTATGTGATAAAGTTTGCCAGTGACTGGCGGTTTCCTCCACCAGCAAAACTTACAGCCATGATATAACTGAAATGTTGTTGAAATTGGCTTGAAGCACCATAAAACCAGCCAATCAATGACATGTTCGATTACATGGTCGCCCTGGGTACAAAACCAACATCATCAAATCATGACAAAATTCTAAATTGTAAGGTTTTTGCTTGTTTTTGTTTTATTTTTTTTTTTTATATATGGTTTTGTTTGGTCTTGGTTTGTGTTTCTGTGTAATTGTAAATTTAAAAAAAGAAAACAAAATCAAAAAATCAAACGACGATAGTTGATATATTGAAGATTAAATAACGTGTTGGTCATTATATTTATTTAAAGTATTATGTAACATTTTATATCTTCAGGTGCCTATAACATTTAAGAAAGGTGGATTTATTAAGGCAGCGAATGGTATCAAACTGAAACTAGAAAGACGATAGACGTCTATAAGTATACGAGGAATTAAAATACTTTTTTCTTAGATTTATATCTGCATTTGACATTAAGCAGATAGTAAAACACATGTATTATTTTCATAGCTTCAATTGGGACGATTCTCTGTAGTAGAACGAATTGTATATACAAGAAACAATATGTGGTATGTTCTGGGAAATCGTTAAAATTCGTGGAATCCAATTTTCATGGTTTGAGAACAAATATATTTTCGTAGATATGTAAATTTGTGGATCCGTTATCTCAGTCAATGAATCAGTATAGTTGGACATTGAGTTCTTAATTTCGTGGTATGATACATCCAAGAAATGCACGGAAATTGGTCAAATAGTCGTTGAATTCTTAGGTTTGTGGTATCCAAGAAATCCAGGGAAATTGGTATTCCACGAGCATTGGTAATCCACTGGTTTTGTACAGCCACATCGAACATTTTAAAATATTTGGTGCTATGACAGTCATATCGACTTCATTCTATGCCATACAAATGTAGTGTTAAATTGATAATTTGTGTTTTTCTAGGTGACACTTGTGTGTCCTCTTTATTTTTGTATATGACTTGACTAAATTAATCATATATTGAATAAAAAATGTATTTCTAGCATTAACTATTTGCATAGTGCGAGTCTTAGAAAACTAGCTTAGAGAACTATGGTGTTTACCGTCACTTTCAACAGAAAACTCATCAACATTCCACCAATATGATAACTAAACGAAAAAACTATCACCTCTCGCCTCAACTAATAGAACATAAAAGAATAAAGCAAAGTATGACGTTGGAAATCCAGGTCCTGGCTTGGGAGAGGCACAAATACGTGTCGCGGTTTGACTTGTTAATGTGATCCCAACCCTCCCCTTACCAAATCTTTTATTTGTTGTCAATGATTGCAAATATGTTTACAATGTCATGCTGGGGAATGTTGTCCTCCTTACAGTGTTGTGAATTGTAGCTTTTCGCCGAATTCCATATCTAGTATAAGATCATTTTTAGTAATTTTTTACGACGTCATAATAGCATGATTAGATGTTATGACGTCTTGTTGGTTTTTTTTGTATCTCTTAGCAGTTTATGTTTTGCAACTGACGAAGACGGTTGTGCCGTCGAAAATTTTTGCAATACTTTGTTTAAATGTATTTATAATCTCCATGAAGGAATGTTTTGTTTGAATGTAGTATAAGATGATAATTGATGATTTATAGTGTTTAACGCCATTTTCAACATATTTCAGTTATATAGTGGCGGTCAATTTTATTGGTGGAGGAAAGCGGAGTAGCCGGAGAAAACCACCAACTTGTCGCAAGTCACTTTTGCACGTAATGTTGTATCGAATACACCTCGTCAGGATAGGAGATAAAAACCCATCGCACTCGTGTTGTTTGTGAAAGCGCGTTTTTTTGCGAGTTGTTCCTGTTGTGTGTTGGTAATTTCATTGTCATCGTCTTTAGTTTGTCTCAATGCACGACTTTTGCCTTGTTTTGTGTGTGTAGCGTCATTGCGGTGGTCCCAATTGCTTGCATATATCTCCTAACTTGCATATTGTATATTCAAATGATACAGTTGTCGAACGTTCTGCAAACCGAATGTAAGTAAGACATGTATCATCTTTTTTGTGCGTTCGAATGATACAGTTGTCGAACGCTATGTAAGGTGAATGTAAGTAAGACATGTATCATCCTTTTTGTGCGTTCGAATGATACAGTTGTCGAACGTTCTGTAAGGTGAATGTAAGTAAGACATGTATCTTCTTTTTTGTGCGTTCGAATGATACAGTTGTCGAATGCTATGTAAGGTGAATGTAAGTAAGACATGTATCATCCTTTTTGTGCGTTCGAATGATACAGGTGTCGAACGTTCTGTAAGGTGAATGTAAGTAAGACATGTATCATCTTTTGTGTGCGTTCGAATGATACAGTTGTCGAACGCTATGTAAGGTGACCAAATGTAAGTTATGCATGTGTCATCTTTCATGTGCTATCGAATCGATACAGTTGTCGAACGTTCTGTTATGTCAAAAAAGCTAAGACAAGTATCGTGTCGTGACATCTGCTCGGTCATGCAATATAGTTGGTCACTTGTTTTGATTTACAATTCTGGCGCAGCACGAGACCAATGACGTCATTCTGTATAGTCATAGCGTACATAAACACAGAGGGAATTATTTTCAACGTCAAAATTACAAGATGAGATTAAAACAGAGAAGTTTGAATTGAATAAATTCTATGCAAGTAAAAAAGATCCTTTTACTAATGTCATTTTCCCCTGATCATTATACTTGTTAAATATGTTTCCATCGATGGTATTCCCCAATCATTTTTATCTTTCTGGTTTGTTGACATAATCGTCATCACAGTTCATGACCATTTCTGGAATGTAGGCCAAGCAAATTGTATTTTAAAATACTTTGAAAATATGATGATTGATCATTCACATTCCACCATTTTCTAGAAAATGGTCGATTTTACCGGGAAAATACATACAAGTGCTCTCCATTAGTCACAAAATGGCAGAATATTTTGCATTTCCACTGCTGCTTTAAAAACAAATATACCCCTTACCTCTTGGGGTAATGAAATGAAATTCACAGAGAAGATAGATAAAGAATTAATTTACAGCAATAATCAAAATTTATAGCATAAATTGAACAGAGAATTAAATTAAACCAGACAGAAAGATGAGATTATCTGGGTAAAAAAAACCTGCACATCATAATTACAAATAGCATCAACAAAACTGTATTGTTACCACTCTGTGATAATAAATGTGATTAAAATCAATTGAAATCAGTCATTAATTGCTTTACAAAAATATGGCAGAATGTAGTCAGTCTAATAGGTTGTATTGACAAAAACAAAAACACAAAATTCACTGGATTAAATACTTTATTATATGAGTAAGCAAGTTTAATATGTGCATCAATTAATTAATTCTTAATACCTGTACTTCAATTTCAAACTATTTAAAAAATCATCTTTTGAAATTTTTCAGACAAAACAATTACACTGAACAAGCTAAAATACTGTACTTTCTTAATCTGGTTTACTTTTTATGTTTGGTTGGCCTATGACAAAATCATGTGCTTTATTGACATTTGACCGGCCTTATGTGACGTAATAGGACGCCATTTGGAAAAAAGGGTAGTAAACAAATATGGGTCAGTGTGCCATTATTATTGATCTTTTTTCCATGGAACTTTACACATGTGAGCAAGAATAGATGAGGAACATAATTAAAAAGAAAAAATGGTTACTTTTCAAACATGAACATAATAATCAAACATTATCCAATGACTGACCGACTTATTGTCATACGAGGATATGTTTATATTTGTCTTATTGCTGTACGCCATTGCATTGTCTGACCTTCGACTTACGCCTTATGACCCCTTTGCTATCTTCAAGCTTCTGCTTCTTCTTCCATCTTAATCACAATTCACACACTTCAATTAAACAATTTTCTAAGTTAAATTAACAAAAATATATATTTATTTCTCATCATTGTTATATTTGAGATTTAGAAGCCATTCCTATTTAGATCTTGGGCATGCGTCCTTCACATTTGATAGATCTATAGCAATGATCCCACTAACGATCAGACAGAGAAACATAACACCACCAAATCCCAGTGAACGTGACGAAGTTCTATCATCAGTAGCACTGATACGCTTGTTTATGTATGATGATAGATTCCTCTTATCAACCTTGAGTAATTTCTCTAGTTCCCTCAGGGCTGGAGCAAGAATGACATACATTTCCTCCATTGTATAGTTTGTAGTATTTCTGTTGTTTATATTGTCTGTGTAAGTGCATGCACAAGGGCAAATGTCATCTACTAAATGAGAAATAACATTGATTCAGTTATAGCACAAAATAGTTATAAAGTTCTTGACTTTTAAAGGTACAGATTATAATCACAAACACAATAAAGTTTGGAAAACAAAAGAACAATGAATTAAATCATCATTAAACACAATCTGGTCATTTCCTAATTCATTACATATCACCAGGTTTCGTAACAAGAGTTACACGACGGGTATCACTAGTGTAGCAGGTACTACTTATCCGTGTGAGACCATCTGACCAACTGGGGTCTTGTTGGTCAATCTTTCTTTTTGTGTGTAGTGTTTGTAGATTAGTGTTTGTTCGCTTATCATTTTCTTTTGGTCATTGCTTTGTCTGTACTTTTTTATTGATGGCTTCTGATTACCAGTATTACGAACTGAGAGATATACACTCCATATAGAGATGTAGCTTGAATGTTACTACATATAAATGGAAAGTTCACATTTGTAAAAATCATCCCTTTTGCGTTCTTAACCAGCACTCGCTGTCAATTTGTATGTGTAGGTCAATGTATGAAACAGATCTAGCTGTACATGTAGTATCATTTAGTTCAAACTTAATGGGATAGGTGCGATCAACAGAATTACCAAACCCAGAATTATCTAGTGAAAGGACATCATCTATATAGCGGAAAGTTAAATAATAGGATCGGGCAACTTTCTTTTCATTTTTCATCAGAAGCTCCTGTATGCATTCTGCCTCATACAAATTAATGTGCAAGTCGGATAGAAAAGGAGCACAGTTAGTACCCTTTGTAATGGTGACTGTCTGTATAAAAACACGCCCATCAAACATAATACATACATTGTCGATAAAAAACTCAAGCGTATTTTGATGATATTAGCTTTAGAGATTTTTCATGGTAGAATCAAAGTTTTTCTTTTCCAAAATAAGATTTGATCCTTCCTAGCAATAATTGTATCTACGTTGACCATTATATTTGTTTATCCTAACAATAATTGTATCTACGTTGACGATTATATTTGTTTATGAAACACAGTTGAACTAATTATTTTCATCTGTCTTTTAGTTTTGAGTGTGTTATAGTTGTGCGGAGGGTAGACAAGTCAAATGTTTAATGTTATTTATTGTATGAGGAGAACAACCTTGATTGTCCGTGCACTACATGATCTTTAGCATTTTTCAGAATCCATATCTGATTCTCAACACCCCTTGAGTAGCTAATCCCACAGTAACACTGAAGCCCGGTTTTGACCGCTGACAATTTGGAAAGATTTCTCGTAGAGCAAGAACAAACAAAACAAAAAGCAAATACTGGATAAGCAATTTTCGTTCTGCGCTTTGCTGACAATATCATGAATGTAATCTATTGCGTCACGTAAATGTATGCGCAAAAAAATATAAACTATTGAATGACAGTACCTACCACATTACTTAATAAGACAAATGACCAAATCCACTAAGCTGTGGATTAAATTACACGATGGTTACTAATTGTGGAGCAGGAATTGCTAACCCTTTCTGAACACATGAGTTTACATTCCATTTTTGTCGGGTGTGTGTTGTAGAGTCTTTAGAAATAGTTTTCTCTGCTGTGTTTTGTTGATATTTGTGTTTTTGTCTTTTGTTCCTTTTGTTTATGAAAGCGGGAGGTTTGGCGCTTTAAAATCTGATTCAACCCACCATTGCTTTAGAAATTATTGTACCAAGTCAGGGTCATTACGGTTTTCACAGTTTGCCGGTTGTTGACTGATTTTGTCTGTTTATATACTTATGAGTTTTGACTTTCCCTTAGCAAGATTGTTCGGAGTTCGGTAATTTTGTTATTACCCTTATTTGGTCAATGTTTTTTATTGTCTGTCTTTCATCGACTTACGACTAATGATTACCCCTTCTTCAAGCTTTTTTTTTTAGACTTATTTTCACAAAGAAACTTTGATATTTAACTTACCAGGGTGTACTCTCAGTGTAATCAGAGAACTGTTGCTAACACCAACACTATTCTGAGCAAAACAGCTATACCTTCCACTGTCTGTCACCTCAACGGAAGGGAACACAAGTGATGGGAATGATACTGTTCCTCCATTGGTTATCTCAGGAACGTTAGTGAAGATACCATTAACATACTTTTTCCAGCAAACAATACTTGTAGGAAGACCGGCGGTAATTAAACAATGGAGTGTAACCGTCTGTGATTGGTTGGCAATAACTGTCGTTTGTGTTGTATTTATAACGGGTAGGACTACAATAAAATGCATATTTTAATATGACATCCTCCAAACGCTTTGAGTCCAAACCCGTGGTAAAAATAATATTAATCTATGACCGATGCAATTTATGACGTCATCGACAATTTATAGCGATATTTTACCAATTTTTACATATTAGAATCGAAATAATTAATGGAAGCCATATGTATATATTGTTTTTACCACGGATAGGCCTTTATGTCAGCCTTTTAACCCTCGCTAACTCTCGGGGTAAAACTCCGTGACATTAAGACCTACCCGTGGTAAAAACAATATATGCATATGACTTCAATGAATTATTTTTTAAATAAACAAATCTATGTCTTATTATGATATGTGTGTCACTATGTCTATTCCGAATACAAACAAATCTGTGCCTGTCCCAGACCAGTACATGAATTTCTTACGTCATATGCCTGGTCTTTATTATGTTCAATGAATTGATGTTAAAGATTGTATGTCACTTTGTTGTTATTCCTACATTTGTTGCTTAAACATTCTTTTTTACAAAACAAGGTACACAATATGGGAAACAAAATACTTTCAAAGGTATTATATTCGTGATCAGTTATTAATATCCAGTACCGCATTGCTGGTGTAATGACTAACTTGTTTGCTCATAGTACGGTTGGTTGTTGGTTCGAGCCCAGATGCTTAGGACTCTTCTTGTTACATTGATTTTTACTTTGCAATCAGGTTGGCCATTACGAAATATTCAAATCTCAAATGGCAATGGATCTGTTACTTTTTACCTAGATTTATTTCCTCTATCACTTGCAAGACTTGACTGTAGATATGAGTAACTCGGCTGGTGTCTTATTAGATGCAGAAATTGCTTACTCTTCGCGAGCACCTGGGTTGAGACAATGAACTACAGTCGACCACCTTCATTATTTTTAGGGGGTGACCGGGTTTAGTTGTTCCTAAAACTTCGAGTTACAAACATACAAGTTACGAAAATAAAATATTACATATAGAAGACACTTTAATATCTGATTACCTGGACACGTATCGATATGACCATAAATATTACATATAGAAGAAAATTTAATATCTGATTACCTGGACACGTATCGATATGACCATGAATATTACATATAGAAGACAATTTAATATCTGATTACCTGGACACGTATCGATATGACCATAAATATTACATATAGAAGACAATTCAATATCTGATTACCTGGACACGTATCGATATGACTATAAATATTACATATAGAAGACAATTTAATATCTGATTACCTGGACACGTATCGATATGACTATAAATATTACATATAGAAGACAATTTAATATCTGATTACCTGGACACGTATCGATATGACTATGAATATTACATATAGAAGACAATTTGATATCTGATTACCTGGACACGTATCGATATGACTATCAATATTACATATAGAAGACAATTTAATATATGATTACACGGACACGTATCGATATGACTATAAATATTACTTATAGAAGACAATTTAATATCTGATTACCTGGACACGTATCGATATGACTATCAATATTACATATAGAAGAAAATTTAATATCTGATTACCTGGACACGTATCGATATGACTATCAATATTACATATAGAAGACACTGTAATATCTGATTACCTGGACACGTATCGATATGACTATAAATATTACATATAGAAGACAATTTAATATCTGATTACCTGGACACGTATCGATATGACCATAAATAGTACATATAATAGACACTTTAATATCTGAGTACCTGGACACGTATCGATATGATCATAGCTATGACATATAGAAGACAATTTAATATCTGATTACCTGGACACGTATCGATATGACTATGAATATTACATATAGAAGACAATTTAATATCTGATTACCTGGACACGTATCGATATGACCATAAATATTACATATAGAAGACAATTTAATATCTGATTACCTGGACACGTATCGATATGACTATAAATATTACATATAGAAGACAATTTACTATCTGATTACCTGGACACGTATCGATATGACTATAAATATTATATATAGAAGACAATTTAATATCTGATTACCTGGACACGTATCGATATGACTATCAATATTACATATAGAAGACACTCTAATATCTGATTACCTGGACACGTATCGATATGACTATCAATATTACATATAGAAGACAAATTAATATCTGATTACCTGGACACGTATCGATATGACCATAAATATTACATATAGAAGACACTTTAATATCTGAGTACCTGGACACGTATCGATATGACCATAGCTATTACATATAGAAGACAATTTAATATCTGATTACCTGGACACGTATCGATATGACCAAGGATATTACATATAGAAGAAAATTTAATATCTGATTTCCTGGACACGTATCGATATGACTATGAATATTACATATAGAAGACAATTTAATATCTGATTACCTGGACACGTATCGATATGACCATAAATATTACATATAGAAGACAATTCAATATCTGATTACCTGGACACGTATCGATATGACTATAAATATTACATATAGAAGACAATTTAATATCTGATTACCTGGACACGTATCGATATGACTATAAATATTACATATAGAAGACAATTTAATATCTGATTACCTGGACACGTATCGATATGACTATGAATATTACATATAGAAGACAATTTGATATCTGATTACCTGGACACGTATCGATATGACTATCAATATTACATATAGAAGACAATTTAATATATGATTACACGGACACGTATCGATATGACTATAAATATTACTTATAGAAGACAATTTAATATCTGATTACCTGGACACGTATCGATATGACTATCAATATTACATATAGAAGAAAATTTAATATCTGATTACCTGGACACGTATCGATATGACTATCAATATTACATATAGAAGACACTGTAATATCTGATTACCTGGACACGTATCGATATGACTATAAATATTACATATAGAAGACAATTTAATATCTGATTACCTGGACACGTATCGATATGACCATAAATAGTACATATAATAGACACTTTAATATCTGAGTACCTGGACACGTATCGATATGACCATAGCTATGACATATAGAAGACAATTTAATATCTGATTACCTGGACACGTATCGATATGACTATGAATATTACATATAGAAGACAATTTAATATCTGATTACCTGGACACGTATCGATATGACCATAAATATTACATATAGAAGACAATTTAATATCTGATTACCTGGACACGTATCGATATGACTATAAATATTACATATAGAAGACAATTTACTATCTGATTACCTGGACACGTATCGATATGACTATCAATATTATATATAGAAGACAATTTAATATCTGATTACCTGGACACGTATCGATATGACTATCAATATTACATATAGAAGACACTCTAATATCTGATTACCTGGACACGTATCGATATGACTATCAATATTACATATAGAAGACAAATTAATATCTGATTACCTGGACACGTATCGATATGACCATAAATATTACATATAGAAGACACTTTAATATCTGAGTACCTGGACACGTATCGATATGACCATAGCTATTACATATAGAAGACAATTTAATATCTGATTACCTGGACACGTATCGATATGACCAAGGATATTACATATAGAAGAAAATTTAATATCTGATTTCCTGGACACGTATCGATATGACTATGAATATTACATATAGAAGACAATTTAATATCTGATTACCTGGACACGTATCGATATGACTATCAATATTACATATAGAAGACAATTTAATATCTGATTACCTGGACGCGTATCGATATGACTATGAATATTACATATAGAAGACAATTTAATATCTGATTACCTGGACACGTATCGATATGACTATCAATATTACATATAGAAGGCAATTCAATATATGATTACCTGGACACGTATCGATATGACTATCAATATTACATATAGAAGACAATTTAATATCAGATTACCTGGACACGTATCGATATGACTATCAATATTGCATATAGAGGACAATTTAATATCTGATTACCTGGACACGTATCGATATGACCATAAATATTACATATAGAAGCCACTTTAATATCCGATTACCTGGACACGTATCGATATGACAATAAATAATACATATAGAAGACAATTTAATATCTGATTACCTGTACACGTATCGATATGACTATAAATATTACACATAGAAGACAATGTAATATCTGATTACCTGGATACGTATCGATATGACCATAAATATTACATATAGAAGACAATTTAATATCTGATTACCTGGACACGTATCGATATGACCATAAATATTACATATAGAAGACAATTTAATATCTGATTACCTGGACACGTATCGATATGACTATAAATATTACATATAGAAGACAATTTAATATCTGATTACCTGGACACGTATCGATATGACCATAAATATTACATATAGAAGACAATTTAATATCTGATTACCTGGACACGTATCGATATGACTATAAATATTACATATAGAAGACAATTTAATATCTGATTACCTGGACACGTATCGATATGACCATAAATAGTAGTACTAGGAACAACACAAGGAGCTGAAAAGTATAAATTGTTACAATTAATTAAACATGTTTGTTCATTTACAGAGTCAAAAACTGTTTTAAGGGGTGAGCTTCGGGGCAAAAAAAAAGTGATTTGTTTGTCTATGTATTGTGTCTTGTGTATGGTGATGTTCAACGCCTATTGTTTTGTGTTTTTGCTTGTTTTGTTTGTAATCATTATTCAAAAGATGTTCAATAATTATGAATGTTTTTATGTGAGGACAAGAAAATGTGACCTTTGATACAGATGACTGTTTAATACAGGTGACCACATGGGTATGCTTGACATAATATTGAACATAGTCATTCGCTTAAATAATGATTCTATCCAAGCGTTTAATGAAAACAGGTCGATGATATTTTACGTAGTTCCAATCGATTTCAAGGATGTATTCTTTCACATCCGGACTATTCTAAAATATGATAAGATGATTATGGGCTAGGTCAATAAAACTAGCTTAACCTCTTGATTTTGTTTTTATTAAAATGTCTTTTCGTAGGGAAAGTGAGCAATGATTTTGTTATTGGTTTTTGGAACAGTTTCAACAGTGTGGTATATTTATTTTACATTTCACTATGGTTATCTAAGGAGGTAGATATCAATAATTGTAATTGTATATTATCAATTAATGATTTCGTCAATCAGAATCTGCCAATTCTGATATTGTTTGCTTATATATCATATTGAAATGGTTTCATTTTATACTGACAATGTTTCATGGAAAACTGCAACTAATCCCTACATATTATGTTACTTTTACGACGGTGACAGAAGTTTTGGTTTACCAGTTGCTTGCCCATAGTCGGTGGTTCTCTCCAGGTACTCCGGCTTCTTCCAGCACTAAAATTGTTCGCCATGATATAGCTGAAATATTTCTGAAAGTGGCGTTAAACACCAAAAATCAATTAATCAGAAGTTTGTTTTTCATTGCATTATAATATATCCAATGTTCGATAAAACATCGAAATCGGCAACAATTGCTCATCAAGAAAAAAATAATAATATAGTAATTATTACCATAATTGTCTGGGTTTTTTTATATTTGTTATTTACTTTGAAAAAAACGTATTCATATTAACCAAAATATTTTACAGACGCTAATTATCTCACGTATGCCATATTTTCACACGAATTAAAATTTAAAAGGAACTATACTAATGGAAAAAAAGAAACTGCATTATTAAAAGCTAAATTAGATATCAATATCAAAACAAAATGTATTTAATGTGTACAGTATATTGCTAAATAATCCATTTGTTCATCAAACAATTAGACGAATAACATTTAAAATCGCTTGAATTCATTGGATAGGTGTTTTGAACAACACAAGGGTCTTTTGGACATTAACAAAGTCAGTAGCGTGTGTCCACCATTTGCATTGATGCAGGCTTGGCAATGGCGACGCATTGTTCTAATCAATGTGTTAAATAATGCTTGTTGTATATTGTTCCAGATACGGATCAATGCCGGACCCATATCCGCTAACGTCACTGGCTGATTTTGCAGATGACGTAACCGTCGTTCCATTTTATCCACGGTAACACTTCAACATTCTGCTGTGTCAGGTAGTCACATACAATACGCGCAACATGTGATCTAGCATTGTCCTGCTGGAATGTGACGTTGTTGGTCTGAGCTTGGATGAACGGAATAACATAGCGCTGAATAATTTCACCCCGATAACGTATTTCGGTCAGATTTCCAGCGACAACAACTAATATTGTCCTGTCACGTTCTGTTATGCCTCCCCACACCATAGCACTGCCTCCAACAAACGATCGACGTTGCATAAAGTTCTCCTACGCAGCGGTAAGCATGGGATCGGTCATCAATGTTGTCTAAGTGGAAACGGGATTCATCTGTGAACAGGATATTGACCCAATCCTATCTCCGGAATCTCAAATGACGTCTACACCACGTCAGTATGGCTGCACAGTGACTAGGCAGACAAATGGACGGATTGCTGGATATCGTGACCTGCCGTGACGATCACGAAGTCTTTTGTGGACTGTTCTAAAGCTAATTGGTCGTAATCCAGGTATGTTTCCTGTAGTGAGACTTGACGTCTGGAATCGGTCTCACAGATGCACCAGCCTTATGTGGTTATCATGTTGACGTGACGTCACAAGTGGACGATCTGAACGTTGACGGTTCCTAGTGTTGCCAGGTTGTCTAAAACGCCTCAACAATGACTGTATCGTGTTGCGATGAACACCAAAATGTCTAGCGGCAATGTTTTGTGCCAATCCACCTTGGAGCATACCAATAGCACGAAGATGCTGATTTTCGGTGGGACGTGGCATAACACTGATATCAATGTCATTCTTACAAAAGTGTTTTTTTTTCTTATTTGTAAGGGTCAAAACAAACCTTTTGTAAACCATAAACAGTCACAAATCGTTAAACGAGAATGAAGAACAAAATAAGGGCAAAACACGAGGTGTCCTCATAGAGCGTGAAATAATCCGTGCAATTTTCCACGACTGATCGATAGCATAACAATCAATATCTCAACTAAGAAATTAAATAACCAGTGATAAACAAATTATATGACGTTTTAGAGTGTACGGTTTCTTTTTTCCATTAATATATATTATTTTTAATTGTTCCATTAGTTGCGTAACTATTGGTTTACCAGTTTATGATTAAAGATAGCAATTGCTTCATATGAAAATGAGAATTTTTATTTCAATTTGAAAAAATAAAAACAAAGCTGTATTATTTGTAATTATTCCATAGTTGAGTAACTATTGATACACCGCTTTATGATAACAGATAGCATTTGATTCATTTCAAATTATCAAATGAAAAACAAAACAAAATTAAAACCAACCTTTAAATGCAGATCAATTGTTTAATGTCAAACTTACCTTTAATGACGTATTTTACTTGAAGGTTATCAGTCATGATAATTTCAGTTAAACTTGATGGATGTTTGTCAACTGAAATGAAAATCCAAAATAAAAATTGTATATCTGCATTTTTGTTCATGTTAGAAAGTGTGCAATGGTAGGGAAAAAATGAAAAATAAAATAAATAAAAAATAAATTTTTAAAAGGGAAATAAAACACTTAATCATTGAACTTTCACCTTATGTTTCGGTTTAATGTTTGTTCTTGTAGAGACTGAATTACAAAACACTGCCAGTTAAACATGAAAAACATATACCCTCGCCGATTTAGGTTCTACACCTTATGAGCACACTTCCATCAAGGGCTCCTTAAAAGATAGAAAATTAGTCCAGACCTTTCAATCTTTCATATATAGATGATGTTCTGTCACTAAGCAATTCTCGATTCGGTGATTATCTGCATCGCTTCTATCCAAATGAACTTGAAGTAAAGCTGATCGGGCATCGAACCCATAATCTACAGTACATGAGGCGTGTACGTTTACAATTACACCACCTACTGGTATGCTTAGCGAATTATCATGCATACACGTACAGTGAAATTCGATAAATGTGTGAACTAAAAAGAAGACATGTAAATAAATGTACCTGAGAACGAGGAGCCATTTTGTGAATACATAAACAACGGTGATACACTATCATCTCTCTGATAAACACCTGCATATAGTGTATCGTTTCTGTCATTCAGCCAAAGAAACTTGTAGTTACTGTCAGTACTGTAAAAAGATAAACAAAGCAAGACATCTACATTTGTATGACTTCAAATAATAAGACAAGAAAACATTTGATATATTAGAAACGTAAATCAAAGATTGTTGTTTAACCCCAGTTTCAACAATATTTCAGCTATATTGTGACAGTCAGTTTTATTGGTGGAGGAAACCAGAGAAAACAAGCGACGTGCTAGTGTCTGACAGACTTTATCATATAATGTTGTATCGAGTAACCTCGCCATGAGCGGGATTCGAATTCACAACTTTATAGGTGATAGGCACTGATTGGACATGTAGATGTAAATCCAACTACCATACGATCACGACCACGACGGCGACAAAGACAATACAATGGCCAAAAAAACAAAGGACAAAGGGGCAAACAATGATCTATAAAACACTACACAGAAAAATGAAGGCTGAGCTACGTGAGCTACATGAATCCCACTAAGAACCGGTGTTGAACTCAGGTGCCCCGGAATGATTAGCAGTTCGTGTTCCCCTTTTGACAGTCGTTTTACTTTTAACCGAAATATCTTCTGATATGGAAATCATATTGGACACCAGTATACGTAAATAAATAAACAAATAACGTTTAACAAAACATGAACCCAAGAGAAATCAAATTGTAGTCAAGAAGAACCGAACAGCGTTTTACGCGGAAATTGTAACGTACATCACAACACAGAACTAAAAGCGTGAAGATATGTAATGAGACAACACAAACCGCACTAATACATGTAAAAGTCGGGGTGGTAACTCATGTGTCCGAGAAGAGAAGCAGTACTTGCTCCACTACTGGCACCCGTCGTGTTACTCTTCTTACAAACCAAGATAACGAAAATCATTATGAATATTGAAAGTTGAAACAGACGACAATGTCAAAGCCCTCCACAACAATACAGCTCCTTGACCCCCACAGTAAGCAAGGAAAATCTCAAAGGGAAGCAAATATACAAGAAAAAATAGAGTCATTAATATAAAAATCGGAACAAGGATTTTGACTGCGACTGGAATATGGGGAGTCGGACAACATTTAACATTTGAAGCGGAGGCAATGCTCCAACTCCTTTTCAGAATCAATTTCATGTGAATTGGGTGACACTTGCGAATTTGGAAAAAAATATCTTCATTTTTATGGCAAACGCTGAGACGATAAAAACATTTACATAAGAAAAATAACTATCTTTTTATTATTAGCTTGCTCACGTACTTGACAAGAAAATTGTCCGATGATGATATGGCACGCCAGGAAATAGCTGCATACGATGCAAGCAGTTCCTCTATGTGAAACGTCGTCTGGACATACTTAAGAAAGTGACTACTATCAAAATAAAGGTAAATCTGAAAGTAAACAAATCAATAATCAATAAAGATAGATTAATTATATTTTATCAACTTATCAATCTTTGCACCTGTACATAGTGTTGTGTCTCTATTGTTTGTATTTTTGTCGCTAGTATTGCGACATCATTCTTTGTATTTTTGTCCCTTGTCCTGCATGACCACTCTTTGAGTTTTTTTTTTTGTTGTTCCTTGCATTTCGTCTCTATTGCTTGCATTTTCAGCCCTTGTGTTGTGTCACCATTGTTTGTATTTCATCCTTTGTGTTGTGTCACCATTGTTTGTACTTTCATCCCTTGTGTTGGGTCACCATTGTTTGTATTTTCATCCCTTGTGTTGGGTCACCATTGTTTGTATTTCATCCTTTGTGTTGTGTCACCATTGTTTGTACTTTCATCCCTTGTGTTAGGTCACCATTGTTTGTATTTTCAGCCCTTGTGTTGGGTCACCATTGTTTGTATTTCATCCCTTGTGTTGTGTCACCATTGTTTGTACTTTCATCCCTTGTGTTGGGTCTCTATTGCTTGTAATTTCATCCCTTGTGTTGGGTCACCATTGTTTGTATTTTCATCCCTTGTGTTGGATCACCATTGTTAGTACTTTCATCCCTTGTGTTGCGTCTCTATTGCTTGTAATTTCAGCCCTTGTGTTGCGTCTCTATTGCTTGTAATTTCAGCCCTTGTGTTGGGTCACCATTGTTTGTATTTTCATCCCTTGTGTTGGGTCACCATTGTTTGTATTTCATCCCTTGTGTTGGGTCACCATTGTTTGTATTTTCAGCCCTTGTGTTGGGTCACCATTGTTTGTATTTCATCCCTTGTGTTGGGTCACCATTGTTTGTACTTTCATCCCTTGTGTTGTGTCACCATTGTTTGTATTTTCATCCCTTGTGTTGCGTCTCTATTGCTTGTACTTTCATCCCTTGTGTTGGGTCACCATTGTTTGTATTTTCATCCCTTGTGTTGGGTCACCATTGTTTGTACTTTCATCCCTTGTGTTGGGTCACCATTGTTTGTATTTTCAGCCCTTGTGTTGCGTCTCTATTGCTTGTAATTTCAGCCCTTGTGTTGCGTCACCATTGTTTGTATTTTTATCCCTTGTGTTGCGTCTCTATTGCTTGTAATTTCAGCCCTTGCGTTGCGTCACCATTGTTTGTATTTTTGTCTCTTGAGTGCGTCTCTATTGCTTGTATTTTCAGCCGTTGTGTTGTGTCACCATGGTTTGTACTTTCATCCCTTGTGTTGCGTCACCATTATTTGTATTTTCAGCCCTTGTATTGCGTTACCAGTGTTTGTATTTTTGTTCCTTGTGTTGCGTCTCTATTGCTTGTATTTTCAGCCCTTGCGTTGCGTCACCATTGTTTGTATTTTCATCCCTTGTGTTGCGTCTCTATTGGTTGTAGCTTCATCCCTTGCGTTGCATCACCATTGTTTGTATTTTCAGCCCTTGTGTTGCCTTACCAGTGTTTGTATTTTTGTTCCTTGTGTTGCGTCTCTATTGCTTGTATTTTCAGCCCTTGCGTTGCGTCACCATTGTTTGTATTTTCATCCCTTGTGTTGCGTCTCTATTGGTTGTAGCTTCATCCCTTGCGTTGCATCACCATTGTTTGTATTTTCAGCCCTTGTGTTGCGTCACCATTGTTTGTATTTTCAGCCCTTGTGTTGCGTCACCATCGTTTGTATTTTTGTCTCTTGTGTTTCGTCTCTATTGTTTGTATTTTCAGTCCTTGTGTTGCGTCACCATTGTTTGTATTTTTGTCTCTTTTGTTGCGTCTCTATTGTTTGTATTTTCAGCCCTTGTGTTGCGTCACCATTGTTTGTATTTTCAGCCCTTGTGTTGCGTCACCATTGTTTGTATATTTGTCCCTTGTGTTGCGTCTCTATTGCTATTATTTTCAGCCCTTGTGTTGCGTCACCATTGTTTGTATTTTTGTCTCTTGTGTTGCGTCTCTATTGCTTGTATTTTCATCCCTTGTGTTGCGTCACCATTGTTTGTATTTTTATCCCTTGTGTTGCGTCACCATTGTTTGTATTTTTATCCCTTGTGTTGCGTCACCATTGTTTGTATTTTCATCCCTCCTGTTGCGTCTCCATTGTTTGTATTTTCATCCCTTGTATTGTGTCCCTTGTGTTGCGTCACCATTGTTTGTATTTTTATCCCTTGTGTTGCGTCACCATTGTTTGTATTTTTATCCCTTGTGTTGCGTCACCATTGTTTGTATTTTCATCCCTCCTGTTGCGTCTCCATTGTTTGTATTTTCATCCCTTGTATTGTGTCCCTTGTGTTGCGTCACCATTGTTTGTATTTTCAGCCCTTGTGTTGCGTCACCATCGTTTGTATTTTTGTCTCTTGTGTTTCGTCTCTATTGTTTGTATTTTCAGTCCTTGTGTTGCGTCACCATTGTTTGTATTTTTGTCTCTTCTGTTGCGTCTCTATTGTTTGTATTTTCAGCCCTTGTGTTGCGTCACCATTGTTTGTATTTTCAGCCCTTGTGTTGCGTCACCATTGTTTGTATATTTGTCCCTTGTGTTGCGTCTCTATTGCTATTTTTTCAGCCCTTGTGTTGCGTCACCATTGCTATTATTTTCAGCCCTTGTGTTGCGTCACCATTGTTTGTATTTGCATCCCTTGTGTTGCGTCTCTATTGTTTGTAGTTTCATCTCTTGTGTTGCGTCACCATTGTTTGTATTTTTGTCTCTTCTGTTCCGTCTCTATTGCTTGTATTTTCATCCCTTGTGTTGCGTCACCATTCTTTGTATTTTTATCCCTTGTGTTGCGTCTCTATTGTTTGTAGTTTCATCCCTTGTGTTGAATCACCATTGTTTGTATTTTTGTCTCTTGTGTTGCGTCTCTATTGCTTGTATTTTCATCCCTTGTGTTGCGTCACCATTGTTTGTATTTTTATCCCTTGTGTTGCGTCACCATTGTTTGTATTTTTATCCCTTGTGTTGCGTCACCATTGTTTGTATTTTCATCCCTCCTGTTGCGTCTCCATTGTTTGTATTTTCATCCCTTGTATTGTGTCCCTTGTGTTGCGTCACCATTGTTTGTATTTTTATCCCTTGTGTTGCGTCACCATTGTTTGTATTTTTATCCCTTGTGTTGCGTCACCATTGTTTGTATTTTCATCCCTTGTATTGTGTCCCTTGTGTTGCGTCACCATTGTTTGTATTTTTATCCCTTGTGTTGCGTCACCATTGTTTGTATTTTCAGCCCTTGTGTTGGGTCACCATTGTTTGTATTTCATCCCTTGTGTTGGGTCACCATTGTTTGTACTTTCATCCCTTGTGTTGGGTCACCATTGTTTGTATTTCATCCTTTGTGTTGTGTCACCATTGTTTGTACTTTCCTCCCTTGTGTTGGGTCACCATTGTTTGTATTTTCAGCCCTTGTGTTGGGTCACCATTGTTTGTATTTCATCCTTTGTGTTGTGTCACCATTGTTTGTACTTTCATCCCTTGTGTTGGGTCACCATTGTTTGTATTTTCAGCCCTTGTGTTGGGTCACCATTGTTTGTATTTCATCCCTTGTGTTGGGTCACCATTGTTTGTATTTTTGTCTCTTGAGTGCGTCTCTATTGCTTGTATTTTCAGCCGTTGTGTTGTGTCACCATTGTTTGTACTTTCATCCCTTGTGTTGCGTCACCATTATTTGTATTTTCAGCCCTTGTATTGCGTTACCAGTGTTTGTATTTTTGTTCCTTGTGTTGCGTCTCTATTGCTTGTATTTTCAGCCCTTGCGTTGCGTCACCATTGTTTGTATTTTCATCCCTTGTGTTGCGTCTCTATTGGTTGTAGCTTCATCCCTTGCGTTGCATCACCATTGTTTGTATTTTCAGCCCTTGTGTTGCGTCACCATTGTTTGTATTTTCAGCCCTTGTGTTGCGTCACCATCGTTTGTATTTTTGTCTCTTGTGTTTCGTCTCTATTGTTTGTATTTTCAGTCCTTGTGTTGCGTCACCATTGTTTGTATTTTTGTCTCTTCTGTTGCGTCTCTATTGTTTGTATTTTCAGCCCTTGTGTTGCGTCACCATTGTTTGTATTTTCAGCCCTTGTGTTGCGTCACCATTGTTTGTATATTTGTCCCTTGTGTTGCGTCTCTATTGCTATTATTTTCAGCCCTTGTGTTGCGTCACCATTGCTATTATTTTCAGCCCTTGTGTTGCGTCACCATTGTTTGTATTTGCATCCCTTGTGTTGCGTCTCTATTGTTTGTAGTTTCATCTCTTGTGTTGCGTCACCATTGTTTGTATTTTTGTCTCTTCTGTTCCGTCTCTATTGCTTGTATTTTCATCCCTTGTGTTGCGTCACCATTCTTTGTATTTTTATCCCTTGTGTTGCGTCTCTATTGTTTGTAGTTTCATCCCTTGTGTTGAATCACCATTGTTTGTATTTTTGTCTCTTGTGTTGCGTCTCTATTGCTTGTATTTTCATCCCTTGTGTTGCGTCACCATTGTTTGTATTTTTATCCCTTGTGTTGCGTCACCATTGTTTGTATTTTTATCCCTTGTGTTGCGTCACCATTGTTTGTATTTTCATCCCTCCTGTTGCGTCTCCATTGTTTGTATTTTCATCCCTTGTATTGTGTCCCTTGTGTTGCGTCACCATTGTTTGTATTTTTATCCCTTGTGTTGCGTCACCATTGTTTGTATTTTTATCCCTTGTGTTGCGTCACCATTGTTTGTATTTTCATCCCTCCTGTTGCGTCTCCATTGTTTGTATTTTCATCCCTTGTATTGTGTCCCTTGTGTTGCGTCACCATTGTTTGTACTTTCATCCCTTGTGTTGGGTCACCATTGTTTGTACTTTCATCCCTTGTGTTGGGTCACCATTGTTTGTACTTTCATCCCTTGTGTTGGGTCACCATTGTTTGTATTTCATCCTTTGTGTTGGGTCACCATTGTTTGTACTTTCATCCCTTGTGTTGGGTCACCATTGTTTGTATTTTCAGCCCTTGTGTTGGGTCACCATTGTTTGTATTTCATCCCTTGTGTTGGGTCACCATTGTTTGTACTTTCATCCCTTGTGTTGGGTCACCATTGTTTGTATTTTCAGCCCTTGTGTTGGGTCACCATTGTTTGTATTTCATCCCTTGTGTTGGGTCACCATTGTTTGTACTTTCATCCCTTGTGTTGGGTCACCATTGTTTGTATTTCATCCTTTGTGTTGTGTCACCATTGTTTGTACTTTCATCCCTTGTGTTGGGTCACCATTGTTTGTATTTTCAGCCCTTGTGGTGGCTCACCATTGTTTGTATTTCATCCTTTGTGTTGTGTCACCATTGTTTGTACTTTCATCCCTTGTGTTGGGTCACCATTGTTTGTATTTTCAGCCCTTGTGTTGGGTCACCATTGTTTGTATTTCATCCCTTGTGTTGGGTCACCATTGTTTGTACTTTCATCCCTTGTGTTGTGTCACCATTGTTTGTACTTTCATCCCTTGTGTTGGGTCACCATTTTTGTATTTTCAGCCCTTGTGTTGGGTCACCATTGTTTGTATTTCATCCCTTGTGTTGGGTCACCATTGTTTGTACTTTCATCCCTTGTGTTCGGTCACCACTGTTTGTATTTTCAGCCCTTGTGTTGCGTCTCTATTGCTTGTAATTTCAGCCCTTGTGTTGCGTCACCATTGTTTGTATTTTTATCCCTTGTGTTGCGTCTCTATTGCTTGTAATTTCAGCCCTTGTGTTGCGTCACCATTGTTTGTATTTTTATCCCTTGTGTTGCGTCACCTTTGTTTGTATTTTTATCCCTTGTGTTGCGTCACCATTGTTTGTATTTTCATCCCTCCTGTTGCGTCTCCATTGTTTGTATTTTCATCCCTTGTGTTGGGTCACCATTGTTTGTATTTTCAGCCCTTGTGGTGGGTCACCATTGTTTGTATTTCATCCTTTGTGTTGTGTCACCATTGTTTGTACTTTCATCCCTTGTGTTGGGTCACCATTGTTTGTATTTTCAGCCCTTGTGTTGGGTCACCATTGTTTGTATTTCATCCCTTGTGTAGGGTCACCATTGTTTGTACTTTCATCCCTTGTGTTGTGTCACCATTGTTTGTACTTTCATCCCTTGTGTTCGGTCACCATTTTTGTATTTTCAGCCCTTGTGTTGGGTCACCATTGTTTGTATTTCATCCCTTGTGTTGGGTCACCATTGTTTGTACTTTCATCCCTTGTGTTCGGTCACCATTGTTTGTATTTTCAGCCCTTGTGTTGCGTCTCTATTGCTTGTAATTTCAGCCCTTGTGTTGCGTCACCATTGTTTGTATTTTTATCCCTTGTGTTGCGTCTCTATTGCTTGTAATTTCAGCCCTTGTGTTGCGTCACCATTGTTTGTATTTTTATCCCTTGTGTTGCGTCACCATTGTTTGTATTTTTATCCCTTGTGTTGCGTCACCATTGTTTGTATTTTCATCCCTCCTGTTGCGTCTCCATTGTTTGTATTTTCATCCCTTGTATTGTGTCCCTTGTGTTGCGTCACCATTGTTTGTACTTTCATCCCTTGTGTTGGGTCACCATTGTTTGTACTTTCATCCCTTGTGTTGGGTCACCATTGTTTGTACTTTCATCCCTTGTGTTGGGTCACCATTGTTTGTATTTCATCCTTTGTGTTGGGTCACCATTGTTTGTACTTTCATCCCTTGTGTTGGGTCACCATTGTTTGTATTTTCAGCCCTTGTGTTGGGTCACCATTGTTTGTATTTCATCCCTTGTGTTGGGTCACCATTGTTTGTACTTTCATCCCTTGTGTTGGGTCACCATTGTTTGTATTTTCAGCCCTTGTGTTGGGTCACCATTGTTTGTATTTCATCCCTTGTGTTGGGTCACCATTGTTTGTACTTTCATCCCTTGTGTTGGGTCACCATTGTTTGTATTTCATCCTTTGTGTTGTGTCACCATTGTTTGTACTTTCATCCCTTGTGTTGGGTCACCATTGTTTGTATTTTCAGCCCTTGTGGTGGGTCACCATTGTTTGTATTTCATCCCTTGTGTTGTGTCACCATTGTTTGTACATTCATCCCTTGTGTTGGGTCACCATTGTTTGTATTTTCAGCCCTTGTGTTGGGTCACCATTGTTTGTATTTCATCCCTTGTGTTGGGTCACCATTGTTTGTACTTTCATCCCTTGTGTTGTGTCACCATTGTTTGTACTTTCATCCCTTGTGTTGGGTCACCATTTTTGTATTTTCAGCCCTTGTGTTGGGTAACCATTGTTTGTATTTCATCCCTTGTGTTGGGTCACCATTGTTTGTACTTTCATCCCTTGTGTTCGGTCACCATTGTTTGTATTTTCAGCCCTTGTGTTGCGTCTCTATTGCTTGTAATTTCAGCCCTTGTGTTGCGTCACCATTGTTTGTATTTTTATCCCTTGTGTTGCGTCTCTATTGCTTGTAATTTCAGCCCTTGTGTTGCGTCACCATTGTTTGTATTTTTGTCTCTTGTGTTGAGTCTCCATTGGTTGTATTTTCAGCCCTTGTGTTGCGTCACCATTGTTTGTATTTTTGTCTCTTGAGTGCGTCTCTATTGCTTGTATTTTCAGCCGTTGTGTTGTGTCACCATGGTTTGTACTTTCATCCCTTGTGTTGCGTCACCATTATTTGTATTTTCAGCCCTTGTATTGCGTTACCAGTGTTTGTATTTTTGTTCCTTGTGTTCCGTCTCTATTGCTTGTATTTTCAGCCCTTGCGTTGCGTCACCATTGTTTGTATTTTCATCCCTTGTGTTGCGTCACCATTTTTTGTATTTTCAGCCCTTGTGTTGCGTCACCATCGTTTGTATTTTTGTCTCTTGTGTTTCGTCCCTATTGTTTGTATTTTCAGTCCTTGTGTTGCGTCACCATTGTTTGTATTTTTGTCTCTTCTGTTGCGTCTCTATTGTTTGTATTTTCAGCCCTTGTGTTGCGTCACCATTGTTTGTATTTTCAGCCCTTGTGTTGCGTCACAATTGTTTGTATATTTGTCCCTTGTGTTGCGTCTCTATTGCTATTATTTTCAGCCCTTGTGTTGCGTCACCATTGTTTGTATTTGCATCCCTTGTGTTGCGTTTCTATTGTTTGTAGTTTCATCTCTTGTGTTGCGTCACCATTGTTTGTATTTTTGTCTCTTCTGTTCCGTCTCTATTGCTTGTATTTTCATCCCTTGTGTTGCGTCACCATTGTTTGTATTTTTATCCCTTGTGTTGCGTCTCTATTGTTTGTAGTTTCATCCCTTGTGTTGAATCACCATTGTTTGTATTTTTGTCTCTTGTGTTGCGTCTCTATTGCTTGTATTTTCATCCCTTGTGTTGCGTCACCATTGTTTGTATTTTTATCCCTTGTGTTGCGTCACCATTGTTTGTATTTTTATCCCTTGTGTTGCGTCACCATTGTTTGCATTTTCATCCCTCCTGTTGCGTCTCCATTGTTTGTATTTTCATCCCTTGTATTGTGTCCCTTCTGTTGCGTCACCATTGTTTGTATTTTTATCCCTTGTGTTGCGTCACCATTGTTTGTATTTTCATCCCTTGTGTTGCGTCACCATTGTTTGTATTTTCATCCCACCTGTTGCGTCTCCATTGTTTGTATTTTCATCCCTTGTATTGTGTCCCTTGTGTTGCGTCACCATTGTTTGTACTTTCATCCCTTGTGTTGGGTCACCATTGTTTGTACTTTCATCGCTTGTGTTGGGTCACCATTGTTTGTACTTTCATCCCTTGTGTTGGGTCACCATTGTTTGTATTTCATCCTTTGTGTTGTGTCACCATTGTTTGTACTTTCATCCCTTGTGTTGGGTCACCATTGTTTGTATTTTCAGCCCTTGTGTTGGGTCACCATTGTTTGTATTTCATCCCTTGTGTTGGGTCACCATTGTTTGTACTTTCATCCCTTGTGTTGGGTCACCATTGTTTGTATTTTCAGCCCTTGTGTTGGGTCACCATTGTTTGTATTTCATCCCTTGTGTTGGGTCACCATTGTTTGTACTTTCATCCCTTGTGTTGGGTCACCATTGTTTGTATTTCATCCTTTGTGTTGTGTCACCATTGTTTGTACTTTCATCCCTTGTGTTGGGTCACCATTGTTTGTATTTTCAGCCCTTGTGTTGGGTCACCATTGTTTGTATTTCATCCTTTGTGTTGTTTCACCATTGTTTGTACTTTCATCCCTTGTGCTGGGTCACCATTGTTGGTATTTTCAGCCCTTGTGTTGGGTCACCATTGTTTGTATTTCATCCCTTGTGTTGGGTCACCATTGTTTGTACTTTCATCCTTTGTGTTGTGTCACCATTGTTTGTACTTTCATCCCTTGTGTTGGGTCACCATTGTTTGTATTTTCAGCCCTTGTGTTGGGTCACCATTGTTTGTATTTCATCCCTTGTGTTGGGTCACCATTGTTTGTACTTTCATCCCTTGTGTTGGGTCACCATTATTTGTATTTTCAGCCCTTGTGTTGCGTCTCTATTGCTTGTAATTTCAGCCCTTGTGTTGCGTCACCATTGTTTGTATTTTTGTCTCTTGTGTTGAGTCTCCATTGGTTGTATTTTCAGCCCTTGTGTTGCGTCACCATTGTTTGTATTTTTGTCTCTTGAGTGCGTCTCTATTGCTTGTATTTTCAGCCGTTGTGTTGTGTCACCATGGTTTGTACTTTCATCCCTTGTGTTGCGTCACCATTATTTGTATTTTCAGCCCTTGTATTGCGTTACCAGTGTTTGTATTTTTGTTCCTTGTGTTGCGTCTCTATTGCTTGTATTTTCAGCCCTTGCGTTGCGTCACCATTGTTTGTATTTTCATCCCTTGTGTTGCGTCTCTATTGGTTGTAGCTTCATCCCTTGCGTTGCATCACCATTGTTTGTATTTTCAGCCCTTGTGTTGCGTCACCATTGTTTGTATTTTCAGCCCTTGTTTTGCGTCACCATCGTTTGTATTTTTGTCTCTTGTGTTTCGTCTCTATTGTTTGTATTTTCAGTCCTTGTGTTGCGTCACCATTGTTGGTATTTTTGTCTCTTCTGTTGCGTCTCTATTGTTTGTATTTTCAGCCCTTGTGTTGCGTCACCATTGTTTGTATTTTCAGCCCTTGTGTTGCGTCACCATTGTTTGTATATTTGTCCCTTCTGTTGCGTCTCTATTGCTATTATTTTCAGCCCTTGTGTTGCGTCACCATTGTTTGTATTTGCATCCCTTGTGTTGCGTCTCTATTGTTTGTAGTTTCATCTCTTGTGTTGCGTCACCATTGTTTGTATTTTGTCTCTTCTGTTCCGTCTCTATTGCTTGTATTTTCATCCCTTGTGTTGCGTCACCATTGTTTGTATTTTTATCCCTTGTGTTGCGTCTCTATTGTTTGTAGTTTCATCCCTTGTGTTGAATCACCATTGTTTGTATTTTTGTCTCTTGTGTTGCGTCTCTATTGCTTGTATTTTCATCCCTTGTGTTGCGTCACCATTGTTTGTATTTTTATCCCTTGTGTTGCGTCACCATTGTTTGTATTTGCATCCCTTGTGTTGCGTCTCTATTGTTTGTAGTTTCATCCCTTGTGTTGAATCACCATTGTTTGTATATTTGTCCCTTGTGTTGCGTCTCTATTGCTATTATTTTCAGCCCTTGTGTTGCGTCACCATTGTTTGTATTTGCATCCCTTGTGTTGCGTCTCTATTGTTTGTAGTTTCATCTCTTGTGTTGCGTCACCATTGTTTGTATTTTTGTCTCTTCTGTTCCGTCTCTATTGCTTGTATTTTCAGCCCTTGTGTTGCGTCACCATTGTTTGTATTTTTGTCTCTTCTGTTCCGTCTCTATTGCTTGTATTTTCATCCCTTTTGTTGCGTCACCATTGTTTGTATTTTTATCCCTTGTGTTGCGTCTCTATTGTTTGTAGTTTCATCCCTTGTGTTGAATCACCATTGTTTGTATTTTTGTCTCTTGTGTTGCGTCACCATTGTTTGTATTTTTGTCCCTTGTGTTGTGTCTCTATTGCTTGTATTTTCATTACTTGTGTTGCGTCACCATTGATTGTATTTTTGTCCCTTGTGTTGCGTCTTCATTGTTTGTATTTTCATCCCTTGTGTTGCGTCTCCATTGTTTGCATTTTCATCCCTTGTGTTGCGACTCCATTGTTTGTATTTTTGTCTCTTCTGTTGCGTCTCTAGTGCTTGTATTTTCATCCCTTGTGTTGCCTCACCATTGTTTGTATTTTTGTCTCTTGTGTTGCGTCTCTATTGTTTGTATTTTCATCTCTTGTGTTGCGTCACCATTGATTGCATTTTCATCTCTTCTGTTGCGTCTCCATTGTTTGTATTTTCAGCCCTTGTGTTGCATCACCATTTTTTGTATTTTTCTCCCTTGTGTTGTGTCTCTATTGCTTGTATTTTCATCCATTGTGATGCGTCACCATTGTTTGTATTTCCATTCCTTGTGTTGCGTCTCCATTGTTTGTATTTGTGTCTCTTGTGTTGCGTTTCCATTGTTTGTGTTTTCAGCCCTTGTGTTGCGTCACCATTGATTGTATTTTTGTTCCTTGTGTTGCGTCACCATTGATTGTATTTTTTTTCCTTGTGTTGCGTCACCATTGTTTGTATTTTAGTCCCTTGTGTTGCGTCTCCATTGTTTGTATTTTCATCCCTTGCGTTGCGTCACCATTGTTTGTATTTTAGTCCCTTGTGTTGCGTCACCATTGTTTGTATTTGTGTCACTTGTGTTGTATCTCTATTGCTTATATTTTCATCCCTTGTGTTGCGTCACCATTGATTGTATTTTTGTTCTTTGTGTTGCGTCACCATTGTTTGTATTTTAATCCCTTGTGTTGCGTCTCCATTGTAAGTATTTTCATCCCTTGTGTTGCGTCACCATTGTTTGTATTTTAATCCCTTGTGTTGCGTCACCATTGTTTGTATTTGTGTCACTTGTGTTGTATCTCTATTGCTTATATTTTCATCCCTTGTGTTGCGTCACCATTGTTTGTATTTTTGTCCCTTGTGTTGTATCTCTATTGCTTATATTTTCATCCCTTGTGTTGGGTCACCATTGATTGTATTTTTGTTCCTTGTGTTGCGTCACCATTGTTTGTATTTTCATCCCTTGTGTTGCGTCTCCATTGTTTGTGTTTTCATCCCTTGTGTTGCGTCTCCATTGTTTGTATTTTGTCTCTTCTGTTGAGTCTCTAGTGCTTGTATATTCATCCCTTGCATTGCGTCACCATTGTTTGTATTTTTGTCTCTTGTGTTTCGTCTCTAGTGCTTGTATATTCATCCCTTGCATTGCGTCACCATTGTTTGTATTTTTGTCTCTTGTGTTTCGTCTCTAGTGCTTGTATTTTCATCTCTTGTGTTGCGTCACCATTGATTTCATTTTAATCCCTTGTGTTGCGTCACCATTGTTTGTATTTTCATCCCTTGTGTTGCGTCTCCATTGTTTGTATTTTTGTCTCTTCTGTTGAGTCTCTAGTGCTTGTATATTCATCCCTTGCATTGCGTCACCATTGTTGTATTTTTGTCTCTTGTGTTTCGTCTCTAGTGCTTGTATTTTCATCCCTTGTGTTGCGTCACTATTGCTTTTATTTTTTTCTCTTGTGTTGCGTCACCATTGATTGCATTTTAATCCCTTGTGTTGCGTCATCATTGTTTGTATTTTCATCCCTTGTGTTGCGTCACCATTCTTTGTATTTTTGTTTCTTGTGTTTCGTCTCTATTGTTTGTATTTTCATCCCTGGTATTGCGTAACCATTGTTTGTATTTTTTTCTCTTGTGTTGCGTCACCATTGATTACATTTTAATCCCTTGTGTTGCGTCACTATTGTTTGTATTTTCATCCCTTGTGTTGCGTCTCTATTACTTGTATTTTCATCTCTTGTGTTGTGTCCCTTGTGTTGCGTCACTAATGTTTGTATTTTCATCCCTTGTGTTGCGTCACTATTGTTTGTATTTTCATCCCTTGTGTTGTGTCTCTATTGCTTGTATTTTCATCCCTTGTGTTGCGTCACTATTGATTGTATTTGCATCCCTTGTATTGCGTCACTATTGATTGTATTTTCATCCCTTGTGTTGCGTCACTATTGTTTGTATTTTCATCTCTTGTGTTGTGTCTCTATTGCTTGTATTTTCATCTCTTGTGTTGCGTCTCTATTGCTTGTATTTTCATCCCTTGTGTTGCGTTTCTATTGCTTGTATTTTCATCCCTTGTGTTGGGTCACTATTGCTTGTATTTTCATCCCTTGTGTTGCGTCTCTATTGCTTGTATTTTCATCCCTTGTGTCGCGTCACCATTGTTTGTATTTTTATCCCTTGTGTCGCGTTACCATTGTTTGTATTTTCATCCCTTGTGTTGCGTCACTATTGTTTATATTTTCATCCCTTGTGTTGCGTCACTATTTTTTGTATTTTCATCCCTTGTGTTGCGTCTCTATTGCTTGTATTTTCATCCCTTGTGTCGCGTCACCATTGTTTGTATTTTTATCCCTTGTGTCGCGTCACTATTGATTGTATTTGCATCCCTTGTATTGCGTCACTAATGATTGTATTTTCATCCCTTGTGTTGCGTCACTATTGTTTGTATTTTCATCTCTTGTGTTGTGTCTCTATTGCTTGTATTTTCATCCCTTGTGTTGCGTCTCTATTGCTTGTATTTTCATCCCTTGTGTTGCGTTTCTATTGCTTGTATTTTCATCCCTTGTGTTGGGTCACTATTGCTTGTATTTTCATCCCTTGTGTTGCGTCTCTATTGCTTGTATTTTCATCCCTTGTGTCGCGTCACCATTGTTTGTATTTTTATCCCTTGTGTCGCGTTACCATTGTTTGTATTTTCATCCCTTGTGTTGCGTCACTATTGTTTATATGTTCATCCCTTGTGTTGCGTCACTATTTTTTGTATTTGCATCCCTTGTGTTGCGTCTCTATTGCTTGTATTTTCATCCCTTGTGTTGCGTCACTATTGTTTGTATTTTCATCTCTTGTGTTGTGTCTCTATTGCTTGTATTTTCATCCCTTGTGTTGCGTCTCTATTGCTTGTATTTTCATCCCTTGTGTTGCGTTTCTATTGCTTGTATTTTCATCCCTTGTGTTGGGTCACTATTGCTTGTATTTTCATCCCTTGTGTTGCGTCTCTATTGCTTGTATTTTCATCCCTTGTGTCGCGTCACCATTGTTTGTATTTTTATCCCTTGTGTCGCGTTACCATTGTTTGTATTTTAATCCCTTGTGTTGCGTCACTATTGTTTGTATTTTCATCCCTTGTGTTGCGTCTCTATTACTTGTATTTTCATCTCTTGTGTTGTGTCCCTTGTGTTGCGTCACTAATGTTTGTATTTTCATCCCTTGTGTTGCGTCACTATTGTTTGTATTTTCATCCCTTGTGTTGTGTCTCTATTGCTTGTATTTTCATCCCTTGTGTTGCGTCACTATTGATTGTATTTGCATCCCTTGTATTGCGTCACTATTGATTGTATTTTCATCCCTTGTGTTGCGTCACTATTGTTTGTATTTTCATCTCTTGTGTTGTGTCTCTATTGCTTGTATTTTCATCTCTTGTGTTGCGTCTCTATTGCTTGTATTTTCATCCCTTGTGTTGCGTTTCTATTGCTTGTATTTTCATCCCTTGTGTTGGGTCACTATTGCTTGTATTTTCATCCCTTGTGTTGCGTCTCTATTGCTTGTATTTTCATCCCTTGTGTCGCGTCACCATTGTTTGTATTTTTATCCCTTGTGTCGCGTTACCATTGTTTGTATTTTCATCCCTTGTGTTGCGTCACTATTGTTTATATTTTCATCCCTTGTGTTGCGTCACTATTTTTTGTATTTTCATCCCTTGTGTTGCGTCTCTATTGCTTGTATTTTCATCCCTTGTGTCGCGTCACCATTGTTTGTATTTTTATCCCTTGTGTCGCGTCACTATTGATTGTATTTGCATCCCTTGTATTGCGTCACTAATGATTGTATTTTCATCCCTTGTGTTGCGTCACTATTGTTTGTATTTTCATCTCTTGTGTTGTGTCTCTATTGCTTGTATTTTCATCCCTTGTGTTGCGTCTCTATTGCTTGTATTTTCATCCCTTGTGTTGCGTTTCTATTGCTTGTATTTTCATCCCTTGTGTTGGGTCACTATTGCTTGTATTTTCATCCCTTGTGTTGCGTCTCTATTGCTTGTATTTTCATCCCTTGTGTCGCGTCACCATTGTTTGTATTTTTATCCCTTGTGTCGCGTTACCATTGTTTGTATTTTCATCCCTTGTGTTGCGTCACTATTGTTTATATGTTCATCCCTTGTGTTGCGTCACTATTTTTTGTATTTGCATCCCTTGTGTTGCGTCTCTATTGCTTGTATTTTCATCCCTTGTGTTGCGTCACTATTGTTTGTATTTTCATCTCTTGTGTTGTGTCTCTATTGCTTGTATTTTCATCCCTTGTGTTGCGTCTCTATTGCTTGTATTTTCATCCCTTGTGTTGCGTTTCTATTGCTTGTATTTTCATCCCTTGTGTTGGGTCACTATTGCTTGTATTTTCATCCCTTGTGTTGCGTCTCTATTGCTTGTATTTTCATCCCTTGTGTCGCGTCACCATTGTTTGTATTTTTATCCCTTGTGTCGCGTTACCATTGTTTGTATTTTCATCCCTTGTGTTGCGTCTCTATTGTTTGTATTTTCAGCCCTTGTGTTGCGTCACTATTTTTTGTATTTTCATCCCTTGTGTTGCGTCTCTATTGCTTGTATTTTCATCCCTTGTGTCGCGTCACCATTGTTTGTATTTTTATCCCTTGTGTTGCGTCTCTATTGTTTTTATTTTCATCCGTTGTGTCGCGTCACTATTGTTAGTATTTTTGTCCCTTTTCTGTTGGCCATCGTGTTGGTCTGTCCCTCTTTGGTATCTTAGAATTACCGACTTCTGATTTCCTCTTTGGTATCTTAGAATTACCGACTTCTGATTTCCTCTTTGGTATCTTAGAATTACCGACTTCTGATTTCCTCTTTGGTAGCTTAGAATTACCGACTTCTGATTTCCTCTTTGGTATCTTAGAATTACCGACTTCTGAATTCATCTTTGGTATCTTAGAATTACCGACTTCTGATTTCCTCTTTGGTATCTTCAAGCATTTCATGTATAACATTTGTTTTATCTGTCCAATATTTTGACTCTGAGCTTACCCGCTAAAATTATACTAATGATATCCACTTTTTCATTGTTGTCCTAGGAAAGCACATAACTAGTACATATACACTAAGTTTACTTAAATTCTTACTGAAAAAATGCATGTCAAGTCGTCTTGATTGTCTATATAACCATGTCGGTATAATCCATTTGTCATGTCACCACAGGATACGTTCTTCAGATTCCAAAATTCACTAAGTTTTACTCTACTACCTCGAGGCAAGTTCATCATCAACATCAATTCTCCTAATAAAATATAAAACAAACAGGATTTTATATCTGTGTTTCCGTTGGAAATCCAATTATCAAGAAGGGAGGTATCGGATCACAACACGGGTGCTCTAGTGGAGCACGGTTTACTCTTCCGGATATCTAACGGAGTTCGAACCCACAGCTTTAGTGGTGATAGATACTGACTACACAGTTAGTTATAGATCCAACTAACATAAGATCACGACCACGACGGCCGCCTTGAAAATTAGGAGAATATATCTAATCAAATAAAAGAACCACATACAATCACAAAAATAAATATATTTAATAAACAAAAAAATAATTATTGATGAATATATTGTAAAAGCACTACAGCGCTTCATGATTAAAATTCCTTTTGCTAAAACGCCCCCCCCCCCCCTTTTTTTTTGTATTCATGTCATCTCTGTGCAATTGTTTTAAAAAATAAATAAGGAATGCGTTATTGTTATTTAATATCAAATAACTATATTCAATAAACAAAATATTAATTATAGATAAATATTTTGTAAAAGTACTTAAGCACTTCGTGGAAAAATTCCTTTCAGTAAATCGACTCTCCCCACCCCCACCCCCCTGTCCATTCATGTCATGTCCAGGAAAATGTACGTGTTAAAAACATAATATGTTGTTGCTGTCCTTGGAATGTTTTGCTACACTCATGCGCTGAAGTTTTTAAAACTTTGTATTTAACTGAACGATCATTGTTACTTTTTTTTTTTTTAAATTAAAGTACTGACATTTGTGAAGAAATTCAAACAATTGAAAAATGAAATTAGAAAAGAATCGATTGAGCAATAATACACACAGACAATTACCAATTAAAATCAAAAACAGACGGGTAATAGTAAGCTTCACATTACAGATAAAATCAGATAATATGGTGCTGACAATAATACAGTTGATGAGTGAAAATGTTCAAAATTCAACAATTGAAAATTTCTATTTTGAGAATTTAAATATTTGCAATTTAATATTCGATGGGTACTAGAAAATACTAAATGACATGTCTGATAGTAACTGGACAAATGTGTTGTGTGTAGTGATTGTAGATCGTTGTTTGTCCTTTTGTCCTTTTCCGTTTGGCCATTGTGTGCCTGTCCTTCTATTTACGGATTCCGATTACATTTGCTGATCTATTGTGATAATCTAACACGACATCTTTCATTGGCTATATATAATATATGCAATAATATATATCCAGATATATTTTAATTTGCACATGCGTTTGACAAATTAAGAACAACATTCATATAAGATTTAATGTATTTATACAGGATCGTGGTGCATACAAACATTAAAATGTTTCTTTACATGTTCAGTGTTCCGGAAAAACTAATAAAGATAACCATCTATCGACTTTGACATTTATAAATTGTCCATTGTTGTGTCGTAGTTTGCAAGGAAAGCTGGCGACATTGACACCTGGTTACTGATGTATTTTACGAATTTCATTAGCAATGCGTTTGATTATGCTGCTAAAATGGAAATGCCATCAAATTGAAACACATCAGTAACTTAATAGCATCCAGTGTTAAAGACAATTACGACTGCAAAGATTCATATTAGTTGGGTATTTTTTTTTTTTTTAAATAACATGCTTTTTAACTTCAAAGAAGTGTCTATATTACTAGAGGCCTCGGGTATGTCCATTTCGCCCCCGTGGTCGGATAAGGCGTGTCCTCTCAATTAACAGAGGCCAAATATTCGACTTCCACAACGTTAGAGAATACCGAAGCGGCAATCAAAAAATGGACAATCCAGAGAAACTGGCAACATAGGGTACACATGACGGAGACAAATAAAACAAAAGCACAACACTGCTATACGCAAATGAACACAAATAACTTAAAATATGATCCCTCCTACAAACCCCTGGAGGTAAAGACAAGCCGAACATCTTTTATATGCGGAAATCGTAACGGACATCACAACACGGAATTCAGAACGTAAAGATTCATAATAGGAGATCATAAAAAACTAAAGACATGAGCAGCACGGCCCATCAAAAAACGGGGGGTGGGGTTGAACTCAGGTGCTCCTCATTCGGATACACGCTAAGACATAATTGTTCGTGGTGTGAAATATGATGCATTTCTTAATAGCGTCGAACCCTACCTGTCTATGCATAAATAGGGACACTTTTTTTTATCATAAGCCAGGAACCAGCCTAGAATAACAATTTGCTAGATGAAGTCGTTCCAAGGCAGAACATTTTGAATCAAACAGTCATTATTACCTTATTTAATAATCAAAGCATTCGTCCGTAGCCCAAATCTAGTGCCCCTTTTTTACCAATGTAATTTATTGGTTACTAGCCTGTTGTCGTCATGAATATAGCTAAAATACATCCCATTTGACGTTAAATAAATATCCAATCAAATGATGATAGCAATTTCTTATTATTTACCTCTTTGTTTTAATGATTGACGTGCTTGGTTAAATTGGAAGTAGGCCGTGTGTTCAATACACGATGGGATCTAACCAAAGGCTACACAATTAATATTTGCTGCTTCATCGCCAAGCAGCAAGAGAAAAGATTAGCCGACTCGGAGTCAGGATAATGTGTCTGAGTGGAGCTACATCTGAGTCTAATTAATATAAAGCAGGCATCATCACATCTCATCGAAATGTAACTTGCTCTTACTCAACAGTCGCTTCCTCACAGTGCCGTCTTAACGCATGGGCACATTGGGGAGTTACCCGGGGTTCCCACGAGCATAATGGCCCTATATTAATCTATGAATGTTGTGTACAGTATGTGTTTTAATGCTTAAACACTGATTTTGTTGGAAGTACTAATACAATAAATATATGTTCAAGTTTATCGACTATTTACATTTTTAGTCCTGCTTCCTCAACTATTTCTCATTAGTAAGCCGAACAGACAGCAGTGGCGTAGCTCCATATACACCGTCACGCCATGGGGTGGACATCGCGGAGTTCATAAAAGAAATTGACGAACATTTAAAAAAAAATACAAACGAGCAAAAAAATATAAAAATCAATTGTATATATATTACGATTATCTGTTAATTTGACGTCAATAGTCCGTATATGACATATATAATGTAATCAACCCTGACCGAAATCGGTTTTGTTTTATTTGCGTGAATTTTCTTCCGGTACTAAACGTAAAATAATGTTGACTTCAGCATGAGTTCAAAACGTGAAAAGCCTAAATGGCAAACTATAGACAATTTCTTTACCAAAGCACCTGTTCCGTCTACCCAAGATCATGACCACAATACGCCTACAAACAGTGATAGTCGCGCAGAAACACCGTCAAATAATATAGACTCTGTAACGTCAAAGATTGACGATGAAGTTTGTTCAAATCCCACAACGATGTCAAAACCAATACATAAAAATCTTCCCTCATATCCAGATATTTCTACTTTGAAAGACTCGGTAATATTAGGAAAAGATGTAAAGTTTCAACTTTTGACAGGCAGTTGGAAAGATGTCCACACCTTCAAATTTCCGACCAGGTAATTTAATTTAATTGAAATAATAATGCGCAATGTTGAACTAGTACCAAGTTAATGAATGTACCGTACCCCTAAATGTTAGTTACGATAACGTAACCCTATATCCTTAGACCTATACTCTCCCGTCAGGGTTACGATTCTGCCCTATTACTTCCAATGGAGCCAAATGAATACGCGACCTTAAAATTGGCTTGTATGACAGTTCTACAAACACAATGGTCAAAATAAATATTATGTATTCGACGTTTTTAATCTTTATCGTCCAAAATAAATGAAATTTTACAATGACATAACATATTTTTTAAGAGTTGATCTTGAACTTTATCCAATGCATTACAAGTGTATTTAGCTATTAGGAAGCCCCCAAATTGATGAAATAAACCCCTAATACCTGGTGGTATTGAGAGATACGTGTAGAAAACCCTCGGATACCTGCCAGTAAACCCCCAGATAGCTGAGGTATCCTATAGATACCAAGGTTTTGGTTAAAATAGCGTGCCATACATCCTTGAGTTGTTGCATAGACAAATATATTTGTGTAATAGAACTATTAGAATGACTGTTGGATATATGCCACAAATACAAGAAAAATCCATACATTATTATCAGCATAATTATTGAGTTGGTCTACGCTATATTCGTCACTCGATGTGCGTGAAGTTCGCAGCGGATTCATATTCGAATAGCGAATCCGCTGCTAACTTCACGCACATCGTCACTCGACTTAAAAATATGCATTGTATTGTGCTCCATGTGTTTTGTTTATAAATAAAGTGACAGATTGATCAAATTTGGCTTGTTTCGTAAAGCGTCACCTTAAAGATGGGTCTCCTCATTTCTCTTACCAAGCGATGGCAGATGATTTTGTAAAAAATGTTCCAAATATTCTAAAGATGAGCCAATTATATATAAAATTTCGGAATAAAAAAACCCACAAGTAATCCGCAATCGACACATCCTAATGAAAATTATGGAAACCCTGTTACTTTGTGGAAAGCAAAACATCGCTATTCGTGGCCATACACCAGAGCGAAGTAACTTCATGGCTATTTTAAATTCAAAGGCACAAGGTGATCCGATTCTAACCGATCATCTTGCGAAGTTAATAGTAGGGCGAAATATACATCACCTGAAATCCAGAATGAAATTATCAACATTATAGGAAATCAAAATACAAATTCGCACCGCAATTGTTGATAAGTGTAATGCAAGCAATTTGTTTGCTCTGATAGCAGACGAAACTACAGATACATCGACGTGGGAACAAGAGTCTCTTTGTCTTCGATACATACAGCGGGATTCTTTCAGTGGTGATGTTTCGATAAAAGAAGACTTTCTAGATTTTGTCATGGCGACAAGTACTACGGGTTAGCATTTAGCGGAATTACTCATCGAAACCCTACAGAGTGCTGGTGTCAACATCGCGGAAATGAGGGCTCATGGCTACGATGGAGCAGCCAACATGTCCGGCAAATACAACGATGTATATGCCAGAATATTGAACACTATACCAGGGGCAACCTATATACATTGGAAATCACATTGTCTGAACTTAGCAATAGTACACAGCTGTTGTAAGGACAATTCGGTGCGCAACGTTATGACAACCGTCCAAGAAATTGGGTTCGCTTTCGACTATTCTGCTAAACGATTGCAAGCTTTCTTCGACGGGCTTGCAGCAGACGCGGCAACGAAGGAGAATATGGAAAAACGGACAAAATTAAGGACTCTATGCGAAACGCGGTGGACCAGTCGCGCAGATGCTCTATATACATTCAAGACAGCGTTTCCAGTAGTTGTTCACGCGTTAGAACGGTTACAAAACTTAGGCAATGACCAGGCAGGACAACATCTCGAGTCACTAATGCGGTTTCAGTTTGTTATTGCGTTGGTAGTATCCGAGCATATACTACAGAGTACGGTTCATTTATCCACTTTTCTTCAAGGTGTTGAATGCCAACTTCTCGAGGCTGTCAATGAATGTAAAACCGTCGTCGAAATGTTGCGTTCCGAACGCGATGATGATACTGTTTAGAACGAGCTATACCTAACCGCTTTAGATATAGCCGATCCTTTTGAAATTGTTGAAAGTGTCCCTAGGCGATGCGGGAGACAAGCCACAAGAGCTAACCATTCGGCCGACACACATAAACATTACTGGCGCATTTCGCTATACTACCCGTTTCTGGACCTTCTGAAATCCGAAAACCGCTTTTATGCACAATATCTTCTTCCCGGTGTAGTTGAACAAATTACAAACGATCAAATTGTCACAATACATCAGACATACCAGATGGATATCGGTCTATCATTGGACGACTTCAGGAGAGAAGTTGAACGCTGGCGAGCTCGCTCTCGAATTATACCTTGCGATAAAGTATCGACAACACTCTGTCAAACACATGATATCGTGAATCCCGCACTGTATCCGTCTATCGATACAATAATGTGTGCTCTCTTAACAATGCCCGTTGCTAGTGCTACCGCCGAAAGGTCGTTTAGCGTGTTGAAACGTTTAAAAACGTACATTCGTTCCACAATGAGAAATGACAGACTGTCAGCTTTAGGTGTAATGCACATCCACCGTGATTTTACGGTCAATTTAGACAAGACCATGGACGTTTTTGTTGCGGCTAAAAAACGGAGGACAGATTTTTGAAAATTCCTGATGTTTTTCTATAAAAAATTAACAAATTCAATCTTATCATTTTGCTCTTCAAACCAATGTTAGGCCCTCAGAACGCACAATTTGCATCTAGTGTGAAAAGAATCCAAACCTCCCTCCCCCACACTTTTGAGTGCACATTCAAACATACCAGCTACGCCCCTGGACAGAAAGCCGGAAGAAAATGTGCAAAACATGTAACGTTTTTACAATTCCATCTAGTGTTCTGCGTGAGTACGAATAGTTGAGGGTACAAAGATTGTAATCTCTGGTGATTTATTTACAATAAGCAAATACTATTACAAAACAACCAGCTATCATGATTTTGTGAATCGGATTTGTTTGAATAAAATGTACTCGTGGGAATAAAGCTACATTATCAACTGTGTCTAATAGAAGTACCTATAATTAATTGGAACCTTCCTAATGATAAATTGTCACGCATCATAATAAAGCGATGTAGGACGTAGCGATCTCTATGATTGTTAACTTTGGAAAATAGAAAAAATACATAATCTCTAAGCCAATCAGCATAACCGGATGTACAGATCACGGCACAGTTAATCTCCAATCCAGTCAACATAACCGAATAGATGGGGATCACGACACCATATTTTTGTAATTAGTAAAATGGATTGTTATAATATCGGAAACACAAACATTTTATGTACATCGCGACATCATTTACGTACACTTATAATACTTAAAAATGCAGCGGGCGAGTTGATACAGCGAAAAGAAAAACAAAAAATACCACGCTGTCGGAACAGTTCCAAAATCTACTAGAAAAATCGTAGAAAGATGCAAAATCGACATCCCGAACACAAAATTACATTCCCACTCACGTTTCTGGTTTGGTAAATACACTTCAAGATAAAAATTGGGTTCAGCTGGTTTTATGAACCCATTGAAACATTGACACATCAATGGATTGTTTTTTAACGTCAAATTAACCATGTTTTCCCCAGCTATATCATGGTCGACAAAATAGCACAAAGAAAACCAAAGATTGAGCAACACGAGTCCCACTAATATTCGAGGTTTAACTAAGGTACACCGGAAGGGTAGACAGTTCCTACTCCCCTAGTGGCACCTTGCGTGTTACTTTTGCTAAAATACGGTAATAATTGTATTATGTGGTTCTTTTTATTTTATTTTATTCTATTTCATTTATCTTCACTTTTGGTAAAACAAACATGAATTGTTTCATTTTCCTTGTTTTTTTTCTTTAAGAAATAAAACCATAAACAAAACACAAAATACTATGTTGTATGAACATTAACAAAATTCAATCAAAATCCATATTAAATGATATTTTTATTTATAGCATAATCAAATTGTATTTAAAATAGTATTCTCTTATTTTTCAAATTTTCTAATAGAGTTATACATGTATGATTAATTTTCAAGAATTCAGATTCCGTCGTTGTCGTAATCGTATAGTGGTTGGATTTACAACTACTCATGCAATCAGTGCCTATCACCACTAACGTTGTGAGTTTGAATTCCGCTCAGGCGAGGTTTACTCGATTCGATAAAACATTATGTAATCAAATTTGTCGGTGACTTGCGACAGGTCAGTGGTTTTCTCCGAAAACTCCGGTGTCCTCCACCAATAAAATTGACCGCCACGATATAACTGAAATATTTTTGAAAGTGGCGTTTTTTTTTCTAAAATAAAATGTGAAGTATTTCAACGCATTAATCTACCCCGCGAGCGCACTTGATTCGTTTGTACGAACTGTTGAACACGTTTCGTCTTTCATCCCTATGGAATATATATTTTACTAAATTTACCATAATACTTTTCTTCATACAGAAACACAAAAAATAATTTATCAGTATTAATAATAAAATGAAAATAAACAAAAATACCACACTGTCGTAATGGTTCAAAAGTCTTTTAGAAAACTAGTAGTAAGAGGCATACTCGATACCGCAAACACACATTCACTTGATCACTCATTTTCTAAGGTTGGTACAGACACTCCAATAAAATGTGACGGGGTTAAACTAGTTTTATGGGACCAAGGCTCATCTCTTAGTGAAGCGATGCGATACTGCAAGTGTTTTCCACTTTAAATATTCAACATCTATCTTCAGTCTTAACAATATGAAAGTGGCGTAAAACACCATGAAACCAAAACTAAACCAAACTTTAAAAATATTTCGTGATCGTGATCGTATGGTAGTTAGATTTATAACTAACTATAGATGCAATTAGTGCATATCACCACTAAAGTTGTGAGTTCGAATCCCGACCAGGCGAGATGTACTCGATACAACATTATGTGATAAAGTTTGTCAGTGACTTGCGACAGGTCGGTGATTTTCTCCGGGTCTTCTGGTTTCCTTCACCAATAAAACTAACCGCCATGATATAGCTGAAATATTGTTGAAAATAGTGACCTTAAACACCATAACTATCATGTATCTATCAAAAATTCTTAACACATTTTTCCAAAATACCATATGAAGTATTTCACCGTATCAATCTACCCCGAAAAAACTTGGCTCTTTTGTACGAACTGTTGAAAATGTTTTTTCTTTGATTACTATGGAATAAATATTTTTACTAATTTTACCATAATACTTTTCTTCATACAGAAACACAAAAAATAAATTATCAGTATTAATAATAAAATAAAAAAAATAAAAAATACCACACTCGTAATGGTTCAAAAGTCTTTTAGAAAACTAGTAGTAAGAGGCATACTCGAAACCGCAAACACACATTCACTTGATCACTCATTTTCTAGGGTTGGTACAGACACTCCAATAAAATGTGACGGAGTTAAGCTAGTTTTATGGGACCAAGGCTCATCTCTTAGTGAAGCGATGCGATACTGCAAGTGTTTTCCACTTTAAATATTCAACATCTATCTTCAGTCTTAACAATATGAAAGTGGCGTAAAACACCATGAAACCAAAACTAAATCAAACTTTAAAAATATTTCGTGATCGTGATCGTATGGTAGTTGGATTTACATCTAAATATAGATGCAATCAGTGCATATCACCACTAAAGTTGTGAGTTCGAATCCCGACCAGGCGAGATGTACTCGATACAACATTATGTGATAAAGTTTGTCAGTAACTTGCGACAGGTCAGTGGTTTTCTCCGAGTACTCCGGTTTCCTCCACCAATAAAACTAACCGCCACGATATAGCTGAAATATTGTTGAAAGTGGCGTTAAAGACCATTAAACCAACCAACCAACCATGCTAATAAGTATGGTATTTAACCACGTGTTCCTAGTCGTGAGGTTGAAGTCATCAATTTTGATTTTTTTTAACATTTTATTTTGGCATTTGTAGTATCTGTCCAATCTTTTGACTAGCAGTTTAAATACCATAAATAAGGGTAATAACAAAATTACCGAACTCCGAACAATCTTACAAAGGAAAAGTCAAAACTCATAAGTATATAAACAGACAAAATCAGTCAACAACCGGAAATCTGTGAAAACCGTAATGACCCTGACTTGGTACAGGCATTTCTAAAGAAATGGTGGGTTGAATCCGATTTTAAAGCGCCAAACCTCCCGCTTTCATTACGGCTCAAAGGTTCCGGCTGTCACTATAACAGTATGTATAACAATACTGGAACAAAATAGGTAAAATAGTTATCAAAGCAGTACCAAATTCAGTGAAGTAACGCTAACCCTTAAAATTCTGTATAAATATATAAATAAAATGCTATATGCTTATTATCATTATACTTACCCATGGACATTCGAATATACATAAATAAAAGCCATAATATATAAAATATCGCCATCATATGCACGGAAAAATTAAAATCAAATTCAACTTTTTCTGCTGATCACGTGATTATGATTTCTCACGTTATTAAGTAATTATCTTGCGTGTGCTACATCATTTAACATTTTATTCTATAAGTGGATTTTAAAATAAAATTGATAAAATATTTGAAATTTGAATAAATGATGGTTATTTTATTATCACATGGATAGAGTTAACATGATCGTGCACAGATTATTACATCAGATACCAGGAGGAATGTGATTCTCTGGTTCAATATATATAGATTTTTTTCGGATTTCATACCAACAAATTAACATTAAATAAGAAAATAATGAGAGAGTGGGTATGATAAGGGTCGATTTTTGCCCAATCTCAGAAACTGTTTATATAGATATAATATTAAGCACAATCATTGAAAGGTAAGAAAAATATTTTTTTGGGATGATTTCACTTTGTCCAAATTAATCATTGGAAATTCAAATATGGTGGTTTTATTTTACATATCTTGCATAATCTTTTCGACAAAATGTTATATTCTGTGTATGTACACTCTAAAAATTAATATTCCTATTCTCTATGGTAGCATATAGTATGTTTGTGTTGTTTTGTCACCCTAGGAACGGTTTTGTAAACATTTTAGATTAGCCTATATTATTGCAATTAATGGTTGAATTTTGACATCTACGATCTTTTGACTTGATATTTGACTAAGCGGTACATGTTTGTCAAGCTATACACACTACAAATGTCATTTCATAATTTAAAAATACATTTTGATATTTTTATTGATAGTTATGCCCCGTCCATAGCAACAGGTTTCCCTATGCACAGTATTTTCCTGTAGATTTCATGGACCTTTTATTTAATCAAGAACACAAATTCTACAACAGCACCTTAGCAGATCTAGAGAAATCTTATCATTTACTAACCAGTATATATCATAAGAATTCCTTAAACCTTACAATGTCCCTAGTAACCAAATATTATCCCTAGCAACCGCAGAAACTCGTCAATGCTGAGCTCTGTAAATTCCTTTTTTTTTTCTTTTTATAACCGAATGTTGATCTTTTTATTTTCTAAATCATGAGAGGAAATTATTCTCAGTAATTAGAATGTCAAAGGAACCAAGTCAACTGCATAACATGGTAAAGCAGCGCTACAGCGGTAGGAGAGGATATAATCCATGTTGAATAATTAAGAAATAAATCATGGAAGTCAGAATGTGTTGGGAGTTTTAACATGGATTGGCGGATATTAGTATTTTACTAATTTTACTAAATTTACTAATATCCGCCAATCCATGTTAAAACTCAAAACACATTCTGGCTTCCATGATTTATTTCGATTCTGATATGTCTAAGAGTACAAATACGGTAGTATACTTTGATTGGAAGACAGTAATTTATATTTACGCTTGCGGAAAATGTCGCACACAATTTATGTAACTGCGCCCTTTATCGGCATTATTCGGGTTACAATTTAAGCTGCCAATTGAAAAGTCAGTCACATTCACCGGCGCATGTGCTAATGATATTATACCGAATGAATAACTAGCTCGTTTGTTAACAAAGCGAAAGAAGGAAGTCATGTTAGAATACACAATTTAAAATGTGTCAATGGACACGGATGCCCTTCTAACTGAAAAACCCTTCACTCAATTTACACCAAAATCTAGTTGACCTGTCATTTGTTGTTATAAACAACATATCCATATATCAAATCAATTGGTTGAGGCTTCGAACGTTATGGTACGGACACATCATTTGGACGGACGTACGTCGCGTAAGTTCGTCCGAACGAGGTAACACGTAAACATCAAGCACAAAAGAAAAAATGACAAACGTAGACCTTGAGATGTCAAATCTTCTTAATTTTATTTTACCTGCGTACCTTAAAAAAACTAGAATATTATAATGATAAAATAAATCATGAAAAACTATGAAATCACTGTATGGCTAGAGGTTCAGATATTTTTTTTTTCTTTAAATTAATAATACCCGAGATACAACATCTTAGACAACACAATGGCCAAAAGAAATGTACTATCGGGGAATCATATAATTCCCGCATATGATTGCTAAGCTATATCTAGTAGCTGATGTCTAGTCTTAAAGGCACAATATTTTATTCGAACTCTCAGTTAACAATGACCTAACCATTAGAAAATACTGTTGTGCTTTTTATCAAAATCCATTACTTAATCATACCTATCTAGTAAATGAAAATTGAACCTATTCCTATATAATTAGCAATGGTGCTTAAGGGGAACACGGAGGCAACAATGACATATCAAGGGCAAAATCAGGCATTATCCAATACAAAATATCATTAATGTACTATCGTCACTATACCATTTATTATATTCAAGATCTTGACGTATATCATCCATAAGCTAACCAAAACGTAGGGTGCATGGTCGTATGGACGTGCAGATCGATGGACAAGGGTACATACTTGTACTTCTTTGTGATAATGGTAATAAAAAATAATAATGCTTATCGAAAAAATCCAATATCATAGGTGCATTATATTCTTCAGTAGAAGATTTACTTCATTGTCATCATCAATTAACTTTTAGTGTCGGTGAGATTTGCACTCCAGTCATTACGAAAGTCAATATCCATATGACGAGCACATCACAGTAACCACACAACAATCTCTGGTCACAATAATGCAACATTTAGGAAGTCTTATATATTACCCTTTCTAACGGTTTTTTTTTTGTTTTTTTTTTGAACTTTATAGTTTCTCCTTCTTCTGCTTTTGAGTTTTAATGTACATGTATAATATGCTATTAAGATTTGAAAAAAAAATATTCTGCTATATACGAGCACGATGTGTTTACCGTAAATATATATTTCTTTATGAGAATAAGTCGTGTTCTTTGTTTTTTTAAACACTTTTTATGGTTTAATTTGTATAAAAGTGATCAATTTCAGTTCATTACATCAGATTTTTTCAGTCGGCACTAAACAAGGCAACGATAGCAATGTTAACCTTTATTATACGATCCGTTTTCCTTACTTTATTTCTCTAACGTTATTTATTTTTTATTTTTGTAATTAAAAGTTGTATACAATTGGTATGTGTTGCATCTCTGCTAAGCACACGACAGTAAAGCATTAGAACAAAAACTAGTTGGCTCGGAATCATGATAATGTGTGAATCCCCATGTCTATCCGCGGAGCAGTGAGATGGCACTAACAATTCCAACTAAGTGTGTTAGTCTAGAACAAACCAGACAGCACCATTTTGAAATAAACTTAACTTCCTCTCGCCATGGTACAGCTGAAGAATTGTTCACTTGGTGGTAAGCAACGATCACTTTTTAGTTTTATTAATGATTAAGAATTTGTAAGTTAGACAATTATCAGCTATTTTTCTATCTTGTTATGTTACAAAACATTTCACAATTTAAAAAAACTGGGGAATGTATAGGCGTCAATAGATTCATACATGCTATTTAATAATCTGTATTGTTCCAATGTTTTTAAAATGATGTTTTGTGGGGTTTTTTATTGTAGGGGAAAACCATGTTTTTTATTCTCATTATGGTGCATGTTCATAAATTACTTGCAATAATCCATCAAGATTAAACTTACATTCTAACACTCCAATGAATGGATACTGAAGTTCCGATATTAAATAAGTATCTGTATGTAAATTGTAATATCATGGAAAATGTGGAAAAACTTTAATATAATGACAATCTATCAAAATAATCATTAATCAGTTCTCAAAATCTGAACATGTGAATTTCATGTTGTGTCTATAATAAATATCAAGCTATTTTATTTCAATTCAATTCAATTTTCAATTCAAATATTTTATTGAATAAATGCATAAATACAATATCCAATGGGATTGCACATCAGGCATAACCTATGTCAGTGCTCTCCCTCAATAACAAGTTATTTTATTTGTCATGCTTTAAAAAAGTGTGCTCTGAGTAGTTAACCCAAAATGAAGTGCTATAATCTATGGACATTTGATATTTTGTCTTAGCGGTTATTTTAACATTAAATAATGTTAGCACATCAAAAACTTTTTCTAATGATGCATAATAACTTTGCTAAAAAAAAAAAAAACAAAAAAAACAGAAAAAAAAATATCGTCGATTCGATCTCATGATGTTGTTATCGGCAGTCATGTGTTCTAACCATTACGCCACCGCAACGTGAATATTAAAAGGGTAGAATTAAGCTATATACAAATCAAATTTACGTTATTACAATTATTCATCGGGAATTCACTTTGCGAAAGAGCTAAAATGAAATACATTTGTCCAATAAAAACAAAATAATAATAATAAAAAGTAAAGGGACTACTAAAAAGTAGAAAGTTCCGTTGTGTCGTTTACATGTCCAATGAATTAATTTTTAAGATAATCTAACTTTCTTTTTTGGTTGCTTGTTTTGTTCTCTGTACTTTTTGTGAATTGTGGGGATAATATTAAAGTATACTTTAGTATAGAAACACATGAAATTCCACTGAGGGTTATGAAAAAAAAACACGTCGGACTCGATGCACTATCAGGTCGGCAGTAAATCACCTCCAAAATATATCCGTTTTTTTTTACTTAAATAACGTCAAAACTGTTTCATAAAAATTGCTCAAGTTTTACTCCCGTAGCAAAACAACTACGATAACCAACTTTATTTTGGATGAGATTAAAAGATCGATTTCTATTTCTGTCTATTACGGAAGAAAACGGTCAATAAAAAATGGCCGCCGACGCGAAATCGACCGTAATATTAATTTTTGATTGCAGATTTCATACTCACCACACTCGGGTACCAACACAAAAATTAAATGAGATATGTGTTTATGCATATTAAACATCATACTAAAATATGCCGTTGGTACCTGCTTGTGGTTATACTGAAAATTGACATTAAATACACATTTCTTGTTAGATTTCATATATTTTCACGAAACGTTAGACTTTTCATTGACTAGTGTGACGTCATCGCACGTGCAAATATAGAAAATTGATACCAAAATAGTAGTTGGGGTAAAGGTCTTATAAAATCAAGAAACAACGAAAGCTATACGTTTCATTTATAACTTGTCTATTTTTTAGGCCAATTTCTGCCCTTATCATACCTACTCCTTTGTACTGAATTATTGCGTTTTTATTTGTTGTTCCTGGATAGATTTCTCTTCTGGAGGACTATTGCATAAAATCTACCACTAAGTCAATGTTTCGGCACTGACATGATTCAATAGATTGATAGATTGGTTGATTGGTGTTTAATTTATATATTTTAGATGTATTTATATCTGAAATTTACAGAGCTTAAAAATGCTATAGCTTTTTACTTAGATGTTTTATTTCCTCTATCACTATCATTGACAAGACTTTTACCAGACTTTACTGTATATATGAATAACACAGTGGGTGTCTTATAAGAAGCACATGAGTTCATCCCCGGGTTTTTTGGTGTGATCCGTGTTGCTCATCGTTTTAGTTTTTGTGTTGTCCTATTATGTGTCTTTACGTTCTGAGTTTCATGTTGTCAGGTTATCGTGTTTAACGCCACTATAATAGAGCAGGAATTTTTTAAAGAAATGAGACGAGTATGGAATAATGAATGGCTTTGGTCGGTAGTATTCAAACGTTTGAGAAAACCAAATGACAATCAAGAATGGACAATCCAGAGACACTTGCAACTTTGGACACAAACACAGAACGAAGTAAAAGGAAGCAGAAAAATAAAAAGATGAACAACATGGACCCCATCAAGAAAGGGGAGTGAACCCAGCAGCTCGTGAAGTGTACACAACTCTTGTTTTTCATACTAGTAGATGCGAACAGCACAATCACAAAACTTGGAATTATTTGATGAAATGACATCATCTATATAGCGGAACATGAAGTTAAAGGATCTGGTATTCTTCTTTGTGTTTTTCTTGAGAAGCGCCTCTATAAAGGTTGCCTCAGGAAACACGACTTGAGCGAACAAATCTTTATTTTGATTAGATGTTACTGTGAAAATACTTTTATTAATTGGCACCAATTTTCGTGGTTTCTGAAAAGTCCATTGATCCATGGGTTCTTGAATTCGTGGTTTCGTTGGATTTTTATTTTCGTGCTTTAAGTGAACCACACAACCCACGAAAATTAGAACACCATTATCAATAATGAGTTCACAGTAGTATATTACAAACAGAAGATCCAACATTTTTTTATATGATTGTAATAGTTAACAGGGTGGGGGCGAGGTGAATGTAGGTCATAATTGGAAGCCATTTTGTGCCGCTTGAAGGTACTTTTTTACTTATAGTATTAGTTATTGTAACGATAACATTAAATGTGATAGTGCGTCAAATGCCCACAAATGTCCGCTAAACAACGGTGTGTCCATCGTTCAAAAACTTGTTGTCAAAATCTCAAATACTTCAACAACGTTTTCGTAACAGGTGGAAATAACATTGTCGAAATGTTTGAGAGTTTCACAGTTCACCAAAACAAATTAAGAAAAATTAAGTTTTGGGAGCAAAGGGTCTAAATAGGATAGCCAAAATCGGTCACGGTCAAGGTCAAGGTCACCTATGCCTGAGGGAGGAGAACCTTAGAGTTATTAATATTTAAATTATTTAAGTATATTTCAGTAATAAATATATCTAATAAACCATGTCAGCGCCGAAGCACTGACCACTAGGTGGATGATACCTGCGCGGACTAATAGTTCACCAGCAGAGGTATAGCACATGTATATCCAGTTGTGACATGCATATTGGAAATAAGTACAACGCAGCTGTATCGCATACATAATTTGTAAACCCTATTGAAATGAGTGAGTGATTGTTGTATAACGCCAAAATGAGCAATTTTTCTGTTATATCGAGGCGATGCATTTTGAAGAGATGATGATGATGATGATGATGATCGCTTAGTACTAAATCAAAACCAAGAGTTTTATAGTGCTAGTTTACTGAACCAACATTCCGCGGATAGACATGTCGTTCCACTCAGACAAATGATTCCAAGCCAATCAGTCTTTGATCTTACCCCTTAGTACTGTGTGCTTAGCGGAGAAACATCAGATACCAATTTCATCAAGCTTATTTGGGCTAGTGCGGGCTCGAACCCACGATGTACATCACTCTATTTGTGCACGCTATTCAATGCACCAACGATGCGGTTATTAAGTATGGTTGAGGCACACAACCAAATAAACAAATATATAAACTCCACCCTCAAATATATTTAGAAAATTTAATTGTTCATCGTTTTTTTTCCTGTATGTCCTTTTCCAACTGTATCAATTATCCCCCATTTGATGTGTTATGCCCCTTGGACTTCTTGTACCTACTTAAGCAATCTATTCATATACAAAATCCAAAACTACCTTTTATCATGCGTAAACTATGGCTTGAAAAAACTTGTTCTTATTACAGATATGGCTTGATTACTGTTCACTATAGACAGGACAAACAATCAAGCGATATTTGCCATCATAAGGTAAATGAATATAGATCAAGTTAAGCATGTCTTACTAGTGGAACAGGAAATGCTTACTTTTCCGGAGTACATGTGTTCATTCCCAAAAATTAGTTATCTGTGTTGTGTTTTGTGGATCATCGTATGTCCTGTCCTTTTTTCTTTTTCTCATTGTATTGTCTGAGCTTCGAATTAAGGTTTCTCATTACCCCATTGATACCTTCAAACTGTTCCTACTGACTACATGTACTTGCATCTTATATTCGAATACATATACGTCTTAAAGATTTGCGAAAGGTATGTTGTTGCTGACGAGTACTTCAGGCATTCCGCTTTTCTCTATTAATAAAACTGACCTCCTTGGTATAATTGAAATATTGCTAAAAACAACATGTGACACCAATTACCCATAACAAATTGTAGATCTGGACATGTGTTACGGTGCATGGGACAAAATAATTCATATACTTTGATTATTTTATTTAAATATACTTGTAATATAATAGGTTATTAAGTATAGATATAAAACAGGTATTACATACACATTCAAACCTGTATTAAGAGCTCGTCTTTGGGAGAAAGGAAATGTGACCTTATAAAACAAGTGACCTATCAACATAGGGTTTATTCATATGAAATTTGCTATGAGAGGACAAGAAATAGGTGACCATTTAATAGAGGTGGCTGCTTAATAGAGGTTAGAATGCATATTTAAAAAAAATCTTCAATAACATAAAGCAAGATATGATGTAGCCATTCACATTTAAATTCATAAACCATTTGCATATTTCAGATCTGGATTCTAAATTTAGACGTTATATATGAGTTATTTCCCTGTAAGGAGATTTCCCTGTAAGGAGATCAGAATGGTCCATTTGCATACAATATAGTGAAAATGACATATATTTTGTCCAATAAATTGTTCAAAATTCTAATGTTGTATAAACACGCTCTGAATGTTCTATGTGCTATAAATTCATCCTCCGTTTTTTAAGGTTCAAATATCTACAAATTATGGGAAAAAATGTACTAAAATTGGCTGTCTATTCCATTGCTCTTCCGTCGTAAGGGAAATAACTGGTATAGCGAAAAGGCACAAAACGTATAATTTTAGAATCCAAACGGAAATGTGCAACAGGTCTGTTATATTTCGAAAACAATTTGCTTCTGAATTATTACAATATAAAACAATTCACATGAAAAATATTAAATATCAACAAACAAACAAAAAATAAATGAAAACAATCATATATATATCTATATACATTGTGAGTTGGGTATCTACGTTTTTGCTACAGTCTTATTATTTAGCATGAATGAAAAGTTTGAAGTTACCAAAGGGGTAATCAGAAGCCGTAAATCTAAGATACCAAAGAGTTTATCAGAAGCCGTAAATCTAAGATACCAAAGAGGTAATCAGAAGCCGTAAATCTAAGATACCAAAGGGTAATCAGAAGCCGTAAATTTAAGATACCAAAGGTGTAATCAGAAGCCGTAAATCTAAGATATCAAAGGGGTAATCAGAAGCCGTATATCGAAGTAGGGCAGACAACACAATGGTCAAAGGAAGAACGACTAAAAAGGAAAAACCATGTAAACACAATGTAGGATCTTAGCTGTTCTGATCTACAATACAAGCACAGAAAATTAAGATCGCGCAACACGAACCTCACTAATATAAGGGATGAACTTAGGTGCTTTAAAATATTAAGCAGTTCCTGGTCCACATGTGACACCCGTAGTGTTGCTCATTTCACAAACCCGCACCACAAGAACGAACACCACTAAAAACCGGAGTTAAATCTTGTATTTGCGTACGCTGTCGCTAAAATTCAATTATAAAATGGTTTTTAGTAATGTTGCTATGTTCAATGATTGATTAATTACACATTCATGACATGATGGTGACGTCATAGTAAACTTTGATAAATAAAAACAAAGGTTCAATACTCAATACAAAAGAAATGAATCGTTTTTAAATAAAGGCCATGCACTATTTGTTATATTATATTCAATACACCCAACTTCAAAGTACTTTGTACATTTACCACACATATATGTACCCTTCCAAAGACCTATAACTGCTAGTGGGATTTAATATACAAAACAACTCCATGTTGTAGTTGAAATACAAGTATATGTCTTCTGCCTGATCAGTACCGACCTATGCATTACCTATAATATTTTTATTTACAGGAGAGCACTAATACGGTCAAACAACATGTTTTTTGTTATTGTATATCTAAAACCAAAAACGAGTTCGGACAAAATCCGGAAGAAAACATTATATGGACATGGCCCGGTCCATATACTGTAGCATTATATGACTTTTAATGTCTTTTCTGATTGGTTGAAGTCTCTAGTAACGTTCTTTGATAAAACGTTATAATCACCGCGCAAAAATCACGAGATGTGAACCTAATATTCCAAAGCTTCTCCAGACACCTTAAAATAGAAATGGTGTTTCCCAATTATCTTAAAAGTAGTAGCCAGTCATCATCGGGTTAAGTTTTGTCATCGACTAATCAGATGCGTTTTAACTAATTACTTTCGGTACACAATTAAATTAATAATGGCAGACGTTGGGCAGACAGGGGTGTCTGGGGAACAAAGTCGGCGCTTTGCAACAGTAAATGATGATGAATTCTATACAATTATTGACTTGTAATGAGGTCTGAAATATATTATATGAAATTTTTGAATTTTTAAAATATTTTGTAAAATTTTGAAGTTTTGAAATTTTTAAAAATGTTGACCTTTTTTGCAATTTGACTGGCCGACTGGAAATGAAATCTCGTCTCTGGTTGGACAACGTTGAAACATCGAATAGACAATAGACACAAATAGACACAAGCCCGAATATACCTCACGCAGGTGTACTCACTGCACGCGAGGTGTACTCACTCTGAGGTAGAGTTGAGAAAATGTTGTTTAGGCCAATCAGAAAAAAGCGAAATTCCTTATTATTTAATAAAATAGAATACTGACTTAAATTTGACTTAATGTCATATAATAAAACAGTTAATGACTTTCAATTTCGGTGAATACAAGGATTGATCAACCCTCGGTGAATATCATGTTCCATGGGTTGATCAATCCTTGTATTCACCTCATGGAAAGTTATTAATTGTATAATATGGACCGGCTCGCTTAACGAAGACAAATAAGGAAAATATAAACGTTAAGTATACATACTTATAGCTATAGAATAATAATTTATAATATTTAGGCAATACAATATACTCCACGAGTGACCAAACTACACATTAACTCACAAGTGTGCGTAGTGTATGAGTGAGTACAACAGAGTAGTTCGGATAGGAGCTGTATATATTTGATAATTGAACTGGTATATTAGTTATTCAGTTTATGATATACACAGGAACGATTTGAAACAAGCTGCGTACCGCAACAACCAACCCCACCCCCTCGGATACTATCAAGTCCATTCTTACGCCACAGTTACATGTAGACATGCTTATTATGCTTAATGCGAAGTTCAGGCGAACTCCACATTGGAAATCTGCTTTTTTTCTTGGTATGCGTTGCAATATTTTGAAGCGACGTCACTTCCGGGAGTGGAATTTTTATTTTTATTTATACGAATTAATCCATTATGCAAAAAATTATCAACACACGGCAAATGTATCTTTTCAGTAAAATAGTGAAGTATATTTACTTAATATAAAATCTGAATATATTACAACACATATTCTATTCTAAAACGTTTCATGTTTCATCATGACACGAATGACAGCAAGGACCCGGGTGACTCAATGAGTTAGGTAGTTAGAAAATGGCTTTGTAAATAACAAAAGGGTGCACTCGACTCGCAGCCGCAAGTGATAAAATTTACCAGTTGCTCGCACATGGTCGGTGGTTCTCTCCGGTTCTTCCACCACTAAAACTAGTCGCCATGATATAGCTGAACTATTGCTGAGAGTGGCGTTAAACACTAAAAATCACCCAATCAATCATTGAATGGCAGCAAGCCATCTACAGAAAGCTATTATGTCAATGAACAGAACCATACTAACAACTAGAATGATCACTAACATTGCAATAGTCCCCATTGATTTGGAAGATTGTCGTCCATCCTGTGCACTGGAATGTCTTCTGATATTTGCCGATAATTTCGTCTTATTAATTGTTAGATTTTTCTTAATTTCGTCCAAGACAGGTGCCAGGATTATTCTCCACTCTTCCATGGTGTGGTTAGTAAGATTTTGTGCTGCCCAATAGTCAAGCCGTTTTTTGTAGGCACAGTCACAGCGGCACATTTTTTCAACTAAAACATAGAGTACCTTTAATTAACATCTATGTAGGTAACATATTAAATCAGAAATCTAATGTTTAATTAACATCTATGTAGGTAACATGTTAAATCAGAAATCTAATGTTTAATTAACATCTATGTAGGTAACATGCTAAATCAGAAATCTAATGTTTAATTAACATCTATGTAGGTAACATGTTAAATCAGAAATCTAATGTTTAATTAACATCTATGTAGGTAACATGTTAAATCAGAAATCTAATGTTTAATTAACATCTATGTAGGTAACATGTTAAATCAGAAATCTAATGTTTAATTAACATCTATGTAGGTAACATGTTAAATCAGAAATCTAATGTTTAATTAACATCTATGTAGGTAACATGTTAAATCAGAAATCTAATGTTTAATTAACATCTATGTAGGTAACATGTTAAATCAGAAATCTAATGTTTAATTAACATCTATGTAGGTAACATGTTAAATCAGAAATCTAATGTTTAATTAACATCTATGTAGGTAACATGTTAAATCAGAAATCTAATGTTTAATTAACATCTATGTAGGTAACATGTTAAATCAGAAATCTAATGTTTAATTAACATCTATGTAGGTAACATGTTAAATCAGAAATCTAATGTTTAATTAACATCTATGTAGGTAACATGTTAAATCAGAAATCTAATGTTTAATTAACATCTATGTAGGTAACATGTTAAATCAGAAATCTAATGTTTAATTAACATCTATGTAGGTAACATGTTAAATCAGAAATCTAATGTTTAATTAACATCTATGTAGGTAACATGTTAAATCAGAAATCTAATGTTTAATCAAATAAATGCCTTAGTTAAGGTGAAACAAAAACAATTTGAGGGACTATTGATAAAAAAATATTTCTATGGAGACAATATTTCACATATTTTTAAGATTCTAGACAGTGTGCCAAATTGCATACCGATACAGAACCCAACTTACACATTAAAACTGTAAATACAGTCAAACCTGTATTAAGAGGTCATCTTTGGCACAAAAAAGTGGTCATTTAAGACAGGTGACCTCTTAAAAGAGTTTCAATTCATATGCAATTTTCTATGACAAGACAAGAAAATGTGACCTTTTAATGCAGGTGACTGCTTAATAGAGGTGACTGCTTAATAGAGGTGACTGCTTAATAGAGATGACTGCTTAATAGAGGTGACTGCTTAATAGAGGAGACTGCTTAATAAAGGTGACTGCTTAATAGAGATGACTGCTTAATAAAGGTGACTGTTCAATAGAGGTGACTGCTTAATAAAGGTGATTGCTTAATAAAGGTGACTGCTTAATAAATGTGACTGCTTAATAAAGGTGACTGCTTGATAGAGGTGACTGCTTAATAGAGTTGACTGCTTAATAAATGTGACTCCTTAATAGAGGTGACTGATTAATAGAGGTGACTGCTTAATAAAGGTGACTGCTTAATAAAGGTGACCGCTTAATAGAGGTTTGACTGTATATTGATCTAACATTTAAGTAGGTTTTCTTTTGAAATTAAAGAAAATAACCATTCGGATACAAGATGTTGCATCACCAAGCTGTGGCGGTATAAGAATGGAACGAAGATACAATGGATTTTCTCTGCCTGACTACTTTTTTATAAAGTGAATGCTACCTATGCAATCTGTGCCTATGACCACAGACGTTGTGAGTTCGAATCCCGCTAAAGTTTGTCAGTGACCTGTGGGCAGGTCAGTAGCTTTCTCTGTGTACTCCGCTTCCCTCCACCAATAAGACTGACCGGCACGATATAAGTGAAATATTGTTGAAAGTGGCGTTAAACATCATAAACCATAAGGTGCTGATTTATTTCTCTATTATTATTTCTTTACTTTTATCATTTCGGAAACACTGCTATGCTAGTGATCATGTCTGCATCGCCCTTAAAAGCGACCGCTATTCTATATATAGATCCGTTACTCATTAAGTTCTCTGGTTGGTAGATTCCCTTAGACTTTTTATATATATATATATATATATATATACAACGTCTGAAAAACCAGTCAACGATCAATCTTACGGGGTGTTGGATCGTTACGGTATAACGATACTATACAAGTAAAACAATTATAAACGTCTAAAATGGTTTGTAAAACAACACCAAGTACACAAAACAAAGTGATAAAGAATTAAACACTTCGTTGAATGACAAAATTTTCGTCCCACCGAGGGACTTTATCAATGTCTAATTAAATTGATTTAATCCCACTTTCCCATAGGATTCTATAGTAAACCTCACCCCCTTTGAACCCCTCAAAACATGACTTTAATCCCCCATTACCACAAAGCTGAAAACTTTAGGACCAACTAGCAACATATATATATATAACTCCACCAAGTTTCATGAAATTCTACCCAGTAGTTCCTGAGATCTGCCGTGGACACGTTCATGTCGCAAAGAAAGAAAGGAGAATAATAATAATAATAATAATAATAATAATAATAATAATAATAATAAGAAACGGAGCAAAAACATTAAGTCTCCAAACAACATTTGGGAGACTTAATAAGAAACTTAGTAAAAACAATAAGTCTCCCAACGTTGTTTGGGAGACTTAAAAATGCCATATAAACCATGTTGGACTGAGTCGATATTTTGACTGGAAGAATGTGTCATAATCACATTATTCGACTACAACTGACAATCATGCAAATATTAAGTCGATATTGTCAAATAAAACTCATTGTATTGTCATTTAATATATCAGGATGGGTTTTAATCTATTAGCGTATATTCGTCCGTTTTCAGCTGCTATTATACCTATTTTAGTTACCTGTGGTAGTTGATCCAGTCGACGAGATAGTGGTTGTAGGGGGTGTTGTTGTTATACATTTGTTTAATTACCTGTGGGAGTTGATCCAGTCGACGAGATAGTGGTTGTAGGGGGTGTTGTTGTTATACATTTTTTTAGTTTCCTGTGGTAGTTGATTCAGTCGACGAGATAGTGGTTGTAGGGGGTGTTGTTGTTATACATTTGTTTAATTACCTGTGGTAGTTGATCCAGTCGACGAGATAGTGGTTGTAGGGGGTGTTGTTGTTATACATTTGTTTAATTACCTGTGGTAGTTGATCCAGTCGACGAGATAGTGGTTGTAGGGGGTGTTGTTGTAATACATTTGTTTAATTACCTGTGGTAGTTGATCCAGTCGACGAGGTATTGGTTGTAGGGGGTGTTGATGTTATGCATTTTTTTAGTTACCAGTGGTAGTTGATCCAGTCGACGAGATAGTGGTTGTAGAGAGTGTTGTTGTTATACATTTGTTTAATTACCTGTGGTAGTTGATCCAGTCGACGAGATAGTGGTTGTAGGGGGTGTTGTTGTTATACATGTTTTTAGTTACCTGTGGTAGTTAATCCAGTCGACGAGGTAGTGGTTGTAGGGAGTGTTGTTGTTATACATTTTTTAAGTTACCTGTGGTAGTTGATCCAGTCGACGAGATAGTTGTTGTAGGGGGTGTTGTTGTTATACATGTTTTTAGTTACCTGTGGTAGTTGATCCAATCGACGATATAGTGGTTGTAGGGGGTGTTGTTGTTATACATTTCTTTAGTTACCTGTGGCAATTGATCCAGTCGACGAGATAGTGATTGTAGGGGGTGTTGTTGTTATACATTTTTTTAGTTACCTGTGGTAGTTAATCCAGTCGACGAGATAGTGGTTGTAGGGGGTGTTGTTGTTATACATTTTCTTAGTTACCTGTGGTAGTTAATCCAGTCGACGAGGTAGTGGTTGTAGGGGGTGTTGTTGTTATACATTTTTTTAGTTACCTGTGGTAGTTAATCCAGTCGACGAGGTAGTGGTTGTAGGGGGTGTTGTTGTTATACATTTTTTTAGTTACCTGTGGTAGTTAATCCAGTCGACGAGATAGTGGTTGTAGGGGGTGTGGTTGTTATACATTTTTTTAGTTACCGGTAGTAGTTGATCCAGTCGACAAGATAGTGGTTGTAGGGGGTGTTGTTGTTATATATTTTGTTAGTTATCTGTGGTAGTTGATCCAGTCGACGAGATAGTGGTTGTAGGGGGTGTTGTTGTTATACATTTTTTTAGTTACCTGTGGTAGTTGATCCAGTCGACGAGATAGTGGTTGTAGGGGGTGTTGTTGTTATACATTTGTTTGGCTACCTGTGGTAGTTGATCCAGTCGACGAGATAATGGTTGTAGGGGGTGTTGTTGGTATACATTTGTTTAGTTACCTGTGGTAGTTGATCCAGTCGACGAGATAGTGGTTGTAGGGGGTGTTGTTGTTATACATTTTTTTAGTTACCTGTGGTAGTTGATCCAGTCGACGAGATAGTGGTTGTAGGGAATGTTGTTGCTATACATTTGTTTAATTACCTGTGGTAGTTGATCCAGTAGACGAGATAGTGGTTGTAGGGGGTGTTGTTGTTATACATTTTTTTTATCTACCTGGGGTAGTTGATCCAGTCGACGAGATAGTGGTTGTAGGGGGTGTTGATGTTATACATTTTATTAGTTAAATGTGGTAGTTAATCCAGTCGACGAGATAGTGGTTGTAGGGGGTGTTGTTGTTATGCATTTGTTTAATTACATGTGGTAGTTGATCCAGTCGACAAGATAGTGGTTGTAGGGGGTGTTGTTGTTATATATTTTGTTAGTTATCTGTGGTAGTTGATCCAGTCGACGAGATAGTGGTTGTAGGGGGTGTTGTTGTTATACATTTTTTTAGTTACCTGTGGTAGTTGATCCAGTCGACGAGATAGTGGTTGTAGGGGGTGTTGTTGTAATACATTTGTTTGGCTACCTGTGGTAGTTGATCCAGTCGACGAGATAATGGTTGTAGGGGGTGTTGTTGGTATACATTTGTTTAGTTACCTGTGGTAGTTGATCCAGTCGACGAGATAGTGGTTGTAGGGGGTGTTGTTGTTATACATTTTTTTAGTTACCTGTGGTAGTTAATCCAGTCGACGAGGTAATGGTTGTAGGGGGTGTTGTTGTTATACATTTTTTTAGTTACCTGTGGTAGTTTATCCAGTCGACGAGGTAGTGGTTGTAGGGGTTGTGGTTGTTATACATTTTTTTAGTTACCTGTGGTAGTTAATCCAGTCGACGAGGTAGTGGTTGTAGAGGGTGTTGTTGTTATACATTTTTTTAGTTACCTGTGGTAGTTAATCCAGTCGACGAGGTAGTGGTTGTAGGGGGTGTTGTTGTTATACATTTTCTTAGTTACCTGTGGTAGTTTATCCAGTCGACGAGATAGTGGTTGTAGGGGGTGTTGTTGTTGTAAATTTTTTTAGTTACCTGTGGTAGTTAATCCAGTCGACGAGATAGTGGTTGTAGGGGGTGTTGTTGTAATACATTTTTTTAGTTACCTGTGGTAGTTAATCCAGTCGACGAGATAGTGGTTGTAGGGGGTGTTGTTGTTATACATTTGTTTAGTTACCTGTGGTAGTTAATCCAGTCGACGAGGTAGTGGTTGTAGGGGGTGTTGTTGTTATACATTTTTCTAGTTACCTGTGGTAGTTGATCCAGTCGACGAGGTAGTGGTTGTAGGGGGTGTTATTGTTATACATTTTTTTAGTTACCTGTGGTAGTTAATCCAGTCGACGAGGTAGTGGTTGTAGGGGGTGTTGTTGTTATAAATTTTTTTAGTTACCTGTGGTAGTTAATCCAGTCGACGAGGTAGTGGTTGTAGGGGGTGTTGTTGTTATACATTTTTTTAGTTACCTGTGGTAGTTGATCCAGTCGACGAGGTAGTGGTTGTAGGGGGTGTTGTTGTTATACATTTTTTTAGTTACCTGTGGTAGTTGATCCAGTCGACGAGGTAGTGGTTGTAGGGGGTGTTGTTGTAATACATTTTTTTAGTTACCTGTGGTAGTTTATCCAGTCGACGAGATAGTGGTTGTAGGGGGTGTTGTTGTTATACATTTGTTTAGTTACCTGTGGTAGTTAATCCAGTCGACGAGGTAGTGGTTGTAGGGGGTGTTGTTGTTATACATTTGTTTAGTTACCTGTGGTAGTTAATCCAGTCGACGAGGTAGTGGTTGTAGGAGGTGTTGTTGTTATACATTTTTTTAGTTACCTGTGGTAGTTAATCCAGTCGACGAGGTAGTGGTTGTACGGGTTGTTGTTGTTATATATTTTTTTAGTTACCTGTGGTAGTTAATCCAGTCGACGAGGTAGTGGTTGTAGGAGGTGTTGTTGTTATACATTTTTTTAGTTACCTGTGGTAGTTAATCCAGTCGACGAGGTAGTGGTTGTACGGGTTGTTGTTGTTATATATTTTTTTAGTTACCTGTGGTAGTTTATCCAGTCGACGAGGTAGTGGTTGTAGGGGGTGTTGTTGTTATACATTTTTTTAGTTACCTGTGGTAGTTAATCCAGTCGACGAGGTAGTGGTTGTAGAGGGTGTTGTTGTTATACATTTTTTTAGTTACCTGTGGTAGTTATTCCAGTCGACGAGGTAGTGGTTGTAGGGGGTGTTGTTGTTATACATTTTTTTAGTTACCTGTGGTAGTTAATCCTGTCGACGAGATAGTGGTTGTAGGGGGTGTGGTTGTTATACATTTTTTTAGTTACCGGTAGTAGTTGATCCAGTCGACGAGATAGTGGTTGTAGGGGGTGTTGTTGTTATACATTTTTTTAGTTACCTGTGGTAGTTGATCCAGTCGACGAGATAGTGGTTGTAGGGAATGTTGTTGCTATACATTTGTTTAATTACCTGTGGTAGTTGATCCAGTCGACGAGATAGTGGTTGTAGGGGGTGTTGTTGTTATACATTTTTTTAGTTACCTGTGGTAGTTGATCCAGTCGACGAGATAGTGGTTGTAGGGAATGTTGTTGCAATACATTTGTTTAATTACCTGTGGTAGTTGATCCAGTCGACAAGATAGTGGTTGTAGGGGGTGTTGTTGTTATATATTTTGTTAGTTATCTGTGGTAGTTGATCCAGTCGACGAGATAGTGGTTGTAGGGGATGTTGTTGTTATACATTTTTTTAGTTACCTGTGGTAGTTGATCCAGTCGACGAGATAGTGGTTGTAGGGGGTGTTGTTGTTATACATTTGTTTGGCTACCTGTGGTAGTTGATCCAGTCGACGAGATAATGGTTGTAGGGGGTGTTGTTGGTATACATTTGTTTAGTTACCTGTGGTAGTTGATCCAGTCGACGAGATAGTGGTTGTAGGGGGTGTTGTTGTTATACATTTTTTTAGTTACCTGTGGTAGTTGATCCAGTCGACGAGATAGTGGTTGTAGGGAATGTTGTTGCTATACATTTGTTTAATTACCTGTGGTAGTTGATCCAGTCGACGAGATAGTGGTTGTAGGGGGTGTTGTTGTTATACATTTTTTTTATCTACCTGGGGTAGTTGATCCAGTCGACGAGATAGTGGTTGTAGGGGGTGTTGATGTTATACATTTTATTAGTTAAATGTGGTAGTTAATCCAGTCGACGAGATAGTGGTTGTAGGGGGTGTTGCTGTTATGCATTTTTTTAATTACCTGTGGTAGTTGATCCAGTCGACGAGATAGTGGTTGTAGGGGGTGTTGTTGTTATACATTTTTTTAGTTACCTATGGTAGTTGATCCAGTCGACGAGATAGTGGTTGTAGGGGGTGTTGTTGTGATACATTTGTTTAGTTACCTGTGGTAGTTGATCCAGTCGACGAGATAGTGGTTGTAAGGGGTGTTGTTGTTATACATTTTCTTAGTTACCTGTGGTAGTTGATCCAGTCGACGAGGTAGTGGTTGTAGGGGGTGTTGTTGTTATACATTTTCTTAGTTACCTGTGGTAGTTGATCCAGTCGACGAGATAGTGGTTGTAGGGGGTGTTGTTGCTATACATTTGTTTAGTTACCTGTGGTAGTTAATCCAGTCGTCGAGGTAGTGGTTGTAGGGGGTGTTGTTGTTATACATTTTCTTAGTTACCTGTGATAGTTTATCCAGTCGACGAGATAGTGGTTGTAGGGGGTGTTGTTGTAATACATTTTTTTAGTTACCTGTGGTAGTTAATCCAGTCGACGAGGTAGTGGTTGTAAGGGGTGTTGTTGTTATACATTTGTTTAGTTACCTGTGGTAGTTAATCCAGTCGACGAGATAGTGGTTGTAGGGGGTGTTGTTGTTATACATTTTTTTAGTTACCTGTGGTAGTTAATCCAGTCGACGAGATAGTGGTTGTAGGGGGTGTTGTGGTTATACATTTTTTTAGTTACCTGTGGTAGTTAATCCAGTCGACGAGGTAGTGGTTGTAGGGGGTGTTGTTGTTATACATTTTTTTAGTTACCTGTGGTACTTAATCCAGTCGACGAGGTAGTGGTTGTAGGGGGTGTTGTTGTTATACATTTTTTTAGTTACCTGTGGTAGTTTATCCAGTCGACGAGGTAGTGGTTGTAGGGGTTGTGGTTGTTATACATTTTTTTAGTTACCTGTGGTAGTTAATCCAGTCGACGAGGTAGTGGTTGTAGAGGGTGTTGTTGTTATACATTTTTTTAGTTACCTGTGGTAGTTAATCCAGTCGACGAGGTAGTGGTTGTAGGGGGTGTTGTTGTTATACATTTTCTTAGTTACCTGTGGTAGTTTATCCAGTCGACGAGATAGTGGTTGTAGGGGGTGTTGTTGTTATAATTTTTTTTAGTTACCTGTGGTAGTTAATCCAGTCGACGAGATAGTGGTTGTAGGGGGTGTTGTTGTAATACATTTTTTTAGTTACCTGTGGTACTTAATCCAGTCGACGAGATAGTGGTTGTAGGGGGTGTTGTTGTTATACATTTGTTTAGTTACCTGTGGTAGTTAATCCAGTCGACGAGGTAGTGGTTGTAGGGTGTGTTGTTGTTATACATTTTTCTAGTTACCTGTGGTAGTTGATCCAGTCGACGAGGTAGTGGTTGTAGGGGGTGTTATTGTTATACATTTTTTTAGTTACCTGTGGTAGTTAATCCAGTCGACGAGGTAGTGGTTGTAGGGGGTGTTGTTGTTATAATTTTTTTTAGTTACCTGTGGTAGTTAATCCAGTCGACGAGGTAGTGGTTGTAGGGGGTGTTGTTGTTATACATTTTTTTAGTTACCTGTGGTAGTTTATCCAGTCGACGAGGTAGTGGTTGTAGGGGGTGTTGTTGTTATACATTTTTTTAGTTACCTGTGGTAGTTGATCCAGTCGACGAGGTAGTGGTTGTAGGGGGTGTTGTTGTTATACATTTTTTTAGTTACCTGTGGTAGTTTATCCAGTCGACGAGATAGTGGTTGTAGGGGGTGTTGTTGTTATACATTTGTTTAGTTACCTGTGGTAGTTAATCCAGTCGACGAGGTAGTGGTTGTAGGGGGTGTTGTTGTTATACATTTGTTTAGTTACCTGTGGTAGTTAATCCAGTCGACGAGGTAGTGGTTGTAGGAGGTGTTGTTGTTATACATTTTTTTAGTTACCTGTGGTAGTTAATCCAGTCGACGAGGTAGTGGTTGTACGGGTTGTTGTTGTTATATATTTTTTTAGTTACCTGTGGTAGTTAATCCAGTCGACGAGGTAGTGGTTGTAGGGGGTGTTGTTGTTATACATTTTTTTAGTTACCTGTGGTAGTTAATCCAGTCGACGAGGTAGTGGTTGTAGGGGGTGTTGTTGTTATACATTTTTTTAGTTACCTGTGGTAGTTAATCCAGTCGACGAGGTAGTGGTTGTAGGGGGTATTGTTGTTATACATTTTTTTAGTTACCTGTGGTAGTTGATCCAGTCGACGAGGTAGTGGTTGTAGGGGTGTTGTTGTTATATATTTTTTTAGTTACCTGTGGTAGTTGATCCAGTCGACGAGGTAGTGGTTGTAGGGGGTGTTGTTGTTATACATTTTTTTAGTTACCTGTGGTAGTTTATCCAGTCGACGAGATAGTGGTTGTAGGGGGTGTTGTTGTTATACATTTGTTTAGTTACCTGTGGTAGTTAATCCAGTCGACGAGGTAGTGGTTGTAGGGGGTGTTGTTGTTCTACATTTGTTTAGTTACCTGTGGTAGTTAATCCAGTCGACGAGGTAGTGGTTGTAGGAGGTGTTGTTGTTATACATTTTTTTAGTTACCTGTGGTAGTTAATCCAGTCGACGAGGTAGTGGTTGTACGGGTTGTTGTTGTTATATATTTTTTTAGTTACCTGTGGTAGTTAATCCAGTCGACGAGGTAGTGGTTGTAGGGGGTGTTGTTGTTATACATTTTTTTAGTTACCTGTGGTAGTTAATCCAGTAGACGAGGTAGTGGTTGTAGGGGGTGTTGTTGTTATACATTTTTTTAGTTACCTGTGGTAGTTAATCCAGTCGACGAGATAGTGGTTGTAGGGGGTGTGGTTGTTATACATTTTTTTAGTTACCGGTAGTAGTTGATCCAGTCGACGAGATAGTGGTTGTAGGGGGTGTTGTTGTTATACATTTTTTTAGTTACCTGTGGTAGTTTATCCAGTCGACGAGATAGTGGTTGTAGGGAATGTTGTTGCTATACATTTGTTTAATTACCTGTGGTAGTTGATCCAGTCGACGAGATAGTGGTTGTAGGGGGTGTTGTTGTTATACATTTTTTTAGTTACCTGTGGTAGTTGATCCAGTCGACGAGATAGTGGTTGTAGGGAATGTTGTTGCTATACATTTGTTTAATTACCTGTGGTAGTTGATCCAGTCGACAAGATAGTGGTTGTAGGGGGTGTTGTTGTTATATATTTTGTTAGTTATCTGTGGTAGTTGATCCAGTGGACGAGATAGTGGTTGTAGGGGATGTTGTTGTTATACATTTTTTTAGTTACCTGTGGTAGTTGATCCAGTCGACGAGATAGTGGTTGTAGGGGGTGTTGTTGTTATACATTTGTTTGGCTACCTGTGGTAGTTGATCCAGTCGACGAGATAATGGTTGTAGGGGGTGTTGTTGTGATACATTTGTTTAGTTACCTGTGGTAGTTGATCCAGTCGACGAGATAGTGGTTGTAAGGGGTGTTGTTGTTATACATTTTCTTAGTTACCTGTGGTAGTTAATCCAGTCGACGAGGTAGTGGTTGTAGGGGGTGTTGTTGTTATACATTTTTTTCGTTACCTGTGGTAGTTGATCCAGTCGACGAGGTAGTGGTTGTAGGGGGTGTTGTTGTTATACATTTTCTTAGTTACCTGTGGTAGTTGATCCAGTCGACGAGATAGTGGTTGTAGGGGGTGTTGTTGCTATACATTTGTTTAGTTACCTGTGGTAGTTAATCCAGTCGTCGAGGTAGTGGTTGTAGGGGGTGTTGTTGTTATACATTTTTTTAGTTACCTGTGGTAGTTGATCCTGTCGACGAGGTAGTGGTTGTAGGGGGTGTTGTTGTTATACATTTTCTTAGTTACCTGTGGTAGTTTATCCAGTCGACGAGATAGTGGTTGTAGGGGGTGTTGTTGTTATACATTTTTTTAGTTACCTGTGGTAGTTAATCCAGTCGACGAGGTAGTGGTTGTAGGGGGTGTTGTTGTTATACATTTTTTTAGTTACCTGTGGTAGTTAATCCAGTCGACGAGGTAGTGGTTGTAGGGGGTGTTGTTGTTATACATTTTTTTAGTTACCTGTGGTAGTTAATCCAGTCGACGAGGTAGTGGTTGCAGGGGGTGTTGTTGTTATACATTTTTTTAGTTACCTGTGGTAGTTTATCCAGTCGACGAGGTAGTGGTTGTAGGGGTTGTGGTTGTTATACATTTTTTTAGTTACCTGTGGTAGTTAATCCAGTCGACGAGGTAGTGGTTGTAGAGGGTGTTGTTGTTATACATTTTTTTAGTTACCTGTGGTAGTTAATCCAGTCGACGAGGTAGTGGTTGTAGGGGGTGTTGTTGTTATACATTTTCTTAGTTACCTGTGGTAGTTTATCCAGTCGACGAGATAGTGGTTGTAGGGGGTGTTGTTGTTATAAATTTTTTTAGTTACCTGTGGTAGTTAATCCAGTCGACGAGATAGTGGTTGTAGGGGTGTTGTTGTAATACATTTTTTTAGTTACCTGTGGTACTTAATCCAGTCGACGAGATAGTGGTTGTAGGGGGTGTTGTTGTTATACATTTGTTTAGTTACCTGTGGTAGTTAATCTAGTCGACGAGGTAGTGGTTGTAGGGGGTGTTGTTGTTATACGTTTTTCTAGTTACCTGTGGTAGTTGATCCAGTCGACGAGGTAGTGGTTGTAGGGGGTGTTATTGTTATACATTTTTTTAGTTACCTGTGGTAGTTAATCCAGTCGACGAGGTAGTGATTGTAGGGGGTGTTGTTGTTATAAATTTTTTTAGTTACCTGTGGTAGTTAATCCAGTCGACGAGGTAGTGGTTGTAGGGGGTGTTGTTGTTATACATTTTTTTAGTTACCTGTGGTAGTTGATCCAGTCGACGAGGTAGTGGTTGTAGGGGGTGTTGTTGTTATACATTTTTTTAGTTACCTGTGGTAGTTGATCCAGTCGACGAGGTAGTGGTTGTAGGGGGTGTTGTTGTTATACATTTTTTTAGTTACCTGTGGTAGTTTATCCAGTCGACGAGATAGTGGTTGTAGGGGGTGTTGTTGTTATACATTTGTTTAGTTACCTGTGGTAGTTAATCTAGTCGACGAGGTAGTGGTTGTAGGGGGTGTTGTTGTTATACATTTGTTTAGTTACCTGTGGTAGTTAATCCAGTCGACGAGGTAGTGGTTGTAGGGGGTGTTGTTGTTATACATTTGTTTAGTTACCTGTGGTAGTTAATCCAGTCGACGAGATAGTGGTTGTAGGGGGTGTTGTTGTTATACATTTGTTTAGTTACCTGTGGTAGTTAATCCAGTCGACGAGGTAGTGGTTGTAGGAGGTGTTGTTGTTATACATTTTTTTAGTTACCTGTGGTAGTTAATCCAGTCGACGAGGTAGTGGTTGTACGGGTTGTTGTTGTTATATATTTTTTTAGTTACCTGTGGTAGTTAATCCAGTCGACGAGGTAGTGGTTGTAGAGGGTGTTGTTGTTATACATTTTTTTAGTTACCTGTGGTAGTTAATCCAGTCGACGAGGTAGTGGTTGTAGGGGGTGTTGTTGTTATACATTTTTTTAGTTACCTGTGGTAGTTAATCCAGTCAACGAGGTAGTGGTTGTAGGGGGTGTTGTTGTTATACATTTGTTTAGTTACCTGTGGTAGTTAATCCAGTCGACGAGGTAGTGGTTGTAGAGGGAGTTGTTGTTATACATTTGTTTAGTTACCTGTGGTAGTTAATCCAGTCGACGAGGTAGTGGTTGTAGGGGGTGTTGTTGTTATGAATTTTTTCAGTTACCTGTGGTAGTTAATCCAGTCGACGAGGTAGTGGTTGTAGGGGGTGTTGTTGTTATACATTTTTTCAGTTACCTGTGGTAGTTAATCCAGTCGACGAGATAGTGGTTGTAGAGGGTGTTGTTGTTATACATTTTCTTAGTTACCTGTGGTAGTTGATCCAGTCGACGAGGTAGTGGTTGTAGGGGTTGTTGTTGTTATACATTTTTTCAGTTACCTGTGGTAGTTAATCCAGTTGACGAGGTAGTGGTTGTAGGGGGTGTTGTTGTTATACATTTTTTCAGTTACCTGTGGTAGTTAATCCAGTCGACGAGGTAGTGGTTGTAGGGGGTGTTGTTGTTATACATTTTTTTAGTTACCGGTAGTAGTTGATCCAGTCGACAAGATAGTGGTTGTAGGGGGTGTTGTTGTAATATATTTTGTTAGTTATCTGTGGTAGTTGATCCAGTCGACGAGATAGTGGTTGTAGGGGGTGTTGTTGTTATACATTTTTTTAGTTACCTGTGGTAGTTGATCCTGTCGACGAGGTAGTGGTTGTAGGGGGTGTTGTTGTTATACATTTTCTTAGTTACCTGTGGTAGTTTATCCAGTCGACGAGATAGTGGTTGTAGGGGGTGTTGTTGTTATACATTTTTTTAGTTACCTGTGGTAGTTAATCCAGTCGACGAGGTAGTGGTTGTAAGGGGTGTTGTTGTTATACATTTGTTTAGTTACCTGTGGTAGTTAATCCAGTCGACGAGATAGTGGTTGTAGGGGGTGTTGTTGTTATACATTTTTTTAGTTACCTGTGGTAGTTAATCCAGTCGACGAGGTAGTGGTTGTAGGGGGTGTTGTTGTTATACATTTTTTTAGTTACCTGTGGTAGTTGATCCAGTCGACGAGGTAGTGGTTGTAGGGGGTGTTGTTGTTATACATTTTTTTAGTTACCTGTGGTAGTTGATCCAGTCGACGAGGTAGTGGTTGTAGGGGGTGTTGTTGTTATACATTTTTTTAGTTACCTGTGGTAGTTTATCCAGTCGACGAGATAGTGGTTGTAGGGGGTGTTGTTGTTATACATTTGTTTTGTTACCTGTGGTAGTTAATCCAGTCGACGAGGTAGTGGTTGTAGGGGGTGTTGTTGTTATACATTTGTTTAGTTACCTGTGGTAGTTAATCCAGTCGACGAGGTAGTGGTTGTAGGGGGTGTTGTTGTTATACATTTGTTTAGTTACCTGTGGTAGTTAATCCAGTCGACGAGATAGTGGTTGTAGGGGGTGTTGTTGTTATACATTTGTTTAGTTACCTGTGGTAGTTAATCCAGTCGACGAGGTAGTGGTTGTAGGAGGTGTTGTTGTTATACATTTTTTTAGTTACCTGTGGTAGTTAATCCAGTCGACGAGGTAGTGGTTGTACGGGTTGTTGTTGTTATATATTTTTTTAGTTACCTGTGGTAGTTGATCCAGTCGACGAGGTAGTGGTTGTAGGGGTTGTTGTTGTTATACATTTTTTCAGTTACCTGTGGTAGTTAATCCAGTTGACGAGGTAGTGGTTGTAGGGGGTGTTGTTGTTATACATTTTTTCAGTTACCTGTGGTAGTTAATCCAGTCGACGAGGTAGTGGTTGTAGGGGGTGTTGTTGTTATACATTTTTTTAGTTACCGGTAGTAGTTGATCCAGTCGACAAGATAGTGGTTGTAGGGGGTGTTGTTGTAATATATTTTGTTAGTTATCTGTGGTAGTTGATCCAGTCGACGAGATAGTGGTTGTAGGGGGTGTTGTTGTTATACATTTTTTTAGTTACCTGTGGTAGTTGATCCTGTCGACGAGGTAGTGGTTGTAGGGGGTGTTGTTGTTATACATTTTCTTAGTTACCTGTGGTAGTTTATCCAGTCGACGAGATAGTGGTTGTAGGGGGTGTTGTTGTTATACATTTTTTTAGTTACCTGTGGTAGTTAATCCAGTCGACGAGGTAGTGGTTGTAAGGGGTGTTGTTGTTATACATTTGTTTAGTTACCTGTGGTAGTTAATCCAGTCGACGAGATAGTGGTTGTAGGGGGTGTTGTTGTTATACATTTTTTTAGTTACCTGTGGTAGTTAATCCAGTCGACGAGGTAGTGGTTGTAGGGGGTGTTGTTGTTATACATTTTTTTAGTTACCTGTGGTAGTTGATCCAGTCGACGAGGTAGTGGTTGTAGGGGGTGTTGTTGTTATACATTTTTTTAGTTACCTGTGGTAGTTGATCCAGTCGACGAGGTAGTGGTTGTAGGGGGTGTTGTTGTTATACATTTTTTTAGTTACCTGTGGTAGTTTATCCAGTCGACGAGATAGTGGTTGTAGGGGGTGTTGTTGTTATACATTTGTTTAGTTACCTGTGGTAGTTAATCCAGTCGACGAGGTAGTGGTTGTAGGGGGTGTTGTTGTTATACATTTGTTTAGTTACCTGTGGTAGTTAATCCAGTCGACGAGGTAGTGGTTGTAGGGGGTGTTGTTGTTATACATTTGTTTAGTTACCTGTGGTAGTTAATCCAGTCGACGAGATAGTGGTTGTAGGGGGTGTTGTTGTTATACATTTGTTTAGTTACCTGTGGTAGTTAATCCAGTCGACGAGGTAGTGGTTGTAGGAGGTGTTGTTGTTATACATTTTTTTAGTTACCTGTGGTAGTTAATCCAGTCGACGAGGTAGTGGTTGTACGGGTTGTTGTTGTTATATATTTTTTTAGTTACCTGTGGTAGTTAATCCAGTCGACGAGGTAGTGGTTGTAGAGGGTGTTGTTGTTATACATTTTTTTAGTTACCTGTGGTAGTTAATCCAGTCGACGAGGTAGTGGTTGTAGGGGGTGTTGTTGTTATACATTTTTTTAGTTACCTGTGGTAGTTAATCCAGTCAACGAGGTAGTGGTTGTAGGGGGTGTTGTTGTTATACATTTGTTTAGTTACCTGTGGTAGTTAATCCAGTCGACGAGGTAGTGGTTGTAGAGGGTGTTGTTGTTATACATTTGTTTAGTTACCTGTGGTAGTTAATCCAGTCGACGAGGTAGTGGTTGTAGGGGGTGTTGTTGTTATGAATTTTTTCAGTTACCTGTGGTAGTTAATCCAGTCGACGAGGTAGTGGTTGTAGGGGGTGTTGTTGTTATACATTTTTTCAGTTACCTGTGGTAGTTAATCCAGTCGACGAGATAGTGGTTGTAGAGGGTGTTGTTGTTATACATTTTCTTAGTTACCTGTGGTAGTTGATCCAGTCGACGAGGTAGTGGTTGTAGGGGTTGTTGTTGTTATACATTTTTTCAGTTACCTGTGGTAGTTAATCCAGTTGACGAGGTAGTGGTTGTAGGGGGTGTTGTTGTTATACATTTTTTCAGTTACCTGTGGTAGTTAATCCAGTCGACGAGGTAGTGGTTGTAGGGGGTGTTGTTGTTATACATTTTTTAGTTACCGGTAGTAGTTGATCCAGTCGACAAGATAGTGGTTGTAGGGGGTGTTGTTGTAATATATTTTGTTAGTTATCTGTGGTAGTTGATCCAGTCGACGAGATAGTGGTTGTAGGGGGTGTTGTTGTTATACATTTTTTTAGTTACCTGTGGTAGTTGATCCTGTCGACGAGGTAGTGGTTGTAGGGGGTGTTGTTGTTATACATTTTCTTAGTTACATGTGGTAGTTTATCCAGTCGACGAGATAGTGGTTGTAGGGGGTGTTGTTGTTATACATTTTTTTAGTTACCTGTGGTAGTTAATCCAGTCGACGAGGTAGTGGTTGTAAGGGGTGTTGTTGTTATACATTTGTTTAGTTACCTGTGGTAGTTAATCCAGTCGACGAGATAGTGGTTGTAGGGGGTGTTGTTGTTATACATTTTTTTAGTTACCTGTGGTAGTTAATCCAGTCGACGAGGTAGTGGTTGTAGGGGGTGTTGTTGTTATACATTTTTTTAGTTACCTGTGGTAGTTAATCCAGTCGACGAGGTAGTGGTTGTAGGTGGTGTTGTTGTTATACATTTTTTTAGTTACCTGTGGTAGTTAATCCAGTCGACGAGGTAGTGGTTGTAGGGGGTGTTGTTGTTATACATTTTTTTAGTTACCTGTGGTAGTTTATCCAGTCGACAAGGTAGTGGTTGTAGGGGTTGTGGTTGTTATACATTTTTTAGTTACCTGTGGTAGTTAATCCAGTCGACGAGGTAGTGGTTGTAGAGGGAGTTGTTGTTATACATTTTTTTAGTTACCTGTGGTAGTTAATCCAGTCGACGAGGTAGTGGTTGTAGGGGGTGTTGTTGTTATACATTTTCTTAGTTACCTGTGGTAGTTAATCCAGTCGACGAGGTAGTGGTTGTAGAGGGAGTTGTTGTTATACATTTTTTTAGTTACCTGTGGTAGTTAATCCAGTCGACGAGATAGTGGTTGTAGGGGGTGTTGTTGTAATACATTTTTTTATTTACCTGTGGTAGTTAATCCAGTCGACGAGATAGTGGTTGTAGGGGGTGTTGTTGTTATACATTTGTTTAGTTACCTGTGGTAGTTAATCCAGTCGACGAGGTAGTGGTTGTAGGGGGTGTTGTTGTTATACATTTTTCTAGTTACCTGTGGTAGTTGATCCAGTCGACGAAGTAGTGGTTGTAGGGGTGTTATTGTTATACATTTTTTTAGTTACCTGTGGTAGTTAATCCAGTCGACGAGGTAGTGGTTGTAGGGGGTGTTGTTGTTATAAATTTTTTTAGTTACCTGTGGTAGTTAATCCAGTCGACGAGGTAGTGGTTGTAGGGGGTGTTGTTGTTATACATTTTTTTAGTTACCTGTGGTAGTTGATCCAGTCGACGAGGTAGTGGTTGTAGGGGGTGTTGTTGTTATACATTTGTTTAGTTACCTGTGGTAGTTGATCCAGTCGACGAGGTAGTGGTTGTAGGGGGTGTTGTTGTAATACATTTTTTTAGTTACCTGTGGTAGTTTATCCAGTCGACGAGATAGTGGTTGTAGGGGGTGTTGTTGTTATACATTTGTTTAGTTACCTGTGGTAGTTAATCCAGTCGACGAGGTAGTGGTTGTAGGGGGTGTTGTTGTTATACATTTTTTTAGTTACCTGTGGTAGTTAATCCAGTCGACGAGGTAGTGGTTGTAGGGGGTGTTGTTGTAATACATTTTTTTAGTTACCTGTGATAGTTGATCCAGTCGACGAGGTAGTGGTTGTAGGGGGTGTTGTTGTTATACATTTTTTTAGTTTCCAGTGGTAGTTGATCCAGTCGACGAGGTAGTGGTTGTAGGGGGTGTTGTTGTTATACATTTTTTTAGTTACCTGTGGTAGTTAATCCAGTCAACGAGGTAGTGGTTGTAGGGGGTGTTGTTGTTATACATTTGTTTAGTTACCTGTGGTAGTTAATCCAGTCGACGAGGTAGTGGTTGTAGAGGGTGTTGTTGTTATACATTTGTTTAGTTACCTGTGGTAGTTAATCCAGTCGACGAGGTAGTGGTTGTAGGGGGTGTTGTTGTTATGAATTTTTTCAGTTACCTGTGGTAGTTAATCCAGTCGACGAGGTAGTGGTTGTAGGGGGTGTTGTTGTTATACATTTTTTCAGTTACCTGTGGTAGTTAATCCAGTCGACGAGATAGTGGTTGTAGAGGGTGTTGTTGTTATACATTTTCTTAGTTACCTGTGGTAGTTGATCCAGTCGACGAGGTAGTGGTTGTAGGGGTTGTTGTTGTTATACATTTTTTCAGTTACCTGTGGTAGTTAATCCAGTTGACGAGGTAGTGGTTGTAGGGGGTGTTGTTGTTATACATTTTTTCAGTTACCTGTGGTAGTTAATCCAGTCGACGAGGTAGTGGTTGTAGGGGGTGTTGTTGTTATACATTTTTTAGTTACCGGTAGTAGTTGATCCAGTCGACAAGATAGTGGTTGTAGGGGGTGTTGTTGTAATATATTTTGTTAGTTATCTGTGGTAGTTGATCCAGTCGACGAGATAGTGGTTGTAGGGGGTGTTGTTGTTATACATTTTTTTAGTTACCTGTGGTAGTTGATCCTGTCGACGAGGTAGTGGTTGTAGGGGGTGTTGTTGTTATACATTTTCTTAGTTACCTGTGGTAGTTTATCCAGTCGACGAGATAGTGGTTGTAGGGGGTGTTGTTGTTATACATTTTTTTAGTTACCTGTGGTAGTTAATCCAGTCGACGAGGTAGTGGTTGTAAGGGGTGTTGTTGTTATACATTTGTTTAGTTACCTGTGGTAGTTAATCCAGTCGACGAGATAGTGGTTGTAGGGGGTGTTGTTGTTATACATTTTTTTAGTTACCTGTGGTAGTTAATCCAGTCGACGAGGTAGTGGTTGTAGGGGGTGTTGTTGTTATACATTTTTTTAGTTACCTGTGGTAGTTAATCCAGTCGACGAGGTAGTGGTTGTAGGTGGTGTTGTTGTTATACATTTTTTTAGTTACCTGTGGTAGTTAATCCAGTCGACGAGGTAGTGGTTGTAGGGGGTGTTGTTGTTATACATTTTTTTAGTTACCTGTGGTAGTTTATCCAGTCGACGAGGTAGTGGTTGTAGGGGTTGTGGTTGTTATACATTTTTTAGTTACCTGTGGTAGTTAATCCAGTCGACGAGGTAGTGGTTGTAGAGGGAGTTGTTGTTATACATTTTTTTAGTTACCTGTGGTAGTTAATCCAGTCGACGAGGTAGTGGTTGTAGGGGGTGTTGTTGTTATACATTTTCTTAGTTACCTGTGGTAGTTTATCCAGTCGACGAGATAGTGGTTGTAGGGGGTGTTGTTGTAATACATTTTTTTATTTACCTGTGGTAGTTAATCCAGTCGACGAGATAGTGGTTGTAGGGGGTGTTGTTGTTATACATTTGTTTAGTTACCTGTGGTAGTTAATCCAGTCGACGAGGTAGTGGTTGTAGGGGGTGTTGTTGTTATAAATTTTTTTAGTTACCTGTGGTAGTTAATCCAGTCGACGAGATAGTGGTTGTAGGGGGTGTTGTTGTAATACATTTTTTTATTTACCTGTGGTAGTTAATCCAGTCGACGAGATAGTGGTTGTAGGGGGTGTTGTTGTTATACATTTGTTTAGTTACCTGTGGTAGTTAATCCAGTCGACGAGGTAGTGGTTGTAGGGGGTGTTGTTGTTATACATTTTTCTAGTTACCTGTGGTAGTTGATCCAGTCGACGAAGTAGTGGTTGTAGGGGTGTTATTGTTATACATTTTTTTAGTTACCTGTGGTAGTTAATCCAGTCGACGAGGTAGTGGTTGTAGGGGGTGTTGTTGTTATAAATTTTTTTAGTTACCTATGGTAGTTAATCCAGTCGACGAGGTAGTGGTTGTAGGGGGTGTTGTTGTTATACATTTTTTTAGTTACCTGTGGTAGTTGATCCAGTCGACGAGGTAGTGGTTGTAGGGGGTGTTGTTGTTATACATTTTTTTAGTTACCTGTGGTAGTTGATCCAGTCGACGAGGTAGTGGTTGTAGGGGGTGTTGTTGTAATACATTTTTTTAGTTACCTGTGGTAGTTGATCCAGTCGACGAGATAGTGGTTGTAGGGGGTGTTGTTGTTATACATTTGTTTAGTTACCTGTGGTAGTTAATCCAGTCGACGAGGTAGTGGTTGTAGGGGGTGTTGTTGTTATACATTTTTTTAGTTACCTGTGGTAGTTAATCCAGTCGACGAGGTAGTGGTTGTAGGGGGTGTTGTTGTAATACATTTTTTTAGTTACCTGTGATAGTTGATCCAGTCGACGAGGTAGTGGTTGTAGGGGGTGTTGTTGTTATACATTTTTTTAGTTACCTGTGGTAATTGATCCAGTCGACGAGATAGTGGTTGTAGGGGGTGTTGTTGTTATACATTTTTTTAGTTTCCAGTGGTAGTTGATCCAGTCGACGAGGTAGTGGTTGTAGGGGGTGTTGTTGTTATACATTTTTGTAGTTACCTGTGGTAGTTAATCCAGTCGACGAGGTAGTGGTTGTAGAGGGTGTTGTTGTTATACATTTTTTTAGTCAGCTGTGGTAGTTAATCCAGTCGACGAGATAGTGGTTGTAGAGGGTGTTGTTGTTATACATTTTTTTAGTTACCTGTGGTAGTTGATCCAGTCGACGAGATAGTGGTTGTAGGGGGTGTTGTTGTTATACATTTTTTTAGTCACCTGTGGTAGTTGATCCAGTCGACGAGATAGTGGTTGTAGGGGGTGTTGTTGCTATACATTTTTTTAGTTACCAGTGGTAGTTAATCCAGTCGACGAGATAGTGGTTGTAGGGGGTGTTGTTGTTATACATTTGATTAGTTACCTGTGGTAGTTGATCCAGTCGACGAGATAGTGGTTGTAGGGGGTGTTGTTGTTATACATTTGTATAATTACCTGTGGTAGTTGATCCAGTCGACGAGATAGTGGTTGTAGGAGGTGTTGTTGTTATACATTTTTTTAGTTACCTGTGGTAGTTGATCCAGTCGACGAGGTAGTGGTTGTAGGGGGTGTTGTTGTTATACATTTTTTAATTATCTGTGGTAGTTAATCCAGTCGACGAGATAGTGGTTGTAGGGGGTGTTGTTGTTATACATTTTTTTAGTTACCTGTGGTAGTTGATCCAGTCGACGAGATAGTGGTTGTAGGGGGTGTTGTTGTTATACATTTTTTTAGTTACCTGTGGTAGTTAATACAGTCGACGAGATAGTGGTGGTAGGGGGTGTTGTTGTTATACATTTGTTTAATTACCTGTGGTAGTTGATCCAGTCGACGAGATAGTGGTTGTAGGGGGTGTTGTTGTTATACATTTTTTAGTTAGCTGTGGTAGTTAATCCAGTCGACGAGATAGTGGTTGTAGGGGGTGTTGTTGTAATACATTTTTTTAGTTACCTGTGGTAGTTAATCCAGTCGACGAGATAGTGGTTGTAGGGGGTGTTGTTGTTATACATTTGTATAATTACCTGTGGTAGTTGATTCAGTCGACGAGATAGTGGTTGTAGGGGGTGTTGTTGTTATACATTTGTTTAATTACCTGTGGTAGTTGATCCAGTCGACGAGATAGTGGCTGTAAGGGGTGTTGTTGTTATACATTTGATTAGTTACCTGTGGTAGTTAATCCAGTCGACGAGATAGTGGTTGTAGGGGGTGTTGTTGTTATACATTTGTATAATTACCTGTGGTAGTTGATTCAGTCGACGAGATAGTGGTTGTAGGGGGTGTTGTTGTTATACATTTGTTTACTTACCTGTGGTAGTTGATCCAGTCGACGAGATAGTGGTTGTAGGAGGTGTTGTTGCTATACATTTTTTTAGTTACCTGTGGTAGTTGATCCAGTCGACGAGGTAGTGGTTGTAGGGGGTGTTGTTGTTATACATTTTTTAATTATCTGTGGTAGTTAATCCAGTCGACGAGATAGTGGTTGTAGGGGGTGTTGTTGTTATACATTTTTTTAGTTACCTATGGTAGTTGATCCAGTCGACGAGATAGTGGTTGTAGGGGGTGTTGTTGTTATACATTTTTTTAGTTACCTGTGGCAATTGATCCAGTCGACGAGGTAGTGGTTGTAGGGGGTGTTGTTGCTATACATTTTTTTAGTTACCTGTGGTAGTTAATCCAGTGGACGAGATAGTGGTTGTAGGGGGTGTTGATGTTATACATTTTATTAGTTACCTGTGGTAGTTAATCCAGTCGACAAGATAGTGGTTGCAGGGGGTGTTGTTGTTATACATTTTGTTAGTTACCTGTGGTAGTTGATCCAGTCGACGAGATAGTGGTTGTAGGGGGTGTGGCTGTTATACATTTTTTTAGTTACCTGTGGTAGTTGATCCAGTCGACGAGATAGTGGTTGTAGGGGGTGTTGTTGTTATACATTTTATTAGCTACCTGTGGTAGTTAATCCAGTCGACGAGATAGTGGTTGTAGGGGGTGTTGATGTTATGCATTTTTTTAGTTACCTGTGGTAGTTGATCCAGTCGAAGAGATAGTGGTTGCAGGGGGTGTTGTTGTTATACATTTTTTTAGTTACCTGTGGTAGTTAATCCAGTCGACGAGATAGTGGTTGTAGGGGGTGTTGATGTGATGCATTTGTTTAGCTACCTGTGGTAGTTGATCAAGTCGACGAGGAAGTGGTTGTAGGGGGTGTTGTTGTTATACATTTGTTTAGTTACCTGTGGTAGTTGATCCAGTCGACGAGGTAGTGGTTGTAGGGGGTGTTGTTGCTATACATTTTTTTAGTTACCTGTGGTAGTTAATCCAGTCGACGAGATAGTGGTTGTAGGGGATGTTGTTGTAATACATTTTTTTAGTTACCTGTGGTAGTTAATCCAGTCGACGAGATAGTGGTTGTAGGGGGTGTTGTTGTTATACATTTGTATAATTACCTGTGGTAGTTGATTCAGTCGACGAGATAGTGGTTGTAGGGGGTGTTGTTGTTATACATTTGTTTAATTACCTGTGGTAGTTGATCCAGTCGACGAGATAGTGGTTGTAGGAGGTGTTGTTGCTATACATTTTTTTAGTTACCTGTGGTAGTTGATCCAGTCGACGAGGTAGTGGTTGTAGGGGGTGTTGTTGTTATACATTTTTTAATTATCTGTGGTAGTTAATCCAGTCGACGAGATAGTGGTTGTAGAGGGTGTTGTTGTTATACATTTTTTTAGTTACCTGTGGTAGTTAATCCAGTCGACGAGAGAGTGGTTGTAGGGGGTGTTGTTGTTATACATTTGTTTAATTACCTGTGGTAGTTGATCCAGTCGACGAGATAGTGGTTGTAGGGGGTGTTGTTGTAATACATTTTTTTAGTTACCTGTGGTAGTTGATCCAGTCGACGAGATAGTGGTTGTAGGGGGTGTTGTTGTTATACATTTTTTTAGTTACCTGTGGTAGTTGATCCAGTCGACGAGATAGTGGTTGTAGGGGGTGTTGTTGTTATACATTTTTTTAGTTAGCTGTGGTAGTTAATCCAGTCGACGAGATAGTGGTTGTAGGGGGTTTTGTTGTAATACATTTTTTTAGTTACCTGTGGTAGTTAATCCAGTCGACGAGATAGTGGTTGTAGGGGGTGTTGCTGTTATACATTTTTTTAGTTACCTGTGGTAGTTTATCCAGTCGACAAGATAGTGGTTGTAGGGGGTGTTGTTGTTATACATTTGTTTAGTTACCATTGGTAGTTGATCCAGTCGACGAGGTAGTGGTTGTAGGGGGTGTTGTTGTAATACATTTGTTTAGTTACCTGTGGTAGTTGATCCAGTCGTCGAGATAGTGGTTGTAGGGGGTGTTGTTGTTATACATTTGTTTAGTTACCTGTGGTAGTTGATCCAGTCGACGAGATAGTGGTTGTAGGGGGTGTTGTTGTTATACATTTGTTTAGTTACCTGTGGTAGTTAGTCCAGTCAACGAGATAGTGGTTGTAGGGGGTGTTGTTGTTATACATTAGTTTAGTTACCTGTGGTAGTTAATCCAGTCGACGAGATAGTGGTTGTATGAGGTGTTGTTGTTATACATTTTTTTAGTTACCTGTGGTAGTTAATCCAGTCGACGAGATAGTGGTTGTAGGGGGTGTTGTTGTTATACATTTTTTTAGTTACCTGTGGTAGTTAATCCAGTCGACGAGATAGTGGTTGTAGGGGGTGTTGTTGTTATACATTTGTTTAATTACCAGTGGTAGTTGATCCAGTCGACGAGATAGTGGTTGTATGGGGTGTTGTTGTAATACATTTTTTTAGTTACCTGTGGTAGTTGATCCAGTCGACGAGATAGTGGTTGTAGGGGGTGTTGTTGTTATACATTTTTTTAGTTACCTGTGGTAGTTGATCCAGTCGACGAGATAGTGGTTGTAGGGGGTGTTGTTGTTATACATTTTTTTAGTTAGCTGTGGTAGTTAATCCAGTCGACGAGATAGTGGTTGTAGGGGGTTTTGTTGTAATACATTTTTTTAGTTACCTGTGGTAGTTAATCCAGTCGACGAGATAGTGGTTGTAGGGGGTGTTGTTGTTATACATTTTTTTAGTTACCTGTGGTAGTTTATCCAGTCGACAAGATAGTGGTTGTAGGGGGTGTTGTTGTTATGCATCTTTTTAGTTACCTGTGGTAGTTAATCCAGTCGACGAGATAGTGGTTGTAGGGGGTGTTGTTGTTATACATTTGTTTAGTTACCATTGGTAGTTGATCCAGTCGACGAGGTAGTGGTTGTAGAGGGTGTTGTTGTTATACATTTGTTTAGTTACCTGTGGTAGTTGATCCAGTCGACGAGATAGTGGTTGTAGGGGGTGTTGTTGTTATACATTTGTTTAGTTACCTGTGGTAGTTGATCCAGTCGACGAGATAGTGGTTGTAGGGGGTGTTGTTGTTATACATTTGTTTAGTTACCTGTGGTAGTTAGTCCAGTCGACGAGATAGTGGTTGTAGGGGTGTTGTTGTTATACATTTGTTTAGTTACCTGTGGTAGTTAATCCAGTCGACGAGATAGTGGTTGTAGGAGGTGTTGTTGTTATACATTTTTTTTGTTACCTGTGGTAGTTAATCCAGTCGACGAGATAGTGGTTGTAGGGGGTGTTGTTGTTATACATTTTCTTAGTTACCTGTGATAGTTGATCCAGTCGACGAGATAGTGGTTGTAGGGGGTGTTGTTGTAATGCATTTTTTTTAGTTACCTGTGGTAGTTAATCCAGTCGACGAGATAGTGGTTGTAGGGGGTGTTGTTGTAATACATTTGTTTAGTTACCTGTGGTAGTTGATCCAGTCGACGAGATAGTGGTTGTAGGGGGTGTTGTTGTTATACATTTGTTTAGTTACCTGTGGTAGTTGATCCAGTCGACGAGATAGTGGTTGTTGGGGGTGTTGTTGTAATACATTTGTTTAATTACCTGTGGTAGTTAATCCAGTCGACGAGATAGTGGTTGTAGGGGGTGTTGTTGTTATACATTTTATTAGTTACCTGTGGCAGTTGATCCAGTCGACGAGATAGTGGTTGTAGGGGGTGTTGATGTTATACATTTCTTTAGTTACCTGTGGTAGTTAATCCAGTCGACGAGATAGTGGTTGTAGGGGGTGTTGTTGTTATACATTTGTTTAATTACCTGTGGTAGTTGATCCAGTCGACGAGATAGTGGTTGTAGGGGGTGTTGTTGTTACACATTTTTTTAGTTACCTGTGGTAGTTAATCCAGTCGACGAGATAGTGGTTGTAGGGGGTGTTGTTGTTATACATTTGTTTAATTACCTGTGGCAGTTGATCCAGTCGACGAGATAGTGGTTGTAGAGGGTGTTGATGTTATACATTTCTTTAGTTACCTGTGGCAGTTGATCCAGTCGACGAGATAGTGGTTGTAGAGGGTGTTGATGTTATACATTTTTTTAGTTACCTGTGGTAGTTAATCCAGTCGACGAGATAGTGGTTGTAGGGGGTGTTGTTGTTATACATTTGTTTAATTACCTGTGGTAGTTGATCCAGTCGACGAGATAGTGGTTGTAGGGGGTGTTGTTGCTATACATTTTTTTAGTTACCTGTGGTAGTTAATCCAGTGGACGAGATAGTGGTTGTAGGGGGTGTTGATGTTATACATTTTATTAGTTACCTGTGGTAGTTAATCCAGTCGACAAGATAGTGGTTGCAGGGGGTGTTGTTGTTATACATTTTGTTAGTTACCTGTGGTAGTTGATCCAGTCGACGAGATAGTGGTTGTAGGGGGTGTTGCTGTTATACATTTTTTTAGTTACCTGTGGTAGTTGATCCAGTCGACGAGATAGTGGTTGTAGGGGGTGTTGTTGTTATACATTTTATTAGCTACCTGTGGTAGTTAATCCAGTCGACGAGATAGTGGTTGTAGGGGGTGTTGATGTTATGCATTTTTTTAGTTACCTGTGGTAGTTGATCCAGTCGAAGAGATAGTGGTTGCAGGGGTGTTGTTGTTATACATTTTTTTAGTTACCTGTGGTAGTTAATCCAGTCGACGAGATAGTGGTTGTAGGGGGTGTTGATGTGATGCATTTTTTTAGCTACCTGTGGTAGTTGATCAAGTCGACGAGGAAGTGGTTGTAGGGGGTGTTGTTGTTATACATTTGTTTAGTTACCTGTGGTAGTTGATCCAGTCGACGAGGTAGTGGTTGTAGGGGTTGTTGTTGTAATACATTTTTTTAGTTACCTGTGGTAGTTAATCCAGTCGACGAGGTAGTGGTTGTAGGGGTGTTGTTGCTATACATTTTTTTAGTTACCTGTGGTAGTTGATCCAGTCGACGAGATAGTGGTTGTAGGGGGTGTTGTTGTTATACATTTTTTTAGTTACCTGTAGTAGTTAATCCAGTCGACGAGGTAGTGGTTGTAGGGGGTGTTGTTGTAATACATTTTTTTAGTTACCTGTGATAGTTGATCCAGTCGACGAGGTAGTGGTTGTAGGGGGTGTTGTTGTTATACATTTTTTTAGTTACCTGTGGTAATTGATCCAGTCAACGAGATAGTGGTTGTAGGGGGTGTTGTTGTTATACATTTTTTTAGTTACCAGTGGTAGTTGATCCAGTCGACGAGGTAGTGGTTGTAGGGGGTGTTGTTGTTATACATTTTTGTAGTTACCTGTGGTAGTTAATCCAGTCGACGAGGTAGTGGTTGTAGAGGGTGTTGTTGTTATACATTTTTTTAGTTAGCTGTGGTAGTTAATCCAGTCGACGAGATAGTGGTTGTAGGGGGTGTTGTTGTTATACATTTTTTTAGTTACCTGTGGTAGTGGATCCAGTCGACGAGATAGTGGTTGTAGGGGGTGTTGTTGTTATACATTTTTTTAGTTACCTGTGGTAGTTGATCCAGTCGACGAGATAGTGGTTGTAGGGGGTGTTATTGCTATACATTTTTTTAGTTACCTGTGGTAGTTAATCCAGTCGACGAGATAGTGGTTGTAGGGGGTGTTGTTGTAATACATTTTTTTAGTTACCTGTGGTAGTTAATCCAGTCGACGAGATAGTGGTTGTAGGGGGTGTTGTTGTTATACATTTGTATAATTACCTGTGGTAGTTGATTCAGTCGACGAGATAGTGGTTGTAGGGGGTGTTGTTGTTATACATTTGTTTAATTACCTGTGGTAGTTGATCCAGTCGACGAGATAGTGGTTGTAGGAGGTGTTGTTGCTATACATTTTTTTAGTTACCTGTGGTAGTTTATCCAGTCGACGAGGTAGTGGTTGTAGGGGGTGTTGTTGTTATACATTTTTTAATTATCTGTGGTAGTTAATCCAGTCGACGAGATAGTGGTTGTAGAGGGTGTTGTTGTTATACATTTTTTTAGTTACCTGTGGTAGTTAATCCAGTCGACGAGAGAGTGGTTGTAGGGGGTGTTGTTGTTATACATTTGTTTAATTACCTGTGGTAGTTGATCCAGTCGACGAGATAGTGGTTGTAGGGGGTGTTGTTGTAATACATTTTTTTAGTTACCTGTGGTAGTTGATCCAGTCGACGAGATAGTGGTTGTAGGGGGTGTTGTTGTTATACATTTTTTTAGTTACCTGTGGTAGTTGATCCAGTCGACGAGATAGTGGTTGTAGGGGGTGTTGTTGTTATACATTTCTTTAGTTACCTGTGGTAGTTTATCCAGTCGACAAGATAGTGGTTGTAGGGGGTGTTGTTGTTATGCATCTTTTTAGTTACCTGTGGTAGTTAATCCAGTCGACGAGATAGTGGTTGTAGGGGGTGTTGTTGTTATACATTTGTTTAGTTACCATTGGTAGTTGATCCAGTCGACGAGGTAGTGGTTGTAGGGGGTGTTGTTGTAATACATTTGTTTAGTTACCTGTGGTAGTTGATCCAGTCGTCGAGATAGTGGTTGTAGGGGGTGTTGTTGTTATACATTTGTTTAGTTACCTGTGGTAGTTGATCCAGTCGACGAGATAGTGGTTGTAGGGGGTGTTGTTGTTATACATTTGTTTAGTTACCTGTGGTAGTTAGTCCAGTCAACGAGATAGTGGTTGTAGGGGGTGTTGTTGTTATACATTAGTTTAGTTACCTGTGGTAGTTAATCCAGTCGACGAGATAGTGGTTGTAGGAGGTGTTGTTGTTATACATTTTTTTAGTTACCTGTGGTAGTTAATCCAGTCGACGAGATAGTGGTTGTAGGGGGTGTTGTTGTTATACATTTTTTTAGTTAGCTGTGGTAGTTAATCCAGTCGACGAGATAGTGGTTGTAGGGGGTTTTGTTGTAATACATTTTTTTAGTTACCTGTGGTAGTTAATCCAGTCGACGAGATAGTGGTTGTAGGGGGTGTTGTTGTTATACATTTTTTTAGTTACCTGTAGTAGTTTATCCAGTCGACAAGATAGTGGTTGTAGGGGGTGTTGTTGTTATGCATCTTTTTAGTTACCTGTGGTAGTTAATCCAGTCGACGAGATAGTGGTTGTAGGGGGTGTTGTTGTTATACATTTGCTTAGTTACCATTGGTAGTTGATCCAGTCGACGAGGTAGTGGTTGTAGAGGGTGTTGTTGTTATACATTTGTTTAGTTACCTGTGGTAGTTAATCCAGTCGACGAGATAGTGGTTGTAGGGGGTGTTGTTGTTATACATTTGTTTAGTTACCTGTGGTAGTTGATCCAGTCGACGAGATAGTGGTTGTAGGGGGTGTTGTTGTTATACATTTGTTTAGTTACCTGTGGTAGTTAGTCCAGTCGACGAGATAGTGGTTGTAGGGGTGTTGTTGTTATACATTTGTTTAGTTACCTGTGGTAGTTAATCCAGTCGACGAGATAGTGGTTGTAGGAGGTGTTGTTGTTATACATTTTTTTAGTTACCTGTGGTAGTTAATCCAGTCGACGAGATAGTGGTTGTAGGGGGTGTTGTTGTTATACATTTTCTTAGTTACCTGTGATAGTTGGTCCAGTCGACGAAATAGTGGTTGTAGGGGGTGTTGTTGCTATACATTTTTAGTTACCTGTGGTAGTTAATCCAGTCGACGAGATAGTGGTTGTAGGGGGTGTTGTTGTTATACATTTGTTTAGTTACCTGTGGTAGTTGATCCAGTCGACGAGATAGTGGTTGTAGGGGGTGTTGTCGTTATACATTTTATTAGTTACCTGTGGTAGTTGATCCAGTCGACGAGATAGTGGTTGTAGGGGGTGTTGTTGTAATGCATTTTTTTTAGTTACCTGTGGTAGTTAATCCAGTCGACGAGATAGTGGTTGTAGGGGGTGTTGTTGTTATACATTTGTTTAGATACCTGTGGTAGTTGATCCAGTCGACGAGATAGTGGTTGTAGGGGGTGTTGTTGTTATACATTTGTTTAGTTACCTGTGGTAGTTGATCCAGTCGACGAGATAGTGGTTGTTGGGGGTGTTGTTGTTATACATTTGTTTAATTACCTGTGGTAGTTAATCCAGTCGACGAGATAGTGGTTGTAGGGGGTGTTGTTGTTATACATTTTATTAGTTACCTGTGGCAGTTGATCCAGTCGACGAGATAGTGGTTGTAGGGGGTGTTGATGTTATACATTTCTTTAGTTACCTGTGGTAGTTAATCCAGTCGACGAGATAGTGGTTGTAGGGGGTGTTGTTGTTATACATTTGTTTAATTACCTGTGGTAGTTGATCCAGTCGACGAGATAGTGGTTGTAGGGGGTGTTGTTGTTACACATTTTTTTAGTTACCTGTGGTAGTTAATCCAGTCGACGAGATAGTGGTTGTAGGGGGTGTTGTTGTTATACATTTGTTTAATTACCTGTGGCAGTTGATCCAGTCGACGAGATAGTGGTTGTAGAGGGTGTTGATGTTATACATTTCTTTAGTTACCTGTGGCAGTTGATCCAGTCGACGAGATAGTGGTTGTAGAGGGTGTTGATGTTATACATTTTTTTAGTTACCTGTGGTAGTTAATCCAGTCGACGAGATAGTGGTTGTAGGGGGTGTTGTTGTTATACATTTGTTTAATTACCTGTGGTAGTTGATCCAGTCGACGAGATAGTGGTTGTAGGGGGTGTTGTTGTTACACATTTTTTTAGTTACCTGTGGTAGTTAATCCAGTCGACGAGATAGTGGTTGTAGGGGGTGTTGTTGTTATACATTTGTTTAATTACCTGTGGCAGTTGATCCAGTCGACGAGATAGTGTTTGTAGGGGGTGTTGTTGTTATACATTTTTTTAGTTACCTGTGGTAGTTTATCCAGTCGACAAGATAGTGGTTGTAGGGGGTGTTGTTGTTATGCATTTATTTAGTTACCTGTGATAGTTAATCCAATCGACGAGATAGTGGTTGTAGGGGGTGTTGTTGTTATACATTTGTTTAGTTACCTGTGGTAGTTAATCCAGTCGACGAGATAGTGGTTGTAGGAGGTGTTGTTGTTATACATTTTTTTAGTTACCTGTGGTAGTTAATCCAGTCGACGAGATAGTGGTTGTAGGGGGTGTTGTTGTTATACATTTTCTTAGTTACCTGTGATAGTTGATCCAGTCGACGAAATAGTGGTTGTAGGGGGTGTTGTTGTTATACATTTTTTTAGTTACCTGTGGTAGTTAATCCAGTCGACGAGATAGTGGTTGTAGGGGGTGTTGTTGTTATACATTTGTTTAGTTACCTGTGGTAGTTGATCCAGTCGACGAGATAGTGGTTGTAGGGGGTGTTGTCGTTATACATTTTTTTAGTTACCTGTGGTAGTTGATCCAGTCGACGAGATAGTGGTTGTAGGGGGTGTTGTTGTAATGCATTTTTTTAATTACCTGTGGTAGTTAATCCAGTCGACAAGATAGTGGTTGTAGGGGGTGTTGTTGTTATACATTTTATTAGTTACCTGTGGTAGTTAATCCAGTCGACGAGATAGTGGTTGTAGGGGGTGTTGTTGTTATACATTTGTTTAGTTACCTGTAGTAGTTGATACAGTCGACGAGATAGTGGTTGTGGGGGTGTTGTTGTTATACATTTGTTTAATTACCTGTGGTAGTTAATCCAGTCGACGAGATAGTGGTTGTAGGGGGTGTTGATGTTATACATTTTTTTAGTTACCTGTGGTAGTTAATCCAGTCGACGAGATAGTGGTTGTTGGGGGTGTTGTTGTTATACATTTGTTTAGTTACCTGTGGTAGTTGATCCAGTCGACGAGATAGTGGTTGTAGGGGGTGTTGTCGTTATACATTTTTTTAGTTACCTGTGGTAGTTGATCCAGTCGACGAGATAGTGGTTGTAGTGGGTGTTGTTGTTATACATGTTTTTTAGTTACCTGTGGTAGTTGATCCAGTCGACGAGATAGTGGTTGTAGGGGGTGTTGTCGTTATACATTTTTTTAGTTATCTGTGGTAGTTGATCCAGTCGACGAGATAGTGGTTGTAGGGGGTGTTGTCGTTATACATTTTTTTAGTTACCTGTGGTAGTTGATCCAGTCGACGAGATAGTGGTTGTAGGGGGTGTTGTTGTTATACATTTTTTTAGTTACCTGTGGTAGTTGATCCAGTCGACGAGATAGTGGTTGTAGGGGGTGTTGTTGTAATACATTTTTTTAGTTACCTGTGGTAGTTGATCCAGTCGACGAAATAGTGGTTGTAGGGGGTGTTGTCGTTATACATTTTTTTAGTTACCTGTGGTAGTTGATCCAGTCGACGAGATAGTGGTTGTAGGGGGTGTTGTTGTTATACATTTTTTTAGTTACCTGTGGTAGTTGATCCAGTCGACGAGATGGTGGTTGTAGGGGGTGTTGTTGTTATACATTTTTTTAGTTACCTGTGGTAGTTGATCCAGTCGACGAGATAGTGGTTGTAGGGGGTGTTGTCGTTATACATTTTTTTAGTTACCTGTGGTAGTTGATCCAGTCGACGAGATAGTGGTTGTAGGGGGTGTTGTTGTTATACATTTTTTTAGTTACCTGTGGTAGTTGATCCAGTCGACGAGATAGTGGTTGTAGTGGGTGTTGTTGTTATACATTTTTTTAGTTACCTGTGGTAGTTGATCCAGTCGACGAGATAGTGGTTGTAGGGGGTGTTGTTGTTATACATTTTCTTAGTTACCTGTGGTAGTTGATCCAGTCGACGAGATAGTGGTTGTAGGGGGTGGTGTCGTTATACATTTTTTTAGTTTCCTGTGGTAGTTGATCCAGTCGACGAGATAGTGGTTGTAGGGGGTGTTGTTGTTATACATTTTTTTAGTTACCTGTGGTAGTTGATCCAGTCGACGAGATAGTGGTTGTAGGGGGTGTTGTCGTTATACATTTTTTTAGTTACCTGTGGTAGTTGATCCAGTCGACGAGATAGTGGTTGTAGGGGGTGTTGTTGTTATACATTTTTTTAGTTACCTGTGGTAGTTGATCCAGTCGACGAGATAGTGGTTGTAGGGGGTGTTGTTGTTATACATTTTCTTAGTTACCTGTGGTAGTTGATCCAGTGGACGAGATAGTGGTTGTAGGGGGTGTTGTCGTTATACATTTTTTTAGTTACCTGTGGTAGTTGATCCAGTCGACGAGATAGTGGTTGTAGGGGGTGTTGTTGTTATACATTTTTTTAGTTACCTGTGGTAGTTGATGCAGTCGACGAGATAGTGGTTGTAGGGGTGTTGTTGTTATACATTTTTTTAGTTACCTGTGATAGTTGATCCAGTCGACGAGATAGTGGTTGTAGGGGGTGTTGTCGTTATACATTTTTTTAGTTACCTGTGGTAGTTGATCCAGTCGACGAGATAATGGTTGTAGGGGGTGTTGTTGTAATACATTTTTTTAGTTACCTGTGGTAGTTGATCCAGTCGACGAGATAGTGGTTGTAGGTGGTGTTGTTGTTATACATTTTTTTAGTTACCTATGGTAGTTGATCCAGTCGACGAGATAGTGGTTGTAGGGGGTGTTGTTGTTATACATTTTTTTAGTTACCTGTGGCAATTGATCCAGTCGACGAGGTAGTGGTTGTAGGGGGTGTTGTTGCTATACATTTTTTTAGTTACCTGTGGTAGTTAATCCAGTGGACGAGATAGTGGTTGTAGGGGGTGTTGATGTTATACATTTTATTAGTTACCTGTGGTAGTTAATCCAGTCGACAAGATAGTGGCTGCAGGGGGTGTTGTTGTTATACATTTTGTTAGTTACCTGTGGTAGTTGATCCAGTCGACGAGATAGTGGTTGTAGGGGGTGTGGTTGTTATACATTTTTTTAGTTACCTGTGGTAGTTGATCCAGTCGACGAGATAGTGGTTGTAGGGGGTGTTGTTGTTATACATTGTATTAGCTACCTGTGGTAGTTAATCCAGTCGACGAGATAGTGGTTGTAGGGGGTGTTGATGTTATGCATTTTTTTAGTTACCTGTGGTAGTTGATCCAGTCGACGAGATAGTGGTTGTAGGGGGTGTTGTTGTTATACATTTTTTTAGTTACCTGTGGTAGTTAATCCAGTCGACGAGGTAGTGGTTGTAGGGGGTGTTGTTGTAATACATTTTTTTAGTTACCTGTGGTAGTTGATCCAGTCGACGAGGTAGTGGTTGTAGGGGGTGTTGTTGTTATACATGTTTTTAGCTACCTGTGGTAATTGATCCAGTCGACGAGATAGTGGTTGTAGGGGGTGTTGTTGTTATACATTTTATTAGTTACCTATGGTAGTTGATCCAGTCGACGAGGTAGTGGTTGTAGGGGGTGTTGTTGTTATACATTTTTGTAGTTACCTGTGGTAGTTAATCCAGTCGACGAGGTAGTGGTTGTAGAGGGTGTTGTTGTTATAAATTTTTTTAGTTAGCTGTGGTAGTTAATCCAGTCGACGAGATAGTGGTTGTAGGGGGTGTTGTTGTTATACATTTTTTTAGTTACCTGTGGTAGTTGATCCAGTCGACGAGATAGTGGTTGTAGGGGGTGTTGTTGCTATACATTCTTTTTAGTTACCAGTGGTAGTTAATCCAGTCGACGAGATAGTGGTTGTAGGGGGTGTTGTTGTTATACATTTGATTAGTTACCTGTGGTAGTTGATCCAGTCGACGAGATAGTGGTTGTAGGGGGTGTTGTTGTTATACATTTGTATAATTACCTGTGGTAGTTGATCCAGTCGACGAGATAGTGGTTGTAGGAGGTGTTGTTGTTATACATTTTTTTAGTTACCTGTGGTAGTTGATCCAGTCGACGAGGTAGTGGTTGTAGGGAGTGTTGTTGTTATACATTTTTTAATTATCTGTGGTAGTTGATCCAGTCGACGAGATAGTGGTTGTAGGGGGTGTTGTTGTTATACATTTTTTTAGTTACCTGTGGTAGTTAATCCAGTCGACGAGATAGTGGTTGTAGGGGGTGTTGTTGTTATACATTTGTTTAATTACCTGTGGTAGTTGATCCAGTCGACGAGATAGTGGTTGTAGGGGGTGTTGTTGTTATACATTTTTTTAGTTAGCTGTGGTAGTTAATCCAGTCGACGAGATAGTGGTTGTAGGGGGTGTTGTTGTAATAAATTTTTTTAATTACCTGTGGTAGTTAATCCAGTCGACGAGATAGTGGTTGTAGGGGGTGTTGTTGTTATACATTTGTATAATTACCTGTGGTAGTTGATTCAGTCGACGAGATAGTGGTTGTAGGGGGTGTTGTTGTTATACATTTGTTTAATTACCTGTGGTAGTTGATCCAGTCGACGAGATAGTGGTTGTAGGGGGTGTTGTTGTTATACATTTGATTAGTTACCTGTGGTAGTTGATCCAATCGACGAGATAGTGGTTGTAGGGGATGTTGTTGTTATACATTTGTATAATTACCTGTGGTAGTTGATTCAGTCGACGAGATAGTGGTTGTAGGGGGTGTTGTTGTTATACATTTGTTTAGTTACCTGTGGTAGTTGATCAAGTCGACGAGATAGTGGTTGTAGGAGGTGTTGTTGCTATACATTTTTTTAGTTACCTGTGGTAGTTGATCCAGTCGACGAGGTAGTGGTTGTAGGGGGTGTTGTTGTTATTCATTTTTTAATTATCTGTGGTAGTTAATCCAGTCGACGAGATAGTGGTTGTAGGGGGTGTTGTTGTTATACATTTTTTTAGTTACCTGTGGTAGTTGATCCAGTCGACGAGATAGTTGTTGTAGGGGGTGTTGTTGTTATACATTTTTTTAGTTACCTGTGGTAGTTAATCCAGTCGACGAGATAGTGGTTGTAGGGGGTGTTGTTGTTATACATTTGTTTAATTACCTGTGGTAGTTGATCCAGTCGACGAGATAGTGGTTGTAGGGGGTGTTGTTGTAATACATTTTTTTAGTTACCTGTGGTAGTTGATCCAGTCGACGAGATAGTGGTTGTAGGGGGTGTTGTTGTTATACATTTTTTTAGTTACCTGTGGTAGTTGATCCAGTCGACGAGATAGTGGTTGTAGGGGGTGTTGTTGTTATACATTTTTTTAGTTGGCTGTGGTAGTTAATCCAGTCGACGAGATAGTGGTTGTAGGGGGTTTTGTTGTAATACATTTTTTTAGTTACCTGTGGTAGTTAATCCAGTCGACGAGATAGTGGTTGTAGGGGGTGTTGTTGTTATACATTTTTTTAGTTACCTGTGGTAGTTTATCCAGTCGACAAGATAGTGGTTGTAGGGGGTGTTGTTGTTATGCATCTTTTTAGTTACCTGTGGTAGTTAATCCAGTCGACGAGATAGTGGTTGTAGGGGGTGTTGTTGTTATACATTTGTTTAGTTACCATTGGTAGTTGATCCAGTCGACGAGGTAGTGGTTGTAGGGGGTGTTGTTGTTATACATTTGTTTAGTTACCTGTGGTAGTTGATCCAGTCGACGAGATAGTGGTTGTAGGGGGTGTTGTTGTTATCCATTTGTTTAGTTACCTGTGGTAGTTGATCCAGTCGACGAGATAGTGGTTGTAGGGGGTGTTGTCGTTATACATTTGTTTAGTTACCTGTGGTAGTTAGTCCATTCGACGAGATAGTGGTTGTAGGGGGTGTTGTTGTTATACATTTGTTTAGTTACCTGTGGTAGTTAATCCAGTCGACGAGATAGTGGTTGTAGGAGGTGTTGTTGTTATACATTTTTTTAGTTACCTGTGGTAGTTGATCCAGTCGACGAGATAGTGGTTGTAGGGGGTGTTGTTGTTATACATTTTCTTAGTTACCTGTGATAGTTGGTCCAGTCGACGAAATAGTGGTTGTAGGGGGTGTTGTTGTTATACATTTTTAGTTACCTGTGGTAGTTAATCCAGTCGACGAGATAGTGGTTGTAGGGGGTGTTGTTGTAATACATTTGTTTAGTTACCTGTGGTAGTTGATCCAGTCGACGAGATAGTGGTTGTAGGGGGTGTTGTTGTTATACATTTGTTTAGTTACCTGTGGTAGTTGATCCAGTCGACGAGATAGTGGTTGTAGGGGGTGTTGTTGTTATACATTTTTTTAGTTACCTGTGGTAGTTGATCCAGTCGACGAGATAGTGGTTGTAGGGGGTGTTGTTGTAATACATTTTTTTAGTTACCTGTGGTAGTTGATCCAGTCGACGAAATAGTGGTTGTAGGGGGTGTTGTCGTTATACATTTTTTTAGTTACCTGTGGTAGTTGATCCAGTCGACGAGATAGTGGTTGTAGGGGGTGTTGTTGTTATACATTTTTTTAGTTACCTGTGGTAGTTGATCCAGTCGACGAGATGGTGGTTGTAGGGGGTGTTGTTGTTATACATTTTTTTAGTTACCTGTGGTAGTTGATCCAGTCGACGAGATAGTGGTTGTAGGGGGTGTTGTCGTTATACATTTTTTTAGTTACCTGTGGTAGTTGATCCAGTCGACGAGATAGTGGTTGTAGGGGGTGTTGTTGTTATACATTTTTTTAGTTACCTGTGGTAGTTGATCCAGTCGACGAGATAGTGGTTGTAGTGGGTGTTGTTGTTATACATTTTTTTAGTTACCTGTGGTAGTTGATCCAGTCGACGAGATAGTGGTTGTAGGGGGTGTTGTTGTTATACATTTTCTTAGTTACCTGTGGTAGTTGATCCAGTCGACGAGATAGTGGTTGTAGGGGGTGGTGTCGTTATACATTTTTTTAGTTTCCTGTGGTAGTTGATCCAGTCGACGAGATAGTGGTTGTAGGGGGTGTTGTTGTTATACATTTTTTTAGTTACCTGTGGTAGTTGATCCAGTCGACGAGATAGTGGTTGTAGGGGGTGTTGTCGTTATACATTTTTTTAGTTACCTGTGGTAGTTGATCCAGTCGACGAGATAGTGGTTGTAGGGGGTGTTGTTGTTATACATTTTTTTAGTTACCTGTGGTAGTTGATCCAGTCGACGAGATAGTGGTTGTAGGGGGTGTTGTTGTTATACATTTTCTTAGTTACCTGTGGTAGTTGATCCAGTGGACGAGATAGTGGTTGTAGGGGGTGTTGTCGTTATACATTTTTTTAGTTACCTGTGGTAGTTGATCCAGTCGACGAGATAGTGGTTGTAGGGGGTGTTGTTGTTATACATTTTTTTAGTTACCTGTGGTAGTTGATGCAGTCGACGAGATAGTGGTTGTAGGGGTGTTGTTGTTATACATTTTTTTAGTTACCTGTGATAGTTGATCCAGTCGACGAGATAGTGGTTGTAGGGGGTGTTGTCGTTATACATTTTTTTAGTTACCTGTGGTAGTTGATCCAGTCGACGAGATAATGGTTGTAGGGGGTGTTGTTGTAATACATTTTTTTAGTTACCTGTGGTAGTTGATCCAGTCGACGAGATAGTGGTTGTAGGTGGTGTTGTTGTTATACATTTTTTTAGTTACCTATGGTAGTTGATCCAGTCGACGAGATAGTGGTTGTAGGGGGTGTTGTTGTTATACATTTTTTTAGTTACCTGTGGCAATTGATCCAGTCGACGAGGTAGTGGTTGTAGGGGGTGTTGTTGCTATACATTTTTTTAGTTACCTGTGGTAGTTAATCCAGTGGACGAGATAGTGGTTGTAGGGGGTGTTGATGTTATACATTTTATTAGTTACCTGTGGTAGTTAATCCAGTCGACAAGATAGTGGCTGCAGGGGGTGTTGTTGTTATACATTTTGTTAGTTACCTGTGGTAGTTGATCCAGTCGACGAGATAGTGGTTGTAGGGGGTGTGGTTGTTATACATTTTTTTAGTTACCTGTGGTAGTTGATCCAGTCGACGAGATAGTGGTTGTAGGGGGTGTTGTTGTTATACATTGTATTAGCTACCTGTGGTAGTTAATCCAGTCGACGAGATAGTGGTTGTAGGGGGTGTTGATGTTATGCATTTTTTTAGTTACCTGTGGTAGTTGATCCAGTCGACGAGATAGTGGTTGTAGGGGGTGTTGTTGTTATACATTTTTTTAGTTACCTGTGGTAGTTAATCCAGTCGACGAGGTAGTGGTTGTAGGGGGTGTTGTTGTAATACATTTTTTTAGTTACCTGTGGTAGTTGATCCAGTCGACGAGGTAGTGGTTGTAGGGGGTGTTGTTGTTATACATGTTTTTAGCTACCTGTGGTAATTGATCCAGTCGACGAGATAGTGGTTGTAGGGGGTGTTGTTGTTATACATTTTATTAGTTACCTATGGTAGTTGATCCAGTCGACGAGGTAGTGGTTGTAGGGGGTGTTGTTGTTATACATTTTTGTAGTTACCTGTGGTAGTTAATCCAGTCGACGAGGTAGTGGTTGTAGAGGGTGTTGTTGTTATAAATTTTTTTAGTTAGCTGTGGTAGTTAATCCAGTCGACGAGATAGTGGTTGTAGGGGGTGTTGTTGTTATACATTTTTTTAGTTACCTGTGGTAGTTGATCCAGTCGACGAGATAGTGGTTGTAGGGGGTGTTGTTGCTATACATTCTTTTTAGTTACCAGTGGTAGTTAATCCAGTCGACGAGATAGTGGTTGTAGGGGGTGTTGTTGTTATACATTTGATTAGTTACCTGTGGTAGTTGATCCAGTCGACGAGATAGTGGTTGTAGGGGGTGTTGTTGTTATACATTTGTATAATTACCTGTGGTAGTTGATCCAGTCGACGAGATAGTGGTTGTAGGAGGTGTTGTTGTTATACATTTTTTTAGTTACCTGTGGTAGTTGATCCAGTCGACGAGGTAGTGGTTGTAGGGAGTGTTGTTGTTATACATTTTTTAATTATCTGTGGTAGTTGATCCAGTCGACGAGATAGTGGTTGTAGGGGGTGTTGTTGTTATACATTTTTTTAGTTACCTGTGGTAGTTAATCCAGTCGACGAGATAGTGGTTGTAGGGGGTGTTGTTGTTATACATTTGTTTAATTACCTGTGGTAGTTGATCCAGTCGACGAGATAGTGGTTGTAGGGGGTGTTGTTGTTATACATTTTTTTAGTTAGCTGTGGTAGTTAATCCAGTCGACGAGATAGTGGTTGTAGGGGGTGTTGTTGTAATAAATTTTTTTAATTACCTGTGGTAGTTAATCCAGTCGACGAGATAGTGGTTGTAGGGGGTGTTGTTGTTATACATTTGTATAATTACCTGTGGTAGTTGATTCAGTCGACGAGATAGTGGTTGTAGGGGGTGTTGTTGTTATACATTTGTTTAATTACCTGTGGTAGTTGATCCAGTCGACGAGATAGTGGTTGTAGGGGGTGTTGTTGTTATACATTTGATTAGTTACCTGTGGTAGTTGATCCAATCGACGAGATAGTGGTTGTAGGGGATGTTGTTGTTATACATTTGTATAATTACCTGTGGTAGTTGATTCAGTCGACGAGATAGTGGTTGTAGGGGGTGTTGTTGTTATACATTTGTTTAGTTACCTGTGGTAGTTGATCAAGTCGACGAGATAGTGGTTGTAGGAGGTGTTGTTGCTATACATTTTTTTAGTTACCTGTGGTAGTTGATCCAGTCGACGAGGTAGTGGTTGTAGGGGGTGTTGTTGTTATTCATTTTTTAATTATCTGTGGTAGTTAATCCAGTCGACGAGATAGTGGTTGTAGGGGGTGTTGTTGTTATACATTTTTTTAGTTACCTGTGGTAGTTGATCCAGTCGACGAGATAGTTGTTGTAGGGGGTGTTGTTGTTATACATTTTTTTAGTTACCTGTGGTAGTTAATCCAGTCGACGAGATAGTGGTTGTAGGGGGTGTTGTTGTTATACATTTGTTTAATTACCTGTGGTAGTTGATCCAGTCGACGAGATAGTGGTTGTAGGGGGTGTTGTTGTAATACATTTTTTTAGTTACCTGTGGTAGTTGATCCAGTCGACGAGATAGTGGTTGTAGGGGGTGTTGTTGTTATACATTTTTTTAGTTACCTGTGGTAGTTGATCCAGTCGACGAGATAGTGGTTGTAGGGGGTGTTGTTGTTATACATTTTTTTAGTTGGCTGTGGTAGTTAATCCAGTCGACGAGATAGTGGTTGTAGGGGGTTTTGTTGTAATACATTTTTTTAGTTACCTGTGGTAGTTAATCCAGTCGACGAGATAGTGGTTGTAGGGGGTGTTGTTGTTATACATTTTTTTAGTTACCTGTGGTAGTTTATCCAGTCGACAAGATAGTGGTTGTAGGGGGTGTTGTTGTTATGCATCTTTTTAGTTACCTGTGGTAGTTAATCCAGTCGACGAGATAGTGGTTGTAGGGGGTGTTGTTGTTATACATTTGTTTAGTTACCATTGGTAGTTGATCCAGTCGACGAGGTAGTGGTTGTAGGGGGTGTTGTTGTTATACATTTGTTTAGTTACCTGTGGTAGTTGATCCAGTCGACGAGATAGTGGTTGTAGGGGGTGTTGTTGTTATCCATTTGTTTAGTTACCTGTGGTAGTTGATCCAGTCGACGAGATAGTGGTTGTAGGGGGTGTTGTCGTTATACATTTGTTTAGTTACCTGTGGTAGTTAGTCCATTCGACGAGATAGTGGTTGTAGGGGGTGTTGTTGTTATACATTTGTTTAGTTACCTGTGGTAGTTAATCCAGTCGACGAGATAGTGGTTGTAGGAGGTGTTGTTGTTATACATTTTTTTAGTTACCTGTGGTAGTTGATCCAGTCGACGAGATAGTGGTTGTAGGGGGTGTTGTTGTTATACATTTTCTTAGTTACCTGTGATAGTTGGTCCAGTCGACGAAATAGTGGTTGTAGGGGGTGTTGTTGTTATACATTTTTAGTTACCTGTGGTAGTTAATCCAGTCGACGAGATAGTGGTTGTAGGGGGTGTTGTTGTAATACATTTGTTTAGTTACCTGTGGTAGTTGATCCAGTCGACGAGATAGTGGTTGTAGGGGGTGTTGTTGTTATACATTTGTTTAGTTACCTGTGGTAGTTGATCCAGTCGACGAGATAGTGGTTGTTGGGGGTGTTGTTGTTATACATTTGTTTAATTACCTGTGGTAGTTAATCCAGTCGACGAGATAGTGGTTGTAGGGGGTGTTGTTGTTATACATTTTATTAGTTACCTGTGGCAGTTGATCCAGTCGACGAGATAGTGGTTGTAGAGGGTGTTGATGTTATACATTTCTTTAGTTAGCTGTGGTAGTTAATCCAGTCGACGAGATAGTGGTTGTAGGGGGTGTTGTTGTTATACATTTGTTTAATTACCTGTGGTAGTTGATCCAGTCGACGAGATAGTGGTTGTAGGGGGTGTTGTTGTTACACATTTTTTTAGTTACCTGTGGTAGTTAATCCAGTCGACGAGATAGTGGTTGTAGGGGGTGTTGTTATTATACATTTGTTTAATTACCTGTGGCAGTTGATCCAGTCGACGAGATAGTGGTTGTAGAGGGTGTTGATGTTATACATTTCTTTAGTTACCTGTGGCAGTTGATCCAGTCGACGAGATAGTGGTTGTAGAGGGTTTTGATGTTATACATTTTTTTAGTTACCTGTGGTAGTTAATCCAGTCGACGAGATAGTGGTTGTAGGGGGTGTTGTTGTTATACATTTGTTTAATTATCTGTGGTAGTTGATCCAGTCGACGAGATAGTGGTTGTAGGGGGTGTTGTTGTTACACATTTTTTTAGTTACCTGTGGTAGTTAATCCAGTCGACGAGATAGTGGTTGTAGGGGGTGTTGTTGTTATACATTTGTTTAATTACCTGTGGCAGTTGATCCAGTCGACGAAATAGTGGTTGTAGAGGGTGTTGATGTTATACATTTCTTTAGTTACCTGTGGTAGTTGATCCAGTCGACGAGATAGTGTTTGTAGGGGGTGTTGTTGTTATACATTTTTTTAGTTACCTGTGGTAGTTTATCCAGTCGACAAGATAGTGGTTGTAGGGGGTGTTGTTGTTATGCATTTATTTAGTTACCTGTGGTAGTTAATCCAATCGACGAGATAGTGGTTGTAGGGGGTGTTGTTGTTATACATTTGTTTAGTTACCTGTGGTAGTTAATCCAGTCGACGAGATAGTGGTTGTAGGAGGTGTTGTTGTTATACATTTTTTTAGTTACCTGTGGTAGTTAATCCAGTCGACGAGATAGTGGTTGTAGGGGGTTTTCTTGTTATACATTTGTTTAGTTACCATTGGTAGTTGATCAAGTCGACGAGGTAGTGGTTGTAGGGGGTGTTGTTGTAATGCATTTGTTTAATTACCTGTGGTAGTTAATCCAGTCGACGAGATAGTGGTTGTAGGGGGTGTTGATGTTATACATTTTTTTAGTTACCTGTGGTAGTTAATCCAGTCGACGAGATAGTGGTTGTAGGGGGTGTTGTTGTTATACATTTGTTTAGTTACCTGTGGTAGTTGATCCAGTCGACGAGATAGTGGTTGTAGGGGGTGTTGTCGTAATACATTTTTTTAGTTACCTGTGGTGGTTGATCCAGTCGACGAGATAGTGGTTGTAGGGGGTGTTGTTGTTATACATGTTTTCTAGTTACCTGTGGTAGTTGATCCAGTCGACGAGATAGTGGTTGTAGGGGGTGTTGTCGTTATACATTTTTTTAGTTACCTGTGGTAGTTGATCCAGTCGACGAGATAGTGGTTGTAGGGGGTGTTGTTGTTATACATTTTTTAGTTATCTGTGGTAGTTGATCCAGTCGACGAGATAGTGGTTGTAGGGGGTGTTGTCGTTATACATTTTTTTAGTTACCTGTGGTAGTTGATCCAGTCGACGAGATAGTGGTTGTAGGGGGTGTTGTTGTTATACATTTTTTTAGTTACCTGTGGTAGTTGATCCAGTCGACGAGATAGTGGTTGTAGGGGGTGTTGTTGTAATACATTTTTTTAGTTACCTGTGGTAGTTGATCCAGTCGACGAGATAGTGGTTGTAGGGGCTGTTGTCGTTATACATTTTTTTAGTTACCTGTGGTAGTTGATCCAGTCGACGAGATAGTGGTTGTAGGGGGTGTTGTTGTTATACATTTTTTTAGTTACCTGTGGAAGTTGATCCAGTCGACGAGATGGTGGTTGTAGGGGGTGTTGTTGTTATACATTTTTTTAGTTACCTGTGGTAGTTGATCCAGTCGACGAGATAGTGGTTGTAGGGGGTGTTGTCGCTATACATTTTTGTAGTTACCTCTGGTAGTTGATCCAGTCGACGAGATAGTGGTTGTAGGAGGTGTTGTTGTTATACATTTTTTTAGTTACCTGTGGTAGTTGATCCAGTCGACGAGATAGTGGTTGTAGGGGGTGTTGTTGTTATACATTTTTTTAGTTACCTGTTGTAGTTGATCCAGTCGACGAGATAGTGGTTGTAGGGGGTGTTGTTGTTATACATTTTCTTAGTTACCTGTGGTAGTTGATCCAGTCGACGAGATAGTGGTTGTAGGGGGTGTTGTCGTTATACATTTTTTTAGTTTCCTGTGGTAGTTGATCCAGTCGACGAGATAGTGGTTGTAGGGGGTGTTGTTGTAATACATTTTCTTAGTTACCTGTGGTAGTTGATCCAGTCGACGAGATAGTGGTTGTAGGGGGTGTTGTCGTTATACATTTTTTTAGTTACCTGTGGTAGTTGATCCAGTCGACGAGATAGTGGTTGTAGGGGGTGTTGTTGTTATACATTTTTTTAGTTACCTGTGGTAGTTGATCCAGTCGACGAGATAGTGGTTGTAGGGGGTGTTGTCGTTATACATTTTTTTAGTTACCTGTGGTAGTTGATGCAGTCGACGAGATAGTGGTTGTAGGGGGTGTTGTTGTTATACATTTTTTTAGTTACCTGTGATAGTTGATCCAGTCGACGAGATAGTGGTTGTAGGGGGTGTTGTCGTTATACATTTTTTTAGTTATCTGTGGTAGTTGATCCAGTCGACGAGATAATGGTTGTAGGGGGTGTTGTTGTTATACATTTTTTTTGTTACCTGTGGTAGTTGATCCAGTCGACGAGATAGTGGTTGTAGGGGGTGTTGTTGTTATACATTTTTTTAGTTACCTGTGGTAGTTGATCCAGTCGACGAGATAGTGGTTGTAGGGGGTGTTGTCGTTATACATTTTTTTAGTTACCTGTGGTAGTTGATCCAGTCGACGAGATAGTGGTTGTAGGGAGTGTTGTTGTTATACATTTTTTTAGTTACCTGTGGTAGTTGATCCAGTCGACGAGATAGTGGTTGTAGGGGGTGTTGTCGTTATACATTTTTTTAGTTACCTGTGATAGTTGATCCAGTCGACGAGATAGTGGTTGTAGGGGGTGTTGTTGTTATACATTTTTTTAGTTACCTGTTGTAGTTGATCCAGTCGACGAGATAGTGGTTGTAGGGGGTTTTGTTGTTATACATTTTTTTAGTTACCTGTGGTAGTTGATCCAGTCGACGAGATAGTGGTTGTAGGGGGTGTTGTCGTTATACATTTTTTTAGTTACCTGTGGTAGCTGATCCAGTCGACGAGATAGTGGTTGTAGGGGGTGTTGTTGTTATACATTTGTTTAATTAGCTGTGGTAGTTGATCCAGTCGACGAGATAGTGGTTGCAGGGGTGCTGCTATTATACATTTTTTTAGTTACCTGTGGTAGTTAATCAAGTCGACGAGATAGTGGTTGTAGGGGGTGTTGTTGTTATACATTTCTTTAGTTACCTGTGGTAGTTGATCCAGTCGACGAGATAGTGGTTGTAGGGGGTGTTGTTGTTATACATTTTGTTAGTTACCTGTGGTAGTTGATCCAGTCGACGAGATAGTGGTTGTAGGGGGTGTTGTTGTTATACATTTTTTTAGTTACCTGTGGTAGTTGATCCAGTCGACGAGATAGTGGTTGTAGGGGGTGTTGTTGTAATACATTTTTTTAGTTACCTGTGGTAGTTGATCCAGTCGACGAGATAGTGGTTGTAGGGGCTGTTGTCGTTATACATTTTTTTAGTTACCTGTGGTAGTTGATCCAGTCGACGAGATAGTGGTTGTAGGGGGTGTTGTTGTTATACATTTTTTTAGTTACCTGTGGAAGTTGATCCAGTCGACAAGATGGTGGTTGTAGGGGGTGTTGTTGTTATACATTTTTTTAGTTACCTGTGGTAGTTGATCCAGTCGACGAGATAGTGGTTGTAGGGGGTGTTGTCGCTATACATTTTTGTAGTTACCTCTGGTAGTTGATCCAGTCGACGAGATAGTGGTTGTAGGAGGTGTTGTTGTTATACATTTTTTTAGTTACCTGTGGTAGTTGATCCAGTCGACGAGATAGTGGTTGTAGGGGGTGTTGTTGTTATACATTTTTTTAGTTACCTGTTGTAGTTGATCCAGTCGACGAGATAGTGGTTGTAGGGGGTGTTGTTGTTATACATTTTCTTAGTTACCTGTGGTAGTTGATCCAGTCGACGAGATAGTGGTTGTAGGGGGTGTTGTCGTTATACATTTTTTTAGTTTCCTGTGGTAGTTGATCCAGTCGACGAGATAGTGGTTGTAGGGGGTGTTGTTGTAATACATTTTTTTAGTTACCTGTGGTAGTTGATCCAGTCGACGAGATAGTGGTTGTAGGGGGTGTTGTTGTTATACATTTTCTTAGTTACCTGTGGTAGTTGATCCAGTCGACGAGATAGTGGTTGTAGGGGGTGTTGTCGTTATACATTTTTTTAGTTACCTGTGGTAGTTGATCCAGTCGACGAGATAGTGGTTGTAGGGGGTGTTGTTGTTATACATTTTTTTAGTTACCTGTGGTAGTTGATCCAGTCGACGAGATAGTGGTTGTAGGGGGTGTTGTCGTTATACATTTTTTTAGTTACCTGTGGTAGTTGATGCAGTCGACGAGATAGTGGTTGTAGGGGGTGTTGTTGTTATACATTTTTTTAGTTACCTGTGATAGTTGATCCAGTCGACGAGATAGTGGTTGTAGGGGGTGTTGTCGTTATACATTTTTTTAGTTACCTGTGGTAGTTGATCCAGTCGACGAGATAATGGTTGTAGGGGGTGTTGTTGTTATACATTTTTTTTGTTACCTGTGGTAGTTGATCCAGTCGACGAGATAGTGGTTGTAGGGGGTGTTGTTGTTATACATTTTTTTAGTTACCTGTGGTAGTTGATCCAGTCGACGAGATAGTGGTTGTAGGGGGTGTTGTCGTTATACATTTTTTTAGTTACCTGTGGTAGTTGATCCAGTCGACGAGATAGTGGTTGTAGGGGGTGTTGTTGTTATACATTTTTTTAGTTACCTGTGGTAGTTGATCCAGTCGACGAGATAGTGGTTGTAGGGGGTGTTGTCGTTATACATTTTTTTAGTTACCTGTGATAGTTGATCCAGTCGACGAGATAGTGGCTGTAGGGGGTGTTGTTGTTATACATTTTTTTAGTTACCTGTTGTAGTTGATCCAGTCGACGAGATAGTGGTTGTAGGGGGTTTTGTTGTTATACATTTTTTTAGTTACCTGTGGTAGTTGATCCAGTCGACGAGATAGTGGTTGTAGGGGGTGTTGTCGTTATACATTTTTTTAGTTACCTGTGGTAGCTGATCCAGTCGACGAGATAGTGGTTGTAGGGGGTGTTGTTGTTATACATTTGTTTAATTAGCTGTGGTAGTTGATCCAGTCGACGAGATAGTGGTTGCAGGGGTGCTGCTATTATACATTTTTTTAGTTACCTGTGGTAGTTAATCAAGTCGACGAGATAGTGGTTGTAGGGGGTGTTGTTGTTATACATTTCTTTAGTTACCTGTGGTAGTTGATCCAGTCGACGAGATAGTGGTTGTAGGGGGTGTTGTTGTTATACATTTTGTTAGTTACCTGTGGTAGTTGATCCAGTCGACGAGGTAGTGGTTGTAGGGGGTGTTGTTGTTATACATATTTTTAGTTACCTGTGCTTGTTGATGTAGTCGACGAGATAGTGGTTGTAGGGGGTGTTGTTGTTATACATTTTTTTAGTTACCTGTGGTAGTTGATCCAGTCGACGAGATAGTGGTTGTAGGGGGTGTTGTTGTTATACATTTTTTTAGTTACCTGTGGTAGTTGATCCAGTCGACGAGATAGTGGTTGTAGGGGGTGTTGTTGTTATACATTTTTTTAGTTACCTGTTGTAGTTGATCCAGTCGACGAGATAGTGGTTGTAGGGGGTTTTGTTGTTATACATTTTTTTAGTTACCTGTGGTAGTTGATCCAGTCGACGAGATAGTGGTTGTAGGGGGTGTTGTCGTTATACATTTTTTTAGTTACCTGTGGTAGCTGATCCAGTCGACGAGATAGTGGTTGTAGGGGGTGTTGTTGTTATACATTTGTTTAATTAGCTGTGGTAGTTGATCCAGTCGACGAGATAGTGGTTGTAGGGGGTGTTGTTGTTATACATTTTTTTAGTTACCTGTGGTAGTTGATCCAGTCGACGAGATAGTGGTTGTAGGGGGTGTTGTTGTAATACATTTTTTTAGTTACCTGTGGTAGTTGATCCAGTCGACGAGATAGTGGTTGTAGGGGCTGTTGTCGTTATACATTTTTTTAGTTACCTGTGGTAGTTGATCCAGTCGACGAGATAGTGGTTGTAGGGGGTGTTGTTGTTATACATTTTTTTAGTTACCTGTGGAAGTTGATCCAGTCGACGAGATGGTGGTTGTAGGGGGTGTTGTTGTTATACATTTTTTTAGTTACCTGTGGTAGTTGATCCAGTCGACGAGATAGTGGTTGTAGGGGGTGTTGTCGCTATACATTTTTGTAGTTACCTCTGGTAGTTGATCCAGTCGACGAGATAGTGGTTGTAGGAGGTGTTGTTGTTATACATTTTTTTAGTTACCTGTGGTAGTTGATCCAGTCGACGAGATAGTGGTTGTAGGGGGTGTTGTTGTTATACATTTTTTTAGTTACCTGTTGTAGTTGATCCAGTCGACGAGATAGTGGTTGTAGGGGGTGTTGTTGTTATACATTTTCTTAGTTACCTGTGGTAGTTGATCCAGTCGACGAGATAGTGGTTGTAGGGGGTGTTGTCGTTATACATTTTTTTAGTTTCCTGTGGTAGTTGATCCAGTCGACGAGATAGTGGTTGTAGGGGGTGTTGTTGTAATACATTTTTTTAGTTACCTGTGGTAGTTGATCCAGTCGACGAGATAGTGGTTGTAGGGGGTGTTGTTGTTATACATTTTCTTAGTTACCTGTGGTAGTTGATCCAGTCGACGAGATAGTGGTTGTAGGGGGTGTTGTCGTTATACATTTTTTTAGTTACCTGTGGTAGTTGATCCAGTCGACGAGATAGTGGTTGTAGGGGGTGTTGTTGTTATACATTTTTTTAGTTACCTGTGGTAGTTGATCCAGTCGACGAGATAGTGGTTGTAGGGGGTGTTGTCGTTATACATTTTTTTAGTTACCTGTGGTAGTTGATGGAGTCGACGAGATAGTGGTTGTAGGGGGTGTTGTTGTTATACATTTTTTTAGTTACCTGTGATAGTTGATCCAGTCGACGAGATAGTGGTTGTAGGGGGTGTTGTCGTTATACATTTTTTTAGTTACCTGTGGTAGTTGATCCAGTCGACGAGATAATGGTTGTAGGGGGTGTTGTTGTTATACATTTTTTTTGTTACCTGTGGTAGTTGATCCAGTCGACGAGATAGTGGTTGTAGGGGGTGTTGTTGTTATACATTTTTTTAGTTACCTGTGGTAGTTGATCCAGTCGACGAGATAGTGGTTGTAGGGGGTGTTGTCGTTATACATTTTTTTAGTTACCTGTGGTAGTTGATCCAGTCGACGAGATAGTGGTTGTAGGGGGTGTTGTTGTTATACATTTTTTTAGTTACCTGTGGTAGTTGATCCAGTCGACGAGATAGTGGTTGTAGGGGGTGTTGTCGTTATACATTTTTTTAGTTACCTGTGATAGTTGATCCAGTCGACGAGATAGTGGTTGTAGGGGGTGTTGTTGTTATACATTTTTTTAGTTACCTGTTGTAGTTGATCCAGTCGACGAGATAGTGGTTGTAGGGGGTTTTGTTGTTATACATTTTTTTAGTTACCTGTGGTAGTTGATCCAGTCGACGAGATAGTGGTTGTAGGGGGTGTTGTCGTTATACATTTTTTTAGTTACCTGTGGTAGCTGATCCAGTCGACGAGATAGTGGTTGTAGGGGGTGTTGTTGTTATACATTTGTTTAATTAGCTGTGGTAGTTGATCCAGTCGACGAGATAGTGGTTGCAGGGGTGCTGCTATTATACATTTTTTTAGTTACCTGTGGTAGTTAATCAAGTCGACGAGATAGTGGTTGTAGGGGGTGTTGTTGTTATACATTTCTTTAGTTACCTGTGGTAGTTGATCCAGTCGACGAGATAGTGGTTGTAGGGGGTGTTGTTGTTATACATTTTGTTAGTTACCTGTGGTAGTTGATCCAGTCGACGAGGTAGTGGTTGTAGGGGGTGTTGTTGTTATACATATTTTTAGTTACCTGTGCTTGTTGATGTAGTCGACGAGATAGTGGTTGTAGGGGGTGTTGTTGTTATACATTTTTTTAGTTACCTGTGGTAGTTGATCCAGTCGACGAGATAGTGGTTGTAGGGGGTGTTGTTGTTATACATTTTTTTAGTTACCTGTGGTAGTTGATCCAGTCGACGAGATAGTGGTTGTAGGGGGTGTTGTTGTTATACATTTTCTTAGTTACCTGTGGTAGTTGATCCAGTCGACGAGATAGTGGTTGTAGGGGGTGTTGTCGTTATACATTTTTTTAGTTACCTGTGGTAGTTGATCCAGTCGACAAGATAGTGGTTGTAGGGGGTGTTGTTGTTATACATTTTTTTAGTTACCTGTGGTAGTTGATCCAGTCGACGAGATAGTGGTTGTAGGGGGTGTTGTCGTTATACATTTTTTTAGTTACCTGTGGTAGTTGATGCAGTCGACGAGATAGTGGTTGTAGGGGGTGTTGTTGTTATACATTTTTTTAGTTACCTGTGATAGTTGATCCAGTCGACGAGATAGTGGTTGTAGGGGGTGTTGTCGTTATACATTTTTTTAGTTACCTGTGGTAGTTGATCCAGTCGACGAGATAATGGTTGTAGGGGGTGTTGTTGTTATACATTTTTTTTGTTACCTGTGGTAGTTGATCCAGTCGACGAGATAGTGGTTGTAGGGGGTGTTGTCGTTATACATTTTTTTAGTTACCTGTGGTAGTTGATCCAGTCGACGAGATAGTGGTTGTAGGGGGTGTTGTTGTTATACATTTTTTTAGTTACCTGTGGTAGTTGATCCAGTCGACGAGATAGTGGTTGTAGGGGGTGTTGTCGTTATACATTTTTTTAGTTACCTGTGATAGTTGATCCAGTCGACGAGATAGTGGTTGTAGGGGGTGTTGTTGTTATACATTTTTTTAGTTACCTGTGGTAGTTGATCCAGTCGACGAGATAGTGGTTGTAGGGGGTTTTGTTGTTATACATTTTTTTAGTTACCTGTGGTAGTTGATCCAGTCGACGAGATAGTGGTTGTAGGGGGTGTTGTCGTTATACATTTTTTTAGTTACCTGTGGTAGCTGATCCAGTCGACGAGATAGTGGTTGTAGGGGGTGTTGTTGTTATACATTTGTTTAATTAGCTGTGGTAGTTGATCCAGTCGACGAGATAGTGGTTGCAGGGGGTGCTGCTATTATACATTTTCTTAGTTACCTGTGGTAGTTGATCCAGTCGACGAGATAGTGGTTGTAGGGGGTGTTGTCGTTATACATTTTTTTAGTTACCTGTGGTAGTTGATCCAGTCGACGAGATAGTGGTTGTAGGGGGTGTTGTTGTTATACATTTTTTTAGTTACCTGTGGTAGTTGATCCAGTCGACGAGATAGTGGTTGTAGGGGGTGTTGTCGTTATACATTTTTTTAGTTACCTGTGGTAGTTGATGCAGTCGACGAGATAGTGGTTGTAGGGGGTGTTGTTGTTATACATTTTTTTAGTTACCTGTGATAGTTGATCCAGTCGACGAGATAGTGGTTGTAGGGGGTGTTGTCGTTATACATTTTTTTAGTTACCTGTGGTAGTTGATCCAGTCGACGAGATAATGGTTGTAGGGGGTGTTGTTGTTATACATTTTTTTTGTTACCTGTGGTAGTTGATCCAGTCGACGAGATAGTGGTTGTAGGGGGTGTTGTTGTTATACATTTTTTTAGTTACCTGTGGTAGTTGATCCAGTCGACGAGATAGTGGTTGTAGGGGGTGTTGTCGTTATACATTTTTTTAGTTACCTGTGGTAGTTGATCCAGTCGACGAGATAGTGGTTGTAGGAGGTGTTGTTGTTATACATTTTTTTAGTTACCTGTGGTAGTTGATCCAGTCGACGAGATAGTGGTTGTAGGGGGTGTTGTCGTTATACATTTTTTTAGTTACCTGTGATAGTTGATCCAGTCGACGAGATAGTGGTTGTAAGGGGTGTTGTTGTTATACATTTTTTTAGTTACCTGTGGTAGTTGATCCAGTCGACGAGATAGTGGTTGTAGGGGGTTTTGTTGTTATACATTTTTTTAGTTACCTGTGGTAGTTGATCCAGTCGACGAGATAGTGGTTGTAGGGGGTGTTGTCGTTATACATTTTTTTAGTTACCTGTGGTAGCTGATCCAGTCGACGAGATAGTGGTTGTAGGGGGTGTTGTTGTTATACATTTGTTTAATTAGCTGTGGTAGTTGATCCAGTCGACGAGATAGTGGTTGCAGGGGGTGCTGCTATTATACATTTTTTTAGTTACCTGTGGTAGTTAATCAAGTCGACGTGGTAGTGGTTGTAGGGGGTGTTGTTGTTATACATATTTTTAGTTACCTGTGCTTGTTGATGTAGTCGACGAGATAGTGGTTGTAGGGGGTGTTGTTGTTATACATTTTTTTAGTTACCTGTGGTAGTTGATCCAGTCGACGAGATAGTGGTTGTAGGGGGTGTTGTTGTTATACATTTTTTTAGTTACCTGTGGTAGTTGATCCAGTCGACGAGATAGTGGTTGTAGGGGGTGTTGTTGACGTTGTGCTTGTTATTGTGGTTGGTGGAGGAGTTGACGTTGGTTGTTCTGTTGTTGATGGAGTAGCCATAGTTGTTTCCCCACATGTTAGCTTAGTTGTTGAAGGTAGAGGTGTTGTTTTTCCTTTACAAATAAAATTATTTCACTACATTTTTGTCCAATAAATATTTAAAATCACAATGTGATAGTAATTTGAATATTTGAATAGTACTGATTTGAATAAAACATGTGTGCTGAATAGGTGTACAGATCCTGGATCGTATAAGTTAACAAAACGCACCAAACGCTTCACAAAAACGATACGAAAAACGCACGATACACGAAACGAACGCACGATACACGAACGAACGAAATGAAACGAACGAACTATACGGAAAACGCAAACGAAAGAACGCACGATACACGAACGAACGAATCATTGGAGCGTAACCATATATTATCCAATGACAAACTATCCTGATTCTATAGAAGTACAATATAGTATTGTGTTTTTTATTTGAATGACTTTTGTGCAAATTGATGTGTTTAACTAATCTTATATTTTATACGCAATTGATATATATAAATGATAAATTAGTCGGTAAAGTAATAGGATAATGCAATTTATATTAAAGGCATATTTGTCTACCAAAATCGTAATTTTTTCATACCCAAAATTATTGTCGTAAATGATTTCTTTAAGCTATCATTAAACAGTTATGCTGCAAAAGATACGAATTGTGTTCTTTTTTTGACAAAAAAAACAAAAACTATCGTTATCGGAATTATTTCCAGGATGACAAGAATTAAATTTAACCCGACTCTATTCATATGACCTTCTACGTGAACCCGTCTTGAGCATGCGCACTGTTTAGAAACAATAAACAACATGTGGTTCTTGGGCAAAAGAGAAAGTGTCAACGCGTGGAAGAAAGCGGACTTTGACGGATTCAGAGAGAAAGAGGAATATAAGTGCAATATCTTCCATATGGAACAAATGCGGGATATATGTAGGGGATCAGTTGGACCGTTGGAACGAACTGAAGGAAGTGCTACGCGTCCAAACTCACGCTGAAATGGCAAAGATTGTGCTTTATAGGTAAGCCTTCTTTCCTCAATCGTTTTTCATATTTTATGAATTTATGATGATGCCTATGATCATTTTCGGTAGATGTTATTCAATATATGTAATTTTGCACCTGGCAACAGCAAATTATTGTCAATGAGTAGCATAAAACGGCTGCATTTGCGAGGTAAACAAACACAACATGCTGTAGCATCCGGGCTACTGGCATAAAAATAGATCAAAATAGATTTGGTCTCGCTCAGGTCAGTGCATAATTAATTAGCTTCCAGTAATTCTATAACGATGGTCAGCTTTTTTTAATCGAAAAAACGTTTCGTAGCGTATTCGCCTATAATTCGGTGTTTAATCTTCATTTTATGAAGGTCAGTACGGAAAACGACAATAATTTTGGGTATGAAAAAATTACGATTGTGGTAGACAATATGCCTTTAAATAGTTTATATTATCAATGTGTTTAATAATTATATTTATGATTAAATTTTAAATCTCATATATTTGACTTTCAAATATGACTTTATATTTATATAATTATATAATTATACAGAATTTATATTTATATAATTATATAATTATACAGAATTTATATTTATATAATTATTCGGATTCTGTATTGACAACCAGACATAGGTGTATCAGTTATTTTCCCGGTCAAGCTGTCCGAGAGATGTGTGCCTTCAAAAGGTCATATAATTGTTAATTAAAATGAACTTGAGAGTTGACATGTCACACCTGCAGTGCATGTATTTCCCAGGTGAAACTGCCAGAGGCGTTTATTTACATACATGTAGAGGTTACACATATAGATGATTTCTTGTTTATTTGTCCGTAGAGTAAATTATAGCTAAAATGCATTCATTAAATATGTTTTTCCTTAAAACAATTAATAAAATAGTCCAGTCTGGTAACATCGCACACCCTCTAGCTTTGCGCATATGCCTGTTTGAATGCTTCCAATGGGTATATATTTTAATTGTGTTAAATGCACAATTTATTTTGTTTTTAACTCGAAAAAAACTGGAATGTGTACATATACTTCCGTTCGTTCGTTTTTCGTTTTCCGTTCGTTTGCGTTTCGTTCGGGTAATTGGTTCGTTCGTTCGTATTTCGTTTCGTGCGTTCGTCTAACTAAACAGACGAACAAAACGAACGATACACGAAACGAACGAACCAATTATCCGAATGAAACGCAAACGAACGAAAAACGAACGAACGATACACGCAAATGATACGAAATATCTGTTAACTTAAACGATCCCGGATCTGTAGCTACCTATAGAATTGAGATACGGCAACTTACATATGCCAGTAATGTATTTGTCAGTATATTCCAATTAGATAATGGGTCGTAATTCTTCTATAACAACTATATTTACATCTATCATATGTTATCAGTGCCAATTATTACTACATCTCAACTTCCATTCGTGGCAATGTGTACTCCATACAACATCATGTGACTTCCGCTTGTGGCAATGTGTACTCCGTACAATGCCATGTGATCAAGTTTTTCAATGACTTGCTATAAGTTAGTGGTTTTAATTGGGTACCCATATTTCTTACTGAAATAGTACTGACCGACAAGAAAAACTGGAATATTGTTGAAAGTGGAATCAAAACTTCATCTATGATAAATCACAATTCAAAGCAACATTTATCTATAAAACATATATATATATATATATATATATTATACATCCTATGGAGTGCCGACTTAATCAATATTTGGTACGATATGTATTCCACTTTATAACTTACCAATCATTTTAATCTCTATTTCCTCACTTTGACTTGTTCCCATGGCAGTTGCAGCAATACATCTATATCTGCCGGAATCATCCGATTGAAAATCCTTTATTTGGAGAGTGTGTGTACCAAGGAGCATACCTTCATATTTTGCTTTGCTTAAGTCAATGTTAGTGTCATTAAGAGTCCAATTGAGCGATAATATTCCTAGAGGAGACACCATGGTGCATGATATGGCAGCCTGACAACCAGCTGGTATTATGGTTTCATTTGCCTGTACAGTCACATTCGGACCTATGATAGAAATAACCATTAAATTGAAAATCCACAATACATAACAGACATGTAACTGGACTCTTACAAATTGGCCTTTTCTGGAGACCACTAATGAATATGCACACAATGATGATATATTACATATACACATTCAAGATAAAATCTGCGTACACATTGAGGAAATGTTCTAAATACACATTGAGGATATATTTTATGTACACGTCGATGATTTGTTCATTGAGATGTTGCTCTATGTAGACATCGCTTACATCAGTAGCATGCATAAAGGTATCTGACAGATAAATTTGATGTTAACAAGAAAAAGGATGATAATTGTGTCCACTCTGGGCATAAAAAATTGATGTCAACAAGACAAGGAATAGCTAATTTGACCACTATAGGGATAGAAGATTTATGTTAACATGCTAAATAAGGGATGTTCTATAATCAAAGGGTAAATGCCAGCTTTGTTTATGCTGATAAATTTGAAGCTGTGGGCGGCATCATTGCCCTAGGAAAAGTGTGAATTGCTAATAATGGGAGTTTATATCATTAAATTGATATAGCAATACTCCAGTAGCAACTGTATATGGAGTTATATATATATCTCAGTTGATACAGTATTCCAGAGCTTGCCGTTTCTTGATAGAGTGTCGCTGTTATCGAGGAAGCTACTGAACCAAGGTTCATTGTTGCTAAGTTGAAGTCATCGCTTCGAAAGTTGTACAGTCGCCATGATACATATTTCATTATGACACGTTTTGCTCCGTTTTTGTAATCTTTTTAGCTTTGGTGTTGTTGTCCTGTTGTGTATCTTTGCGTTCTTGGTTCCGTGTCTTGATGTCCGTTAGTAACTTACGATTTCCGCATAAAAACGATGTTCGATTCACCTTTACCTCCAGTTTTTTTGTAGGAAGGCTCATGTCTTATTTACGTTATTTGCTTGTGCATAGTGGTGTCCATTACATGTTGTGTTTTGTTTTTGTTTTGTTTTTGTCTTCGTCGTGTGTGTCATAGTTCACAGTCACAAAAATGTGTTAACTTTATGATGCATGTATCAAACCTGTAAAGTGAGCGGTCAGGTATGTGTGTAAGTGCTGTCAAATTTTCCTCTGTATTTAAGATTTCTTTAACGTTTTGTGGAATTTTTTCTTACAAATTAATGTGGTACAAATGTATTTACTATATTTTCCACTTTATTAACTCACCTGAACATTCTGTAGGAGGTTTGTTATTATCTATATTCTGTTTGAAGTCACTACATGCTGCGCTTGCTACAACAAGACAAAAATGAAATTAAACAATTCAATAAATTGCGGCATGCTAGATATATGAGTTGAGTAAACGACTCAATACAATACAATACAATAAGCTTTATTTAGTCGGAAATAAGTAAACAATTATAACACAAGCTCTTATGAGCTTTTAAATCCGCCATCAGAATTTACATGTACAAACAATAAACAAAGCATGCACACAATAAATTTAAAAAGCATTGTCAAATTTAAAATTCATTCCACGAAATTTAAAACCAAGCTTAAAAATATTAAAGCAATAAAGCACATAATAAACCATATGTGGAGTGGTTTTCATTATACACACTTCGACAAAAGATAAGCGCCACTCGATTTATTTCATAAATATTATTGTTTTAAATTAACTTTTTTTAGCATGCGATTGCTGTAATGAATGTCTGTAAATGTGTAAGACGTCATGGATCGGTTTACAATTTGTGTCATACATAATTACACAGAGTGTTTACAAGTTGAGGTTGTAGAGGTTTTCGCACAGTTTGTTTTCATTGCTCAATTAGGGTTAGGCGAAAATTGACTTTAGTAGAGAGGGGGAAAGCTATTTACATGCCACATGCAGGTTTCAACAATAGAAGGGTGGCATTGTAAAGGGGTTACGCCATTCTGTAATTGATCGTCTGTGCCAGGAAAAACCGTTTTGCTACGTCAGCTTGTATTCGAGATAAATTGAATTGTTGGGGTATTGCCTCTATAATGACTGTTAACAGACGGCTCAATGAGTAGCGTCTGTCGCGCAAGGCTACCCATCAAACTGCCGCAACTGCCATTACGTCATCGGCGGACTCGATGGAATTGATCATGTGACCATCTCTGTTGCAATGTTCGTAATAGAAACATTACATTTCATGACGGAAACGTGATGAGTACACCAGCGTTCGGTGACGGCTGTGTAACTGTCGGGGGTGCTTTTTTTTAATTGTAAGTTAGAATTACATGTCCTATAAGGTAACCTCGATGGAGTTGCATACCGCGACAAAGTGCTTAACACACACGTTGTACCCCATTTTGAAAATCATCCATTGGCTGACCGGACGATCTTCAATGACGATAACGCCAGACCGCACAGAGATCGCACTTTAAGAGAATTCAGGCTTTAAGTGGGTTTTACACATTTCAGTGGCCTGCCATGTACCCTGATATGAACCCAATCGGGCACTATGGGATTGTATTGGTCGTGAAGTGAACCAAAGTAATCACAATGTCAAAATATTGCTGAATTAACAAATGCAATTCTGGCAAAATGGAGGCGATTCCACCACATTCCTCAAGCTGCTTAGCTCTTGGAATGAATAGGTGAGTGAAGGGGCTTTGGCGTAAACATGAAGGTTATACTCGCTACTGAGTAAATATGTGTGACAAGGCTTCTCCATACATTCATACAAAAGTTGTGAAAACAATATGTCTCGTCCTTTTTCTTAAATTGTTGAAAAACAATAACCAAATAAAACGTTTTTGGAGTTTTATAATGTCCTTTTTATCTCCAATTTGTCCACTTGTCATAACTAACAATTATATTTCATAATCAGCTTCAAATACGACTCAAATTATAGCCCGTGATCTAATCCATAATGAAATATTACAAAAAAAAAAAGCATTTTGGGTTCAGCTTCTTTCATACGTTAAAAAAATTAAATAAACAATTGAAAAGAAATACTAGGTGACTTTTAGCTTTTGTGGAAGTGAAAATATTTATTTTAGCGCTTTTTCTTATATTTTTTCCATCTTTTCAGTATAAGCTTCAGAACAAAAATGACAATTACTGGGCAATAGCTATAGTTTGATAGAATAAAAGAATGATGTATAGTTTTTGCCTAATCTATTTAAATATTTTGCCATTCTTTTTAATATATGTCAGTTAATAAAACATCAACAACAAACTGTTACTCCAGGGGCCGTCGTGGCCATGATCGTATGGTAGTTGGATTTACAACTACCTATGCAATCAGTGCCTATCACCACTGATGTTGTGAGTTATAATCTCGATCAGGGCGAGGTATGCAACATTATGTGATAAAGTTTGTCAGTGACTTGCGACAGGTCGGTGATTTTTTCTGGATCCTCCGGTTTTCCCCACCAATAGAACTGACCGCCGCTACATAACTGGAATATTGTTGAAAGTGGCGTTAAACACCATCAAGCAAACAAACAAACAAACAAACTGTTGCTCAACTTACCATTCAAATGAACTTTTATTTCCAAATACTTCACATCAGAGTCAGACAATACATCAGTATAATTACCTCCAGCTGAAAATAAAAATATCATTTTGATCAATTATTTTCAACATTGAGGAAATGTGGACCCATAAAACTAGTTGAACCCCGCCACATTTTATTGACGTATCTGTACCAAGTAAGGAAAGTGAGGTTACCGCTTTCTACTGGTTATCTATTGGAGTTTGGAACGATTCCGACAGTGTGGTATTTTTTGATTTTTTTCCCTTCTTGCTATGTAATTCGATTGTTTACTTATATGGTAGTAAGCAGAAATATCAATGATGTATTACGTCATCATCAACACATTATCCACAACATGCCACATTTCAAAAAATAAAATTCGCTCAAATATTGATAGATTCTGTTTTTCGTTAGAAAACAAATACAGATAGTAGTAGAGACCTAAAAACCAGTGATCACTATATCATGTGACCTTGGAAGTATTCACAATGTCATGAGTCACATATGACCTTGACACTTAACCTTGAACCTTGATGTTCGAAATAACTCGAAAACCGTAATAAATAGAGCAAAAGTAAATCATTAAACTATTTCACAAACTCTATGGTCCCTAGCAACGAGATATTTTTGGGATAGAGAGATAAAGTACTATGACATCACGGTTATGGTTTAGGGATAAGAATAAATCCTTTCATTCGTTCTCTGACCAATGTATTACATCATTGTGTACTTAGTATCATATAAAATTTACCTGTATAAGGGATGCCATTAACACTGAACGAGAATTTAGGAGAATTGACATCAAGTGGGTTGTAATATATTCCAGCATACATAACAGTCTTTGTAGCATTCAACCAAATAAATTCAAAGTTATCATCCGTGCTGAAAATGAAACGATATAATATTGAAAGGCTTAATGGTATGGATTATCTATATAGCTCCCTCCAGTAAATGAAAGTTCGTCAACGTTTCGTTGACATTAGTCTTCATTGTTGTAAGCTTTATGAATTATTATTAAAGTTCGTCAAGTGTTTTAGTGACATTAGTCTTCATTGTCTTAAGCTTGATGAATTCTTATTAAAGTTCGTCAACGTTTTAGTGACATTAGTCTTCATTGTCGTAAGCTTTATGAATTATTATTAAAGTTCGTCAACGTTTTAGTGACTTTATTCTTCATGTTGTAAGCTTTATGAATTCTTATTAAAGTTCGTCAACGTTTTAGTGACATTAGTCTTCATTGTTGTAAGCTTGATGAATTCTTATTAAAGTTCGTCAACGTTTTAGTGACATTAGTCTTCATTGTCTTAAGCTTGATGAATTCTTATTAAAGTTCGTCAACGTTTTAGTGACATTAGTCTTCATTGTTGTAAGCTTGATGAATTCTTATTAAAGTTCGTCAACGTTTTAGTGACATTAGTCTTCATTGTCGTAAGCTTTATGAATTATTATTAAAGTTCGTCAACGTTTTAGTGACATTAGTCTTCATTGTTGTAAGCTTGATGAATTCTTATTAAAGTTCGTCAACGTTTTAGTGACATTAGTCTTCATTGTCGTAAGCTTTATGAATTATTATTAAAGTTCGTCAACGTTTTAGTGACATTAGTCTTCATGTTGTAAGCTTTATGAATTCTTATTAAAGTTCGTCAACGTTTTAGTCACATTAGTCTTCATTGTTGTAAGCTTTGTGAATTCTTATTAAAGTTCGTCAACGTTTTAGTGACATTAGTCTTCATTGTCTTAAGCTTGATGAATTCTTATTAAAGTTCGTCAACGTTTTAGTGACATTAGTCTTCATTGTTGTAAGCTTGATGAATTCTTATTAAAGTTCGTCAACGTTTTAGTGACATTAGTCTTCATTGTCGTAAGCTTGATGAATTCTTATTAAAGTTCGTCAACGTTTTAGTGACATTAGTCTTCATTGTCGTAAGCTTTATGAATTCTTATTAAAGTTCGTCAACGTTTTAGTGACATTAGTCTTCATTGTCTTAAGCTTGATGAATTCTTATTAAAGTTCGTCAAGTGTTTTAGTGACATTAGTCTTCATTGTCGTAAGCTAGATGAATTATTATTAAAGTTCGTCAACGTGTAAGTGACATTAGTCTTCATTGTCTTAAGCTTGATGAATTATTATTAAAGTTCGTCAACGTTTTAGTGACATTAGTCTTCATTGTCGTAAGCTTTATAAATTCTTATTAATGTTCGTCAACGTTTTAGTGACATTAGTCTTCATTGTCGTAAGCTTTATAAATTATTATTAAAGTTCGTCAACGTTTTAGTGACATTAGTCTTCATTGTCGTAAGCTTGATGAATTATTATTCAAGTTCGTCAACGTTTTAGCGACATTAGTCTTCATTGTCTTTATGTTTCTTCCAACGCTTGCAGGGAATTTGTCTGAAATCATCGACTTCAATTCTTCCGTTGAAGGATTCCTGAAGAATATCCTTTGCTAATCAGTCTATACATTCCATTATTTAATGCTGCAGATACCCATTGCATACCCATTGAACGTATCATCGTATCGTATAAAAATAGGAAGCGGAATTACATCAGGGTATCATGCTGCAACCACGAAACCGTAAATAGCTAACTCCACCCCACACTATACAGTCTCCTTGTCATGGGTCATGTGAAACTATGCAACAGTCCTCAAACCTCATGTCAGCTATCATGAAAATTCAAGCCGAACCTTGATTCAACGGTAAAATGAACATGTCAAATATGGGGACACACTCCAGTTGGTAAGCTGAAGTCGACAATAGCGATGGTGTGCTGTAAATTGAGGACCTACGATTGGTTGTCTTGCATGCAAAGAAGATGCATGATGTCAGTTTCAAACAGTCTGTGTACAAATGCACACTGCTGATAGGACACAAAACTCCCTATTCAAGGTGATGGATGATGACATCCGATTTTGTTTTGCTAGCAATATTAATTAACTATCTTAATTTTTTGTCGTAAAAGGTTGGTAGCTGTTTTTTCTTCGCTTAGTCTGTTGGTAACGTGTCCATGAACGTACGATTACAGTATGACTAACGCTAAATCGTGAACCCGTTGTCGTTGTAAAAGACTAGTGTGTTACGAAAGTTATGGCTCTCGAAGCCTCCTCATATGTCAAATGCCTTCTCAATGGCATCTTAATATGCAAATTTACCATGCAAACATTTCTCAAACAGATCTTTAGCAAAATTCACCGTATGTAGACTGCACTTAAAATTACGGAAAATCAGCATCAATATACTTTAGATTCAATGTACCGTACCCAATGAAAAAAACACACAAATGACAAGTTTAATTGGATATCATTACTTAAGTAAGTTTATATCTTGCTATTTTTTTCATATCTGCGAATAATGTTTGACATGCTTAATCCAAGAATGGAATTGCATTCGCAAAGAAATAACGTAAAACCAGAAATATTACTCACTTAATCAGATGCTTGTCATCAGATGATAATGATTGTGAATTGTTTTTTTCCCAGTACTGTATAAAACTTGGCTTCGTTAATAATATACTTTCAAGACTGAAGTCGGGCAGGTGTTGTTTCTTCATTGCAAGTACAGTTGACTTCGCCATTGACGCCACTAACAGAACTTTTACCTGAAAACAAGTAAAATGACCAGATTGAGTATGCTCCAGTATAATAAACATAATTACTTAAATTATATCTGCAAAAAATAGACTTAGATAAACAAGTAAACTGATTAAGTTGATACAATATAATAAACACAATATTACTTTAATTATATCTACAATAAAATAGACCTAGATAAACAAGTAAACTGATCAGGTTGATACAATATAATAAACACAATTACTTAAATTATATCTGCAACTGATCAGATTGATACAATATAATAAACACAATTACTTAAATTATATCAACAATAAAAATAAACCTAGATAAACAAGTAAACTGATCTGATTGATACAATATAATAAACACAATATTACTTAGATTATATCTATAATACAACAGATCTAACTTGATTTACTCATTTTAGGTAAAATTGTATTAAAATGTCATGATCTTGTATTAAAATTGCATGATTTGTTATTAGAACGTCATGATTTTGTATTTAAATGTATGATTTTGTATTACAATTTCATGATTTTGTATTAAAATGTCATGTTTTTGTATTAAATGTCATCTGTTATTTATTAAAATGTGATGTTTTTGTATTAAAATGTCATGATTTTACATTACAATGTCATGATTTGGTACTAGAACATCATGAATCTGTATTAAAATATCATGATTCTGTATTAAAATGTCATGATTTTGTATTAAAACGTCATGATTTTGAAAGATTATGTTTCAGTTATGAATTACTTACTGTGAGGATGCACCTTTTTTTTAAATTATCTATGAATGAATGTCTGTATAGTACGTTTCCTTTGTCACAATGGACTCCAGTATAGTTCCATAAAGAGAAAATACTAACTCTTGAAGAAGCGCCAACTCTTAATGCGGTTATATCACTATCGCCGTATACAGCTAGAAAAACAATAGAATAAAGAGAATAATATAATTTTGTGACACATATATTCATGTTTCATTTTCCACTAGTTGAATAGTCTTTTTTTCTAAAATATTAAGGAATGGCTTCCAGGTGTTGCCTTTCTACTGATAGACGATGTAGTAAAATGGAAGGGAAAAAATAACACACTCTTTGAACAGATCGAAATATAGAATCGTAAAAACGTAAAAACAGAAGCAACATCTATAATCTCTCAAGCAAATATATACATGACCGCATCCTTTTACTCGGTATAGGCACAGAAAATAACATTTAGACAGGTACAATGTAGTTGTACATTACATTTACTTTTTATTTTCTTGATTCATCAATAAGCCATAAGAATGGTCATTTTGCAAAACAAAATGCATTAAAATTGAAATGTAAATTAAAACAAAGTTCAAATTTTGGAAATCGGCCTTTGTTTACTTCTTTAACTCATCGCACATTCAATTCAAATAAAAAAAATAAGAATCAAAATTGGATGAAAAAAAATCCACATACTTTCCGAATATATGAAATTTCTGAATTTTGGTTCCTTTTAGACCACTTTTTCAAATAAAATTGCATTTTTCTCTGGTTTATTAATAACCCATAATGATGCTCATTTTGCGGCGACAACGGGGACGATAACAACGAGGACAACAACAACAACAACAACCAAGATGACAACAACGAGGACAACAACAAGGACGATAACTACGACGACGGCGACAACGATGACGATAACAACGAGGACGACGACAACGAGGACGAGGAACGCGACGTCGACAACGAGGATGACCACGACCACGACGACGACAGAGCCATAACATAATAATACGATCACTGTTGGTATGCACTTTTGTTATATAACTGCATCTAGATTTAATATTGTAAAATTCCCCTATAAATGTAGCTACAGAACCTAGATCGTTAGGTCTTATTTTTAATAGAATGCTTGCCTTTCTACCTTTTACTAAGATACTTACGGTAAGTGTCTTGGTGTACTTAATATTTTAACAATTGTATCCAGAACCGACTGGAGTGTTGATAGCACGTATACATTAAATTTATATAGAATCGATCACAATGAGATTACGGATGCTTTATTTACGGATCAACATGCATATCTTATATCAAATTGCTTGATACAGTTTATCATCAAGGATTACGACACGCGATTGAAGCATGCAGATTTAATTCTTTGAATCCTGCTTAAGACTAAGTTTTTAATTTTGTATATGGTTTTGTTTAGTTGGTTTGGTTTTATGGTATCTGACCCACTTAGTCAATACCGGGACGTCGTGATCATGATCGTATGGTAGTCGGATTTACAACTACCTGTGCAATCAGTGCCGATTCGAATCCGTTCATGGCGAGGTGTACTTGATGCAACATTATGTGATAAAGTTTGTCAGTGACATGCGAAAAATCGGAGTTTTCTCCGAGTAATCCTGTTTTCTCCACCAATAAAACTGCCTACAACGATATAATTGAAATATTGTTGAAAGTTGTGTTAAACACCATAATCCTAGTCTAGACATTTCCGATTCTCAACTGAAAGAAAGATGAATGTATGTATAATTTCATTTGTATGTGTGTTGATTTACTAACCATCAATACACATAGATTTATCATTTTTAATTGATAACTTTTAATATTTATTATAATGGCAATACTCGTGTTGCAGTTTCGGTATTTATAGTTTGTCTACGTTGGAAAAGGTCAAAGGAACATAACTGTAGCAAAACCATAGGAAATGGTCAAAGGAACATAACTGTAGTAAAACCATAGGAAACGGTCAAAGGGACATAACTGTAATAAAACCACAGGACATAGTCACTGCTGGGACGTAACTGTAAAACATTCGAAAAGCAGCCCGACCACGAAATTGTGCGAACTATAGCAAGAGTGAAATTGCGTTTTTCTTTAACTGGGAAACTTGTGTTATTTACATCTGTGTATAAAATAATGTACATATAACAATACATACAATACATTATGTTTGAACTTGTAACCCTATTTATGTCACGATATAGCTGAAATATTGCTAAAATTGGCGTTAAACACCAATCAATATAACCCTATCTAAAAATACTTAAGAATACAACAACAAAAATCAAATTATACTTACATAATATGAATGCACTAAGTAAAATCACTACACATTTAAAACGTGCATACTTCATCTCTAAGTCCTCGTCACATACTATTTCTCTCTCGTACTAATGATAGGGATTATATCAGTTGCTATCATTTTGTGCGTAGGACATGATTAGTTTTAAATAATTAAAAGAATGAAATTGAATATTGCTTTTAAATTTCATTGTTGTTGATCATATTATATATATTAAATTACCAATGTAATATCGAATGTTCTTCATAGTTTCAGTAAAATGATTTGTTCAATAATATGATATCAAATAGACTTTCAGCCAGTCACGATACCTATTCGAATATACCAATTTAATATTTATTTAAACATTCAACATTTTGTTTTTCAATTGAATACGTAAATCCCATTATTTTAGGTATGAATTATAAAATCGTAGATATCAAATGGTGTGCGCCCCATGCGGTTCTGGAATAGCTTTCATTAGATAAGCACAAAATGAAGAGATTGTGAAGCCAAATAATTTATAGGGCCTAAACATGGTATCCAAAATCGTCGAGGTTCACCTATGTCCGGAGGAGGAGGAGAACCTTAGTTTTAATAGCAATTACATTGTATAGGAACTGTAAACTCAAATCTGCGTTCACTTCTCAAATGGGCATCCACTGACGTCATTATCTCAAATCACGGTCCGATTTAATGGTATTCTCAATACGGTTGTTCCGAATCATTTCCATTCCGTCAAAGTTTTGCTATTTTCGTTCGACAGATTACGTGATTTCGATGGAATGTTCAGCATTGGACTTCCGGTGTCAATGTACACAACAAAAACTCCAATCGATTTGTGCCGTTTTAACGTTCGATCGTCAACTTAAACAAATCTTGACATTTTCTGTAAAAGACAGATATCAATTAAATTATTTTATTTGTATCAAAGACTTCAATGCAGAGACAATTACTTCTTTAGAATTAAATTTGTTTTCTTTCTTTATTTGCTGCTGTCAGCATCATGAAAGAAAACGATCTGCCTTTATATATTTCTGATATCAGACAGATAGTGGGGTACCGAACACCAGTATTTATTCAGCTGTTTCCTTGGCGTCTCCATATTACAATTACTTATTATCTACCGGATCTACGACTATGATATGCTGACGTTGTCACAATAATAGCGTAAACACCGCAAGTCCTCTGTCAAGCATTTCAGACGTCAAGACACGGAAAAGACGGAACGTGGTCGGAATTGACATGATTCGAAACAACCATATTCGGCGTCCTTTCCTAATTAGGGTATATGTCAGTGACGTCATTGGACGTCGATTTGAGAAAGTGAGAAAAGGCCATGGATTTGAGAATTGGACGCCGATTTGAGAAGTTGAAAAAGGGACGTCGATTAGAGACTGAACGTCGATCTGAGTTTTACATATTATAAATTCATGTCAGAACCGAAACACTGACTACTGAACTTCAGTACTATCTATGTATGTAATAATATTGTGGGCGGCCGCTAATATGCAAATGTATTATCTATATCAGATCATATTTGTCTACACTTTAGGAGAGAGAAATGTGTAACCAGAAAAGAAAGAAAATATTTACCGGATGACGTCATCATTATTGTTACTATTACACCGAATATCATTGCTTCTATTCAACAACGAATCAATAGATCCCACAATGTTCACGTTTGTTTAAAAATGGGAAATGCAGAATGGATTCAAATTCTCTAGATCAAGAACTGTTGGTATGCACTTTTGCTATATAAGAGCATCTGAAGTTAATATTGTGCCTATCACCACTAAAGCTGTGAGTTCGAGTCCCGTTCATGGCGAGGTGTACTTGATACAACATTATGTGATAACATTTGCCAGTGACTTGCGAGAGGTCGGTGGTTTTCTCCGGGTACTCCGGTTTCCTCCACCAATAAAACTGACCGCCATGATAAAACTGAAAAAAATTTGAACGTGGCGTCAAACACCATAACCCTAGCCCTTATCCCCTATTGCTTATTTCCTTATAAACGTAGTAACAGAAGCTAAATGTTAAGGTCATATGTTTTGATAGAAGGCTTACCCCTCTACATCTTACCAAAATGCTTAAAAATAAATGTCCAGTAACGTTAGATATATCGCTGATTCGATCAAAATTAGATTACGGATGTATTATTTATGGATTAGCCCGTATATCTTAACAGTTATTTACCATGAAATTATTTCAAAGTTTCCATATTCAGACGGTCGTTGTGCCATTTTTATGAAATAATCCGTCTGCTGTTATGTTTTTTCAGCGATTTATATTTTCCTCCAAAAAATTCCGGGAAAAATATTCGGTGCGCATCTGGGTTTTTCATTGCAGGTATTCCATTCGTGAAAATCCCAGGGTTATCGTTCTTGCACTTCCGTCTAAGATGATGTAGCTTGACCTGGAAACGAAGCTGCTTCGCTATTCTCGGTGAGATTTCTTGTAACAGATCGACGTACCGACTGAAATTCGAACATGGGCAATTAGGTAAGTGTATTAGAAACAGTTTGATACAACAGTGCCATATGTGGACAAGGTAAAAGGTGTAAAAAAAACACGGGGGTTTCCCAACCGAGGTGAGCGATATGGCGCGAGATATGAAAATTGAGTTGCTTACATTCTCTCTATACTGTATCAGTCGAAAAACTGTGGACACAGAATACACGTATTATTCATGATGTATGACGTCTACTGATATTGTCAAATGAAGAAAAACGAATGAATATGAAAATTTTGAAAAAGGGGGGTAGTAGAGAAAAGGGGGGAGGAGGAAATGAAATCCATGCATCATGCGCCTGTGATTTATGCTGATGGTTCAAATAATGGTGATATAATATCATCAGCAGCTGTATTCCGACAACTTGCAGTGCCATCTGCCAGTTCGATCATCAGTACAAAAGCTAATACTATACTTGTTGCTTTGAAGTTCGTTGTCTCTGCTGATAAAAGTAAATTCATGATGTGTTCGGATTTTCTTTCTTGTCTGTTGGCAATTGAGAGTTGAAAAACCCAAAACCTTTTCCTTGAAAAAAAAATAATGATTGAAATTTATACCATCTTTTTGCTATTGGTAATCATATCATATTAACATGAATCCTTAATCATATAGGTATCCATGGCAACACATTGGTTGAGGAGGAAGCCAAGTAAGCATTGAAAAATCCATTTACTGATTTTAAACCTTTTATAGCAAAATATATTTTGAAATGCTGGAGGCAAGGTTCAGATCTACAAATTAATAGCAAATTTCACGAAATACACTAGCAAAATATATTTTGAAATGCTGGAGGCAAGGTTCAGATCTACAAATTAATAACAAATTTCACGAAATACTCTAGCGAAATATATTTTGAAATGCTGGAGGCAAAGTTCAGATCTACAAATTAATAACAAATTTCACGAAATACATTCATTTGATGGAAAGACTCTTTGTTCTGCCGGTCAAAATCACAAGGAACTGGTTGTTTTGACAAGATGTAGTATAGTATAGGTCATGGTACAGGGGCAGATCCAGGGGGGGGGGGGGGGGGGGGCTAAAATTGGAAATAATATGATTTTTTGCCGTAAAATCGTGATTTTTCACACGAAACACCCCCAAAAACTTTCGCGCCTCCCTTCGCATTGGAAAAAATATGATTTTTTTTGGCGTAAAATCTTGTTTTTACACACGAAATACCCCCAAAATTTTCGCGCCTCCTTCCGTTTGGCGCAATTTTTTAAGTGCGCCCCCCCCCCCCCTAACTTGAAATCCTGGATCCGCCCCTGTGGTAGATGTACTCATAGTTATTTATTAAATAATGAAGAACGACCAATTATTCACTGAAGCATATTCTAATCGACTGCGTAGATGTTGCTGGTGTTTTTCAGACACTCTACAAGCGACACAATTTTGATTTTTTGAAATGATTGATTAGGGTTATGGTGTTTAACGCCACTATGAAAAGTATCTCAGCTATATCGTGAAGATCAATTTTATTGGTGGAGAAAACCGGAGGATCCGGATAAAACCACCGACCTGTCGAAAGTCACTGACAAACTTTATCACATAATGTTGTATCGAATACACCTCACCTGAACGGGATTTGAACTCACAACGTTAGTGGTGATAAACACTCATTGATTAGGTAGTAAAAAGCCAACTATCATACTTTTAAGACCAACATGACTAAGAAATTAGTTACTAAAATATAGTAAGTGCCGGATTTAGGACAAATGAGGCCATGTACTGGTTAAATTATTAGGCCCAGCCCTGAAGGAGGTAGAACCGGTAGCCCACACAGGCAGTCAGGCATACATGCTCTAAACATTTAGGAATATTTAAAATATTATGTTATATTGGGTCAGACATCGCAAAGCAAATTGTGGCAGGAAGATGACCCCCCTGGCCATCGAGGCCCTGTGCTTAAGCACACCTAAGCACTGAATATAGATATCTAACATTATTGTTCGTTTTGTTGAGATTGTTAGGTTCTAGTATCATTTGCACAGTGGCGAAACATTACCCAACAATATGTTGTCAAATGAGGAAATCAAAAAGAGTGGTAACTTTTATATCGTATTACAAGGGGTGTGCCGCTGGCACTTCGATGTACCCTTTATTCATATATTCCAAATTACCCAGTTATACTTGATTTGATTTAATTTGATTTATTGTGTTTAACGCTACTTTCAGCAATATTTCAGCTATATCATGGCGACCAGTTTTCATGGTGGAAGAAGCCGGAGTATCCGGAGAGAATCACCAACCATGGGCAAGCAACTGGTAAGCTTTATCACTTGCGGCTGCGAGTCGAGTGCACCCATTTTATAATTTACAAAGCCGGGAGCGAACCCACGCCGTATTGGTGATAGGCTTGTATGAGTTGTTTGGTAATCCAACTACCTAACTCATTGAGCCACACGGGTCCTACAACTACCTAGCTCATTGAGCCACCCGGGTCCTACAACTACCTAAGTCATTGAGCCACCCGGACCCTACAACTACCTAACTCATTGAGCCATCCGGACCCTACAACTACCTAGCTCATTGAGCCACCCGGACCCTACAACTACCTAACTCATTGAGCCACCCGGGCCCCACTCTCGTCAAAGAGCACCGATCGAAAATGTTTGGTCAACATCCGGGATATTTTAAAGCGGTATTTTTAAAGCAGACACGGATGATTATCGTAAGTATTTATAAATATACTGTGCATATAATGTTTTGAATTATGATGCTTTATGATTGTTATTATTATTAATTTCATTTTTTGTCCAAATATCATTTATTTTTGCAATGTAAAATTCGATTTTTCTATAAGTTATAAGGAATCCGGCTTCAAAATCATTACAATCAACTGAACTATCGCTATATCTTGCATTTACGAATGAATTAAATGTTGCCCAAAAAGAAAAATATATTGATGAATGATTGATTTTACTTAAAAATACTATTTTGTTGATGAAAAGTCAATTAGTAATTAGCTATACCCTAAAACATGATGTCAACAGATGTTTTTGAAATCCGCTTGGTCAAAATGTAAACATGTAAACAAACCAGTTGGGTCATTTATAAATAACCGGGTTTGTCAGTATGTAAATACCACTGATCTTATTGTAATTGAGCATTATATTGCAATTTAACAATAGCTATGATTAGGAAATATCTCAAAGGCGATAAATACTGATCCATAGTATGAATATTCGCCGTGGCTGCTAATTTCAGCTACTTTGAACAATAAAACAAATCGTTATTTCTATGTTAAATTGCTACTGTCGCGAACACTTGGTATTTTTTAGTGATTTTTGTGGCACTGACATCACGATTGGTGCTCAATACGCTACACTCACTTTAAGTAGTTGTCCAGGCGCATCAATTGTGTAGTGGGAGATTCTTTTTATAGCGCAATATTTTAATTTTATACTCGTTGATAACGAAGTAAGTCACTCTGTGGAACTAACTTCATGAATACGATATTTAAGTTTCTTCACAGTATAATGGTTACATTAACATTACAGATCAGCAAATTAACAAAGGCTGTAGTATTGAATTCCTTTCCGCACGGACGATTTTGGCAGTTTGTATACAAAGAAATTGTGTTAAATATTATTTATATTTGTGTATGTGTTATTTTTGTTGACATTATCATATGTGTATTATTTGTAGGGAGAGGACAGTCCATAAGTTGTGATAACTTTTTGTCCAATCCCATTGCTGTTTTATTTGCAATAAAATAATATTAAACTAAACAAAGAAAATGTTAGGTGTACTCGATTAATGGAACGTTCGTTACAAGTTGTAATACGACAAATGTTCGTGCTTTGCTCACTGAAAATAGAGGCTCATTGGTCTGAGCCTAGGTCGTTTACCTTTCATTCTGCTTTGAGGAAACTTAATACAGACAGAACCTTCTATAGGTGCTTCCCACCAAAGTTCGGCTCATTTGGATAAGCAGTTTCAGAGAAGAAGATTGTTAGAAATCGGCCAATCAGAAACAAGAATTGTCTGTGGCGACCATGTTTGTCAACGGATCGGGATGAAATGTGCAATCTTTATAGAAGACCTTCCATAGTTGCTTCCTACCAAGTTTCGGTTCATTTGGCTAAGCAGTTTGAGAAGAGAAGATTTTTTATAAAATCGGCCAATTAGAAAAAAGAATTATCTGTGGAGACCATGTTTGTTAACGGATCGGGATGAAATGAGCAATCTTTATAGAAGACCTTCCATAGTTGCTTTATGCCAAGTTTCGGTTCATTTGGCTAAGAACTTTTAGAGGAGAAGATTTTTTTTTTTAATCTGCCAATCAGAAACAAGAATAGCCAATCGTAACTACTCGGCCATTCTCGCTACCCTACAACTAACCTCGTATGCATTAGGCGTATAAATCGCACTACTTTTCACATGTCAGTTACATGAAAGTTTGATAAAGTTATATTTTAAGCAATTTTCTATATTTCAATTATTTTCATGGATAAAAGTTAAAGTTTTAATTAGTTTTGCATGATTAGATTTTACTTAGTATGTCTTCCATATTGGATTTTCGTGGACTATATTTTTGTGCGGCTTAACTTAACTTTATTTCCGGCAAACAATTTAAGAAGAAGTTCTACTATCTACGTACGAGGTTATTTGTAGGGTAGCGAGAATGGCCGAGTAGTCACGATTGCAAGAATCGCTTGTGGCGACCATGTTTGTTAAGGGCAGTTTTAAAAAAATGGCTCCTACTGCTATAGCTGTCTAATTTACTTATTTTTATGATTTTATTGGATCTAAATAGTTCAAAAGATCTGTAATGATTTGATGTTTGCTACTGCAAACAATCTTTAAGATATCTAGAATAACAAAAACAAAATATCAAAAAAACATGTCGAAATTGTCAGGAGTGCAACCCTTTTTTGTGACACTTTAAAACATCCTTAATTTTCAACAACCTACCACAGTGCTAAATCAAACAATATGTTATCAAAATCTATTTCATCACAAACTTTGATATGTTGACATACTCTAAGATAGCAATAGATCATGCTTCACATTTATTATTGCATAAAAATATGGCTTTGTAAAAAAGATGTACCTAGTCAGGAGTGCAACAAACATTTATGCAAGTTTTCCTAAATTACATTGTAGAAATGTTGTCTTAATACATCATTGCTGCTTCAAAACCATAGTTTAAGGATACACTAAAATCAGTAGTAAGGCCAAGAATGTCACATTAAAGGCAGCACCCTCAAATGTCAGGAGTGCAACATTTGATATTTTCTTAGACATATTTTCTTTTAAATGTAACTAAAATCACATTTGTCTTTCTATTTCAACAGAGACTGACCAAGAGAACAGATAAAACCCATTTACCTGTTTGAGATACATAAAATATCTCCCACAGAAGCATTTGATTCATGTCAGGAGTGCTACTAGTTTTAAGTGATCTTCTACACTATCTAAATTATAGCTTTTTATATGGATTATTTAAATAAAATGAGATTCTGTCAAGTTTAGAATAATGTTTGAAAAAATTAAAAGTGCCAATAGCAATTTATGTGTTTTTAATTTTATGTAGTAAAGCATTTTTGTTCATTTTGAATGGTCTCATGCTTTAATATCTATTAGTTATTAATACTAGAGACATTCTCGTACAAGGGAATATGTTTTCTATGTTCATTAGCTATTGGAGATTAATTGACATGATAAAGTTTATGATAAATGCATTTATCTATTTTCTGATAGATAATTTATAGTTAACCATGTAAATGTTGCACTCCTGACATAAATATTTTAAAATCATTGAAATTTGATATAATTAATTTCCTAAGTATCCCAAAAATACTTGTAATTGTACTTTTAACATCTATTTTCACTATTAATTTAGATTAATACATGTTTTAAATGTTTTGTATAGTATATCAGGGGCGGATCCAGAGACTGTGTTGACGTGGGGGGGGGGGAGGCTCAGTTATAGAGCAATATTTTCAATAATTGATGGAACCAACTGTAGTCCCAAAGCGGTTCTGGCGTGTAGGTCGGTAAACCTTGTTTTCATTTCATTTAGCGTACAGTAGAGAAAAGGTACAGTTATTGACTTCCTAAAGTAGTCTTCCGGACTCTCTGCTTCAACATTATCTCACATTATTTGTCTCCCGCATATTATAGGTTTTTTAACCTCTATGTCTAGCGGTTCACATATTTTAGCTCTCCTCTCAAAACACTGGTGGTTGAATTGTTCAACATTTGCTCTGCAGTCTAGTGAGCTTTGAATTAAATTTACGCTTTTGAAGGCTCTGCCTATGTCAAGTGATCTCTCTTGTAGTGATCTTGTAGAGGACCTTTGTAAGTTGGAATAACTTGTGTTGGTTCATTCAACCTATGCCAACATTTTAAAAGATATATATAAAAAGGTAAGAAAGATTGTTGGCATAGGTTGAATAGGTTAATTGTTATATAAACATGACTAGTCATGTTTAATTAGTGTAAAATCGGGGGAGATGTCAATGTACTCCAAGTCCACAATTAATTTTTAATGAATAGTAAGTAGAAAGTAAGTATTTAAAATCATATTTTATGGAAATAACAAACAAAAAATCAGTATATCAGCACATATATTTAATATCAAACTTTATAAAAATAATTAGGATATTATTATAAGCACATATATTTTAACATCAATCATTATGAAAATAAAATAGGATATTATAAACATTTTTTTATCATACTTCATGAAAATAAATTTAAGATATTATAGGCACAGATATTTTTTTATCATACTTTATCAAAATAACCAAAAACAATCAGTATACACAATCACATTACAAATTGCAAACAAATACAATTGTTTCAGATTTTGGATAACAATGTTCGATTTAGAAATCATAGAAATTATGATAATTCTAAATTTATAAATAAATATCAAAAACATTTGAATTTAGATTTTAAGAAAATTGCTTAATTGCATGAGTATCATATAATATTTTAAATTCATACGTTTTAGAAAGATTGTTTATTTAAATTATTCGAAAATTTTATATTTTCATCTTTTTTATTTACAGATTTTTGTGTAATTTTACCAGATTTTTATTTTATATATAAATTTTTACAAAAGTTTTATTTTTTTTTCAAGTTATTAAATTTTAACAGACTTATTCTTATATTTTAAATTGCTTTTTGTTATGCTTTGTTTTTTTTTTAAATGATCAATTTCATTTTTGAGACCTGCATTTCCAAATTTACTTACCTGTAAATGTCATTAATTGCTATATAAACACCTGTAATATAATGTTTGTTGGCATACCTTGAATATGATATTTCAAAATGTTGGCATAGGTTGAAGACACCCTTGTGTTCGATTCAAATATTATATAGTTAACAATAGAATAAGTTTAATCTAAATCTAGTGATCTGCTGAGCCCTTTCTTAAAAGCCAGGCACATTTGAACAATAACAATAGTTACGACAAAATCAAAGTTGCAAATAGAATTCAACAAAGAAGTTGCATCAGCTTCTTGTGGTCTGGTGTATATGTGTTTTGGCAGTTTTGTAAAGTACTCAAGGGTTTGAACAATAGCAGGGGAAAAAATCTAATTAAAGTCTATTTTATTTCTAATTAATTTTAATTATTTTATATCTATTTATATTTTCATTTAGAGTTTAAAATATGCTCTATTCATATATTTTCAAAACGGAAACTCGGAAACTCGTGTATTTTTTTTTTCTTTGTAATACAGCAACATTTGCCTTTAATTTCTTTGTAAAAATAATTGATATTTAAAAAAGAATTTCCTTGAAAGAGCCTCAATTTACAGGTGTTGGTGGTTATCAGGGGCGGATCCAGAGGGGGGCGCACCCGGCGCGCCCCCCTAAAATTGGAAAAAATATGATTTTTTGGGCGTAAAATCGTAATTTTTCACACGAAATACCCAAAAATTTTCGCGCCTCCCTCCGCAACTGGAAAAAAATAAGATTTTTTGGCGTAAAATTGTGATTTTTCACACGAAATACCTCAACATTTTCGCGCCTCCCTCCGCTCGGCACAATTTTTTTAAGTGCACACCCCTAACTTTAAATCCTGGATCCGCCCCTGGTTATACCTATATGAAATTGGGACATTAGACATGTTTATATAACGGTTTAAGACAATACCTGATTAATTGGTATTTTGACAATACATTCATAAAAACTTCAAATAAACTTGAAAATTTGATTTAGCATAATTACTTATAATTACCTCTTTGAAGATTAATTCAATGCAAAGAAATTAATTTGTATTTTCTTTTACTTTCACAGATCGAAACCATTCGATTAAAAGCCATATCGTGACGTTAACTAGCCTTGAAAAGCGTATGTTAATATATGGGCTTGACTTATTCGACGGGGGAGGGGGGGCTGAAGCTCCCAAAGCCCCCCGCCCCCCTTGAATCCGCCACTGTATAATATTTCAAAATAAGTTGGAATTTTCGAGAAGTATAGCTGTAAACAAGTTACAAATAACTAGAAAAATATTTCTTTAAGAAACAATTATCATTAAAACTTGGTAAAACTAATGCTTGAAAGAACACCAACTGATTTTTCCCCTGTGAATTGTTTTTAAGTTAATAACTCTTCTTTTTCTTGATGGCAATATAATGTCAGGAGTGCAACATATCCTGATAAAATAGTACCATTGATAACATAATGACAATTTATAATAAATTGCCTTTTCTAGCCTATAAAAATATTCTAATTATTTATTTATGATTTATCTAATATATTAGAGTGGTATAATGCAAATTTTCAAATGTACATAATTAAAAATATTGCTGCTAAAACTGGATATTAAAGAAGTGGTATGGCAAACAATTGTTACAAATTTCCAAATACTGTCATTTCTGTACAATTATTTCATTGAAAACATGTAAAAATTATTGTATGAGTTAACAGTAACATCACTGTTCAAAGTTGGCATTTTAAAATGTGATATTTTCTTCTTTTTTTTCTTTATTATAAATTTTTAAAATGTCAGGAGTGCAACAAAAATAGACAAAATGTTTTTTCTACAACCAATTATTTTGCGATCGTTCAAAGAATCGGTATACGGACAGAAAGTCACAGGACAAAAAGTCACAGGACAAAAAGTCACAATTTTGATAGGACAAAAAGTCACAGGACAAAAGGTCACAAATCATTATTTTAATACACATAGGACAAAAAGTCACAGTACAAAAAGTCACAAATATCAATTTTAGATATAGGACAAAGTCCCAGTTTGCTTGTATGTTCATGACATTTCTTTTCTCATATTAAATTCTACATCAGATAGTTAAATTGATACATTTGATAGTGATAAGATCTTGATGCAACCTGTTTTGCCTAGGTTTAAACTATGTGGTGACCTCTGGATGTGTATTCCATCATTGCTTTTAGTGATATACTGGAATGTTCATGGCATTTTGTCAGTGGTGAGGTATACTCGATACAAAATTATATGATAAAGTTTGTCAGTGGTGAGGTGTACTCGATACAACATTATGTGATAGAGTTTGTCAGTGGTGAGGTGTACTCGATACAACATTATGTGATAAAGTTTGTTAGTGTTGGGGTGTACTCGATACAAAATTATGTGATAAAGTTTGTCAGTGGTGATGTGTACTCGATACAACATTATGTGATAAAGTTTGTCCGTGTTGAGGTGTACTCGATAGAACATTATATGATAAAGTTTGTTAGTGTTGAGGTGTACTCGATACAACATTATGTGATAAAGTTTGTTAGTGTTGAGGTGTACTCGATACAACATTATGTGATAAAGTGTGTTAGTGTTGAGGTGTACTCGATACAACATTATGTGATAAAGTGTGTTAGTGTCGAGGTGTACTCGATACAACATTATGTGATAAAGTTTGTTAGTGTTGAGGTGTACTCGATACAACATTATGTGATAAAGTTTGTTAGTGTTGAGCTGTACTCGATACAACATTATGTGATAAAGTTTGTTAGTGTTGAGGTGTACTCGATACAACATTATGTGATAAAGTTTGTTAGTGTTGAGGTGTACTCGATACAACATTATGTGATAAAGTTTGTCAGTGGTGATGTGTTCTTGATACAACATTATGTGATAAAATTTGTTAGTGTTGAGGTGTACTTGATACAACATTATGTGATAAAGTTTGTTAGTGTTGAGGTGTACTTGATACAACATTATGTGATAAAGTTTGTTAGTGTTGAAGTGTACTCGATACAACGATACAACATTATGTCATAAAGTTTGTCAGTGGTGAGGTGTACTCGATACAACATTATGTGATACATTTCCCAATATCCGTTCATTCCCCATTTTTAAATCTTATTGATGATAAAAATGAAACATAACGCAAAGATATATTATACAATTTTTATAGTACCATAAAAGACATTTCATGTGATACATAATATAGCAAAACAATATTCAACAAAATAAATAATCAATAACTTCTACACAGTCATTTCTGCACTTTTTCAATGTTCATTAGTCTCTTTAACTGGAAATGTCTAACTCTACAACAGGGGCTGTAGTGTGTCTGCTTAAGCCGATATTACAAGCGATGCCATGCAGGAATTATGGAACAGTCTTTCTACCGGACACTCGGTCATGACATAGATTCTGGATTCTCTTCTGAAGAAGCACTAATTTTTGTGACACTCTCTTGGCGGGTTGAGTTCCGACGCTGTCTTGTTGCACAATTGTAGTAACGGTTGACTGTTCACGCTGAAACCACTTGATGACAGTCCAAATACTAGGATGTGAAGATCCAACCAGTGTATGAAACTTATTATTCCACCCCTCGCAAACGTTGTTGGTTCTTGTGTTACCCTCCATTGTAGCATTGTGGACACTCCAAACTGAAGGGTGGAACATAGATGGAACACGGCGCATTGTCAGTTGTGCTTGTTGGTCTGGATTCTGCTGCAGGACTGGACGGTAAGTACCACTTACATATGTAGTGTCAAAGTAGTCGACCAGGCCGTCTGGTTCATCTGGAGTGATGGACCGGATGTATGCTATGCCCTCTTGCAGGTCTGCTGTAGGAAGAAAGGCTAAGGCATCTAGTGTGTTGCAGAACTGGCGAAATTCTGGATCAGTCATGTAGTGGGTGGCTAGTCGGTGTTTCTGTATTTTGCGCCAGGTAGCCTGCGCTAAATGGTAGAAACAGCCCTGGTGATCAACTTGACGACCAAACACTGCTGAAGTTGCACGTAGTAGACCGTCTTCGAAGTCGGTGACCACTTTGGTGATGTTGACTGCTATTCCCAGGTTGTTGCACTTGTCGATGTCTGCTTGGAAGAGTTCCTCATATGCTTGACGTGTCTTCTTCTGTAAAAGCTGTACACAACGGTGATGTGGGTGTTGCCAAATGGTACTCTGATGGTGAATATCTGTTTGAATAATGGCGGTGCTGTGTCGAAGGTACCATCCATGTACAAAGTGTCTGCTGTTTTAAGGTGTCTTAAGTTGTCTTCTGTGGCAAAGGCAATAACTCTTGTTCTGGCATCTGGACCATTATCATAGAACAGGACCGGCTGTGGATCTTCATCTAAAGTCGCTGCAAATTCTGGTGGTATGGTCAGCTGCTGCAAAGATGATGGACTAGGAAGCTGTGGTCTCTGACGTCTGATGGATCTCTTGCCGTTCTCTTCAGCAGGAAGCATAGACTTTACTGCATTTGATGTAGTTGAAACACATTCAGCAAAAATCTGGCTAGGTGCATTGTGTGTTGACAAAGCTTTCTCTTGCATGTTGTTGCGGAGTCTGGTTAGGTTGACAGATGATTCCTCTGGTGAGTGGTTGTGTGGTTGACCTGGTACTGGATTGTTGTGCTGCAAATCAGTAGAAAGGCTGCCTCTGCATCCCCGACTGGACTTCATGGTACATTTCCACCACTGCTTGGTCTTGCGTAGAGCATGTCTGGTATACATGTAATCTTCAAAGCAAAGCTTTGAACCACCTTTGTTACTCTTTAGGATCTCCATTTGGAACTGATGAACAATTTTCAAAGCCGAGCCTTAAATACAAATTCTGCAAAAAACAACAGGTGGTACCTATTTGCTCACAAAAGCCATACTGCAGACAGCACCAGGAAATAAGATCAGAAATTGAAAGGAGAAAAACTTAGAACTGTCTCCTCTGTATTGTTAGTTTGATTTATTTCGGAAGAAAGAAGCCATACTTTCCGCCCCCTAATTAGAAACCGCTAACTGTTGTCAAAACTATTAATTAGATATGCCTCCTGCTTGTTTATTCAGAAATCAAGTTGTTGTTTTAAAAGGGATATTTTAATGATTGTAAATATACACGTACTTCCTTTAAAGCCACAACACACAAATGTAACAATTGTATTGGTTAAAAAAGAACTCACACAAGTAGAAAGGTAAATTTTTCAACTTCATCCAAAAACAAAAACAAAACTATCTTTGAAAAATCTCCAAAAACATTTCAAAATAATAAAAATTAAATCAAAAACAATTGATATAAAAAATAAAATGCTGTGAAAAATACCTCTGCAAAAACACTTAAAAAAATATTACTGGAATTAAGCATAATATTCAATATTTAGGTTGATTTTTTTTTTAATCAAACATTTTTTCAATTGAAAATGAACAAATAATGAAAATTGTGACTTTTTGTCCTGTGACTTTTTGTCATATTTTTTACAATATTTGAGGTTGTGACTTTTTTTCCTGTGACTTTTTGTCTGTGACATTTTGTCCATGACTTTTTGTCCTGTGACTTTCTGTCCTACATTCCAAAAAATCAATGTTATTATTTTTTACAAATGGCTACTTAACTTTAAAGTTTGAAAATGTTGCTGTCTTAAGTAAAAATATTCATTATTATTTTGATAATAAAAACTTCATCAGGTAGATTGGACAAAAATATTGAGAATTGTTCATACAAAATAGCTTTTAAGAAAAACTACAACTACCAATAACCCAATATTTGGCACAAAAAGTCATTTATATCAGTTGCATTGTTTGAGAAACCATTATACAAAATAATTGAGACTAAAGATTGTTTAACTGATATAGAATAAGTATGTGTTTTACATGGTTTTTATGCCAATTTGTGTTCAATAAAAAGTTCTTAAAAATTTATTGCTTATCTGTTCATAGTTTCTTTCTTGTATCATTTACTTCAATGTATACAACATTGAAAATTATCAGCAGACAGTTTTTAGGAGTGAGTTTAATTTGGACATTTTGTTCACATGTTGGAGCCATTTTTTATGAAACAGCCCTTAACGGATCGGGACGAAATGAGTAAAGACTACAGAGGACCTTCCATAGATGCTTCCTACTAAGTTTCACTTCATTTGGTTGAGGCGTTTCAGAGGAGAAGATTAAAATGTGAATAGTGAATGGACGACAGACGACGAACGAAAGACGACGAGTGATGATAAAAGCTCACATTGCCTTTGGCAAGGTGAGCTAACAACAGTCATTGGGTAGATATATCGCTCCATTCGGACACATTATTCTGATTCCGAGCCAACCAGTCTTTGCTCTTTCTCCTTAATGCTGCGTTCTTAGCGAAGAAGCAACAAATACCAATTTTATATTTTTTTGTTTGACAAGACCGCAGTTCGTACCCACAATCTATCACACTCGAGGCGAGCACGCTAACCAATACGCTACCGATGTAGTTCCCTATTTTTATTTTCTTTTTATTATTTTTTTAATCAAAGTTTTTTATTGTCCTTCAATATATTATTTGAAAACAAAAATGAATCCAAAACAATAAGAGTTACTTGATATCTATATAAACATTGAGAGTTCCTACTTTTGTTCAAACACTCTTTGAATATTGCAATAATCCAACTGCATAGCAAATAAAGAAAACGAATTATAAGTTCTATACAAAATCATGACCATTCTGGCGAATGCAATTCTGCACAAATCGTTTGGTATTTCTTTCTTTTAATGTTATACAAAACATCCACATGTAAAATAATTTGACTATGTGCTGTTGGTTTTTTTCACAACTTTTATTCATTGAAGACAATTTTTGTTTTTTCTTTCTATCAATTTGCAAGTCGAACATATCCTTGACAAGTGCTATAATGAACCTTAAATAAATTACAAAAAGGAAACATAATTGTGATATTGAGCTGTTTTCGCTATTCTTTCAATTTTTTACATAGACAAAACGGTTCTACTGAAAAACAATTTTTGGAACACAACCGGAAAGTAGTGGCTGACAGAGCCGGAACGAATGTACGTAAATAAGCATCGTGTTTTTAACTGTAGCAAGTCTAAAACTATTCATGGTGGCACGCCAGTGCAAACTATCATGTATATAAGCATTACAAAGGGTTTGTGTACTTTAATTACACTTATAGACTACATTTTATAGCTTTATTTGATGATTTCAATCTCATTATTAGCATTTGTCATTGTTTATGTCCATCATTTTATCTATATCTGAATAATCTATTAAGTTAACCACAGAAACATATAGGTAAAAACAAGAAAAAATAATCGACCGATAACGACATCTTCTGGATTCAAGATATAATAAAACTATATGATCATAATTCTTACATTTTGTCGTCGCCTGTATGTCAAACATGCCTAATTGACTTGTACCGGAAGATGACAGAACAATTCCGACCGGAGCTCTTTGACGACAGTGATTTTACTCACACCTGGAAAGCACTTGCATGACCGCATGATTTGACTAAGAAGGAGGTTTGGACACATCAAGCTAGTTTAACACCGTCATTTTTTTATTGAAGTGCCTGTGACAAGACAGGAAAATTAGTGGTCATGTATGTGAGGAACATCGATTTTGCCTTTTTATGCGATTTTTGTATTGGAATATGGAGGTGTTCCAACAGTGTGGTATTTTTTTTATTTTTTTTTTTTTTTTATTATATATACAGGTGCATGACGTAAATCCTAATCCAAATCAACAACTTCTAATTTAAAAAATAAAAACAAACATTGAATCAAAAATGGAAAACTATATATGAGTCAATTCAATTTATTCGATGATCACTGAAAAAAAGTTTATGCGTCATCAATAGAAACTAACGTAAAGTTTTAACGTTTTAATTATCTGGCGTCATTGTTCCTTTAATTCAAAGGATGGTTTTATTTCGGATTGTGGAAATGGATTTATTGACCAAAAAAACGGAATAATTATATTTGTTTTGTTTGTCACCATGTAATATTCTGAAGATACATTGCATATATCGCATTTCGTTTGTTGTGATTTCTATTTCCCCAAAGCGAAAAGAGATCATTTTGTAAAAGTTTGTATGCCTAGATGCATAATTAATAATAGCGTTAATGTGTAATTAATAAATATTAATTATCCTTTAATATATTGCTACGTGTTATTTGTCACTAGTTTCATTAAGTATCTTTTTATGTCCTGGAGACTAAGTGGCCGGGTGATGCATGTATAGTGTTACCCATGTCCTTCATTCCGTAATTCCGAAATAAAACAGTTGTCACCACCGGTCCAATGATTTTTGGCCGAGTTATGGCCCTTGGACTTTGCAATTTGGCCAAATATTTAGTTGTCTTCACTTTATTTCACTATGATTTGAGATATTGACTTGATTTTTGGAATGAGAGTATATAATCATAAGTTACAGATCAGCTTTGAAATTCGTTCCGGTTGAATGATTTTTTGGCCAACTTACAGCCGTTGGGCTTTGAAATTTGGCCAAATATTTAGTTGTCACCACTTTATTTCACTATGATTTGAGATATTAACTTAATTTTTGGCATGAGAGTGTATAATCATAAGTTACAGATCAAGCTTGAAATGCATTCCGGTTGAATGATCTTTGGCCAACTTACAGCCGTTGGGCTTTAAAATTCGGTCAAATATTTAGTTGTCACCACTTTTTTTTCACTATGATTTGAGATATTGACTTGATTTTTGGTATATGAGTGCATAGTGATGAGCTACCGATCAAGTCTGAATTTCGTTTCGATTGAATGATCTTGGGCTAATTTACGCACCATGGACTTTTAACTTTGGCCAAATATTTAGTTGTCACCACTTTATTTTACTATGCTTTGAGATATTGCCTTGACTTTTGGTATTTGGAATTACAATGATGAGTTACAGATCAAGCTTAGCTTTTGTTCCAACTGAATAATTTTGGCTAAATTACTGTCTTTGGATTTTAGAATTGTACATAGTATTAAAATTGTTGTTCCCACTTAATGCAACTGTGCTTTTAGATATTTAATTTGATATTTGTTTAAAAAAAAAAAAAAAAAAAAAAGATGACAAGACGGCGACAAATTCAAACTGATGAGCCTCTCTTATTTAAAGAAACCAGCATCGACAATATCATAGTTTCACTTCTAAATGCCAAATCATCAAAACACCATTTTCCAGATATCCTTGATGATCCCATATTATTATCTGCTGATATCATTTGCCTTACTGAAACAATTTTTTATTCTGGTGACAATATGAAGATAGATAAATACAACTGCACCCAACTGCTTTTGGATACAAACAGCAACACTCATGGAATAATGATCTGTTTCAAACATTCTCTCAAAACAGAAGTCATTCGTGTTGTTAGACTACCAATTGCAGAATTAATTGAAATTAAGATACAAACATCATTAATATCTATAAGTATAGTGTTCTTGTATTGCTCTCCTTCATCCAGTGCTTCTTTGTAAATGATTTACATCTGCTCCATCCATTGTCAGCATCTCAACATACCATTTTTCTTGGAGATTTCAATGTTAATCGCAATATCACTATATCTCTTTATGAAAACGTAGTTCAGCATTTCAACACACATTACCTACAACAGTGTGTGACCAACCCCACCACAATCTACGGATCACCATTGGACCTTGTTTTCACTGGAGGACATTTGCCATCAATAATTTACAATAGTTGTTATTACTCAGACCACATGACACTTAATTCATAAAAAATATTCAATGACTATTAAAAGGTAATGTTTTATAGGTATAGGACTTCTTATTGATATGCAAGTGTTGTAGATTCCTGATCATATCAAGATTTGTTCAGGCAATATTGTTTCCTTGAATAAATCTTGTGAATTTAAGGAGGCTTGAGGGTTCAGATCTTAAGCAATAGCTTGTTATTCTTAGCCTATTAGTCAGGGAATTAAAAAAGAGTGAAACATTTGCGAGTCTCCTTAATATTCACGGTGGGGACTTTCATGTCGTTCCTACACATCTAGTTTTGTATTTCTTTATTCACAGATTTATTGAACTATGCATATCACACAGGGACCGTCATAGTCGTGACCTGTGTTAGTTGTGAGTTCGTACCCCGTTCATGGCGAGGTGTACTCGATACAACATTATATGATCAAGTTTGTCAGTGAATTGCGACAGGTCAGTGGTTTTATCACACATCAGTTTGAAATTTGATTAATCGTCTATCTCTCTTTGTTTGAATAATCTGCTTATATTATAACAGCGAATATTTTTCTTTGCTGCACTATCTAGTCTCTATATCAATATTTTACATGCATTTAATAGCATAAATACTATCTGAATAAAATGATGTTCGGTTTGTCTACACCCAATACATGTCCACACCGCCACGGTATAGCTGACATATTGTTGAAAGTGGCGTTAAACACTATAGCCACAACCCTCCTATGCATGTTCAGTGTATCCAATAGCAACTTTACATAACATGCACTATGTTATTTAGCTCGTCTTGTACCTCCAGTTGTTTGTAGGAGGATTCATGTCTTATTTACGTTATTTGTGTTTGTTTGAGTATAGTAGTAGTATATAGGGACGGACAAAACCGTATTTCGGGAGGATGCTCGGGAGGATCCAGTGGATCTGACCATTGCACATGTGTGACCGGAAGTGACGTCACCGGAAGGAGAGTTCCATTGGAAGGGTGTGCGCCTGAGCAACCGGAAGTTGTGCAATATTCACCTTAGTGGGGCTTTTTCACCGGAAATGACGTCATCAAACGTCACCGGTAGGGCTAAAAATAATGTATTGCTGCTGCTGCTGCTGCTGGAGGACGAAGAGGGAGGGAGGAGGAGGGGGTCTCATTGGGTGTAATTATGACTAACACAAAAATCTTCCATATTTTCTATATCATTTCACTATTCGACTTGCCTTTCTTCCATATTTTCCATATCTTTTCACTATTCAACTTACTTTTCCTCCATATTTTCCCTATCTTTTCTCTATTCAACTCACGTTTCTTCCATATTTTCCACATCGTTTCTCTATTCAACTTACCTTTCTTCAATATTTTCCATATCTTTTCACTATTCAACTTACTTTTCTTCCGTATTTTCCATATCTTTTCACTATTCAACTTGGGTTTCTTCCATATTTTTCATATCTTTTCACTATTCAACTTACCCTTCTTCCATGTTGTCCATATCTTTTCACTTTTCAACTGACTTTTCTTCCATATTTTCCATTTCATTTCACATTTCAACTTACTTTTCTTCTATATTTTCCATATCTTTTCACTATTCAACTTACTTTTCTTCCATATTTTTAATATCTTTTGGAAGAAAGGTAAGTTGAATAGTGAAAAGATGTGGAAAATATGGAAGAAACGTGAGTTGAATAGTAAAAAGATATGGAAAATATGGAGGAAAAGTAAGTTGAATAGTGAAATGATATGGAAAATATGGAAGAAAGGCAAGTTGAATAGTGAAATGATATAGAAAATATGGATGATTTCTGTGTTAGTCATAATTACACCCAAAGAGACCTCCTCCTCCTCCCTCCCCCTACTCCTCCTGCAGTAAGAGCAGCAGCAGCACCCATACACACTTAGCCCTGAGCTGCAGCAGCAGCAGTCGCCGCCACCACCCTCCTCATCGGCCACCGCAGCCGCCGCCCACATAGCGTTGAAATTCCCCCAAAACACGAAAAACGACAAAATCTCAGACAAAACAAAACACATTATGAAAATATCACACATTAGCGTAAACATCTATGACAAAACTACAACAAGTCAACAAAATAGTGATTAAGATGTTGAAAAAACACGGGAAAAAAAGAAGGAATCAAGAAACGTCAAGATCTCTGAAAATATAACAAAAATGCAGCGTGGACGTGATAGACTACTTGGAGTACTACACAACATATCCGAAAACAGCAAACTTTTGTAAGAAATGTAATTATTGAAGGTGCCCCGCCATTAAAATTGATTGGCGGGAAAGGGGCAGATAACCAGTGAAATGGCTAGATAATAGGACCCGGATGTCATAGAGAACCCCAAGGACACTCCCGCTCGCATATTTTCCAGTTGAAGCCCTACGGGTGACGTTTGATTACGTCATTTCCGGTTAAGAGGCCCCACTAGGGGTGGATATTGCGTAGCTTCCGGTTGTGCAAGCGCGCACCCTTCCAAGGGAAACCCCCTTCGGGATCACGTGATGTCACTTCCGGTAGCCATGTCGATCATGTGCAATGATACATTTTGTACTATTAAAATAGTAAGAAAAAAGCGCGGGAACCGGTTACGCATGCACACGCGATCACTTCCGGTCAGGGCCGCTTTTGATGACGTCTCTTCCTGTCATGCGCAATGGTTCGATCCTCCCTCACGATCCTCCCGGAATACGGTTTTGTCCGTCCCGATATACTACTTTTAGTGGTGTGCAACACATATTGTGTTTGGTTTTTTTCAGTTTTGTTTATTTTTCGTCTTGTGTACACTATGTTGCCAGTGTCTCTGGATTGTCCATCTTTGATTGTCCTTTAGTATTCTTTATCGTTTATTTAGTAGCTTCTTTCTATTTTATAGATGTCATCACTTCTTTTCGGATTGATTTATCATCTGTCATGAAAAAAAACAGTAACATGAATTGGCTCAGATCGCATATAGAATTCGCAAAATAGACAAACTTCAAACTAGAATCTGTGACAACGGTTGCACCATGATCCTTGAGACGCGCAAGAAAGCTGATGATCGATGAACAGTAAAAACTTAATCTATCTCATTATACATGTAGCTATTTAAAACATTGCAACTGATAGTATGTTAATAAAAAATGCTTATGCTTATATTTATATATTACCGTGTATTTAACAATAATATAAACTTAGGCATATTATTTTTTTCATGAAAGCAGGTAAGATACTTGTAAATGAAATAAAGGTTAGAGAATACCAAAGGGGTAATCAAAAATGGACATTCCAGAGAAATTGGAAACATAGGACACACAAAGCGATGAAAAACAATACAAACACACAATATAACATGTGTTGGACTACGCGCAATCAAACACAAATAATGTAAATAAGACATGAGTCCTCCCACAAACAACTGGAGGTAAATACATCGTTATATGTGGAAATCGTAACGTATATCACAACACGGAACTCAGAACGTAAAGACACATAATGGGACAACACAAAAAAAAAAAAAACAGATAAGCAACATGGACCCCACCATAAAACCGGGCGTGAACTCATGTGCTTACGTAGGATAAGCAGTTCCGGCCTCTTATAAGACACCTGCCATGTTGCTTATATATACAGTCAATACGTGTTGGACACCACTATAGGTAACAAACACAAATAACACAAATAATACATGAGCACTTCTACAAACAAATGGGGGTAAATACGAACCGAACATCGTTTTATGCGAAAATCGTAGCGGACACCACAGCACCGAACTAAGAACGTAAAGACACATTAATAAAAAGCACAGAAGCATAAAAAGATGAGCAACACGAACCCCACCAAAAAACCCGGGAGTGAACTGAGGTGCTCCCGAAGGGTAAGCAATGTATGCTGTTTAAAACAGGAGAATTGTAAATGACTTCTTCAGCCAATGTATGAAACTTGTAATAGAAGACATGTGGTAGCTTTTTTTCACCAAGAAAGGTTCGCTTAAGATGCCAAGGAGATAATCAAAAGCTGTAAATAGAAGTAGGACAGACAATGCAATGGTCAAAATAAACATAACATTTAGGACCAAACAATGATCTATAAAACACCGCATAAAAACCTAACATTTTAAGCAACACTAACCCCACTTACACACATGTTCACCGGAAGGATACACAGTTCTTGTCATGTTATTCAATCAGAAATATAGACCAAGGTGATCTTTGCTTTACAAGAGCAAATTGAATTTACCTAGCGACACGTAGCAGAGCTATACAAACGAATATTTCAGACAGTAAAATTGCGATTTACGTCCACAAAGCTTAAAATGCAATACAGCTTACCTAATTTGCACTCTGCTGCATTTGTAAAACTTCTGGTTCACTTCAGTTTTCCAACTATAATTACATGTCAAAATGTTCAAAATCAGTTTCAACCTCCTTTTCCAATAAATATTTACGGAAATTGTGTTGACTTGTTGATTTGTAATGTCGGTAAGTCGTCTTTTGTTTGTCATGTTGACAGATCCGCTGTCATTCTTGTCTGCCATGCTTGTGTTTGTGTGACGTCACTACACCGGGTGTAGAATTTATAAATATAGCTGGGATTTTACCCACCGCTAAGAATAGATCAGATACCTTTTAATATAAAAACCTGCCATGCAATGTGACGATTAATCACAAAACAACAAAATATAATATTACATGAAACTATAAATGTAATAAAATAATTTATTAAATATAGATATAAACTGCCATTGCATATACAAAATATCGTCAATAACATAAAAACAAACAATATGTTAAATACTATTCAACGCATTAATTTATTCTGTATCGATGGTTACAGATAATCGATGCATACGACCTGTTTTAATCTAAATTAAAAGACCATTTGTACATTTACGACTTTGGTTCTAAAATTATCCGTTTGATCGGAGTTATTTCCCTGTAAGGAGATTTCCCTGTAAGGAGATAAAAATGGTCCATTTGCATGCAATGTAGTGAGAAAAAAGCATATAGTTTGTCCAATAAACTGTTCAAAATTTCAATGTTGCAACAAATTTAGAATTTCCCATGTTCTATAGAATTATTCTCTTTTTTAAGGTTCAAACATCTTCAAATTATGAGAAAATTATGCTAAAATTGGTTGTCCTTTCCATTGATCTTGCTAGAGCATACATCATTTTGTCGTGGTAAGGGAAATAACTCGTATAAATAAACGTTAGAGAAAACCGAAGGATGGAAAATAAAGAGACACTGACAAGTGTGGACACAGGACGGCATAAAACGTATACTCTTATATAGCGATAAAATCAACACCATCATATTTTTTCTGAATTATTATGATACAAGACAATGGCTATTGAAAAATATTAGATATTTACTCTCACCCACCCACACACACACACACATGTTCAAAACCGATGTTCGTTCAATAGGAAATTAAACGTTGGACAAAGCCGGAATGGCAATCGCAAATAAAAATCAAGAGACAGTGGCAACACTGGGCACAAAACCACAGGACGACGACAAACAAAAAAAACCCCACACACATAGCACGGTACAAAACACGGTTGATTAATTACCCATTAATGTGACATCGTTGGTGAAAACAAAGGTTCAAATCTCTCAAAACAATAAATCGTTCTTATCTCATTTTTCCTGAAGTTAATAAATACTTGGTTTGACAGTAATAGGATATTTTTTTTCTATCATAATCAAAAATAATCCCCAAGTGACCGAACTACACATTTAATTCATAAATATGCATAGTGTATGAATAGGAGTACAAAAAGTAGTCCGTACACGAGTGGAATATATTTGACAATAGAACAGACAGACTAGTTACCATGTTTATTATATAAATATGCATACGAAGTTCAGACAAAGTCCACATTGAAAACCAACGAGTTACTTGGTATATGGTGCAATCATATTTCGTAGTGACACCATTCAAATTATAAAATAAACATTGTGACGTCACTGACGGAAATGAAATTTTCATTTTCATTTATCCCAACCCAGCAGAAAAAATAATCAACAATTTGCAATTTTTTCAGTAAAATCATGAAGTACTTGTTTTAAGATAAAGTCTGAATATACAGTGAACCTGTCTAAACCGATCCCTGAGTAAACCGAAAACCTGCCTAAGCCAGACAGAATTTACAGTTCCATCTACTAAATGTCTATGTAATTTTAACATTTGTTATCCAAACACCTGTCTAAACTGAACAAATTCATTAGTCCGAAAGGGGTTCGGCTTAGACAGGTTTTACTGTATTACCATACATATGTCATTTCATAACGTTTCAATGGTTCATGATGACACGAGTAGCAGCGAGGTGTTTGCGAAACGCTGTTATGTCAAGTAGCATAAAAGAACCACACACTAGACTGATGATCAAAATTCCAACAACCCCCATCGATCTGGCAGATTGTCGGCTATCCGGTGCACTGGTAAGTCTTCTGATAGTTGCTGATAAATTTGCTTTATCGACTGTTAGATTTCTCCTAATTTCGTCGACGACAGGTGCCAGGATTACTCTCCACTCTTCCATGGTGTGGTTAGGAACGCCGTGTGATGCCCAGTAGTCAAGGCGGTATTTGTAAGCACAGTCACATGGACACATTGGTTGCACTAAAACTAGAACACCTTTAATTAACATGCATTTAGGAAACGTAATTAAACAGAACTTCAGTTTTATTCAGATAGGTTAATAGGGTTAGTGGTTAAGTTTATGGTATTCAACACCACTTTCAACCATATTTCAGCTAAATCATTGTGGTTAGTTTTATTGGTGGAGAAATCCGGAGTACCGGGTGAAAGCCGCCGACCTGCATCAAGTCATTGACAAACTTAATCACATACTGTTGCATCGAGAAAACCTCGTCTGAGCGGGATTCGAACTCACAACGTTAGTGAGTGGTGATAGGCACTGGTTGATAAGCTAATACAACAATTTGAGGGGAAATTGAGAAACAGATCACCATTGAGAGAACAATTCACACTTTTGCGAGATTCTAGACAGCGCGCCAAACTGTATAATGATATAGAACAAAACTGTATATAGTAAGTTATATATAACATAACACATGAGAGAAAGAAAAGACGGAAGAGGTCAAAGGGTAATCAATAGCCGTAAATAGAAGAAGGATAGAAAACACTGAAACTATGTGCTCCGGAAGGGTAGATAGTTTCTGTTCCACTAGTGGCACTCTTGCCGCGGCCTTGGTGTTATTCGGCATGCTCATTTGACCTAATTTACTGTTCATAATTTTCATATTTACTTAATTCCAATGACTATGCAAAACCAGGAAAGTGTTAAGCAGCATATATGTGTGATCAGGGCTATGCATAAAGACATGTACATAATTTTTTATTTAGCTAACATAATTAACGTACCTTGATTAACTTTAAGTTCAAGTGTTGAACTGTTGCTTTGACCAACTGCATTAGTTGCACTACAGGTGTAATTTCCTGCATCAGCCATAACAATAGACATTAATGTTAGTGACGGTGTTGACGGTGACGTCATAATCTCACTCACTACGCCATTGACCTCTTTGTACCACTTAACACTAGTGACATCTGGTATCGCTCCAGTGTATGTACAAGACAATGTCACGTGATCTGACATATTGACAATGATTTCTGAATTGTCTATTGTTACTGTAGGGGTAGCTGAAATAAACACCAAACTGTAATTAACTTCTTTGTGCGGTAGCATATATTACTTGTGTTTCATACTGATAGTTTAAATTTTCGGTGATTTTGACTTGCTTTCATTGATTTAACCACTGATTGATTTCATTGATATTTAGTGATATTGTCAGCATCAACAAACTGTCTCCGATAGTGAAAATTTTCCAATCAGTGAAACGTCAAATGCATTATAATTATGACGTTACGGATAAAAACAATAACGTCAGTCCCAACAAAGAAACTGATATCATCAACATGTTCGAGTTTTTGATCGACAACATATTTGTTATCTTTGCTGGACGTGTTTTTTCAACTGACAGTCGGCATACCTATGGGCACAAACTGTGCCACTGTTCTCGCCGACTTGTTCCTTTGTTGGTATGAGGCAGACTTCATATAGAGGTTTCTCAAGAAAAACAAAAAGAAGCTAGCCAGATCCTTTAATTTCACGTTTCGCTATATAGATGATGTCCTTTCACTAAATAATTCTAGGTTTGGTGATTTCGTTGATCGCACCTATCCTATTGAGCTTGAAATAAAGGATACCACAGATACAGATAGGTCTGCTTCATTCCTTGACCTACACCTCGAAATTGATAGTGATTGGCGGTTAAGAACGAACCTTTACGACAAAAGAGATGAATTCAATTTTCCCATTGTGAACTTTCCATTCATATGTAGCAACATTCCAGCAGCACCTGCATATGGAGTATATATTTCTCAGTTCATACGATATTCCAGAGCTTGTGGTTCCTATCCGGATTTCCTTGATAAAAGGTTGCTGTTAACAAGGAAGCTACTGAACCAAGGGTTCCTCTTAATTAAGTTGAAGTCATCACTTCGAAAGTTTTACGGCCACCATGACCCGGTTGACTGTTACGGAATATCTGTGTCACAAATGACCACGGATATGGTTCACTTGTCGTAAACATTTCCCGATCCTTTCCTCATTCATGACTTATCACAGGGTTTGGAACTAGACCAACACGACGGGTGTCAATAGTTGAGCAAGAACAGCCCACCCTTCCGGAGCACTTGAGTTCACCCCCTGTTTTCAGTGGGGTTCGTGTTACTCGATCTTTAGTTTTATATGCATGTTTTGTAGATCGTTGTTTGTCCTCTTTTACTTTTTCTTTTGGCCATTGTGTTGTCTGTTCTTCTTCAATTACGGATATACGGATTCTAATTACCCCTTTGGTATCTTCAAACTCTTCGCTATTATATCGGAGTCGCTGTGATAGTAGTGATAATGTATGTTTTGAACTTCAAGACTGCCGTTATTCTAAATATTGAAACCAAATGATTATGCCACAGTTTTAAATGGATATATATTTTATCACGATAACTTAAATTTCGAGTGCAATATTTGATTGTTGTTTATCGTAATGTATGTAGTAAGGCTGCTGCATTCGTTACTGGAGCAATGTAAAGAAACAACCATCCTTGTAACTTTTAGGGGTGTCTACTTTATCTTTAAATATTATCTTCTTTACCAATGTTCATAAAAAAAATGTTTTCACCTGACAGTTATAATATATAATCTGACCTTGCAAATGTTTTAACCAGAAATTGTGCTAAGTTTCCAGAAAATGTGCTGATGTCTCAACCAAAAGAAAATAAACTTTTTGTTTTGTTTTTAGGGTAAAACAATTAGCAAATTGACGTTGCATCGAAAAGCAAATGTTCTAAGAACCCAATATTCATAAGTGACTTTCCTGTTTTTTAATCGGCCTTTTAGAAAAAAAAATTATGGAATTGTGATTTCTCTACTAAAACATTTTAATTGCTGTTATTTCGTCTGTCAGGATTAAAGTTGCTGTTATTTCGTCTGTTAGGATTGTAATTGCTGTTATTTCGTCTGTCAGGATTGTAATTGCTGTTATTTCGTCTGTCAGGATTGTAATTGCTGTTATTTCGTTTGTTAGGATTGTAATTACTGTTATTTCGTCTCTCGGGATTGTAATTGCTGTTATTTCGTCTGTCAGGATTGTAATTGCTGTTATTTCGTTTGCTAGGATTGTATTTACAGTTATTTCGTATCTCGGGATTGTAATTGCTGTTATTTCGTCTATCAGGATTGTAATTGCTGTTATTTCGACTGCCAGGTTGTAATTGCTGTTATTTCGTCTGTCAGGATTGTAATTGCTGTTATTTCGACTGCCAGGATTGTATTTGCTGTTATTTCGTCTGTCAGGGTTGTAATTGCTGTTATTTCGTCTGTTAGGATCGTAATTGCTGTTATTTCGTCTGTCAGGATTGTAATTGCTGTAATTTCGTCTGTTAGGATCGTAATTGCTGTTATTTCGTCTGTTAGGACCGGAAGTGCTGTTATTTCGTCTGTTAGGATTGTAATTGCTGTAATTTCGTCTGTCAAGATTGTAATTGCTGTTATTTCATCTGTTAGGATTGTAATTGCTTTTATTTCTTCTGTTAGGATTGTAATTGCTGTTATTTCGTCTGTCAGGATTGTAATTACTGTTATGTCGTCTGTTAGGATTGTAATTGCTGTTATTTCATCTGTCAGGATTGTAATTGCTCTTTTTTGCCAAATAGGATTGTAATTGCTGTTATTTCGTCTCTCAGGATTACAATTGCTGTTATTTCGTCTGTCAGGGTTGTAATTGCTGTTATTTCGCCCGTCAAGATTGTAATTGCTGTTATTTCGTCTGTTAGGATCGTAATTGCTGTTATTTCGTCTGGTAGAATTGTAAGTGCTGTTATTTCGTATCCTAGGATTGTAATTGCTGTTATTTCGTCTGTCAGCATTGTAATTGTTGTTATTTCGTCTGCTAGGATTGTAATTGCTGTTATTTCTTCTGTTAGGATTGTAATTGCTGTTATTTCGTCTGTCAGGATTGTAAGTATTATATATACCATGGATCTTACGAATTAACTTATTTAAACCAACGAATCCGAAGGATGAGTTGGTTTAAATAAGTTCATGAGTAAGATCCATGGTATATATGTTTTGTAACAGAAATTACATGATTTACAGATTTATGACGTGAAAATCATGGAATAACAGATCCTAATACGTCTAAATCATGGAAAAACAGATCTATGACGTCGAAATCATGGAATAACATCAAGATCTTCATGTTAGACCATGGTTTCTAAAAGTTCACTATTTCTAAATTGATTATTGCATAAAAACATTAAAGGAAAAATACGTATTTATGTTACAATTACTGTTATTTCGTCTGTTAGGATTGTAATTGGTGTTATTTCATCTATCAGGATTGTAATTGCTCTTTTTTCGCCTGTTAGGATTGTAATTGCTGTTATTTCATCTATAAGGATTGTAATTGCTCTTTTTTTCGTTTGTTAGGATTGTAATTACTATTATTTCGTCTGTCAGGATTACAATTTCTGTTATTTCGTCTGTTAGGATTGTAATTGCTGTTATTTCGTCGGTCAGGATTACAATTGCTGTTAATTCGTCTGTTAGGATTGTAATTGCTTTTATTTCTTCTGTTAGGATTGTAATTGCTGTTATTTCGTCTGTTAGGATTGTAATTGCTGTTATTTCATCTGTCAGGATTGTAATTGCTCTTTTTTTGCCTGATAGGATTGTAACTGCTGTTATTTCGTCTGTTAGGATTGTAATTGCTGTTATTTCGTCTGTTAGGATCGTAATTGCTATTATTTCGTCTGTTAGGACTGTAAGTGCTGTTATTTCGTCTGTTAGGATTGTAATTGCTGTAATTTCGTCTGTCAGGATTGTAATTGCTGTTATTTCGTCTTTTAGGATTGTAATTGCTGTTATTTCTTCTGTTAGGATTGTAATTGCTGTTATTTCGTCTGTCAGGATTGTAATTACTGTTATGTCGTCTGTTATGATTGTAATTGCTGTTATTTCATCTGTCAGGATTGTAATTGCTCTTTTTTTGCCTAATAGGATTGTAATTGCTGTTATTTCGTCTGTCAGGATTGTAATTGCTGTTATTTCGGCTCTCAGGATTACAATTGCTGTCATTTCGTCTGTCAGGATTGTAATTGCTGTTATTTCGAATGCCAGGATTGTAATTGCTGTTATTTCGTCTGTCAGGATTGTAATTGCTGTTATTTCATCTGTTAGGATTGTAATTGCTCTTTTTTTGCCTGATAGGATTGTAACTGCTGTTATTTCGTCTGTTAGGATTGTAATTGCTGTTATTTCGTCTGTTAGGATCGTAATTGCTGTTATTTCGTCTGTTAGGACCGGAAGTGCTGTTATTTCGTCTGTTAGGATTGTAATTGCTGTAATTTCGTCTGTCAAGATTGTAATTGCTGTTATTTCATCTGTTAGGATTGTAATTGCTTTTATTTCTTCTGTTAGGATTGTAATTGCTGTTATTTCGTCTGTCAGGATTGTAATTACTGTTATGTCGTCTGTTAGGATTGTAATTGCTGTTATTTCATCTGTCAGGATTGTAATTGCTCTTTTTTGCCAAATAGGATTGTAATTGCTGTTATTTCGTCTCTCAGGATTACAATTGCTGTTATTTCGTCTGTCAGGGTTGTAATTGCTGTTATTTCGCCCGTCAAGATTGTAATTGCTGTTATTTCGTCTGTTAGGATCGTAATTGCTGTTATTTCGTCTGGTAGAATTGTAAGTGCTGTTATTTCGTATCCTAGGATTGTAATTGCTGTTATTTCGTCTGTCAGCATTGTAATTGCTGTTATTTCGTCTGCTAGGATTGTAATTGCTGTTATTTCTTCTGTTAGGATTGTAATTGCTGTTATTTCGTCTGTCAGGATTGTAAGTATTATATATACCATGGATCTTACGAATTAACTTATTTAAACCAACGAATCCGAAGGATGAGTTGGTTTAAATAAGTTCATGAGTAAGATCCATGGTATATATGTTTTGTAACAGAAATTACATGATTTACAGATTTATGACGTGAAAATCATGGAATAACAGATCCTAATACGTCTAAATCATGGAAAAACAGATCTATGACGTCGAAATCATGGAATAACATCAAGATCTTCATGTTAGACCATGGTTTCTAAAAGTTCACTATTTCTAAATTGATTATTGCATAAAAACATTAAAGGAAAAATACGTATTTATGTTACAATTACTGTTATTTCGTCTGTTAGGATTGTAATTGGTGTTATTTCATCTATCAGGATTGTAATTGCTCTTTTTTCGCCTGTTAGGATTGTAATTGCTGTTATTTCATCTATAAGGATTGTAATTGCTCTTTTTTTCGTTTGTTAGGATTGTAATTACTATTATTTCGTCTGTCAGGATTACAATTTCTGTTATTTCGTCTGTTAGGATTGTAATTGCTGTTATTTCGTCGGTCAGGATTACAATTGCTGTTAATTCGTCTGTTAGGATTGTAATTGCTTTTATTTCTTCTGTTAGGATTGTAATTGCTGTTATTTCGTCTGTTAGGATTGTAATTGCTGTTATTTCATCTGTCAGGATTGTAATTGCTCTTTTTTTGCCTGATAGGATTGTAACTGCTGTTATTTCGTCTGTTAGGATTGTAATTGCTGTTATTTCGTCTGTTAGGATCGTAATTGCTATTATTTCGTCTGTTAGGATCGTAATTGCTGTTATTTCTTCTGTTAGGATTGTAATTGCTGTTATTTCGTCTGTCAGGATTGTAATTGCTGTTATTTCGTCTTTTAGGATTGTAATTGCTGTTATTTCTTCTGTTAGGATTGTAATTGCTGTTATTTCGTCTGTCAGGATTGTAATTACTGTTATGTCGTCTGTTATGATTGTAATTGCTGTTATTTCATCTGTCAGGATTGTAATTGCTCTTTTTTTGCCTAATAGGATTGTAATTGCTGTTATTTCGTCTGTCAGGATTGTAATTGCTGTTATTTCGGCTCTCAGGATTACAATTGCTGTCATTTCGTCTGTCAGGATTGTAATTGCTGTTATTTCGAATGCCAGGATTGTAATTGCTGTTATTTCGTCTGTCAGGGTTGTAATTGCTGTTATTTCGTCTGTCAGGATTGTAATTGCTGTTATTTCGTCTGTTAGGATCGTAATTGCTGTTATTTCGTCTGGTAGAATTGTAAGTGCTGTTATTTCGTATGCTAGGATTGTAATTGCTGTTATTTCATCTGTCAGCATTGTAATTGCTGTTATTTCGTCTGCTAGGATTGTAATTGCTGTTATTTCTTCTGTTAGGATTGTAATTGCTGTTATTTCGTCTGTCAGGATTGTAAGTATTATATATACCATGGATCTTACGAATTAACTTATTTAAACCAACGAATCTGAAGGATGAGTTGGTTTAGATAAGTTCATGAGTAAGATCCATGGTATATATGTTTTGTAACAAAAATTACATGATTGACAGATTTATGACGTCAATATTATGGAATAACAGATCCTAATACGTCTAAATCATGGAAAAACAGATCTATGACGTCGAAATCATGGAATAACATCAAGATCTTCATGTTAGACCATGGTTTCTAAAAGTTCACTATTTCTAAATTGATTATTGCATAAAAACATCAAAGGAAAAATACGTATTTATGTTACAATACTGTTATTTCGTCTGTTAGGATTGTAATTGCTGTTATTTCATCTATCAGGATTGTAATTGCTCTTTTTTTCGTCTGTTTGGATTGTAATTGCTATTATTTCGTCTGTCAGGATTAAAGTTGCTGTTATTTCGTCTGTTAGGATTGTAATTGCTGTTATTTCGTCTGTCAGGATTGTAATTGCTGTTATTTCGTCTGTCAGGATTGTAATTACTGTTATTTCGTTTGCTAGGATTGTATTTACCGTTATTTCGTCTCTCGGGATTGTAATTGCTGTTATTTCGTCTATCAGGATTGTAATTGCTGTTATTTCGACTGCCAGGTTGTAATTGCTGTTATTTCGTCTGTTAGGATCGTAATTGCTGTTATTTCGTCTGTCAGGATTGTAATTGCTGTAATTTCGTCTGTTAGGATTGTAATTGCTGTAATTTCGTCTGTCAGGATTGTAATTGCTGTTATTTCCTCTGTCAGGGTTGTAATTGCTGCTATTTCGTCTGTCAGGGTTGTAATTGCTGTTATTTCGTCTGTTAGGATCGTAATTGCTGTTATTTCGTCTGTCAGGATTGTAATTGCTGTAATTTCGTCTCTTAGGATTGTAATTCCTTTTATTTCTTCTGTTAAGATTGTAATTGCTGTTATTTCGTCTGTCAGGATTGTAATTGCTGTTATTTCATCTGTTAGGATTGTAATTGCTCTTTTTTTGCCTGATAGGATTGTAACTGCTGTTATTTCGTCTGTTAGGATTGTAATTGCTGTTATTTCGTCTGTTAGGATCGTAATTGCTGTTATTTCGTCTGTTAGGACCGGAAGTGCTGTTATTTCGTCTGTTAGGATTGTAATTGCTGTAATTTCGTCTGTCAAGATTGTAATTGCTGTTATTTCGTCTGTTAGGATTGTAATTGCTTTTATTTCTTCTGTTAGGATTGTAATTGCTGTTATTTCGTCTGTCAGGATTGTAATTACTGTTATGTCGTCTGTTAGGATTGTAATTGCTGTTATTTCATCTGTCAGGATTGTAATTGCTCTTTTTTGCCAAATAGGATTGTAATTGCTGTTATTTCGTCTGTCAGGATTGTAATTGCTGTTATTTCGTCTCTCAGGATTACAATTGCTGTTATTTCGTCTGTCAGGGTTGTAATTGCTGTTATTTCGCCCGTCAAGATTGTAATTGCTGTTATTTCGTCTGTTAGGATCGTAATTGCTGTTATTTCGTCTGGTAGAATTGTAAGTGCTGTTATTTCGTATGCTAGGATTGTAATTGCTGTTATTTCGTCTGTCAGCATTGTAATTGTTGTTATTTCGTCTGCTAGGATTGTAATTGCTGTTATTTCTTCTGTTAGGATTGTAATTGCTGTTATTTCGTCTGTCAGGATTGTAAGTATTATATATACCATGGATCTTACGAATTAACTTATTTAAACCAACGAATCCGAAGGATGAGTTGGTTTAAATAAGTTCATGAGTAAGATCCATGGTATATATGTTTTGTAACAGAAATTACATGATTTACAGATTTATGACGTGAAAATCATGGAATAACAGATCCTAATACGTCTAAATCATGGAAAAACAGATCTATGACGTCGAAATCATGGAATAACATCAAGATCTTCATGTTAGACCATGGTTTCTAAAAGTTCACTATTTCTAAATTGATTATTGCATAAAAACATCAAAGGAAAAATACGTATTTATGTTACAATACTGTTATTTCGTCTGTTAGGATTGTAATTGCTGTTATTTCATCTATCAGGATTGTAATTGCTCTTTTTTTCGTCTGTTTGGATTGTAATTGCTATTATTTCGTCTGTCAGGATTAAAGTTGCTGTTATTTCGTCTGTTAGGATTGTAATTGCTGTTATTTCGTCTGTCAGGATTGTAATTGCTGTTATTTCGTCTGTCAGGATTGTAATTGCTGTTATTTCGTTTGTTAGGATTGTAATTACTGTTATTTCGTCTCTCGGGATTGTAATTGCTGTTATTTCGTCTGTCAGGATTGTAATTGCTGTTATTTCGTTTGCTAGGATTGTATTTACCGTTATTTCGTCTCTCGGGATTGTAATTGCTGTTATTTCGTCTATCAGGATTGTAATTGCTGTTATTTCGACTGCCAGGTTGTAATTGCTGTTATTTCGTCTGTTAGGATCGTAATTGCTGTTATTTCGTCTGTCAGGATTGTAATTGCTGTAATTTCGTCTGTTAGGATTGTAATTGCTGTAATTTCGTCTGTCAGGATTGTAATTGCTGTTATTTCCTCTGTCAGGGTTGTAATTGCTGCTATTTCGTCTGTCAGGGTTGTAATTGCTGTTATTTCGTCTGTTAGGATCGTAATTGCTGTTATTTCGTCTGTCAGGATTGTAATTGCTGTTATTTCATCTGTTAGGATTGTAATTGCTCTTTTTTTGCCTGATAGGATTGTAACTGCTGTTATTTCGTCTGTTAGGATTGTAATTGCTGTTATTTCGTCTGTTAGGATCGTAATTGCTGTTATTTCGTCTGTTAGGACCGGAAGTGCTGTTATTTCGTCTGTTAGGATTGTAATTGCTGTAATTTCGTCTGTCAAGATTGTAATTGCTGTTATTTCGTCTGTTAGGATTGTAATTGCTTTTATTTCTTCTGTTAGGATTGTAATTGCTGTTATTTCGTCTGTCAGGATTGTAATTACTGTTATGTCGTCTGTTAGGATTGTAATTGCTGTTATTTCATCTGTCAGGATTGTAATTGCTCTTTTTTGCCAAATAGGATTGTAATTGCTGTTATTTCGTCTGTCAGGATTGTAATTGCTGTTATTTCGTCTCTCAGGATTACAATTGCTGTTATTTCGTCTGTCAGGGTTGTAATTGCTGTTATTTCGCCCGTCAAGATTGTAATTGCTGTTATTTCGTCTGTTAGGATCGTAATTGCTGTTATTTCGTCTGGTAGAATTGTAAGTGCTGTTATTTCGTATGCTAGGATTGTAATTGCTGTTATTTCGTCTGTTAGGATCGTAATTGCTGTTATTTCGTCTGGTAGAATTGTAAGTGCTGTTATTTCGTATGCTAGGATTGTAATTGCTGTTATTTCGTCTGTCAGCATTGTAATTGTTGTTATTTCGTCTGCTAGGATTGTAATTGCTGTTATTTCTTCTGTTAGGATTGTAATTGCTGTTATTTCGTCTGTCAGGATTGTAAGTATTATATATACCATGGATCTTACGAATTAACTTATTTAAACCAACGAATCCGAAGGATGAGTTGGTTTAAATAAGTTCATGAGTAAGATCCATGGTATATATGTTTTGTAACAGAAATTACATGATTTACAGATTTATGACGTGAAAATCATGGAATAACAGATCCTAATACGTCTAAATCATGGAAAAACAGATCTATGACGTCGAAATCATGGAATAACATCAAGATCTTCATGTTAGACCATGGTTTCTAAAAGTTCACTATTTCTAAATTGATTATTGCATAAAAACATCAAAGGAAAAATACGTATTTATGTTACAATACTGTTATTTCGTCTGTTAGGATTGTAATTGCTGTTATTTCATCTATCAGGATTGTAATTGCTCTTTTTTTCGTCTGTTTGGATTGTAATTGCTATTATTTCGTCTGTCAGGATTAAAGTTGCTGTTATTTCGTCTGTTAGGATTGTAATTGCTGTTATTTCGTCTGTCAGGATTGTAATTGCTGTTATTTCGTCTGTCAGGATTGTAATTGCTGTTATTTCGTTTGTTAGGATTGTAATTACTGTTATTTCGTCTCTCGGGATTGTAATTGCTGTTATTTCGTCTGTCAGGATTGTAATTGCTGTTATTTCGTTTGCTAGGATTGTATTTACCGTTATTTCGTCTCTCGGGATTGTAATTGCTGTTATTTCGTCTATCAGGATTGTAATTGCTGTTATTTCGACTGCCAGGTTGTAATTGCTGTTATTTCGTCTGTTAGGATCGTAATTGCTGTTATTTCGTCTGTCAGGATTGTAATTGCTGTAATTTCGTCTGTTAGGATTGTAATTGCTGTAATTTCGTCTGTCAGGATTGTAATTGCTGTTATTTCCTCTGTCAGGGTTGTAATTGCTGCTATTTCGTCTGTCAGGGTTGTAATTGCTGTTATTTCGTCTGTTAGGATCGTAATTGCTGTTATTTCGTCTGTCAGGATTGTAATTGCTGTAATTTCGTCTCTTAGGATTGTAATTCCTTTTATTTCTTCTGTTAAGATTGTAATTGCTGTTATTTCGTCTGTCAGGATTGTAATTGCTGTTATTTCATCTGTTAGGATTGTAATTGCTCTTTTTTTGCCTGATAGGATTGTAACTGCTGTTATTTCGTCTGTTAGGATTGTAATTGCTGTTATTTCGTCTGTTAGGATCGTAATTGCTGTTATTTCGTCTGTTAGGACCGGAAGTGCTGTTATTTCGTCTGTTAGGATTGTAATTGCTGTAATTTCGTCTGTCAAGATTGTAATTGCTGTTATTTCGTCTGTTAGGATTGTAATTGCTTTTATTTCTTCTGTTAGGATTGTAATTGCTGTTATTTCGTCTGTCAGGATTGTAATTACTGTTATGTCGTCTGTTAGGATTGTAATTGCTGTTATTTCATCTGTCAGGATTGTAATTGCTCTTTTTTGCCAAATAGGATTGTAATTGCTGTTATTTCGTCTGTCAGGATTGTAATTGCTGTTATTTCGTCTCTCAGGATTACAATTGCTGTTATTTCGTCTGTCAGGGTTGTAATTGCTGTTATTTCGCCCGTCAAGATTGTAATTGCTGTTATTTCGTCTGTTAGGATCGTAATTGCTGTTATTTCGTCTGGTAGAATTGTAAGTGCTGTTATTTCGTATGCTAGGATTGTAATTGCTGTTATTTCGTCTGTCAGCATTGTAATTGTTGTTATTTCGTCTGCTAGGATTGTAATTGCTGTTATTTCTTCTGTTAGGATTGTAATTGCTGTTATTTCGTCTGTCAGGATTGTAAGTATTATATATACCATGGATCTTACGAATTAACTTATTTAAACCAACGAATCCGAAGGATGAGTTGGTTTAAATAAGTTCATGAGTAAGATCCATGGTATATATGTTTTGTAACAGAAATTACATGATTTACAGATTTATGACGTGAAAATCATGGAATAACAGATCCTAATACGTCTAAATCATGGAAAAACAGATCTATGACGTCGAAATCATGGAATAACATCAAGATCTTCATGTTAGACCATGGTTTCTAAAAGTTCACTATTTCTAAATTGATTATTGCATAAAAACATCAAAGGAAAAATACGTATTTATGTTACAATACTGTTATTTCGTCTGTTAGGATTGTAATTGCTGTTATTTCATCTATCAGGATTGTAATTGCTCTTTTTTTCGTCTGTTTGGATTGTAATTGCTATTATTTCGTCTGTCAGGATTAAAGTTGCTGTTATTTCGTCTGTTAGGATTGTAATTGCTGTTATTTCGTCTGTCAGGATTGTAATTGCTGTTATTTCGTCTGTCAGGATTGTAATTGCTGTTATTTCGTTTGTTAGGATTGTAATTACTGTTATTTCGTCTCTCGGGATTGTAATTGCTGTTATTTCGTCTGTCAGGATTGTAATTGCTGTTATTTCGTTTGCTAGGATTGTATTTACCGTTATTTCGTCTCTCGGGATTGTAATTGCTGTTATTTCGTCTATCAGGATTGTAATTGCTGTTATTTCGACTGCCAGGTTGTAATTGCTGTTATTTCGTCTGTTAGGATCGTAATTGCTGTTATTTCGTCTGTCAGGATTGTAATTGCTGTAATTTCGTCTGTTAGGATTGTAAATTGCTGTAATTTCGTCTGTCAGGATTGTAATTGCTGTTATTTCCTCTGTCAGGGTTGTAATTGCTGCTATTTCGTCTGTCAGGGTTGTAATTGCTGTTATTTCGTCTGTTAGGATCGTAATTGCTGTTATTTCGTCTGTCAGGATTGTAATTGCTGTTATTTCATCTGTTAGGATTGTAATTGCTCTTTTTTTGCCTGATAGGATTGTAACTGCTGTTATTTCGTCTGTTAGGATTGTAATTGCTGTTATTTCGTCTGTTAGGATCGTAATTGCTGTTATTTCGTCTGTTAGGACCGGAAGTGCTGTTATTTCGTCTGTTAGGATTGTAATTGCTGTAATTTCGTCTGTCAAGATTGTAATTGCTGTTATTTCGTCTGTTAGGATTGTAATTGCTTTTATTTCTTCTGTTAGGATTGTAATTGCTGTTATTTCGTCTGTCAGGATTGTAATTACTGTTATGTCGTCTGTTAGGATTGTAATTGCTGTTATTTCATCTGTCAGGATTGTAATTGCTCTTTTTTGCCAAATAGGATTGTAATTGCTGTTATTTCGTCTGTCAGGATTGTAATTGCTGTTATTTCGTCTCTCAGGATTACAATTGCTGTTATTTCGTCTGTCAGGGTTGTAATTGCTGTTATTTCGCCCGTCAAGATTGTAATTGCTGTTATTTCGTCTGTTAGGATCGTAATTGCTGTTATTTCGTCTGGTAGAATTGTAAGTGCTGTTATTTCGTATGCTAGGATTGTAATTGCTGTTATTTCGTCTGTTAGGATCGTAATTGCTGTTATTTCGTCTGGTAGAATTGTAAGTGCTGTTATTTCGTATGCTAGGATTGTAATTGCTGTTATTTCGTCTGTCAGCATTGTAATTGTTGTTATTTCGTCTGCTAGGATTGTAATTGCTGTTATTTCTTCTGTTAGGATTGTAATTGCTGTTATTTCGTCTGTCAGGATTGTAAGTATTATATATACCATGGATCTTACGAATTAACTTATTTAAACCAACGAATCCGAAGGATGAGTTGGTTTAAATAAGTTCATGAGTAAGATCCATGGTATATATGTTTTGTAACAGAAATTACATGATTTACAGATTTATGACGTGAAAATCATGGAATAACAGATCCTAATACGTCTAAATCATGGAAAAACAGATCTATGACGTCGAAATCATGGAATAACATCAAGATCTTCATGTTAGACCATGGTTTCTAAAAGTTCACTATTTCTAAATTGATTATTGCATAAAAACATCAAAGGAAAAATACGTATTTATGTTACAATACTGTTATTTCGTCTGTTAGGATTGTAATTGCTGTTATTTCATCTATCAGGATTGTAATTGCTCTTTTTTTCGTCTGTTTGGATTGTAATTGCTATTATTTCGTCTGTCAGGATTAAAGTTGCTGTTATTTCGTCTGTTAGGATTGTAATTGCTGTTATTTCGTCTGTCAGGATTGTAATTACTGTTATGTCGTCTGTTATGATTGTAATTGCTGTTATTTCATCTGTCAGGATTGTAATTGCTCTTTTTTTGCCTAATAGGATTGTAATTGCTGTTATTTCGTCTGTCAGGATTGTAATTGCTGTTATTTCGGCTCTCAGGATTACAATTGCTGTCATTTCGTCTGTCAGGATTGTAATTGCTGTTATTTCGAATGCCAGGATTGTAATTGCTGTTATTTCGTCTGTCAGGATTGTAATTGCTGTTATTTCATCTGTTAGGATTGTAATTGCTCTTTTTTTGCCTGATAGGATTGTAACTGCTGTTATTTCGTCTGTTAGGATTGTAATTGCTGTTATTTCGTCTGTTAGGATCGTAATTGCTGTTATTTCGTCTGTTAGGACCGGAAGTGCTGTTATTTCGTCTGTTAGGATTGTAATTGCTGTAATTTCGTCTGTCAAGATTGTAATTGCTGTTATTTCATCTGTTAGGATTGTAATTGCTTTTATTTCTTCTGTTAGGATTGTAATTGCTGTTATTTCGTCTGTCAGGATTGTAATTACTGTTATGTCGTCTGTTAGGATTGTAATTGCTGTTATTTCATCTGTCAGGATTGTAATTGCTCTTTTTTGCCAAATAGGATTGTAATTGCTGTTATTTCGTCTCTCAGGATTACAATTGCTGTTATTTCGTCTGTCAGGGTTGTAATTGCTGTTATTTCGCCCGTCAAGATTGTAATTGCTGTTATTTCGTCTGTTAGGATCGTAATTGCTGTTATTTCGTCTGGTAGAATTGTAAGTGCTGTTATTTCGTATCCTAGGATTGTAATTGCTGTTATTTCGTCTGTCAGCATTGTAATTGTTGTTATTTCGTCTGCTAGGATTGTAATTGCTGTTATTTCTTCTGTTAGGATTGTAATTGCTGTTATTTCGTCTGTCAGGATTGTAAGTATTATATATACCATGGATCTTACGAATTAACTTATTTAAACCAACGAATCCGAAGGATGAGTTGGTTTAAATAAGTTCATGAGTAAGATCCATGGTATATATGTTTTGTAACAGAAATTACATGATTTACAGATTTATGACGTGAAAATCATGGAATAACAGATCCTAATACGTCTAAATCATGGAAAAACAGATCTATGACGTCGAAATCATGGAATAACATCAAGATCTTCATGTTAGACCATGGTTTCTAAAAGTTCACTATTTCTAAATTGATTATTGCATAAAAACATTAAAGGAAAAATACGTATTTATGTTACAATTACTGTTATTTCGTCTGTTAGGATTGTAATTGGTGTTATTTCATCTATCAGGATTGTAATTGCTCTTTTTTCGCCTGTTAGGATTGTAATTGCTGTTATTTCATCTATAAGGATTGTAATTGCTCTTTTTTTCGTTTGTTAGGATTGTAATTACTATTATTTCGTCTGTCAGGATTACAATTTCTGTTATTTCGTCTGTTAGGATTGTAATTGCTGTTATTTCGTCGGTCAGGATTACAATTGCTGTTAATTCGTCTGTTAGGATTGTAATTGCTTTTATTTCTTCTGTTAGGATTGTAATTGCTGTTATTTCGTCTGTTAGGATTGTAATTGCTGTTATTTCATCTGTCAGGATTGTAATTGCTCTTTTTTTGCCTGATAGGATTGTAACTGCTGTTATTTCGTCTGTTAGGATTGTAATTGCTGTTATTTCGTCTGTTAGGATCGTAATTGCTATTATTTCGTCTGTTAGGACTGTAAGTGCTGTTATTTCGTCTGTTAGGATTGTAATTGCTGTTATTTCGTCTTTTAGGATTGTAATTGCTGTTATTTCTTCTGTTAGGATTGTAATTGCTGTTATTTCGTCTGTCAGGATTGTAATTACTGTTATGTCGTCTGTTATGATTGTAATTGCTGTTATTTCATCTGTCAGGATTGTAATTGCTCTTTTTTTGCCTAATAGAATTGTAATTGCTGTTATTTCGTCTGTCAGGATTGTAATTGCTGTTATTTCGGCTCTCAGGATTACAATTGCTGTTATTTCGTCTGTCAGGATTGTAATTGCTGTTATTTCGAATGCCAGGATTGTAATTGCTGTTATTTCGTCTGTCAGGGTTGTAATTGCTGTTATTTCGTCTGTCAGGATTGTATTTGCTGTTATTTCGTCTGTTAGGATCGTAATTGCTGTTATTTCGTCTGGTAGAATTGTAAGTGCTGTTATTTCGTATGCTAGGATTGTAATTGCTGTTATTTCGTCTGTCAGCATTGTAATTGCTGTTATTTCGTCTGCTAGGATTGTAATTGCTGTTATTTCTTCTGTTAGGATTGTAATTGCTGTTATTTCGTCTGTCAGGATTGTAATTGCTGTTATTTCGTCTCTCAGGATTACAATTGCTGTTATTTCGTCTGTCAGGGTTGTAATTGCTGTTATTTCGCCCGTCAAGATTGTAATTGCTGTTATTTCGTCTGTTAGGATCGTAATTGCTGTTATTTCGTCTGGTAGAATTGTAAGTGCTGTTATTTCGTATGCTAGGATTGTAATTGCTGTTATTTCGTCTGTCAGCATTGTAATTGTTGTTATTTCGTCTGTTAGGATTGTAATTGCTGTTATTTCATCTGTCAGGATTGTAATTGCTCTTTTTTTGCCTGATAGGATTGTAACTGCTGTTATTTCGTCTGTTAGGACTGTAAGTGCTGTTATTTCGTCTGTTAGGATTGTAATTGCTGTAATTTCGTCTGTCAGGATTGTAATTGCTGTTATTTCGTCTTTTAGGATTGTAATTGCTGTTATTTCTTCTGTTAGGATTGTAATTGCTGTTATTTCGTCTGTCAGGATTGAAATTACTGTTATGTCGTCTGTTATGATTGTAATTGCTGTTATTTCATCTGTCAGGATTGTAATTGCTCTTTTTTTGCCTAATAGGATTGTAATTGCTGTTATTTCGTCTGTCAGGATTGTAATTGCTGTTATTTCGGCTCTCAGGATTACAATTGCTGTTATTTCGTCTGTCAGGATTGTAATTGCTGTTATTTCGAATGCCAGGATTGTAATTGCTGTTATTTCGTCTGTCAGGGTTGTAATTGCTGTTATTTCGTCTGTCAGGATTGTAATTGCTGTTATTTCGTCTGTTAGGATCGTAATTGCTGTTATTTCGTCTGGTAGAATTGTAAGTGCTGTTATTTCGTATGCTAGGATTGTAATTGCTGTTATTTCGTCTGTCAGCATTGTAATTGCTGTTATTTCGTCTGCTAGGATTGTAATTGCTGTTATTTCTTCTGTTAGGATTGTAATTGCTGTTATTTCGTCTGTCAGGATTGTAAGTATTATATATACCATGGATCTTACGAATTAACTTATTTAAACCAACGAATCCGAAGGATGAGTTGGTTTAGATAAGTTCATGAGTAAGATCCATGGTATATATGTTTTGAAACAAAAATTACATGATTGACAGATTTATGACGTCAAAATTATGGAATAACAGATCCTAATACGTCTAAATCATGGAAAAACAGATCTATGACGTCGAAATCATGGAATAACATCAAGATCTTCATGTTAGACCATGGTTTCTAAAAGTTCACTATTTCTAAATTGATTATTGCATAAAAACATCAAAGGAAAAATACGTATTTATGTTACAATAGTGTTATTTCGTCTGTTAGGATTGTAATTGCTGTTATTTCATCTATCAGGATTGTAATTGCTCTTTTTTTCGTCTGTTTGGATTGTAATTGCTATTATTTCGTCTGTCAGGATTACAATTTCTGTTTTTTCGTCTGTTAGGATTGTAATTGCTGTTATTTCGTCGGTCAGGATTACAATTGCTGTTAATTCGTCTGTTAGGATTGTAATTGCTGTTATTTCGATTGTCAGGATTGTAATTGCTGTCCTGGTTGTAGTTGACATTATGTTGTCTGTTCTGGTTGTAGTTGACATTATTTGATCTGTCCTGGTTGTAATTGCTGAAATGTTGGCTTTGCTGTTGAACTCCGTACTAATGCAGCTATTAAAAGTAGAATTTGTTTTAATTTACAAATTACAAAAAATATATTACTGTACCTACTTACCTGCGAGAACACTTAATGTAATAGGACTGCTCACAATTTCTTGATAAGCATTCTTTGCTTTGCAGTAGTAAAATCCATTATCGGCCAATACTACATTTTGGATTGTCAAATGTGGACTAACAATTGAGGATCCACTGTACTTAATAACATCCCCCATGTCCACAACAACGAAAGGATTAGTTGATCGTAGCCATGTAACATCTTCTAAGTACGGTGCATAGCTTATTGTACAGTTCAACTCTATAGAGTCACCAAATAAAACGTTGTATATCGTTCTTGGAATCTCTACGAAAACTGAAAAGTAAATATCATAGAAGTATAAACAGAGATGGCCACTGTCATGACCTTTCTAAAGCATTGGGAGGACATTCTTTCTACTATTATATCTAAGCATAAATGGCAACTGCCATGACTGTCTAAATTATCTGAAAATATCAGAAATCTTTGGGGTCCGTGTTTCTACTGTTATAGTGTCTTACTGTTGCTCTAAATGAATCGGGTACCATAAAACTATATCTTGGCCAGTGACCTACGTAATGCAAATTTATTCAGTCAATGTAATTTGACTGCTCAAATAGAACCAGTGATAAAGTGTGATATACTGTGAGCGACTGTATTAAGCAAGGATTTATGAAATCAAAGAAGAGTTATCAGAATCCGTATATCGAGGAAGAACAGACAACACAATGGCCAAAAGAAAAAGTGCAAAAGGTCAAACAACGATCTACAAAACATACACATAAAACTAAAGATCGAGTAAGACGAACCCCACTAAAAATTGGGGGTGAACTTGGGTGCTCCGGAAGGGTAAGCAGTTCCTGCTGCACTAGTGGCATGTTGTCCGCAACACCAGCACAGTTGCATAATGTGTACTAGCATACATGACCTACATGTAGTTAGTATTATGTAACATAATTATATGTATCTTCTTATATCTATTTTACAGACCATGATAATGTATTGTCCATGTTTGTTTTCATTAATTTTTGTTATAATGTGTGGTCATTTTGAGAGAAAGTAACAGAACAGGAAATATTTCTACTGTTAAGGAAATTCTTACACACCAGTATTAACTATTATTGCACGTACATCCATCCGAGGCCGACCTATGTCGTGACCGTATTATAGTTGGGTTTGCAACTAATAGTGTCATACAGCCTACAGGTGAGCATCACATCTACACATAGACATGTACATGTATTTTACTTGTCTATGATTATGTGTCCACATTTTGTTCTTATTTTATTTTTTATTTTTTATTTGACTGTGACTGTGAAGAGTCAAACGTCTATCATTTAAAAAAGTATCCTTTTCATCCGGGGGTTGTGCACAGGCCCTGTGGGTCGTGTTGCTCGTATGTGTATATGTACATGTTTTGTAAAATAAATGATGAAAGTTTATAACGTTAAATTTTGACATGATTTTTGTAAAAATGTAGTTCAAAGTCCATCGATATGTCTCTGATATAAGAAAACAAATAATAGCTTTCATAAAGAAACATATAATCATCCTTTTCACGCACAAATCAGTTCATAACTCCGACAGGAAAGGCATAAAATATCGAATGTCTTACCCCCGCTGATCCACTTCTCTTGTTGTAAACAAACATTTTTGATCAGACCAATCGGCAGTTGATCAAAATGAAACAAGTAAGAGAAACCAGCTACCTCACGATCCTACGACCAACACTGGAATACGCAGCAATGGTTTGTGATCCCACCACCTAAATCCTGATACAGACATTAGAAAATGTACAAAGAAGAGCTGCCCGCTTCGTCATAAATGATTACACCAGCAGAACACAAGGATGCGTGACAAGCATGTTAACATCACTTGAGTGGCAGACTTTAGAACAACGGAGGAGGATAAGCAGACTCGCTATGATGTATAAGATCTAGCATCAACTCTTGGACATCGACCGAGACTTATACCTCATACCTGGTGACAGCAGAACCAGAGGTCAACATAGGTTCTTCCAGGAGAGGTCCAATTATGACACTCTCAGAAACTCCTTCCAAAGAACAGCACGGGAATGGAACCACCTACCAGACACACACCACAGTTGGGGCCAGCTCCATAGAGGAGGTCAGGACTAACCTCCAACAACAGGTTAGCCACGCCAACCAGTGTAAATAGTTTTAACTGTGTCATAGTGAAGTGTTTAGTTGTACATAGTCTTGGGGACATCAGTTGTGTGTGCATGGCATGCCTTGTCCCGCAGAACTTAAAACAGTCGGCGACGACTCATGTTCTACACTGGAAGAAGAAGAAGATACAATGCGGTTGTACGTGTGTATATGATTTATTGATTGCATTTTCAAAATTTCTTACAGAAAGACATGTACATATTAGACAACAGTCTGAGTCAGTGGGTCTTTCATGTCCGAACCTCATCCTGTCCATCCTACATATATTGAAGAGCATGATTTAATGTAGCTACGGAACCATAGCTCTTTAGTTCCTTGTGAAATTTTCTGATAGGGCGGACCCCGAAAAAAACAAAAAGGACCTAAATATCTACGGTTCTGCATCTAGAGGTTAAATCTCATTAATATAATGCCTACACATATTTGAATAACAATAAAGTATGGCCGGAATGAATTATTTCGATTCTAATAGGACAAATACAGAAATTTTAAAATTCGAGGCGGTCAAGGTGATCCATCTCCTACGGAATTTTAAAAATAGTAAAATTGGGAATTAAGAGATGGATAGCGAAATTGTGGTTGAAACTGTGGCTTAAAATACCGAAAAGAATTTTATTGGCAAAGTTGAATATAAATTTTATTACAAATAAACAACTTTAAATGATTAACAACGAAATTACCAGTTGAACGCAGCCAGTCGGATCGGAGATAAAGGGAGATAAACATGGAGACAGTGACGAAAGGTAAACAAAACTGTGTTTATAAGAGTCTAAGTATGATAAGACTTGATTAGGATTTATTTAATTTTAACTTAATTTATTTCAACAATTTTTAGATAAACAATAATAGAAAATCGCTAACCATGAAGAATTTTGTGAAAATAGTCAGTGTTTATGTAGGTGTTTTTTCTTAGCGCAGCGCGCATGTGAGGCCTATATTTGATTGTTATTCAAATATGCCTTTATTTGTATACCGAATACGGAACGTCATATTAGAATTTGATATTCAAAATCTACGATTATTATACTATATGTATTATTAGGAATATCAGTAATTATGGTGGCACATGCCATATTTTAGGGGCATGTGGGAGCCCCTGCTAATATATTTCAAACTTTGAAGTCATGTTATGTCCGAAATATGATCTTTTTTGGTTAAAATAAAATGAAAAGGCTGATGGTAATCGCTCTTATAATTTTTGTCCATGTTCTACTCGTTTACTGTCTATAAATTATAAGTTAACTTAAACCGTTTGTAGTACTAACTCCATAAATGGCCATATATTGTTGATTTGTAGGCCTATAGCTGCAAACTAGGGTATCGCAGAAAAATGCAACGTTTTCTGCGCGGAAGGGCGCTTGATAGGTAGATTTAGAATTAAAGAGAAAATCATAGATATGCGATAGCAATTACCTTCAACGCTGTCACTGATTTAAAGCAGTTTTCTTTTAAAAAAAAATTGTTTTCGCTCTTTTCGTCTTTTTGTGTCTTGTAAAACTAGATCATAGCAAACGATATTTTTGCATCACACAAACGACAAGATTTTGAATGTTTTTTTCTGTCTCATGTGTACAAAAATGCATTTAAACGGGTTGCATGGCAACTGAATCAATATTGTTTTTAAAAAAAATCATCTTTATATTCCTTTTTTTTCTTTGTTTTGAAACCATTAGCGACATGATCAGCTTTAGGGGCGAAACAAGAAGGTCTAACGATTGTCCATTTTTTGAATAAATTAATCGTTTCATATAAAGAAGCTGTACGGTTTCCTTTCTATTTTTTTTTGGGGGGGGGGGAGGGGGCGGGGGTATTTTTAAACTGGATAGTTATTTAATATTCAAATTAAAAGGCTGTTTCCTGTACTTCACTCTGTAATGATCATTTATCTAACCTTAAGTATGTATTCTATAGAAATACATCCATTTTGCTAATAGATACAACCTATGTGATACAAGATGTACTTTAGTCGGAACTAACTTTCGTGACGTCATAGGTTAGGAATGTGAGAAAACCCCTGTGTCGTCTTTGTAAACATTGAGGAACCTCCGTCAGGAAAATCGCAACGTACTCAAGATTTATCTTACTAATTTTAAATATTAAAGACATTCTTTTCACATTTCTGCATGTGCTGGGAACTGCACCGTTCAATGCATAAACAATTATTCGGCAACCAACTGTAAATCGCCACCAACTTGAGAAACGCAGGGCAATGATTGTTTACTCTGACAGTGACAGCGATCATCATTCAATGACGTGACGTAACAATACTTGTGTGACGTAAACTATAGAAATCGTGTGACGACAGCTTTTTAGGGGCGAAACAAGAAGGTCTAGCGATTGTCATTTTTTTAAATAAATTAATCGTTTCATGTAAAGCAGCTGTACGGATTCCTATTTTTTGGGTTATTTTCAAACTGGATAGTTATTTTTTATTCTAATTAATAGGCTATTTCCGGTCATTCGCTCCGATTGTCCATTCTATGCTGAAACTTAGAAACCACTTCCGGTTGGTATTGCTAGTATATTGATTCATCTCCTTACACACATGTTGTTGTTTAGCTCGCATCTTGCGATGCTCGCTATTACCACTAAATTTACGAGTTCGAATACCACTCATGACGATGTGAACACGATACAACGTTATGTGATAAAGTTTGTCAGTAACTTGCGACAGGTCGGTGGTTGTCTCCAGGTATGCTGGTTGCCTCCAGCAACTGAATTATTGTTGACATAAACATAACCCGTAACTCCATCTACAGACACTGTAATATTTCAACTTGTTCCTATCATATATTCTCACAGATGTGTCAGTACCTCCATCAACAGTTATGATATTGATTACTCAGGAACATTTAGCGGTATTATTTATATTATGAAACAATTTTGTGCATTTATTTATCCATTTCGTATCTTGATAACTGTACAGTAAAATGAATGTTCAGGCAATATAATATGTTTTTTGTACTCGCCTCGAAACAACAAAGATAAACTCCACAAAAAATCGTATTTTCTTTCTGTATCTAAGGCTCATACAAATAAATTGTAAAATTGCCGACAAAGTGTATAAATTGTCTCTTAATGGATTGTATCATATGTATTAAGGAGTATGGTGTGTAACTCTACTGTTAACAACATTTTAGCTATATCGTGGCAGTCAGTTGTATTGGTGAAGGAAACTATCACCAAAGCGTCAATGAAGAAGTTTAATACGTCTTGAAATGGTCCCAATTTTGCTACATTTTCATTTAATGACGTCATAATAATTGTAAGATAAACAGGCCGTCACTCCTCATTGTGAATCGTCAATCGTAACTACTCGGCCATTCTCGTTACCCTGCAAATAACCTCGTATGCATTAGGCGTATACATCGCACTACTTTTCACATGTCAGTTACATGAAAGTTTAATAAAGTTATATTTTAAACAATTTTCTATATTTCAATTACAGTTTTAATTAGTTTTGCATGATTAGATTTTACTTAGTATGTCTTCCATATTGGATTTTTGTGGACTATATTTTTGTGCGGCTTAACTTAACTTAACTTCCGGCAAACAATTTAAGAAGAATTTCTACTATGTACGCACGAGGTTATTTGCAGGGTAGCGAGAATGGCTGAGTAGTTACGATTGGGTGGATCGTAAGACAATTTCTACCTGCTTTCATACATATACTTACACCAATAACATTATTTTTTTGACTTTCCAAATACCTCCTTATACAAGAATCGCATCGATGGTTAGCGTGATCGCCATGGGTACGTTAGATTGTGGGATCGAGCCTCAGTCGGACTCAACCAAAGACTATAATATTGATATTTGCTGTTTCTCCTCTAAGCACGCAATTTTAAGAAGAAAGTGTAAATACTGGTTGGCTAGGAATGAGGTTAATGTGTCCGAGTGGAGCGACATGTCTACCCGTGAACTGTTGTTTTCAGTGAGTTGGCACTATAAAGATCCACTAAGCTTCTTGGTCTAGTACAAAAATGGACATTATCATCATTTAATCGAATTTAAATTGTTCTCGTCATGATACAGCTGATAAATGCCTATTTGATGGTAAGCGATCCTCTAAGCGTGTTGGTCTAGTACAACACGGACATTATCATCATCTAATCGAATTTAACTGGTTCTTGCTATGATACAGCTGACAAAAATGTTCATTTGGCGGTATACAACAATCAATCAATCACTCCTTATACATTTTATTCTACAGACCTACCTCCGTATACAGAAAAACTAACATCTGCACTGTTGCCAAATCCGAACTCATTTTCAGCTATGCAAGCATATACTCCACTATCTTCAAAAACAGGAGTTTTTATTGTTAAACATGGATTTGAAGGAGACACTGCCTCGTATTTTCCTGTCGCAGCACCAGAATGTACAACAGTTGTAGTAGCCAAGGTAATATTCCAAGATATGGCTGTAGCATTGGGGTAGGCATCAACAGAACAAGGAATGGTGGTTTCATTATTTCTGATTGCTTCAACACTAGTTTGTGATACAGTTACGATGGGTTTACCTAAAAAAATTAATTGAATACATTTCTTTCTTTTTACATAATAGACCATTTGCATATTTTCCACGTGTCTTATTTACGTTAGTTGTGTTTATTTGCGCATAGTGGTATCCAACACATATTGTGTTGTAGTTTTTTTTTCTTCGTCTGTGTTGTGTGTCCAATGTTGCCAGTGTCTCTGGATTGTCCATTCTTCATTGGCACTTCGGTTTTCTCTAACATTTATTTTCCACTTGATTCTCAAATGATATGTTTTTTCACGTTAGTAGTTACTTTCCTTTAAGACAAACTAAAATGTGTTCATTATATGGAATGTTCCACGAAGATAACATATTTTTCTCATACTTCGTGAAACAAAATTCGATGTTGTCACAACTTTATATGAATTTTGCATTTGCTGTAAAATTAATCTCTGACTATTTACAAGATTCAAATAAATTTGAAAATGATATTTAAAGAAAAGTATGCTCATGTTATTTGTCCTTTCCGTTGCTCTTAAAGGGACAGGGGATCATTTTTTTCTTCCATTAAGGAGATAATTCAAATAAAGAATTGTAAAAACCGTGTCATTTTATAATCAAATCGGGAAGGTACAACTGTTTTATTTTGAATATGTATTGACATGTATTTGGAACCGGATGTTCAAGCAAACTGAGAATTACTAAAAAAAAATAAAAAATAAAAAGAAAATAAAAAGAAATAAAAAACAACCTAAGTTACAGATTTCTGTATAAAAAGAGTCTTTATTAACTTAATATACAATAAATTAGTTTAGTTTTGAGGTATAAACTATGTATGACCCAACGCCAAATGCTAGTTTTGCCCATTCACATGTACAGTAGGTCCATATTCTATCGACATACAAATAGTCAGTACGGTCACATGGTCAGTTAACTGACACGTTAAAGAATCATGATTAGGGATGTCCAAGCCAATCGTGACACACGCATACATTGGTCTGTAAATGTACGCATTTAACTATCAAATACTGTACACATGAATAATAGAGCAGCATAATCAGTGATAGATTGTTTTACTGTGACTGTGAAATGTGGAACAGTAACAAAAGCGCTGTTCATGTACTTTTGTATACGTGTAATGTTGGATAGATAGTCTCTCATGTTAATTTACATACATATTATTTCTTACTAATCTATCATGGTGAGCATATGGTTTCGGGAGCGATTGCATTTGTTTTTTGGTGTATCATTATCATGGTTGATTACTTCGCCAAAAGTTCCTCCTGGATATGCACAAGATAAATAGAAAATTTAATATGATGTTACGCTTTTGTAGAATTCTATGCACGTTATATCATTAAAATACATACAAAATAGAAAAGGTTGGTGCATTTTCCCTTAATGTGATATCATTATTATATAAAAGGAGGATTTGATGAAAGTATGGTGGATGAAATAATTTGAAAATATCGACATGATGAAATGTTCGAACTAGCATAGTTTTTCTCTGTTTTATTTCTTAAGACATCACCTAATGCATCACTTGACACTGAGTCAACTGAAGTCATGATAACCATTACCTCCTAAGAGAATGTTTTCTCCACACTTCGTGGCTACTGTGTTTACCACACAGCATTCATACAATCCGCGGTCATTTGGTGCCATGTTGTTAAGCTGCAGGACCGGACTGCCACTAAAATTACCATATGTGAGTTGACCAGAAAACGATAACCTCACTCCATCTTTTTTCCAATATACATCCTCAACTTCTGGATAAGATGTGAAATTACAATTCAAGGAAACATCCTCTCCCTGTATATATTCATACCTGTTGATAAGTATCTCGACTATTGGCTCAGCTTTAATAAATAAAAGAATGTGCATGAACAAAAACGTAGATATCTTAATTAGTGCACACGGTGTGTTTCTGGAATAACCTTCATCAGGTACGCTTATAGTCAAATGCTTGAGACCTTCGTGGTCGTGATCCTATGGCAGTTGGATTTACAACTATCTATGCAATCAGTGTATATCACTGCTAACGTTGTGAGTTCGAATCCCGCGCGTGCGAGATGTACTCGATACAACATTATGTGATAAACTTTGTCAATGACTTGCGGCAGGTCGGTGGTTCATCCGGGTACTCAGGTTTCCTCCACCAATAAAACTGGACGCCTTAGATTTAATCAACTGTATTATTTAGGACGTGCACATTTTCAACATAATTATATCTAATAAACCATATCAATGCCGAAGTACTGAGTACTGAGTGGATATTTCCATGGGAACATATACAAAATGTAGACCACCAGCAGAGGTATCATTTTAGTGATATTAACTAAAACGTAGAAATCTAAGCTTTCATTTGCAGAAGCACCTGAGTTCACCCCCAGTTTTTTGGTGGGGTCGTGTTACTCATCTTCTTACTTTTTGGGGTTGTCCTATTATGTGTCTCTACGTTCTGAGTTCCGCGTTGCGATGTCCGTTCCGATGTCCACATAAAATTGAGGTTCAGTTCGACTTTACCTCCAGTTGGTTGTACAACAGCGCATGTCTTATTTACGTTATTTGTGTTTGCTTGCGCATAGCGGTGTCCAACGCATATTGCATTGCGTTTTTGGTTTGATTTTCTTTGTTTTGTGTACCCTATTGTTGCCAGTTTCTTTGGATTGTCCTTTTTTAATCTCCACTTCGGTATTCTCTAACGTTTATTTAATCTGGTGATAAGAATCAATATGCGCATGCTAAATTAACAAGAATTTTCAACACAAAAACACGTGTGTGTAATCAGAATTTTCAAGATTTCCGCTGCGGCATTACTGTGCTCCGTTAAAATGTACAACATTGATTAAAAATAGACATCGGACCCAAATACAGATTAGGTCAAAATATTTAAGATGTGTAACCTGTTTATGATTTATCACCGGGTTTGTAGCTAGATTAACACGACGGGTGCCACTAGTAGAGCAGGAACTGCTTAACCTTCCGGAGCACCTGAATTCACCGCCGGTATTTAGTGGGGTTCGCGTTACTCGATCTTTAGTTCTATTTGTATGTTTTGTAGATCGTTGTTTGTCGTTTTGTCCTTTTTCTTTTGGCCATTGTGTTGTCTGTACTTCTTCATTTTACGGATTCTGATTACCCCTTTGATATCTTCAAACACTTTTTATGTATTTGATGGTAAATTTAAACATCATATCTGCCGTTTAATTAATTTGACAGATGATCAGTTCACGTTGTAGATATCACAGTAGAAGGAATGACCGTCAGCAATTGTCCTGCTATATCATGTGACATTCCCATGAGATGATGATGATACCTACTTTGTACTTGATCAACAAGATGGGTTGTATTTTTTTAGAATTATATCACATATAGATATGTCGATACACTCGGATACATTATCCTGATTCTAAGCGCATGAGCCTGTGTCAATAATGCTGTGCGATTAACCGTTTAATAGTCTTTGGATTTAACCGATCGGGGCCCATGATCTATCGCACTTGATGCAAGCACGAAGACCATTACACCAACGCTCTATGGCTTAGAATATATGATATCTAAGCCCGAATGTGTCCGAATAACCCAGTCTCCTGTAATGTTAAAGTTTAACGCAGGGAAAAAAACTGAAACATTGACCATGGTCAACATCTGTATTTTGCTCAATGCTCTGAGGTAAGCGGTGATTTTTTGTTAAAATTAGTGGAATTGTTGAACATCACTGTTTCAACTTTGTGGCCGTCGTGATCGTATGGTAGTTGGATCTACAACTACCTATGCAATCAGTACCAATCACCACTAACGTAGTGACATTGACTCACTCTCATGCGGGGTGTACACTATACAACATTATATGTAAAAGCTTCTCATTGATTTGCGGCATGTCGGTGATTTTCACCGGCTCCTACGGTTTCTTCCACCAATAAAACTGACCGCCATGATATAACTGAAATATTGTTGAAAGTGGCGTTAAACACCATAACCCTAACCTCTATCCCTATTTCAAATTATATTCATAATTTATCTAACCACTATAATGTGGATTTACAAAATAATCAATAATCAATATTATATTGCACTATGTTTTCTACCTTTGACCATAACAGTGTCCTCGCCACAGACTGTTGATGACGTGTTGAATGTGTTTGTTGCACAACACTCATATATCCCAAGGTCAGATTCATTTGCACTCAGTATGGTCAGTGGTGGGTTAATAAGAGTAAACCCACTGTATTTACTTCCGGCTAATATAGTGACGCCATTTTTCTTCCAGTATATAGCAGTTGCTGCAGGATTAGCTTGCACAGTACATGCTAAAGTCATGGCAATTCCTGGTGTCAGTAGGTACTCTCGAGTCGGAACTGTCACTGTAGGAGGACCGGTCACCGCTATTGAAAGGTACATAGATAATTACACTCAAACCTGCACATGCAGTAACCTCTATTTAAGCAGTCACCTGTATTAAAAGGTCACATTTTCCTTGTCCTGTCATAGACAATTTCATTTCAATTTAACTTCTTTTAAGAGGTCATCTGTCTTATAAAACCACTTTTTCTTTGTTTCAAAGATGACCTCTTAATACATGTTTGACTATATAGTTATGTTTTAATTTTCCTGTACTCATTCTATTTGAGCAGTCATAATCAATTGGCTGGATACATATTTGCTCTATGCAGTCGCGTTCTGGTACCTGATTAACATAGAGCGAATGGTAAGAAATGGGAACAGTATAAACTCGGACATGATATAGGTTACCAGTAAAAGCGATTGGAACGACACTTGTTTCTACAAGTTTCAGACAATTTGGAAATTGGTTGGACATTTGTAGATTACAGGTTAAATACAAGATTTGCGCTCGCTGCTGAAAGAGGTCAGAAACCGCTCGCCACAGGCTTGCTTTTCTATCAGTTCCGAAAATATACACATATTGCATTTATATATCATTGATTTATATATCAATATGCATACCATATAATGAGTTAACCGGATCGGTGGTGTAATGGTTAGCGTGCTCGCCTCGAGTGTGTTAGAGCGTTGGTTCGAGCCCTGATCGGCTCTAACCAAAGATTATAGAATTGGTATATGTTGCTTCTCTGCTATGCACGTAGCATTAAGGAGAAAGAGCAAAGACTGGTTGGTTCGGAATCAGGTTAATGTGTCCGGATGGGGCGACATTTCAATCCGAGGACTGCTGTTTCAATGAGCTACCACTAGGAAGACCCAACTAAACGTGTTGGTCTAGCACAAAGCGGACCCCATTATCATGATATAGCTGAAAAATGCTGAGTTGGCGTTAAACAGTAATTGTTCACTCACTCATATAATGAGCTTCATTGATGATTTGTACATTTTCCCATTGATCTGTACATGAGATAATATCTATCATTAAGCGTGATATAAACATAATATTGGTGTCCTATCATGTGACCATATATTTATGCCGCGGACAAATCCTCGAAAAACATACTACTGTTGAACATAGATTATCATCACATCTCACATCCCAGACTTCGCCTACGCTATGTTATTGCTCTGAGAAATACGTATTCGCAATGGATAGTAGATACATATATATTTCTTTTTTTTTGCTTAGACTTACCAATCATTTGTAGCTCTATTTCCTCACTTTGTCCTGTTCCCATTGCATTCGCAGCAATGCATCTATATCTGCCGGAATCACCCGATTGAAAATCATGTATTTTGAGTGTATGTGTACCAAGGATATTGCCATCATATTTTACACTGTTTAAGTTAACGTTATTTCCGTCAAGAGTCCAATTTATCGATATTATTCCAAATCCAAATGGAGATTCCATAGAACATAATATGGTAGCCTGACTACCAGCTGGGATCTCCGTTTCATTTACTTGTACAGTCACATTTGGACCTATGGTAGAAATAACATATTAAATTGACAAAGGTGAACAAAAAACAAACATGCAACTGGAATCTTACACACATAAGTATTGGCCTTTTCTTGATAAAGCACATTAATATATACATATTGAAAATGTGCTTTAAGTTCACATGATGATTTGTTCCATGTGCACATTGATTTTTGGTTGATTGGTTTCATGGTGTTTAACGCCACTTTCAACAATATTTCATATATATCGTGGCGGTCAGTTTTATTGGTGGAGGAAACCGGAGGACCCGGAGAAAACAACCGACTTGTCGCAAGTCACTGACAAACTTTATCACATAATGATGTATTCCTCGCCCTGATCAAGATTCGAACTTACAACATCAGTGGTGATAGGTACTGATTACATAGGTAGTTGTAGATCTAACTACCATACGATCACGACCACGACGGCCCCTATGTGTACATTAAGGATTTGTTTTTATTAGAAATGAATCAATTACTTCGTATATCTAGGAACACACTGTATGTCTGAATATCAGTCCTTATAATATGTGAGGGTTCTGTTGTTGGGCATATGTGGTTCTAACGATCAATAACATGTTCAATGTGTCATTTCTTTATTCAGTTATATCGTGGCGGTCAGTTTTATTGGTGGAGGAAACCAGTGGACCCGGAGAAAACCATCGACCTGGCGTAAGTCACTGACAAACTTGTTCACATAATGTTGTACTCTTCGTCCTGATCGAGATTCGAACTCACAACATCAGTGGTGATAGGCACTGATTGCATAGGTAGTCGTAAGTCCACGACCACGACGGCCTCTGATAACTGATTATGATTGGGTTCATTAAAACATACGTACAGATTTAGTACGTGCAGGAGGGGTTGTTTGTTTGTTGGTTTGTTTTTGTTTTTGTTGATTTTGCTAGTTTGATTGTTTGTTTGAGAATTTTTGTTTTGTTTTTGTTCTTTTGTTTGTTAGTTTGTTTGTTTGTTATTATTATATATTTATATTTGTTTTTGCCTTGTTTTCTTTTTGCTTTGTTCTTTTATTATCTTTCCTTTTTTTCTTTTCATTTCTTCCTTTTTTTCTTTTCATTTCTTCCTTTTATTTACTTCATTTTATTTACTTACCTGGACATTGTGTAGAAGGACTGTTGTTATCTATCTGACTTTTGAGGGTAGCACATGATGAATCTACAACAAGACAACAATGGCATTTAAAAATTCAATAAATTGGGACATTGTATTTAATTTGAATATAAATAATTGGTTTTCGCTGTGATGAAACCATAACAAGAGCAAAAAAGCTCATAACTAACCAATATTATGCATAGATTATTCTAGCATAACCTCCTTCTTTCGCTTTGTTAACAAACGAACGTGTTATCCATTCGGTGTAATCTCAATAGCACATGCGCCGGTGAATGTGACTGACGTTTCCATTGGCAGCATAAATTGTGTGCGACATTTTCCGCAAACGTAAATATAAATTACCGTCTTCCAATCAATGTATACTACCGTAGTTGTACTCTTAGACATACCAGAATCGAAATAAATCATGGAAGCCAGAATGTGTTTTGAATATTAACATGGATTGGCGGATATTAGTAAAATACTAATATCCGCCAATCCATGTTAAAATTCCCAATACATTCTGGCTTCCATGATTTATTTCTTAATTATTTTATAGAATACAGTTTCCTATGTTGCCAATTTCTCCTGGATTCTCTTTTTTTCATTGCCTCTTCGGTATTCTTTAATGTTTATTTAATAGATTACCAAAAACAAACGCTGTATATTTAATAGCTTGTAAATTCCTCGCTTATGAACAGGCTCTCTGCAGAGGTAAAATTCATCTGTTTTTTTTTCATTTGGCCATTGGTATCATTGTTGTCGGCAATGACTGTTGGTTTCAACATGAAGATGATTTTTACCGTATATTGGTTTGGTTTATGATGTTTAACGCCACTTTCAACAATTTGTCAGTTATATCGTGGCGGTCAGTTTTACTGGTGGAGGGAACTTGAACACCCCGAGAAAACCACCGAGCTGTCGCAAGTCACTGACAAACTTTATCACATAATATTGTATCGAGTACACCTCGCCATGAACGGGTTTCGAACTCACACATTTAGTGGAGACATGCACTGATTGCACAGGTAGTTGTAAATCCAACTACTATACAATCATGACCACGACAGCCCCTTTTACAGTATATTGTAGGTACATAGGTTTCGCAAGATATGTTAATAATTGTAAATAAAGCGTTAGTAAATCTTGTGGTTAAATTTTATTTAACACAACAATTTAGCACAATAAGCAATTTACTAACCACGTTGTTAGATTAATTCTAACGACTAACGACATTGTTAGATTTTAACGACTCGTCAATCTTAATCATTATTAATTCTAATGTAGTTGTTTAATATTCCTGGTTTGTGATTCGACAATATTGTAATTTTCTTGGTATCAATTCCACGGTTGAAATATCATGAGAATTCTAGCCCATTGCCGCTTACGTCATCTTGTCAATAATGTGGCAATGCACATGATTACATTAGAAAGGAGATCACTGTATTGTATTTGAAAATTTCACGGCATTAATTGTCGATTTAATTGTGTAATTTTCACGGTATCAATGCCACTGTTGAAATAGCATGAGATATTTTTAGAATTTTAGCTGATTAGCGCTTACGTCATCTTGTCAATAATGTGGCAATGCACATCTAAATACACCTGATTACATTAGAATGGAGATAACTGTATTGTATTTGAAAATTTCATGGCATCAATTTTCGATTTGATGGTCGCAAATATCCGTAAGCTCAATTTGCGACCATCAAATCTCCAATTGATGCCGTGAAATGTTCAAATACAATAAAGTTATCTCCATTCCATTATCTCCTAACTCTAACGACTAACCACATTGTTAGATTTTAACCACTCTTTAACCACCAGTCTTAATCATCATAAAAGTACGATACAACAAACTCAACTTACTTATGGTAACGTTTACCTCCAAATACTTCACATCACCGTCAGATAGTACATGAGAAGAATTACCTCCAGCTGAAAGTAAAATGGCCCATAAAATTATTTCAACGTCGCCACATTTTTTGAAGTGCTTGTACCACATAAGGAAAGTGGGCGGTCATGAATTAGTGTTAAGGGTATTGATTGTACTGCTTTTTACGGTTTGTCTATTTGACCGACGTGTTATTTTTTGTTTTTCATTTTTTTATTATGTAATTCGGTTGTTTACTTATATGGTAGTATGCAGAAATATCAACACATTATCCTCAACATGCCACATTTCAGAACAAAATTGCGCTCTAATATTGATAGATTATGTTCTTCAATAGAACTCAAAAACAGGTAGTCGCAGGAACACAGGGATCTCAATCAATGATCATTAAGTCATGTGACTTGGGAAGTAATCACAAGATCAAAAGCAGGGGCGGATCCAGGGGGCGCGCCTCCCCCCCCCCCCTCCCCCCCCCCCCCCCCCCCCCCCATAAAATTGGAAAAAATATGATTTTTTTTACGTAAAATCGTGATAATTCACACGAAATACCCCAAAAATTTCCGCGCCTCCCTCCGCTCTGCGCAATACTGGACCCGCTCCTGAAAAGTCACATATGATCTCGTCCCTTGACCTCGAACTTTGTCATCGATATAACTCGAAAACAGTAATAAATAGAGAAAAAGTAAAAATAAATGTTCATAATCTGTAGACCCAAGAAGAGTTTGAAAATACCAAAGGGGTAATCAGAATCCGTATATCGAAGAAGAACAGACAACACAGTGGCCAAAAGAAAAAGTACAAATGGACAAACAACGATCTACAAAACATACATATGAAACTAAAGATCAAGTAACACGAACCCCACTAAAAACCGGGGATGAACTCAGGTGCTCCGGAAGGGTTAGCAGTTCCCACACCACCAGTGACACCCGTGGTGTTAATCTAGTTACAAACCCGGTGAGAAGTCATGAATGAGGAAAGGGTCAGGAAGTGTTTACGACAAGTAGAACATATCCGTGGTCATTTGTGACACAGATATTACATAGCGGTCAACCAAGTCATGGTGGCGACCGTAAAACTTTCGAAGTGATAACTTCAATTTAACTAAGAGGAACCCTGGGTTCAGTCGCTTCCTTGATAGCAGCAAACCTCTATCAAGGTAACCCTGATAGGAACCACAAGCTCTGGATTTGATTTGATTTGATTATTGGTGCTTAACGCCACTTTCAGCAATATTTCAGTTATATCATGGCGACCTGTTTTAGTGGTGGAAGAAGACGGAGTACCCGAGAGAACCACCGACCATAGGCAAGCAACTGGTAAGCTTTATCACTTGCCGCTGCGAGTCGAGTGCACCCTCTACAGAGCCGGGCGCGAACCCACGTTGTATTGGTGATAGTCTTGTATGAGTTGCTAGGTAATCCAACTACCTAACTCATTGAGCAATCAGGGCCCTCACAAGCTTTGGATTATCGTATCAACTGAGAGATTTATACTCCATATGCAGGTGCTGCTGGAATGTTGCTACATATAAATGGAAAGTTCACAATGGGAAAATTGAAATCATATCTTGCTTTGAATGAAATGATTCAACCACTCTCTAAGTGAAATAACTCCAGTTAATGCATTGTTTGTAATGTTTTCAGCATTGGCCCATCAAATTATGTGACCATGAAAATGATGGAAATATCAAGTCATGCATCCGGAAGTTTTCTTAAGAAGCAAAAAGGTAACTAGCAACCAGATATAATTGAAACAAGGAAATAAAGAACCATCGAATAGTGGGTTTTTTCCTGACCGGAAGTGACATGCTTATGAACCGGAAGTGACAAGAAAAGTCTCTATTAATATATTTTCTGATTCGGGTGAACATAAGCTATCACGTGGTACAATGTTCAGACCGAGAGTGGCATCTTTGATGAGACTGAAACTGCAAACAATCCCTTTTCGCTAGCAACGATGCATTTTTGGGATCAAGAGGTAAAAGTACTATGGAATTTAAGGTAGTGATTTGGGAAAGACCTTTCACTCCTTCTCTGACCACTTGACCTTACAGTTTTATTACATTATTGTGTATTTAGTATCATATGATACTTACCTGTATAACTGACACCATTAACACTGTACGAGAATTTGGGAGAATTGGCATCAAGTGGGTTGTAGTACATTCCAGCATGCATGACAGTCTGTGAAGCACTCAACCAAATAAATTCAAAGTTATCCGTGCTGAAGATGAAATGATATAATATTAAAAGGCTTAATGGTATGTATTAACTATATAGCTACATCCAGTAACTGGAAATAGACACTTGTCAACGTTCTAGCGACTTAGTCTGAAGAAACGTTGCACATTCCAAAGGGGTAACCAGAAGCCGTAAATTGAAGAAGGACAGACACTATAATGGCAAAAAGAAAAAAAAGACAAAAGGACAAACCATGATCTACACAACTTTACACAGAAAATAAAAAATCAAGCAATTAATTAAATAAATTTATGTTCTTGTGATTTTCTTGATATGTACGAATAATGTTTCGCAGGCTTAATCCAAGAATGAAATTGTATTCGCAAAAACCATATAACCAGGAACGTTACTTACTTTATCAGATGATGGTCACTAGGGTCAATTGAGATACTAGCATACGGTTCCCATAACTCTGCAACGGATGGAGTCTTTGATAATAAACTTTCAAGACTGAAGTCTCCAAATGGTGGTATTAGTTTCATTTGCAATACATAATAATCAGGAGCTGACACAACTAACAGAACACTTATCTGAAAAATAGTAAAATGACCAGATTTATTATCATACAATATAATAAACACAATTACTACAATTATATCTACAATAAAATAGACGTAGGTGAAAAATATGATATGCCTAAGTTACACAACTAACCGATACTGTTGATGTTCTTTTAGAATGTAAGACGAAACTGCTTTTGTATTAAATTTGCATGATAAAAATATCATGATTTTGTATAAAAACGTTATAATTTTGTATTACATTTTCATGATTTTTTTTTATCAAAATATCATGATTTTTTATAAAAAATATCGTGATTTGTTATCAAAATATCATGATTTTCTGTTAAAAATGTCACTAATTTGTTATAAAATGTCATGATTATGTATTAAAATATCATGATTTTGAAAGATCATGTGTCAACTATACATAACTTACATCACTGATACAGCTTGCTATATTTGTAAGATTATTTATAAACTCGTGTCTGTATAGTACGTTTCCTTTATCACAGTGTACTCCAGTATTGTTCCATAACGAGTAAATACTAACTCTTGAAGAAGCGCCAACTCTTAATCCCAGTTTCCAACCACCGTATACAGCTAGGAAAAAAATAACATAAAGTGAATAATATCATTTTGTGACGTAATATTCATGTTTCATTTTACACTGTCACATTATATTTTTCTAGAATATTAAGAAATGGCTTAGAGGTATTGTCTCTCTACTGTTAGACGATGCAGCCAAATACAAACAAAAACAAAAACAAAAACAAATTAGCTCATTGTTTGAAGAGTTTTATAATCAAATAGTAAAATTGTGGAAGCAGAGGCAAGATCCGATACACCCCTCCCCCAACGCACAAAAACATAAAAATATGAATTGTATTTTCCTTGCTAGATACAAGCTTTTTAATAAAAGGTCAACTTAATTTATGGCACCAAACCTTTTCTCTCATTGAAATAATGTGGTCATCCAGGTTTTTCTACGTGTGAGTTACATGCCAACCCTAAGCTATAACTGGGTTACCAGCGTTACTATAAAGGACACTCTAATCTTGAACATGATGCATAATATATTTAATATTCCTGATATAGAACCTGTCATATGGATAATATTAGTCCATAAAAGAGACTCGGAGTCGATGTGATACTAGCGATAATGTCTGTCTCGACTTTCAAAAACTGCCGTTATTATATGTATATGCAACAGTATACATAACGTTTAAAATAACATATGTCACTTCTTGAAATCAAACTCACAAAAGAGCTACAGGCAGCTACCATGTGCTTCCACACGTAAGACTATTTGTTTTGATTAAAAAACAATTATTTTTTTCCACCAGGCTGTTATGGTTGGTTGGTTTGGTTTTAAGGTGTTTAACGCCACTTTCAATAATATTTCAGATATATCATGGCGGTCAATTCTATTGATGGAGGAAACCGGATTACCCAGAGAAAACCATCGACCTGCCACAAGTCACTGACAAACTTTATCACATAATGTTGTAAACCTCGCCCTGAGTGAGCGGGAGTCAAACCCACAGCATCAGTGGTGATAGGCACCGATTGCATAGGTAGTTGTAAATCCAAATACCATACATTCACGCCCACGGCGGACACTCCAGGCTGTTATGGAAAAGAGAACATATAAACAAATAGGAAACAGTTATTTTCACATTAAAGGGCACATATATAATAGAATTTAGTACCTATGGTTATTTTGCAAGTAGACTACTTATAAGAATATGTATCTTACTAGAACGATAGTTATGTCATTGCTGACTCTAATTGCCGATGGAATCCTATGCCTATGACTGGCTACATAAAAAAAGTCATACGTATTTTGCATGACAGGAATTTACATGAACGTCAGACTTTACTGGCATAAAACTACGAGTATATTGTTTGTAATTTGTACTGTGTACCCATACTGGTAAAAAAGCCAATCAGACCGTTGTATCCTACATACGGTATAAATTGTTCTGATTGGACGGTATTCACAGAGTACGAACCTCGTTCTCGATAGTTTTATTACCGTAAGGTCATATGACTTTAATCGAAAAGAAATATGTTCGAATCGTATTTACATTATAGATGACCTTAGCCGATTTTGGCTATCCTGTTTAACTCATTGATTTTATTGCCCCCAAAGCATTAAATTATTTTCTTTCTTATCTTTCGATTTTGAGCGTACCTGATAAAGGTTATTACAGAAACGCGTCGTGCGCGCTAAATTTCATATCTACGTTTTTATCATATATTTGTTTGTTTTACCAATTTAATGCTACAAATACAAAAAGTATTAAGTAATCTTGGTAAATATATTCTTTATGCTACAAAACTTTATTTTCAAACTTCTGTCTTAAATCATTAATGTATGTTTACTTCTATTTATTGTATTTGTATTGTATCATGATCCGATGAATTATTTATTGTATGTTGTATGACATTGGTAAATAAAGATGATAATAATTATTTCTCAATGAATAAACATTGAACTTTGAACTTCTTACATTTGCTTATAACACATGTCACAGTCTGTATCATAGATTTTCAAATTATTGACCATTTTCTATCAATAGTTCGTAGTAATACCAATTTTCCTTAGTTCTTGCAATGAATGATATGGTCACACTTATTACCTTAATTAAGACTTGTAAGAGTCTTGTAAATTGGTTTCTCGTCGTCCAATGCTGTACCGACGTGAATGTAGTTTATTGACCAAGGCCACATTCAAGGTCATATTAAAGTGTTTAATATTCACAACTGTTGTTTCATATTTACAATATTTAGTCATTTGCGTGAAATGAAAGGTTTGGTTCCTATTGTATTTTTACGTATATGAGGTTTATCAAGAAAACTCTGACTTAGAGACTTGTAAATTAGTTTCTCGTCGCCCAATACTGTACCAAACTTGAATGCCGTTTTATGTACCAAGGTCACATTCAAGGTGATATTAATGTGTTTGGAATTGACAGCCGTTATTTCATATTTACAATGCTTAGTCATGTGAGTGAAAGGTTGGCACCTATTGTACATTGACGTATATGAGATTAAAAACGAAAACTCTGACTTAGAGTGTTGTAAATTGGGTTCTAGTCGCCCAATACTGTACCGACTTGAATGGCGCTTATTGACCAAGGACGCTTTCAAGGTGATATTACGGTGTTTGGGATTGACAGCGGTTGTTTCATATTTACAATGTTTAGTCATGTGAGTGAAATGAAATGAAAGGTTGGTTCCTATTGTATTTTTACGTATATGAGGTTTAACAAGAGCAAACTCTGACTTAGAATCTTGTAAATTGGTTTCTCATCGCCTATTGATGTAAGAAACTTGAATGTCGTTTATTGACCAAAGTCGCATTCACGATGATATTACGGTGTTTGGAATTGACAGCGGTTGCTTCATATTTACAATGTTTAGTGAAGTGAGTGATTTGAAAGGTTGTGTGCTATCGTATTTTTACGTATATGAGGCTTAACAAGAAAACATTGACTTTTATTTCAGTTGTACGTACAAGTCACTTTAGTCAAATATATTTCTAGGTGCATTGATTCAGAACATTTTCTTGTTGATGGGATTTTTTTTTCATTGACCAATACCCCACAAAAAGATTAATTGATTAGAAATGGTTTTTCATTTTCTGTAATATCAATTAATTAATTTGGTGTTTGGGAATATTCATTACTGCAATCATTAAAGTATTGACGCTTAGGTGATTAGGTACAAACGAAAAAACGAGAAAAACATACTAAAGGTCATTCCATTGTGATGTCAATACGGACAACAGTCGTGAACTAGTTTGTGGCTGAACTCGATGAAATAATGATTGTTGCAATACACACGCATGAGCACTTCAAAAGAAAACTTTTTAATACATAACTTCAGAATTATATATTTGGTAGCTAAATTGTTAAGAAACCCTACCTTAATGGAATAAATAATATAGTTATAAAACTTATTGATTTTTCTTTACTCTAAGTGTGTTCTATATGGTTTAATTATAGCAAAGGTTGGTTCGGCTTGTCATTTTTGTCAAATGGCAAACCGTGTTTCACTCGTACATTTCATGTCTTTGTTATCGATAAATATTGTAGCTTTTTTGCATGCATGTTCAATTGTATATGTTTATTTCATATCAGTTCTAAATTCGACTTTTTATATATATCAAATTTAGTGCGCACGTCGTGTTTCTGGAAAAACCTTCATCAGGTACGCTCAAAGTCAAAAGATTTGAAAGCAAAACATTTTAAAAAAAAATTGGGAACAAGAATACCAAAGGGCAGAAACAGTATCTGTGAGTTTAAGCTCTGTATATGGGTAGGCTGTATTATAATATATTGCCACTTTCTACAATATTTAAGCTATATCATGGCTGTCAGCTTTATAAGTGGAGGAAACCGGAGTATCAGGAGAAAGCCACCGACCTGTTGCAAGTCACTGACAAACTTTATCACATAATATATTATCGAGTACACCTTGTCATGAGCTGCATTCGAACTCACAACATTAGTGGTGATGGACACTGATTCCTACTATAACGGAGGAGACACAAAGATACTAGATTTTACGAGAGGTTTGGATTTGTGATGTGGACCGGTCTCCAGAGAATGTCTTGAGAGATCATATGTAGATATTGCTTCAGATAAATAATCATTTTGTTTTAACCAGCCACGTAGTTTTGATACGATCACAGAAATTGGCATAAATGATGTGATTTTCGAAAAAATGAAAAAAAAATAAAATAAAAAAAAATAAAAATAAAACAAAACAAAACAAAAAACACCCGAAAAAACTCTGAAAAATCCCCCATGGGTTCCTATCAGAAAGAGAATTGAAAGATTCGTGGTATTTTCCTTTGTTGGAATTCTGTTAATATGTACCTTACTCTCACACGATGTACTTTTTCATTGTATACTACCAACGTTATCGGTTGTTATTCTATGAAGAGATTGAAGTACTATATATTTTAACATTAACTTGCTACGTTATTCAACGCACTAGTGGACATTATGAATATGAATTTAGGCTTTTTTTCAAAACGTGGTACATAATTATTTCTATACCATTATAAGCATTTCTTTTTTTTTCTTTTAATTTTTTTCTTATTTTTTTTTTTTTTTTTTTTTTTTTTTGTTGCTAATTGCATTTAAAAATACAGTTAACTCAAACATGAATTAAGCTATTACAAAAGTGCTCGCATATAAACCCAGTTGCACTAAGAGTTCATGATTTTTTTTATTTGTGCGTGTCATTTGTGTTTACTTGAAGCATATTTCAACCATTTTGGAATCCAAGTTCCAAGCTAATTCTACTTATATTTAACATCTGGCTTTGCTATGAACACAATCCATTTGTTCCATAAAGCTCCATATTGGGACAAACCCAAATTTGACCTCGACCCAATATGACCCTTCACCTAATATAACAGATAAGTCGACAAGCAATTGTCATCTGTTGTCCTGCACATGTTTTAAAGTAAATGAACATACACAAATTAATTTCCCATTGAATTGCATAGTAAACTGGGCTCGACTTTGAACCAAACCCAACCTTTAGAGGTCACTATATTTTTATTACGTCATACTCTTCTTAATTTGGCATTTCGATATTCAATAAACTGGATATTGGTGACAATTCATAATGTTCATCCTACAGAGCTGCCTATTCCATCCCCCGGGAGGTGGATATGAGGTTGTCCGGTAATAATGCAAAAAAGCCTGACGAAACCCACAGAGCTGCCCAATCTATCCCCCGGAAAGTGGACATATGGTTGTCGGTCAGGTAATAGTACAGAAAGCCTGAATGAGGACCATAGTGGGTGCTTGTTTACAGAATGTCACGCTCCTGTAACGTTAAAGATCTCTTTTGTAGATATTGACAAATAATAGGCATCACAATCAAACTCTCCACACCCCGGTTGTTCCATAATTCTCGAATGTCTCCATGGTTTTCTGTGGTATTGTTGGACTTGTGCTATTCCTGAATATGAATAAAGGAACCAACACAAGAGCAATCAATATTTCATCTGTCAAAAGTTTAATGGCCCCAAATAGATAATCAGAAGCCGTAAATGGACGGAAGTAAAGAGTATCGCTTTACCTGCAGGCTAGGGGCCGTTTCATACTTATCTTAGGGTATGAGTTGTTTTCATTATTCAAGACCCTATTGTGATTGTGAAATGTAGAACAGCAATAAAAACGTTGTTTCTTAACTTTGATTTGTGTCTAAGTATAATATTGGATAGTATATCATGTTCATTTCCATCCACCTTTCTAAAGCGAATCTTGAATAAGGCCGCACCCAGAATAAACCGCAATCCTGTAGAAACTGAATTTGAATAAAGTCCCAATGTAGCAATTTTTTGCTAAGAAAAGTTTGAAGATACCAAAGAGGTAATCAGAATCCGTATATCGAAGAAGAGCAGACATAACACAATGACAAAAAGAAAAAGTACAAAGGGACAAACAACGATCTATACAACATACATATAAAATTAAAGATTGAGTAACACGAACCCAATAAAAACCGGGTGTGAAGTCAATTTAAGATATATAAGCTTAACACCTGTCTATTCTGAACAAAAATGTTGGTCTAAAAGAGGGTCTTTTCAGACAGGTATTATTGCATACCATTATTTGCGTCGTATATATTCGCGTGTCACTTCGTCTAATCTTAGTATATTATGTGAAATATTTTAAATCGGATCCAAATTACAATGTACCGGAACTACATATTACCAAGTTAGAAACCCCCAAGGGGGATATAGTTGTTTTCATTAAAAAATTAAATATCATGAATTTGTCTATATTAACATAATATCTGTATTTCTCAAACTGACAGGGCATAGCACATATACAGAGAAGTTACAAATAAATGAACAGATTAAACTATATACAATATATACAAATACAGTAAATCGACAGATGGAATTAGCCGGGAGGACAAACTATCATATTTATATATCTAATAAATTTACATAGTTTTTGCAGGATTGGTTTCCGTTCACTAGTCATTAAATTTTTAAGGGGATTTCCATTTCTCAGCTAATCATATTAATTACAGACACATTGTACATTTCGCCTGTAATAGTATTTATGACAACCAATATACATGTAGATTAAATATAGTGACCACAGAGTCCTAGCTAGTCTGCTAAATTAAACAAACACTGATTTGTGGAAAAGGTCATTTAATCATTATCAGGAGTGCACATTAATCGATCATGCACTGACCCTGTGAAATAACTGAAATTTTACAGAAATTGCATCATATATCATTATACCAGTAAACAATCCTGTGTAATGACCTAAATTTACATAAATTGGATAATTAGAAATTGAATCATATATCATTATACCAGTAAACAATCACACTAGGATTAAAAATATTCTTATCATGTAATCAAACCATAATATTTAATATATTAAAAAACACAATTTTTGTAAAAACAATTGTTATATTGTTGACATAAATGATTTTATTGTTCCAAAAAAATAAATTTAGTGTATTACCTTCTGTTTTCTTTAAGGGAAAGTGATGAAAACAATTCATTTTCAAAGTAAAAATGTTAAATTTCTCAGTGCATCTCGTTTAATCTGTTATTAAACGTATTAACCCGAACTAAACATATACATACAATTTATCTGCTTCCTTTCAAATGCAAAACCACAACGTGACCTAGTGCTTATGTTGAAGGCATTACTGTTAAAGTTTCACGGTCGTCATCATTACTTGGTTAACCGTTACGGTATGTGTTTGTCATAAATGACCACGGATAGGTTCCGTTTGTTCTAATCATAATCATGTTGTTTCCTCACTCATAACTTATCGCTGGGTTTGTAACAAGAATAACAGGCCAGGCTGAAACTAGGGGACAGAAACTGCTTACAATGCCGGAGAACCTGAGTTCACCCCCTGTTTTAGTATGGCTCATGTTGCTCAATTTGTAGGTTTTTTTTCTGTGTGGTGTTTTGTAGATCATTGTTTGTGCTTTTATTCTTTTAGACCTTGTATTTTCTGTCCTCCGTCAATTTACGGATTCTGATTTACACCTTTGGTATGTTCAAACTTTACACAAAGCAATTTCTTATCAAACCTAAGCACATTGCTTGGCAACCGTCAATCCGACACCATACATTAAAATGTACTTATAAAATTATAAGCGGCTTTAATCAACACCTTTAAGAATGAATATATGAAATCAATATAATAAAATTGAATTGTATTTTTTTTTAGCTTGATCTAAGGAATAAATGTCCATTTAATGTAATTAAAACTTGAAAAAATACGTTCATATTATTTTTTTTTTTCAAAGAGGTGGGTTGAAGAACATTTTTATATATATGGTCCATCACGCGCCTTGTATAAGAAAACAATGCTCTTAAAATCTCCACGTATAAGAAATGGATGCTTAAAAGTAATATGATGGAATTAAACTTTCATATATTTTTTTCTATGATATAAATTTCAAAACGGGTTTGAGAACATTTTATACATGTTATTCAAAGCACCGACGTGAACAATGTGATGGAATTTAATTGTATTTTTTTAGCGTGATAGACTTTCATAATATTTTTTCTATTATATCAATTTCAAAATATATATGCTGGGGATAATTTTATATATATTATTCAAAGCATCGACTTGGACAATATGATGGATTTAATTGTATTGTTTAGCATGATCTAAGAAAAAAATGCTCACTTAAAGTAATAAAAACCTTAAAAAATACTTTCATATTATTTTTTTCTATTATGTCAATTTAAAAAAAAATATATGGGTTGGAAATTTTTTTATATATGTTATTTAAAGCACCGACGAGGACAATATGATATACCGGTAATTTAAATGTATTTTTTTAGCATCATCTAAGAAAAAAATGCCCATTAAAAACCTTACATATATTTTTTTTTATTGTTTTCTATTACATCAATTCAACACATATGGATTGGGGAAAATGTTATATATATTATTCAAAACACCGACGAGGACAATATGATGGAATTTAATTGTATTTTCTTAGCATGATCTAAGAAAGAAAATGCTCATTAAAAAGATTTTATGTATGTTATTTAAAACACCGACGTAGACAATATGATGTAATTTAATTGTATTTTGTAACCATGATCTAAGAAAAAAAAATGTAATTAAAAGCTCAAAAAATACTTTCATATTATTGTTTTCTTTCATATCAAAATGGAAAAATGTATGGGTTGGAGATGATTTTACATCTGACGTGGGAAATATGCTGGAATTCAATTGCATTTTGTAAATATGATAAAAGACAAAAATGCCCATTTAATGTAATTATTATTTTTTATATACTCTCATATTATTTTTCCTATTAGGGAACGACCATTTAACTTGAAAGGGGGGGGTATGGTTTTTTTCTAATAAAAATATTCTGATTCCCAATGTTGCTGAAAAAAATATTCTGATTTTGGTGGAGGAAAAAAAAAATAATCTGATTCAGAGTTTTTGTCATATAACCTAATGTTTTTGTTCTGGAAAAAAATTTCGCGAGTTGCGCAACAAAAAAAATAAATATTCTAACTCTTGTATTGTCGGAAAAAAAAATTGTGAACGAAACAAAAAACCCTTCAAGTTAAATGGTCGGTCCCTTATATCAATTTCAAAAAAGATGGGTTGAGGAAGATTTCATACTTACAATTTAAAGTGCAGATGTGGACTATAGATTGCAAATTGTTTACGAGTCAAGCCATTATTCACGGGCTCCAAAACAACAACCATCAGTTATATTTTCCGTCTATTTAAAACTAACATTGATACATCAAACGAAAAACGTTCATGAAAGTGGCACGTGTCCATGCCACTACTTGAATCATTCCAAATGTCAAGGAGCCGTCGTGGCCGTGATCGTATGGTAGTTGGATTTACAACTGCATGTGCAATCAGTGCCTATCACCAATATAATTGTGAGTTCTAACCTAGGTCATTGGGAGGTGTACTCGATACAACATTATGTGATAAAGTTTGTCAGTGACTTGCGACAGGTCTGTGGTTTTCTCCGGGTATTCCGGTTTCTACCACCAATAAAACTGACCGCCACAATATAGCTGAACTATAGTTAAGAGTGAGGTTAAACATCATAAATACAAGCCCAAACCCAAACATGTTTACATCAAATACCGGATTCTGTCTTTGTGGTTAGAGGTTTGATATTTCATAGCGGACTAGTTCGTTCTTTTACATTGAGTTTTTTTTGTAGACTGCTGCCTTCAATGCACCAGAAAGATATTATTCAACTTTTTCAGTAGTACCTGATGATCCCAAATAATTGAAAGACCAAATATATATGAGTAAAACTCCTGGTTTCTTATAAGAAGCAGGAACTACTTACCCTTCGCCAGCACCTGTGTTCACCACCAATTGTTGGTAGGGTCCGTGTTGCTTATTGTTTTGGTTTTCTGTGTTGTGTGTTTTGTTTTTTTATTTTTTTTGTTTTTTTGTTGTTTTTTTTTGTCTTCGTCCAGAGTCTCGTGTGCCAAATGTTACCAGTTTATCTGGATTATCCATTCTTGATTTCCCCTTCGGTTTTCTCTAACGTTTATCTACACACTGAATATTGATGAACATGAAAATAATCTAACATGGTGGGTTTTACTGTATATATAAACCTAGATCCTGTATAAATACATGAAATCACAATGGTATGATGTGCCGTTTTGCTCGACAATATGCAGCACCTTAGCTAACACCTGCTTTTAATAAGTTTCGTGTTCCTAAATCATTTGTTTTCTGAGTAGTGTTTTTGACAATTGTATGTTTTTGTTCTTTGTCTTGTGACCGTTGTATTGTCTATCCTTCGATTTACGTCTCTTTTCAACCTTTTCCTACACCTTATGAATGCTAATTTTTAGTAAGTACGGTAATACGGTTGAAGCCGCCAACAGCATAATGTAAGAATCCGATCTGCATGACAAACCCAAATAGGATTGATTGATTTATTGATTTAATGATTGATAGATAGATAGATAGATAGATAGATAGATAGATTGATTGATTGATTGATTGATTGATTGATTGATTGATTGATTGATTGATTGATTGATTGATTGATTGATTGATTGATTGATTGATTGATTGATTGATTGATTGATTGATTGATTGATTGATTGATTGATTGATTGATTGATTGATTGATTGATTGATTGATTGATTGATTGATTGATTGATTGATTGATTGATTGATTGATTGATTGATTGATTGATTGATTGATTGATTGATTGATTGATTGATTGATTGATTGATTGATTGATTGATTCATTCATTCATTCATTCATTATGCGATATTCTGATGTCTCCCGTAGCAGTAGAGATATTGAACATAATCAGAAATGTTTAACCTTGACACGGGCCATCGACATGTGTTGTCTGTTCGTTTTCGATTTACGGATTCTGATTACCGTTTTGGTATTTTCAAGCTCTTCTTACCCGTCAGTCGTATCAAATCAAATCATACCAGGAGGGTATTGTCCCGAAAATAATAATGAAAAACGTACACATATAACTTAGAGCGCACGAGTACAATAACGTTAATGACATAGCAATCATATGAACACACAAACATCACAAATAAATCAGAGAAACTGGCAACATAGGGTACACAAGACGACGAAAAACAAAGCAAAAATACAACGCAATATGTGATGGACACCACTACATAGCATATAAGCAAACAAACACAAATAACGTAAATGAGATGTGAGCCCTCCTACAAACAACTGCAAACATTGTTTGTATGCTGAAATCGTAACGGACAATTATATTTATTTCTGCATTTTGTGCTGAAAATGTCATGACAGTCGCGTAAGCAAAGATTTGACCAGATGTTTTTTTTAAAAACATGTTTTACATGAAATATATAGTGAAAATATTTTAATGCGGGAAGATATTTGACCCTTTACTGTAGGATGATCCTTGATTCCTGGATTACACAGACATATGTTAAACGAGAAATAAACGCTAGAGAATACCGAAGGGGCAATCAAATATGGACAATCCAGAGAAACGAAGAAAACAAAAACACAACACAATATGTGTTGGACACCGCTATGCGCAAGCAAACACAAATAAAGTAAATAAAACATGAGCCCTCCTACAAACAACTGGAGGTAAAGACGAATCGGGAATTATTTATATGCGGAAATCGCAACGGAAAAGAAAACTACACATTGTTATAGATGTTTAGAATTCAATGCTAAAAGACTACTATGTTATGATATTTGTATTCCTAAGTGTCAACCTCTATTGCTTAAACTTGCGTTAAACACCAATCAATAAATCAATTAAATCAATCAATCAAGAGACGTTTTTGCGGAGGACTTATTTGAATCGTACTTCTATTGACCCAATCTTTTTGATACATGGACTTTGCACATTCACTACTTGTGTCACCGATGGTGCAGAGACGATTATTATATCGATGTAACAAAGATTAGTAAGAACACTTTCTTGTAGCGTTAAATATAGATTCTCCTTCAGTTGCCCGTGGTTACGATATTTCTCCACTCAAGAGAATTAAATTTAAAATTTTAACCTCAAGCCATTGTTTAACACGAACTTTATTTCAAAAGCCGTCAAACGAGTCAAACGAGTCAAATACGGGGAAAGGCACGAGACATTTTAATCCTCTAGAGGATTACAGATTTTTCCACCACTGATTCAGCGGGGTTAAAACGCCGTAATAATAAGAGAAAGGTAATTTGTTTAAAAGACATGACTATATAATTATGGTTGCGTAACTGCGCTGTATTCAAACACATTGAATCAAACAACGATCATTGACAGCTAATAAGAGCAATTGCGCAGTAGGTAAACATCAAAAGAAAATATAACGATGATTGACACTGTATATGGACTAGTCCATACTGTCATCCCTTTAAAAGAAGAATAGTATGACCCAAAATAGGGGTATATAAGGAGTGAGAAATTTGTATTTGGTTCGTCATTTCTTATCGTGAAAGTGACCTGCAAATCTGCAGAGAAGAGCAGCGGTACAAGGGATAGCCACATGATTTTAATAGACTATCGAAGTTACCAGAACGTTCTGATGTTGTAATTTCCTCACGGAATGGTAGCAACCTCTCAGAACAGGCAACGTTTGATTGTTCTATAGTTTGTGCTGTTTATTTTCAGCATTTGTGTTAGAACGTGATTTCTCTGATTTTATGCTTAATTTAATATGTTGTTTTGTTTATCAAGATTGTGATTTTTCTCTTGACCCTTCTCAACGTTATTTTGTCATAAAACATAAGGTACTTGATTATTAGAGTTTGGGACTAAAGTCCCGTGAAACAGACCAAATTATATATTACCTATTTACCCTTTCATAACTTGCTAGCACATATATACATTTAAAATATTTGGACATTATTGAGCTATTTAAATAAATCACACGATTTCAATGCACAATGAATATGCAAATTAGCATGTACTTGTTCGTTATAAAATTGCGAGGTCGCCTTCATATTTTTGTTTTTGTTTTATTTTACTGCTCCGATATCATTTTATTTATCGGTAAATGTTACTTTGAGCTCACTGACGTAATTAATAAAAAAAAATCAAAAACAATAACGTTCCGAATGCCTCGACATACATTATCACAAGAAACACAGCTCTACATTGGCCTCGCTGTTTTACCAACGTCAAAGTTTGTCTCGACCTTCAAAACTGCCATTATATTATATAGATTAAATACTTTCGTTTTTATCATAAGTATTATCACAAGTATCATAGCTCTTCATATCGGCCACGCTGTATTACTAGCGTCAATGCTTTTCTCAACCTTCAAAAACTGCCATTATATTATATACATGTAGATTAAATACTTTGTCTTTTATTATAGCATGAAAGCATTACACAGGTTCATATCGGCCTCGCTGTATCACTAGCGTCAATGTTTGTCTCAACCTTCATAGCTGCTATTATACTATGTAAATTATATACTTTGGCTTTTATTATAAATTAAACCCATTATAAGTAAGAAATGTATCCGTGTTGCACTGGAAAGCTAATGTAAACGTTATATAATTTATATTGCATAATCGATAATATACACAAAGAAAACAGTTAAGCACCCCCCTGTTTTTTTGAAATGACAAATGATACAAGTATCACGAGATTACTGACCAGATAATCTCAAGAACGCAATGGTGACCTGCTAGGACATTACATTGGCTGTAAGAAACCACAAAAAAAATCAAGGAAAATGTTAATTTAATGAATATTTAATCACAATATCACAAGGCCAGTTTTTGCAGTAAAGCATGTCCAGTTTAAGTTTTTACCTTCACAGTTCAAAAAGCACGATAAGATTGTCATTTCACTTTCAAAACGTCACTTGTGAATCACTTGACGACATCTATTGTTCAAAGGTTCAATACCGGGTGTAACCCCCACGTGCTTGGATGACGGCATCAACCCTGTGTCTCATCCCTCCAGTTAGACGTCGGATGTCCTGTTGTGATAGCTGCTGCCATTCCCGATGCAATGCTGCTTCCAACTGACAAATGTTTTGCACAGGAGGCTCCCGAGCATGAATACGACGGCCTAACATGTCCCAAATATGCTCTATGGGATTCAAATCCGGGCTCATGGCTGGCCAAGGAACAGAAGTCACGGCTTCGCTTTGGAGGTAGGCGGTTACTGCTCTTGAACGATGAGGCCTGGCGCTGTCATCCATATACACAGGCCTTGTAGCTGGTGGGTGGTTGTCGAAATGGGGGACAACAACTGGTTGCAAGACTTCTCTGATGTACTGATCACCAGTTAGGTTGCCTTGTATGGTGACTAATTGCAGTCATGAGAGATATACCCCCAAACCATTACTGAGCCTCCACCGTAAGGGACAGTTAGCTGGATGTTCCTTTGGGTATAGGCTGTATTTTTGTGTCTCCATACCCTCATCCGGCCGTCGGTTACATGAAGCAGAAACCGACTCTCGTCTGACCAATGGATCTTGCGCCATGTCTTTAGATTCCAACCACGTTGTGCTAAACACCATGCCAACCGTGATCATGGATGTCGGTCTGCCAACAGTGGATGTTTAATGACTCTCCTTGACTTAAGTCCCGTTGATTTCAGACGGTTTCTAACTGTTCTTGTTGACAGACGTATATTGGGCAAGCAGTATTGTTTGAGTACGGGACTGGTTGCGAATGGCATCCGTCTAACCAAACGCTGATATGCCATGTCGTCACGATCAGATGTTATCCGTGGTCTGCCGGATATTGGCAAGTCTTTCACATTGTTGGTTTGTGTGTGTTTTCTCACCAGTCGGCTGACTACAGTATAGTGGTAGCCCATCTGACGTCCAATAGCTTTGCAGGACATCCCTGTTGTATGCAAGCCGATTATATGCCATCTTTGTGCTTCTGATATTTGTCTTCGTACCATGCTTACTGAGAATGAATTAAAAAATTAAAACATAGGACTTAAATACCCAAATTCGAAACGTGAACATACTGAATTTTGAGTAATGCGTGAGAGGCATGGTTCACGTGCATGACTAGTTGATATTAGACATAATGGTCACAGCTGTGTGAGCACATCTTTTTAATGGAACATTGTTCTTGCTATGATCAATATAAATATTAGAATTTAAGCTTAGTGTACCTTATTATGTTTTAATATATCAGGGGGTGCTTAACTTTTTTCTTTGTGTATACATTAACACAGAAAATTATTGTGAGCAATTAAGATCTATTGTTTCGTACAAATTGTACCTGTATGCATATTTCACATCAAACGGAGTGTTTTTGGTTGTAATTGTTTTTATCAGAACTATATTAACAGCAAAATCTAGTTTTGTAAGCCATAGTTTGTATCTAGTTTTAACATGAGTAATATTATTTTCATAGAAAATTTATCTCGAGCGATAGCGAAGGATGAAATGCAACGAAAATAGCGTTGTCTATGTATCTTAGTTCACCCCCGGTTTTTAGTGAGGTTCGTGGTACTCGATCTTTAGTTTTATGTGTATGTTTTGTGGATCGTTGTTTGTTCTTTTGTACTTTTTATTTTAGCCATTGTGTTGTCTGTTCTTCTTCGATTTGCGGATTCTGATTACCCCTTGAAACGTTGTACAAACTATGGCCTCCATTAATTATTTCCATTCTAGTTGGAAGAGGCTAAATTAGTTTTTGAAGTGGAAGTCGGTAATAAAAATGCATGTCACTACAACGCAAAATAAGTGCAGTGCGGCAAGTTCAAATTTATTTCATGCAAATATAATTACAAATGCTAATTTCCTAACATGTGGAAATGTTATTGAAAATGCAGGACATTACTGGTTTGACTGTAACAAATTTACAGTACAGAGTCAAGTAACGTTAGAGGGATTAAATAAAATGAACATCTTGAAAATTATTCATGTAAATATTTACTACGTGAAACTAATAAACAATTGATGTTGTTGTTGTTCAAGATCGTGTGACCTAGTTTCGAGACAGTCACATGTTAGTGGATTAACGTATCGTAAATTCAATCATTGGCGATTTCTCACAAACACATTAACGTTCTTATCGAACTTGAATATATGAATATTTTACTCATTACATGTTTACTATGCTTGGTGCATTTAATAAGCAATGCACTGTATATTTTAAATTCATGGAAAGACAAGCCCAATTTGAATGTTCGGAGTGTCTCGTTATTTTAGATTGTAAAACAAATGGCGTGTTTGAATAAATAGTTAATTGATTAATTATTGCTTCTAAGCCATTTAGCGAGCAGTATATCAGGCCAAGAACACGTTTAACTAACAATACATGGGAAAAAACTACATAGTGATGAGGGAGGGTGGGACAACCGGGCAGCGGTTTTTAACTGCCACTGTTTGCGCATGTTCTGAGGTGGATGGTTGAGTTTTTTTCGTAGAAGGAAAAATGTAATTTTCTGTGCTATATCCCACTTTACGGGGGTATTTGGACAATTTCAATAATTCAACAATGATGATATAGTGCTAGATTCATGGAAAAATGAACTTTAAAATTCTGTAATGTTATTTCAAAATTTTTCTATATTAACGTGAAAACAGCTCAGTGTCACCAGGTATACAGGTATATGTACACACATCAACAACGTTTATCTACCTTTGTTTACATTTTATCTACCAGTATACCAAATAAGTTCATCACGGCTAAATTCATATTCCAACAATGTCGACTCCACACAGCAGAATGCAACGAACAAGCAATCCCACTCCACCTGAACGTTCAGATGTTAAAAAAACTAAAATGACTGGGTCTCAATTACCAGTAAAATCTCCGTTTAATATACAGTTAGTAGATGTTAATGTAAATATAGAAATCGAACAGTCCTCGGTAATGCCACATTTGTCCTTGTCAGAAGAAGATATCGACAAAATAGCAACCGCGGTAAAGCAGAAAATCACTGTAGATATTGAATCGATAATAACAGCAAAAACAGAACCCCTCATATTTAGAATATCGAAACTAGAGCGAGAGAACAACGAGTTGATGGCTAATCTAGACTCACTCGAGCAATATGGACGAAGGAGCCTGATACGAGTAGCGGGCATCAGTGAAGGTTGGTCTGACGAAGATACGAATACAATCGTCCAGAAAATCATTTCTGATATCGACCCTGATTTATCACCCACTGACATTGAGAGATCACACAGGGTCGGAAAACTAGGTGATAGTAGAGGTCACAACCATGCCAGACCAAGACAAATCATAGTAAGACTAACAAACCCCATCGTGAAAAGACGGATCCTTAAGTGTAGAAAAAACTTAAAATCATACTCAAAATACAAACACGTCTACATCAATGAGGACTTAACCCGCACACGGAACAAAATTCACTCGCATGCAAGGCAACTTCTGAAAAGAAGAACCATTGCTCAACTATGGACAACCAATGGTAAAATCCTGATGAAAGATAAAGACAACAGAATCTATGAAACAAACACAATGGATGCCCTGGCAGAAGTCGTACAACTACTAGATCCAACCTATGGACTTATACAGAAATAATAAACTTTAATTCATCAAAACTGTATTGTATTGTCTTTTAATTAATTACTTTCATCTAGCTTGCTGTTGTCATAATTTAAATATCAAACACAGGTATAAATGCTCTAATAATGTTCTAATATATATTTACCAAATAAAAATAAACAAAAATACCTAAAATGTTTTGCATAATCAAAAATTGTGTTAAAATCTGTATTACCTGCATTCCCATGCAATTATCACTTAACCATATTAACTTGTAAAAATATAAAAATGTTCTGTTGTTTTTCAATTGCTTTTCATAATCACATGGTTTTACTATAACCAAATTGAAGTAACATTCCGATTATGGTCAAGGTTATCCTCGTCCAATCAAATAGATATTGCCATCACACCTTTATTGCCGTAAGGTCACATTTGTAAAAGGCAGCACAACTGTAAATGCTGTTGTATTACCATATTTATATTTTTTTTTTTTTTTTTTTTTTTTTGAATGTATGTATTAACACATGTACACTCATATTTATACGTAAATAATTATTTTCTTTGTCGATTTTTCAACATGTTTGTTGTAATCACAATGAAAGCAAAATAATTCTGTCAATCGAACAGACCTCCAGTATTTTGTCATTCGTAAATATAGGTATATATTTTATATCCACGTGACTTTACTATAACCAAATTGTAGTAACATTCCGATTGGGGACAAGGTTGTCCTCGTCCAATCAAATATCTGTTCTCAACACACCTTTATATTGCCGTAAGGTCACAATTGTAAAGCAACATTACTGTAAGTACTATTGTATTCCCTTTATTTATATTTATATTTTGTTGTTGTTGAATATATGTATTAACACACGCACATTCTCATACATATGAATATAATTATTTTCTTTGTCGTTTTTTCATCATGTTTGTTGTAATCTTCAACAAAAGCAAAATAATTAAGTCAATCGAACAGACCTTACAGTACTTAGTCATTCATAAATATTAAATGGTCGGGGTCTTTCCGCAGTTTCCTATATATTTCAAGGAAAACCTTAATTTTAAAGGGTTTCTTTTCCGGTCGCTTCTTACTCGATAATCATGAAGTTACAGCACTGAAGGCAGAAAATAATATGGTTTTGTTTCAATTTGTAATATTCACATGATTTTGTTTCTACCTTTTCTTGAAACATTATTTAGCCAAAGTTTAATCTCCCTCACCAAAAATTAATATATATTTGATGAAAATTATGACATTGAGATTTACTTTTATGATTAAATTATAAATGTCTGTGAATTATATATAAAGAATTATATGAGATTATTGAAATAACTTCTTATTAAAACTGCTTTCAAGTGTAGAAAACGTAAGAGGGTCCGGGGGTGACCTTTGTATCCAGGGTGTCTTGATGCGGAGGAACCTTTGACCCGTGTGTTGGTGTGGGTGTGTGTGTAAGAGTAATACTTTGTTGTACAGTATATGTTTATATATTTAACTTCTTTCATTAGTTTGTTCTGTTTTTGTTGTTGATTTTCTTACTTCTACTTGTTTGTGTTTATCTGTTTAATTTAATTTAATTCTGTATTTGTTAATTTATTTTATATTATTATTATTATTTAAAACCACATTGTTGTGTCAGATATTGATAATTTATCTCATACATAAAGGGTATATTTACGAGAAAAAGACACAATCATTTTGCCTCTAAGCTATATATATATATATATTTATATATATATATATATATATATATATATATATATTGTTTTGCATTCAATTGGATTATAACTTAGTAAACAAGTTAAAAAAACCCATTGCCGCTCAATCCTTCCCCCAATTATCACTGTGGTACAATTAGCTTGGAACGCACATATAATTAAACTTTATTTGTTCTAAATATAATATTGTTTATTTACCGATTGCCTTTCTTCCCTATACATTCAAAACACTGGTATAACCTGATGGGTATCGAGGTAGATCAATATAGAGAAAGCATCGGTAAGTATTACACTGTTGCACGCTCTGTGAAAAAATGTAAGCTGTTAAGCATTACTGATATTGCTTGTTTTAATCTACTTTTGTTGTACGGAACTAAAATTACACCATTATTAATATTAGTGCATTTCTTTTGCAAAGCAGCAGAGACCAGAAAAAATACAAGCAAAGTAAATAAATCACTTTGCTGTCCTGAAATACACAAGTTACAGGTGAAAACTAATAACAGCATTTTTGTTCTTAAATGTCTCAATTTCTTCATTGTTCTTTGCATTTTGTTAATTATATCGGGAATTGAAATTAATCCAGGCCCGTTTGATTCGGACATCTCTAGTAGTTCTAGCAGTGATTTAGATAATATATCTGCAGTAAGCGAGCTCATAAACAATACATTTTCATTCCTTCATCTAAATATTCAAAGTATTGTATCTAAGATAGATATGATCTCAGCTGAGTATTCTTGCCACGATATACTTTCGTTCACTAAGAGCTGGTTAAACGAAAATACATCTACCGACCAACAATGTTTGGAAATTCCCGATTATAAATTCCTCTCATTTCGACGAGATAGATCTAATAAAGTAGGTGGTGGTGTCATCGTATATGTTAAGAATACTGTCAACTGCACAATTAGACCTGATCTTCATGTAGGTAGTCTTGAGTGTATATGGTTAGAAATAAAGCTAAATAATAAAAAATACTTGTGCGGCACATTCTATATCCCACCAACTAGTGATCTGCAAACCTGGAGAAATATTGAACATTCTATTGATCTAGCTCTAAATTGTAACTATGATATAATTTTGACAGGAGACTTCAATATTAATCAACTTAACAACAATATAAATGATAAGATTGGGTCACTAATGACCCAATTTAGTCTGCATCAACTTATAACTGAACCTACATATGTAACTGAACACAGTTCATCTTTATTGGATTTGATTATCGTAAGTAACCCATTAAGTGTACTTTTTACAGATGTAGGGGCTCCACTGCTCGAACAGGTTAGGTATCATTTACCTGTGATTGGTTTACTACACCATTCTAGTAAACCATCGACATCTTACAAAAGGAGAATATTTCTTTACGACAAGGGTGATTTTGACTCGTATAGAGAACAACTTACAGATGTTGACTGGGAGATTTTGTTTGGACATAGCGACGTAGACACAATTGTAGACATTATAACAAACACGATTTTAAATATAGCAGATAATACTATTCCTAACAGATTTATAACGGTACAGAAAGATAGCCGACCATGGATTACTACAAGTATCAAGAAATTCATACGTAGGAAAAATCGAATCCATAAAAAAGCAAAACATACAAATTCTATAAACCATTGGGAAAAGTATCGTATAACCAGGAACAAATGCAATAATTTGATAAAAATGGCAAAGAATGATTATTTTTCTACAATATCCGAAAAAATTATAGCAGAATCATCTGGTAGTAAAAATTGGTGGAATCTTGTTAAAAGACTACTTGGTTCAAGTAAAAATCGTTCAATACCCCCTTACAAACAGACGATGACTTAATATGTGACAATTTTGCAAAATGTGAGTTAATTAACGACTTTTTTAGTGAACAATCAAACCTGGACGACTCTAATTCGACAGTTCCGGAACCTATTGATCCACTCTATGACAAACTGACACAACTACACATTACAGAAACTGACATAGAAGATGTTCTACAATTGCTCGACACTACAAAAGCAACTGGACCAGATTTAATAAACCCACGACTTATAAGAGAAGGGGCTTCCATTTTGAAGCTTCCATTGTGTCTGTTATTTAGCTTGTCTCTGTCAATTTGTAGATTCCCGACACAGTGGAAGCTGGCAAATGTCACTCCAGTCTTTAAGAAAGATAATCCGAGTAAGGTAAATAATTACAGACCTATTTCTCTAATTAGTGTCTTGGGCAAGGTAATGGAAAGATGTATTTATAAACATGTCTATAATTTTTTACTCAAAAATAGTATTATTACCCCACACCAATCAGGGTTCACTCCTGGTGACTCTGCAATTAACCAACTTCTAAGTCTCACAAACGAATTCGGAAAAGCTTTAGACGAAAGAAAAGAAATACGCGTAGTTTTTTGTGATATAAGTAAAACTTTTGACAGGGTTTGGCATAAGGGTTTACTTAATAAATTAGAAAATATTAGGAAACAAGGGTCTTTATTGTTATGGAGAAAACAACGAGTGGTTATTGAAAGCGCACATTCTAAATGGCGCACTATCAAAGCCGGGGTTCCCCAGGGATCTATTCTAGGGACTCTATTTTTTATAATATTTATAAATGACATTGTCACATAAATTCACTCATCTATAAAACTATTTGCTGATGATACTAGCTTGTATGTTATTGTTGATAACCCTCGTGAATCGGCAATAACGTTAAATAACGACATGGCAACAATTCATGCATGGTCCACTAAGTGGCTAGTAAACTTTAACCCTCAAAAAACAGAAACTATGACGATCACTAGAAAGATTAACAAACCCCTTCATCCGCCCCTTATAATGAATAATACAATAATTAATCAAGTTACAGAACATAAACATCTCGGTTTAGACATTTCAAATGACGGTAGCTGGCAAAACATATTGATCTAATAACAAAGAAAGCTTTTATTAGAGTTAACATACTAAGAAAATTCAAATTTATTCTAGATAGGAAAACCTTAGAAAAGATTTATATTACCTTCATTCGGCCGATTTTGGAATATGCAGACGTCGTATGGGATAATAAAACATTGTTCTTGATAAATAAATTAGAAAATGTTCAAATAGAGGCTGCTAGAATCGTCACTGGGGGAACTCGGTTAGTATCTATTAATAGTTTATATAAAGAGACGGGTTGGGAGACGTTACAGGCAAGACGGGAAAATCACAAAAAAATATATTTTTATAAAATGGTAAACGGTCTTGTTCCTCCTTACCTTAGTGCAATTGTTCCCTGTAACTTTGAAAATATTCATGACTACAACACTAGACAGGCCGTAAGTATCCCCCCAGTACGTACTAGAACAACCGTGTATAATAATTATTTTCTACCCTCTACTGTAAGATTATGGAACAGCGAACCCACATCAATAAGAGATAGCAAGTCTCCTTCATCACTCAAATCCTATTATAAATCAAAATGTATAAAGAAACCTATTTATTATTACTCAGGAACTCGAATTGGACAAATCCTTCACATGAGATTACGAACTGCATGTAGCTCTCTAAACCATCATTTATTCCTAAAAAATGTAGTAGATTCGCCCAACTGTAGTTGTCATCAAGGGGTCCCTGAAACTAACTCGCATTATCTTTTTTATTGTCATAGGTTCAACGATTCGAGAAATCGGTATATCGAATCAATTGATATTCCTATGAACTTGACAGTTGACCGTTTACTTTTTGGATCACCTGACCTCACAGACGATCAAAATAACAGTTTATTTTTAAATGTACAAAAGTTTATAATAAACAGTAAACGTTTCATCTAACATCAGCAGTATCTATTTGCTTCTCCCCTTAGAGATTCACAGTATAGTATATATGAAATTTATTCCTACTGATAGGGATTAATATAAGTTCTTGTAACTTGTTTCCCAATCCTATTAATTTCTTCTTATTATGTTATGTATATAGCTGAATATTGTAATGTTATATTGAATTAATTAATAAAATATGCTTAAACTAACTGCCACTGTTAAAGTGTGAAAAGTTTGGTAGTGACAAAACATTTATTTGTTTTGCAACTTACTTTTTCTAAATGTACAACAGATATTTTTAACATGCAAGGAGGTGGTATTCTCCAATCACGTTATTACTCACTTTGGTCTATTTTCCGTTTTATAACCTAACAATCCTCATCGAGTGTGCCTACCCTATCAGACCCATCAGTATGTGTTGATCATGTCTGTGGGTTTGAGTCCTGGTAACCAGTAAATCAAAGAATCTTTAGCTGGGAATATTCATTAACAAATCTTCCTTTTTCATGTCCTCAATAAATATAAAAATTGTATATAATATCGTCTATGCAAAAGTTAGAGAATACCGAAAGACCAATCAAAAATGGACAATCCAGAGAAACTGGCAACATAGGTTTATCAAATTGAATCTTACACAGCATTTAATTTATCAGAATACAAGTAATATCTGTTATTCCACAAAACTTCGGAACTTTCAGCAGGCACCTCCTCTGAACCCCCTACCAGCGATCAATAATGTACCATGTAGCTTGAACCCAGGCAGTCCCACATACACATAAATGCAAATTAACAGCGACTCGAGTCATGTTTCTCGATTTCTCGTACATCAAGACAAGGGCACTGATATCTACGAATTGGAAGGTCGAATATATTTGTTTTTTAATGAAAATAAGTGTTTGCGTGATAATAAATCATGATAATAATAATGCTTCATTATAAATTTTAAAAGACTGAATGAAGATCAACTATTCACCCAATATGAGCGAAATCCTGTGAAATCATTTTTATATCGTGGGTTTTAAATTTTCGTGGATTTCGTGGTTCCCTAAAACCACGAAAATTAAAATCGAACGGAATACAATTTTCCCATTTACACGAATTCAAGAACCCATGTATGGATCAATGCATTTGTTAGAAACCACGAAATTCGTGCCAACGAATACAAGTACTTTCACAGTAGATAGCCACATTTCACCTCTAAGTATGCAAATACAATTCACTCCTTAATGATCTCTTTTTATTGAACGTGTTATTACTAACTACATAGAACCAAATGCCTGTCATTCACGACTTTGTAAGCATATTACACAACAGAAATAGAAGAAAATAATCATGATTTAAGGGATTATCGCGACCTCGATCGATTGCATGATAGCTCGATTTACATTTACAATATTGTAAGTAAATAAACGTTAGAGAAAACCGAATGGACAATCACGAAAGAACAACACAGAAACATATGCAACTCTAGGTGTAATACATAAAACGAAGACAAGCAAAGGAAAAAAACACAAGAAAGAAAATTAAAAAGACTGGCAACATGGTTTCCACCAAACAAATACGGAGTAAACCCAGGTGTTCGCTAAATGTAAGCAGATCCGATCTCCTATCAGACATCCGCCATAATACGTACATAATCAATCCCAGTACAAGTCTTTGTTGGCGTAAGAAAGGTATATACTTTTTTCATTCTATGTTAAAGATGAATCTCTCCAATCAGTCTTTTTTGTATTTTTTGTATTTTAAATTAAAAATGTGATGCATGGGCGTATGAATACACCTTAGCAGAATGGGATTATCCTTGTGTAAGCTTTTTAACTTTTATTGTTTCGTCCAGTGAAATGCAAGGAAACAGCATTATGCAAATTAAAATGGATTTTTATACTGTAACTAGAATATGACGTCAGTTAAGCAACAACATTATGTTTTACTCAGTTGTTACTGCTGAATAAACACAGAAAACACGATTTAATCAAAAAGAACGGTTTGCATGCATCTTAATCCATGACGACATTTTTCCTACAACAGCAAAAAAGGAAAAAATTAGATCAAAATAATTTCTTGCGAAATAATATACAAATACTTCTACTAATTATCTACTATTTATTTATCAACTATATACGTATTAAATGCACACTATAATTCCTTTTGATCTGCACAATCTATAACAAAAACATTACACTTGCAAGTACAGTGCTCCCTCGTTAAACCGCCACCTTCTGTGCAGTCGGTAGTTTGGCGGTATAACGAGTTTGGCGATAAACTGAGGGCCATTGAAAACCGGGAGTTATGTGATCATATGAAAAGATAAACTTTCAACTCGACTGACATGCATTTTGCACTTGTACAAATACATAAGTATAAATAATACATGTTTAATAAATAAATAAATTAGAATAATTATATTCACATCGGAAATGTCCTGTTTAGTTGCAGATCTTTGTCAATGTTGACAAATTCTTGAACCGTCATTTGTAGCTCGGGAAATCAAGGTCATTATAAACACGTGACAGCAGCGGTTCATCTTCATTTGTGGGGTTATTGGAAGATCCTATTTAATTGTCAAATTATCAGCAATTTGTTGTTATGTTAATTTTGGATTTTCCTTTACATAACTTATAATTGCACGTTTTTGTTTGTCATCTAATTAATTACGCTTTCTCTGCAAGCACGACATTTTTATGACAACTAATTAAATTACAAATTTTACTCAGGATTAAAAGTGCAAATGTAATCACTAGAAAAGTAAATACAGGTAATTATTCTGATCAAAATAACTGATCACCTGTTCCGATCCTCAACTATGAGATCAATGACCGTGTCCGATGACCAGTTTTGACATTCTATTATTACCGACCAATCCACAGCTGTCAAAAGGTAGTTGTGGGCGGAACTAACGGGGGAATTTAAATTGGTTTTACGACTTTCGTGTCTGAAAACCTGTGACGGATGGCGGTAGCTGAGTATACGTGAGATCACAAACAAACGTAAAAACGAACATTGTTTCGAACTGTTAGATAATTGAAGGCTATTATGAACCGTCCTAATATTTTAGACGTTTAATGGATGATTTTGCGACTTGATCTAAGAAATATATACAAAAAAAGTATCCCCCTAATTTGAGGTAGTCATTCAGATTTGTCAGTCCGAGAGAGGTTGCGTTCCTGAAGTCTTGTCTAAAAAAAAGAACATTACCAGTTTGTGAATCACTTCCACGTGTATTATAAAATGACGCGCTAATTCTATGACGTTATTCTTTTATCTAACATTTTGGCAATATGCTCATAATTGTACCGTGTGATTCTGTATTTTTCTCGGGAATCTCCTGAGCAGTTCAGACGGCCATTGATGTTATCAATTTTCTTATATTTTAAAATATCCCCATTGGATGAAAACTGTCACGTGATTAAAAGACAAACTCTTTTTACCAACAAAAATGACTATTGGGGGTAACAACCCTATTTTTACCCTCCAGGCATTTAACGTTTTCCCAGCAAGAGAGATAACTGCATAATTCGTTTTCAGGACGAGAACAAGTTCAACTATATATACTAAAAATATACAGAATAGTTTAATTAAAGACAAATTAGCTTCATCAAAACCTAAATGATCAGGGAATACTCTAGTACGCTTCAACCTTTCCAGAAAATCATCAGTTGTTAGGCTTTTGTCTATATATGGGCCACCATATTCCTTCCAGTCCAGTAAATTTATTAATATTCATTTTTGTAGTTGTAAATAAACATCTCCTACCGAAAAAAAGACCTACAGTCACAGGTCAAAAGTATTTCCACACTAAGATATTTTCCTATATATTTCATGTAAAACTACTTATTTTCATAACATTCTCATGAAGTCATTCCTTAGTCGATTTTCATGAAATTTTCACCTTTAATACTAGAATTATTAGAGTTTATCTTAATATCTTCATGTATTTTTTTCGAACTTTTATTTACAAGCATTAATGATTTAAACACAAATGTAAATTGTTGACGTCACAATTATATATGATTATATAGTAAGATTTTGTGAAAAAATTAAACTTTGTTTTTAGATCAATTCTTCAGAAATAAAATTATTTGAACATTATACGAAGAAAAAACTATATTTATTTCTGCATTTAATGCTGAAAATTTCATGAAAATCAGATAAGGAATGACCTCAGGAGAATGTTTTGAAAATAAACTGCTTTATGTGAAATATATAGGGAAATATCTTAGTGCGGAAATACTTTTGACCCGTGAATGTAGTTCAAGCATTTCATGTGTTTTGAAATAAATCTTCACGATATGCATTTTCATTCAGGTGTATACAACCTCTAAATCTATTATTTATTTCAATGTGATCTTTCATCTAAACTTGTAATTTTGTTCATTGGTTTACACATGTATGCAGTATAATAATAACTTACAGAATAATATGGTACATGATTATATGCAATATTGCTAAAGCAGTTGCATGAACATGTACAACGAGAGGTTACGATTTTTTAGATATTCGTGTAGATCTCTTTAAGGTGGTACCATACACTTCAGGTAAAATTTGATCAGCTCGTTTAATTTTCTTATTTTTTTGGCAGTATGTTTGACTATATCCACTGCAATAAATATCATAATTTTAGCAAATTCCAACCAACAGACTCAGAGCTATCAATTCACTAGCCACATAGCAGCTTTTCTCTCTGTGGTTTTGATCACCGAGATGCTTGAAATCTGCATACAAACATCAAATGATCAAAACGTTCAACTGAATTTAAAGAGTTATCTCCCTGTAGTGTATGATACCCCTTAAATAGTTGTTAATTATTCATGTCATCCAATAGATTATTAACTACTTATTACTAAGATGTCACCAAAATACTGTAATTCCAGGTGACAGTGAAACACGTATTTTACTGATTGTAATAATTATTTCACTGTGTGACGTCATAGTACGAATGTTGTCACAACCGGAAATGTCATTGAACTTCAGATAATGGTGGGAGACAAGTTCCTTTTTGAAACGTCTTCATAGCGTAGAGAAAAGTTTATATATTGTTTTCCTTGAGTGAGTCCTGTATTATGTCGTCGAATATAATCCGTATAAACCTATATTTATGGATTACAACTTTTATTTCAAAGATCTAAGAAATATCAAACAAAATCTAATTAAAATTGACAATTATATTTCAAATCTTTGTTGCTACATTTCGGTGAACAAAGTACCAAAAGGATTGAAAATCAAAGTAACGCCACAAACTCCTAGTATCAAAACTAACAACTTTTACCGACTTTGGGATATAATTTTATTTGAATGTTCAACGCGACTTTTGAAACTTCTTTTAAACGATGTCTCATACCAAAAGAAAGGCCTCGTAAAAATATTTTCGGATTTGCTCAAAACCAGTGAAGAACAACTCTCGAAAGACGATTTTACAAACATAAGCCGTCGTCTAGATGAAATTCAAAAATTAGAAGACACCAAATTTTCAAAGAAACGAGATGCTAAGTTTAAAAGGGATGGAATCAAACCCAAAACTCCAATTGATTCCACCGAGGATACAGTGGGGAGGAAGACACGTACACGACGTTTCAGAAGGAAAGGGAAAGCAGAGAATAGAAAATCTAACGTGGTTGTCAATTTCTCCAGTAAACCCCTAAATTCAGCCGAATTATCGTTGCTTTCTAAGTGTTTAATTTTTTGTCCAAATCCTCCTAAAATAAATGTTCGTGAACTTGATGAAGAACTGGATCAATTTGCATGACGGCTTAGAATTAAAGAATATTTTCATTCAAAGAAAGAAACCAGTGAAGACCTATCAACAGACGAATCGGACATAAAAGACGTCACTGATATTCCTTGATTTGTCAAGAAAAGTAATTGGATCCCGAAACCTAGCAAAAATACCAGGCTAGAATCGGTCATTAACCTAATTAAGTCAGATATCAAACACAATGTTGACGTACATGTCCCCAAGACCGACAACTTAACACAGGCAGAAAGATCAGCCCTTAGGGATATACAGGAAAGAGATGATATTATTATTAAGCCAGCAGATAAAGGGAGTGCAGTAGTAGTCATGGATAAAACGACATATATACAAGAAGCAGAAAGACAACTGTCCGATTGTCGATTCTACGAAAAATTAGATTCTGACCCTACACTGGATTTTACGCAGAAGATCATACGAGCCTTAGAGGCTATGCATGCTCGTGGCCACTTAGACAATAAGACCATGGAGTACCTTACTCCAGAGGATCCCAAGCCAGGCCGTTTCTATCTGCTGCCTAAATTTCACATGGAAAACAATCCGGGGAGACCGATTGTATCAGTCACCCAACTGAAAAGATATCGGAATTTATTGATTTTCACCTTCGGCCGTTCGTTGAAAACCTTCCATCACACATCAAAGATACTACCGACTACTTGAAGAAAATGGATAATTTAACCATTCCAGAAAATACCACGCTTGTTACCATGGATGTAACTTCCCTTTACACCAACATTCCCCATGATGACGGAATTACCGCATGCAGAAAAATATGGGAACAACGAACAGATCAAGAACCTCCGACAGAATGCTTAGTAGAGATTCTTACACTAGTTCTAAAAAGCAACAATTTTACTTTTGACGGAAATCACTATCTTCAAATAAATGGGACAGCTATGGGAACCGAAATGGCACCCTCCTATGCCAACATTTTTATGGGGGACCTGGAAGAACGATAACTCCTCTCGTCACTTAAACAACCTCTTTCATGGTTCCGATTTATAGATGACGTTGACATGAAGTGGACACATGGCGATAAAGAGCTTGATGAATTTTTGGAACATGCCAACAGTATTCATCCGTCTATAAAATTCACACACGAAGTGTCGAAAACCAAAATGTCCTTCCTTGATACTACCACCACGGTCAAGGAGGGCAATATGACAACTGATTTATACTCTAAGCCCACAGACAAACATCAATACCTTTCACCCAGTAGTTGCCATCCTAAGCACTGTTTTAAGAGTATCCCATTCAGCCAAGCCATTAGGGTAAAACGAATATGCTCCACTGCTGAAGCCACCAAGCAAAGACTAGAGGATTTACGCCATCATTTGAAGAAACGAGGATATAATGACAAAGTTATAGAGAGTGGGTTTTCAAAAGCCAGTGAAATTAACAGAAATGACCTCCTGGAGTACAAAGAAAAAAAGATCAACAAACGGGTTCCCCTTGTTCTCACTTACCATCCCTATTTAGAGAAAATTGCAGGCATTGTCCGTCATCATTGGAAAGAAATTGAAAAGAGTGAAACGCTGGCCAAGTTGTTCCCTGAACCACCCGTTGTAGCGTTCCGGCGACCTAAAAGCATTAAGGATACACTGGTCAGAGATGCAGTATCTAGACCTTCATCGACGGTCGGCCAGTGTAAACCATGTGGTGACAAACGTTGCAAGTGCTGTCTCCAATTGCAACACACACAAGTGTTCCATAGCAAGACGACAGGAAAGGAGTATAAGATATGTTGCAATGTCAATTGCAAAACACCTAATGTGGTTTACCTCCTTGACTGTCACGTCTGCGGGTCGCAATACGTAGGAGAAAGTGTCCAACCATTCAACAAAAGAATGAATGGACACAGAAGTGACCTTACGAAAAAGACGCTCTTGCCCGTGAGTCAACACTTTGTGTCGCCGGGGCACTCATTGGAAGACTTTGGCAGGTCCAAAACTTATATCATTGACCACAATCCAAGTTGGAAAGAAAATCAAAGACAGAAAAAAGAGAGTTTTTGGATCCGCGAGTTACAAACATTACACCCGGAAGGCATAAACAAAAAGACCTAAATCTTTTGTTTTTTAACTTTTTAACCAGTGCCTGGTCCTTAGCTAGTTGGTAAACTTCATCATTACATTTTCTCATTCTGTTCATATTGTTTATAAATTAGTGTACAATACACTTGAATAATATAAAGTATAAAGTTCCAGATTATGATTTTTAGTAATTTACGTCGCGATAACTGATGGTCACGTGACAATTTTTCAAATCAGATTACAGACGCTGATGAAGCTTGTCGGTCAAGCGAAATATCCGTCGATTTAATTATAATTATAGTCTTTTTGTAGACTTATAGTTATTTTTGTTACATTTTAACATCTTTTTTTTATATCGTTGTGCTAACATTTTAGACGTTTATATATATAGAGAGAGAGTATGTTATGTCTTACGGTGGCCTTGCATACTATCTAATATCTAAATAATGGTCAATGCCATTGGCTCTACTATTCAATAGAACTTGTATTATACATATGACGACTTCTGTGTCACGAAGATTAAATATCTTATGAATAATGTTCAAGATTATAGCGTTCTTTATGGTAATAACAAAAAGGCAGATATCGTATTTTGTGTTCACGACTGTTCGCCCGTTGATATGGGAAGGTGTTTTTTACTCAAATTAGGAAAACAATTGCATAACCTCACCATTTCACTAAGACGGAAAGCTTGCGCTACGGATATCGATTTTTCTTCTTTCTACGATTTCTTCTTTTGGATTTTGGAAATGTTTCGACATTGTAGTATTTGTTTTTTGTTCTTCATATTATCTCAAGTTACAGGACTCTCTGCATATTTATTTTCATGATGTTGAATGTCATATTACTGTTGCTGTTTTGAAAAGGATAATAAAAATGAACTCATTTCCTCCTTAGTTTATAATTGCATAATTTCATTTGAGAGATTTGCATTCTCTCTTACATGCAATCAATGTCTATCACCACTAACGATTTGAGTTCGAATACCGCTGATGGCGAGGTGTAATCGATACAACATCATGTGATAAAGTTTGTCTGTGACTTGCGACAGGTCGATGGTTTTCTCTGGGTACTCCGGTTTCTTTGACCAATACAACTGACCGTTATAATATAACTGAAATATTGTTGAAAGTGGCGTTAAACATCATAATTCTAACCCTAACCCATTCTCTTTTACAGATTAGAGTGTTTTCATGGCTCACATTTTACTCACATCTTTGGAAATCACTAGCATAGTCGTATCGTATCACTAAGAGGGAATGTTTCGACCCATGACACTTGTTTATTACTATCACTGGGTCGTTAGTAGCAGAGGATATCATCCATCCGGTAGTCAGTGTTTCGTTACTGATTTGGCTTATTAGAGATTTTCTTTGTCGAAATTTACAGCTCTTAAATAATATTAATTATTAATAATAAAAATAATAATAAGGCTCTCCTCCCTCGGGTATGTTTGACCCTAGCCAAATATGACTATTTTTCGGACTTTTGGCTTTCGGCCTCCAAAAGATTGTTTGTCTTTCTAATTTTTTAACATTGAGCGTTCCTGGTTAAGGTTATTCCAGATACGCGTCGTGCGCATTAAATTTTATATCTACGTTTTTAATAACTCCGCCACCTTTCATTGGAGTGCCTGTTCTAACCGAAAACAGTATAAGTGTTATGGGTATCGATTTTGACTCGATTTCTATGGATTTTTTTTTTTTCGATTGTGTTTTGAAATTAAGACACTGCACTAATGTTGCCTATTTAGTACAACAAAAATCAAATTATACTTACCCAATATGAATGCACTAAGGAAAATCACTACACATTTAAAAGGTAAATACTCATACTTCATCTCGAAGTCCTTGTCACATACTATTTCCCTCCCATACTTATAATGAGGTTTAAATAAGTTGCTGTCATTTTTTTGCACGTTAGATTAGTCTTAAATAATTAAACGCAAGAAATTGTATTTTTGGATTTTATTGTTTAATATCATGATATATAGATTATATAATCAATGTAATATTGAATTTTATTCAAAGTTTCTCTACGGAAAAATTCTTAGTGAATATGATATCAGATGGAATTTCATTCATTGATGATGCTTATTCAAATTTACCCATTCAATATTGAATTAGAAAATAATTAATTTAGATTTCAAATATTCAAACATTTTTTTTTCAATTCAAAGTATAAGTTCCATTATTTTATCAATATATTTTCTTAATGAAAATGATATCAGATTAAATTTCATTCATTGATGATGCCTATTCAAACATACCCATTTAATACAAGTTTTAAAAAAATGAATTTAAATTTGAAATATTCAAACATTATTTTTTTGCCTTTCAAAATAAGTCCCATTATCTTACACCGTAGATATCAAATTTCGTGCGATCGACGCGTTTCTGGAATAACCTAATTGTCCATGCAGCCGCAAATTGTTTCCGACAGCCCTGACCTTCATACAAGATGGCTGTTGCTACTAAAACTAGAAATTTCTTCCATTGCCCATGGCTGCTTTATTTGTCAAAATGAGCTCAAATTTTAATTGTATCTGCATAGCAATGAGTTGTTCAACATATATTTCGGGTATTTCTGTTAATTTTCTTGATCTTTGGATGGTCATCTTTCAAAATTATGTGTGACACTCCCATTTCCTATAAACTTTAGAAGTCAAATTGAAAATCAGGTAAGCGATTACATGCTCCTGGGAGCCTCTAGTCTTTTTTCTTTTTTGTCCGTTTTCTTAATTTTTTTTATTTACTTATTTTCTGTCTCCAGATTTTAAAGAAAAAAATGTCTTCACCTGAAGATTAAAAAAAATATATAATCTGGATGTACAATTTTCAAGAAGAATTTTTTGATGAAGTGCATGCACCAAGCGAGGAAAGTATGCGGTCATGTATTTGTGTGTTAGATGTATCGTATCGATTTTGCCTCTTTCTACAATTTTTATTAGATTTCCGATCAGTTTCGACAGTGTGGTATTTTTCGTTTTTCATTTTATTATTTCAGATGTCCCTAAGCTTATATTAAAGAAAGAAAGATAAATTTCTGTAAATGCTTTTCTTAGTCTATACAATATATTTGCCAATGGCAATGAACTTTCAGACTATCACCGTCTAGAAATAATAAATAAACAGAGATAGCATATTCAAAATTTCTAGATAACGTAACTCGAGTCGTTATAGCTTCCATAAAATATAACGAGCAAAAAAGTGAATTCAAAGAAAACATTTTTTTATGATAACGAAGGTATCTTATCATAGCCAGAAATGATGGGTACTTTACTCATTTGCATATCTAAGATGGCGACGCCGGGACGTCTGCAATTTTCTTATAATCTATACAGACGATATCATTCATAATTGCATGTGTGTCATTTTCTGAACTTGAAAATGATACATTGAATCAAGCTGAATTAAAGGAAATAAAAATTAATGAAAACAATTAAATATTCGAGATTCCTGGACTAAATGAAAATCCGAGGCGACGAACCCTTTTTTGGCCTTAAGAGTCTATGTAAAAATGTCTGAAATACATGAAACTGGTGGCGTGTGACACAAAATTTAACAATGAATGACATTTGGCGACATATTTTCTGAAATTAATTTAGATTCCTCAATAATACATATAATTATATTAACTAACCTTATATTTCTAGCTTCTAAACTCGGGGTTCCCACATTAAATATAATATGATCATTTTTGCATGATCGCGATATCAAAGACATGTCTAAAATCGTTACAAAACAAAAATATTTGAATTTTGACAGAAGAAAAACTTTGCGGAAATAAACAATAACTTTTAATTTTCGAATCATTGACGGACACATTGAATTTCCGTACTATAGGCTATTTTTTGACAAATGTAATAAACGATCCATCAAGCTTGAAACTGCAGTCACGTGATCAAAATCTAATTTAAATATGATGAATATTTATGAGGAAAGTACCCTCAATTTCTGGAAATGTGCAATCTAGTGCACACGACCCGTTCTGTAATAACCTTCATCAAGTCACAAAACAACAGGGTCTAATCACAGGGTTTGTAACTGGAGTAACACGACGGGTGCCACTAGTGGAGCAGGAACTGCTCACCCTCCAGGTCACCCCCCCCCCCCCCCCGGTTTTTAGTGGGGCTCGTGTTACTCGATCTTTAGTTTTATGTGTATGTTTTGTAGATCGTTGTTTGTCCTTTTTCTTTTGGATATCGTGTTGTCTGTTCCTCTTCGATTTACAGATTCTGATTACCCATTTGGTATCTTCAAACTCTACTTCTACTCCGGATAGCCAGAATCGACTAATGTTATCTATGCTTGACTCAGATTGACTACTTTTTCTTAATACATTACTTTACAAAGGGCCTAATAATCCCGAGGGCCCGGGTGGCTCGATGAGTTAGGTAGTTGGATTACCTAACAAGCCTATCACCAATACGGCGTGGGTTCGTGCCCGGATTTGTAAATTACAAAAAAGGATGCACCCGACTCGCAGCCGAAAGTGATACAGTTTACCAGTTGCTTGCCCATGGTCGGTGGTTCTCTCCGGGTACTCCGGCTTCTTCCACCACTAGAACTGGTGGCCATCATATAGCTGAAATATTGCTGAAAGTGGCGTTAAACACCAAAAATCTAATCTAACCTAATAATCCACCAACAGTGGTAGAACACTTTTTTTGTTGTCGTGCTATTTTACGTAAGGAGACTTAATAGCTCTAATTAACTATCATAATTGGCAAAATATCAAAAGGAATTGTAATTAAATACTAATGATAATCACAATGCATCTTTTTTCTTTTAATTCTTTTTGTTTCCTTTTTCTTTTATTTCTTTTTTTTTAATGTCCATCAATAAACGATTATAGATCTACTTTATCTATTTGTTTTACTCATTTACTGATATAGAGAAGTACATGAGTAAAGTCAGGGAATAATAAAATTCCATGGTAAAGTGTACGTCTTCAGCATATAGAACTGTATTTTTTTTCAATCTAAGTTATTTCTCACATGACATATATTTATTTTCACAACGATTAAATATAAAAACGGTAGTTTAATCAAAACTTGAAGATATTCTATTAATAAAAAAAACCGTAGATATCAAATTTAGTGCGCACAACTCGCTTCTGGAATAACCTTCATCACGTGACGCTCAAAATCAAAAGATCTGAAAGACAAATAATTTAAAGTTTTGGGAGCAATAAAATCAAAGTGCCTAAACAGGATAGTCAAAATCGGGTAAAGATATGATCTTGCATGGGGGTAAGGGTTAGTGTTCATATGTTTAACGCCACATTCAACGATATTTCAGCTAAATCGTGGCGGTCAGTTTTATTGGTGGAGGAAACCGGATCCCGGAATACCCGGAGAAAACCACCGACAAACTTTATCACAAAATGCTGTATCGAGTACACCTCGTCTGAGCGGGTTTCGAACTCACAACTCTAGTGGTGATAGGCACTGATTGCGTAGGTAGTTATAAATCCAACTACCATACGATCACGACCCCGACGGCCCCCACTTTGTATGGTATATACGTCGATTGTGATATAAAACATTTGTTTTCTTGTAAGTAATTGTAATTGTAATTAAATAGTAATTATGAACACAATACCTCTTTTTTTATTTCTTTATTTCTTTTGGTTTCTTTTTTCTTTTTTTTTTCCTTTTTTTTCTTTTAAATGTCCATAAATAGACGATTATAGATTCAATATATCTAGTTCTTGGAATTTATATCTATTTGTTTTACCCATTTATAAAAGAAATTTAATTAAATATTGTCACTTCAGAGACATTCCTGTGAATAATGTATAACTGTTAGATAAGATTTATTACATACAGTTTAACATCAGAGAAATTATATTGGATTATAGGAAAATAAATAACTGCATTGTATGTTCAGAAGCCAAGTACATGCTGGACAGTTCTAAGTGAACTCTTATTCTAACTTGTGGGTGGTGGTTGGGATGGCCATTTGTGTTGATTTCTGTGGCCATTATTTTATAGAAAATACTGAATTTCAATACCCCAAGAAAAAAATTATTCCATTTTCCCTTTTTTTATTGTTTGTTCTTTTTTAGTTGTTTGTTTTTTGTTGTTTTTATTTCTTGTTGGAGGGAAAACATAACACCTCACCCCCTCCCAGCAAGCTACATGACGAGTCCCTAAAAATTGACATGTTAATTTTTATTAGAACAAAGTACTCAATGAATGAACATCCATGTCAAGAATATTGTAAGGGCTTTGAATAAACGTTTGATATGGGTCAGTTACAAACATTGATCTTGGGTTCCTTCGTGGTTCTATCAAGCCTCTGTAATCCGTCCACTGTGATTTGTGCAAACATATTTTGTTATTCTGCTTTGCTATCCCTGTGATTTGTGCCAACATATTTTGTTATTCTGCTTTGCTATCCCTGTGATTTGAAAAAAAAGCTAGCAGACAAATCAGAACCCATAAATCAAATATTGACATAAAATACTGGCAAACATACTTAGCAATGAATTACAAACACTACCCAGAAAACTAAAGATTGGGCAACACGAACCCCACAAAAACGGGTGCACTCAAGTGTCCCGAAAGGTCAAGCCCTATTAGAGACACACATCGTATTAATCTTGCAACAAACCCGGTGACAAGTAATGAATGAATATAAAGACAGGTGGGATTGTGATAACGATAAACGGAATTTACCAGTGGTCTTTTATGACACAGATATTCGTCAACGGGGTTTGAAGATACCCAAGGGGTTATCAGAATCGGTAAATCGAAGACGGACAGACTATAAATGGCTATAAAAAGGACAAAACATGATCTACAAAAATACTACACAGAAAACAAAAGATCGAGCAGCACGAACCCCACTAAAATCGGTGGTTAACTCGGGTGCTTTGTAAAGATAGCAGTGCATGCTCCACTAGTGGAACCAGTCGTGTTACAGTTGAAGTTAACAGACAAATGTCATACAAGTAATTCATTTGGTAGTTGATGATATCACATATCATTTCTTGTCACGTGTTTCGTCTTTTAATATTTCTTTATTTACAGTGTATCTTAATAAATTACAAACTAACAATATTTTTTAAAGAATTGATTTTACTATAATGAAGTGGAGTTGTTCATCCTTCAAAGTTCAGTAATATTGCAGATATTATTCCTCACATTTAGCAGTCTTACAATTTCCAAATTTCTCAGTCATTTAAAAGACACTTAAATTTAGCAATATAACAGAAATACAATCACTGAAATATGATCATCCTTTTCCTTGAGATGAATGCAACATTTCCTAGATATTCATTACTCTTTACATGGTCTCAAAAATGGCTTGCTTATTTGTACCATAGAGATATTCTTAGTTATGAAAAATTGTGAACGACTTCCCATAAGTTTTCATCTTCTGGCTCCGTTTCATGATAATGTGTCCGATTGAAATTTCATGTGTATCTGGGGACTGTTATTTCGGTGAAATAACTCTATAAAAATTCAACTCATTTTTTTGGTCTATTACAAAGCATACATCATCATTATCATCATCATCATCGCCATACCATCAAGCAGAAAGTTATTCTCGCTCTGATAAACATGGAGCTAGTACAATGCTCCCTTAACGTTGAACAACATTAACTAACTCCCTACATGTAATATTCAGAAACAGTGCACAGAACTGGGATAGAACCTAATTGAATTCAAAGTCGTTCGTTTTGTTTATATAGATGGAATTGTTAACTATCACTGCTTAAGCTCTATTTTCATAATTTTGTTCGAACAAATAAAAACCAGACACTACAATGGAATAAACAATTCTTTGATTGGTAAATGTTGGAAGATACCAAAGAGGCAATAAGAAGCCGTCAATCGAAGAGTGACAGACACATGCAATTGCCAAAAGAAAATGACACAAAAATAAGAAACACAATACTATCCAGACGTCTTTCGATTGAGCAACATGAACCCCGCTAGAAACCAAGTTAACTCAGGTGCTCCGGAAGGGTAGACAGTTCCTGCTCCTTGTTGTTAGAACTTCGATGAAACAGTACAGAAGGACTGTATATCTACACAATATATTAACACGCGATAAGAATTAATACCGTCCATAAAAATAAAAGGAAGCTGCTAAATTCAAATAGCATTTTTTGCAATCTTAATTTTTAAAGAAAAGCAGAGGCAGATACAAATACCAAAAAACATTAAAAACATTTAAAGCAAACATATGCTATGCATATACAATTTTACACAGACAAAAGACATTTAATTTACACAAAAAAAATAACATTTTGCAACACTACACTGAAATTTAAAACACCAAGGACAGTTTCAAATAGTATTCATGCTATTAAATGTGTGTATAATATTGATATAGAAACACGACAGCGTAGCAACGGTAGACATTCGTTGCAACAAATATAAGCAGATTGTTCAAACAAAGGGACACAAGATATTGTAGGGAGATAGACGATTAATGACATTCAAAACAGAGGATGATTGAGAGTTCAATAAATCTGTGAATAAATAAATAGAAACATGATGCTTAAGGGAGTAGAAACTATTGGCATTTCTAAATATATTACGCGACAATATATATGTTGTAAAGCATAATTATTATTTATTAATTATTAATAATTAAATTTCGGTGCAGTGTTGCAAAATGTTATTTTTTTTAATAATTAATTAATGTATTAATTCAACAGTAAAGTTTTCAGTGAGGAACGTGTTGCTCAATCTGTTTTTTGACTAGTGGAACAGGAACTGCCTACCCTTCCGGAGCAACTGAATTCACCCCTGGTTTTCAATGGAGTTCGTGTTGTTTGGTCTTTAGTTTTCTTTGAAGTGTTTATTTGTCTCTTTGTCACTTTTCGTTAGACCATTGTAATGTCTTTCCTTCTTAGATTTGCGGCTTCAGATTACCCCTTTGATATCTTCAAATTTTTCTTGCGCATTGCTGACATTGTTAATTATGTACATAGACATGTTGACTTATAAATCATATCTATAAACGCTTTGATGATTTAGATGACACTACAAATAAAATGTGATATGTGCAATGCAACTTTCAGAATAAACTATGGTGACAAACAAAACAAACATATTCATTTCCTGTTAGTCAATAAATCCATTTCAACAATTCGAAATAATACCATGCTTTGAATTAAAGCAACAATGACGCCAGATAATTAACACGTTAAAACGTCACATTTTTGTAATCATGTTGGGTTTACATTATTCATTGATCATCGAGTATATTGAATTGACTCATATATTTTGTTTCTTTTTTTTTTTTTTTTTTTTTTTGGTTCAATGTCTGTTTTTATTTTTAAATTAGAAGTTGTTGGTTTGGATTAAGAATTACGTCATCAACTGGTATATATAATATAATGAAAAACACAAAAATACCACACTGTCGGAATAGCTCCAAAATCCAATACAAAAATCTATAGCGCTAACACACAAATACATGACCTCTCAGTTTCCAACATAGGTACAGGCACTTCAATAAAATGTGGCGGCGTTAAGCTACTTTATGGGCCCAAGTCTCCCGTCTAAGTGAAAGTATGTGGTCATGCACGTGCTTTACACGTGTGAGTAAAATGCCTACCATCAATATAACCGGGTAATTTATGAATAAGGTGGGACATCCCAGTAGCACACCCCTAGTATTACAATATAAAAAGAATCATGTTTTATTTCTCCATTTAACAAATTTATGGTTAATGTTTTGCAGATGAATAAATAATACTAGATTGCAATTTAAAGACATAATACACTTTATAATAGCTACATCTACATATGCATGTATATCTATCAGCTTTAAGTACGGGAGAGTCACCGAATTTTGATCACAGCCTTTGCTGAACTGGGCGCACTGGTTCTCTGTTAAAAATCTACTAGAATGTTTTAGACATAACTATACATTGTATATGCACTCTAGTGACCACGCATATACAAAATTATTTCAAATGTGCAAAAAAACTGAGTGCACACAATTTTGATCAAGATGTACCAAATATCGGCTGGATTTATTTCTACGTCTACTTCTACCAAATTGTGAACCCCCCCCTCCCCCGCCCCCTCCCCGGTTTAGTGTTTCTCAGTCGTTAGTTTTCTGTGTAGTGTTTTATAAATCGTTGTTTGTCCTTTTGTCCTTATTCTTGTGACCATTGTGTCGTCTGTTCTTCTTCGATTTACGGCTTCTAATTACCCCTTTGGCATCTTTAAACCTTTCGTCTGCCACTTCTACTTCAACCAAATGCTGACCGCCATCAAGAAGTTGAAGATTATGTCAAAGGTTACACATAGGAATTAAAAAAAGTTTGAATAAAAACGTAGATCTATATTAAATTTAGGGCACATCTGGAATAACCTTCATCAGGTACGCTCAAAGTCGAAAGGTTGGAAAACCAAGTAATATTAAAAGTTTTGGGAGCAAGTAAACCAAAGGAGGGCCTAAACAGGGTCGCCAAAATCGACAATGGTCACCTAGATGCCTGAGGGGGGAGAACCTTGATTTTAACAATAATTAAATTATGCAGGACCTGTAAAACTATGTATACGCTTTATAGGCTGAGAATCAATCAAGCATCTCATAACAGTACAACAAGCCTGTTGGTTTTTAATTCTGTATATGCGGATGAATTTCCTCTGTTAAATCGTCACATTGTGTGATATAGACATGGACTGATTCAATAATATCGTGAGATGTGCCGAGTTGTTCAATTGCTTTTTTTTTGTGTATATGCATGAATGATATACCTCTGTTAAAACGTCACATTTTGTGACATAAACATTAGACTGATTTGATAATATCCTGAGATATAGCGAGGTGTTTACCTGAAAATGTAAAACGTTGATCAATGGCATGTCCACTGGTGTATAGATTGCAATACGATTTGCAACAATAGAGAGTTTTCTTACAATCAACATTTAACCTTGCTATTTAGTTCACCAATTATACTTCATTAGACTTAATTAATACCTTAATCCCTAGTGTGTTTATTTTTATTGACTTTTTAATGGTAAACACTAAGTTCTGTATTTACCTAGGTTTCTCGTTTTGTTTACTTAATTTCAAAACATGTAAAAACTATCAAAGCATAAATTAGAAATGTCTGTTAGCAAATGTTCTGGAATAAAGTAACAGTTTTAAGGTGTGCGACCTTGAGTCTTTGAAACTTATACAATGAAACTACATTATGTCCTATTTATTGTAAGTACGTCTAGTGCAGGGTAGTAAGCTTGGGGGCAATGACAATAGACAATATTAGTGCAGTGTCTTAAAATAGTATGTTTATGATTTGATTTGATTTTTGGTGCTTAACGCTACTTTCAGCAATCTTTCAGCTATATCATGGCGACCAGTTTTAGTAGTGGAAGAAGCCGGAGTACCCGGAGAGAACCACGACCATGGACAAGCAAACGGGTCGTTGAGCCACCCGGGACCTAGTATGCTTATGTGTATGGGGCTTAAAAACTGGGATAAAGTGCAGGTTCACCGTATTTTTTTTTCCTGTTTTGCGCCGAATACACATATACTTTATATTTTTAATACACTGCATTAATAATGTGCTTATCCCGCAGAAAAATCACATTAATTTATCGACCTTTATATTTTGAGTCAAATAAATAAATTATACAATTAACCCTTGATTGACCCTTCTGATATTTTCTGTCAACAGGAAATGAACTGATTTTCAACTGGTTTCACAAAAGCACAACATGTAAAACATATGAATGGGGTGCCAGAAAAGATATAAATATATATAACAAACATTTATTCAGTATATTTAATTTGACTGCTCAAATAGAACAGGTGAGAACAAAACGCAACAACAATACTCCTAGTACAGTGACAATACATCCAGTGTACTAGCAATATTTAATGACATAATGTAATGAGAAAATGAATGTCTTTGTGAATATGGATAAAACTCTTTAAAGTTTTTTTAAATGGGCCAATCATTTGCATAGTAAATAATTCCGTCATTGTTCAGTAACCATGGTAATATAATTTATTCCATATTTTGTTAGTCTACACACAGCCGACTTTATCTCATTCTGCAGACGTTTTTTTTTTTAATTACCTCAAAAAATCTGAAATGTGCAAATTAGATTTTAAGTTTATTTCGTGAGGCAACTCATGTGGGATTTTTTCAATGTATATCAATAAATTGAAAACAAAAAATACCACAAAATCTAATCGAACAATCGTAGAAACGGGGACACAATCGATACCCTAGAACACATATACATGACCACTCACTTTCCTGGTTTGGTATTGGCAGTTTAATATGAGACAGGCACAACCTGTTTGAAGGACGAAGTCCTATAATTTTAAGAGGGAGGCGTGAGAAGGGAATGTATTTTTTTTTTTCAAGTACTTTTTAAAGTTTTTTTTTAATTGTTTGGCTGGAGTTATCTCTCTTTGACTTATGGCTGTTCCATTTATTTTACCTACGCCGCTCTTCCGCCGAGAATCTCGTAGACAGAGATTTTTTAGTTAGAATTTTATTTCAAGTTTATTTCGATTTTACATAGAGTAAATAATTAAAGAAATGGGAATTTTTCATTGAAATATATATTTTTTGCGTTTCTAAATATCAATTGATCTATTTTTAAAACTTCCGGTAAAAAGATATTTGGCTATGAATAGATACAGTCATAGGAAAATTCGTACAGCCTACAGTTAAAAGGACTTCGTCCTTTATTAAAAGGTAACGGTGTTAAAGCGGCATTTGCGGTAGTGCCTACCGACAAAATTTGTGGGCGGAGCTTATCATAAAAAATCCCCGTTCATATGAACAGGCATATTTATGAAACTGTATGTCACATGACCAACGTAACCTAAAGGTCACATACCTCAGAAATTTGAATTTTCCAAGTGATTTTTGTAGATTTTAGACTGATGAAGAATATTATTATTAATAAGACTGGAAATTTCGTAGGGAGGAACACTAGTAACCATGCCTGTCAAATATTTTGCTCCAAAAGTAACTGTGAAATGTATGTATCATTGATTTTTCCTCCTCGAGATAACCGTGGTCAAAATAATGAACAATCTGAATGTTTGCTCCGCCCACAGCTATACCCACGGTCCCGGTTTACGCTAGCTTCATTGACCCAAATCTACCCTCTTAGTGAAATGAGCGGTCATTCTGAAAGTGTTTTAAACATGTGAGTAAAATGTCAAAACTTACATATAAATGGGTAAGCAGCGTTGTTGTAAGGGACGGACCATTTAACTTCCAGAGGGGGGGTTATGTTTTTTTTCTAAAAAAAATATTCTGATTCCCAATGTTGCTGAAAAAAAATCTGATTTTGGTGGAGGAAAAAAAAATAATCTGATTCAGAGTTTTGTCATATAACCTAATGTTAAATTGGCGACAAAAACAATAAATATTCTAACTCTTGTATTGTCCGAAAAAAAATTCTGAACGAAACAAAAAACCATAACCGTTCTCATCTTTTTAGTTTTCTGTGTTGTGTTTTTATTTTGTTTGTCGTCGTCCTGTGATTTGTGTACCAAATGTTGCCGGTGTCTCGGGACATTCTTGATTGCCCCTTCGATATTCTCTAAAGTCTATTTGCAATAAATTCACATTCATAAGAGATTCATTTCAAAAACTGAGCTGTATTATGAATTAAAAGTTTCCATCCAATGAGAAGACGTGGGCCGATATGGGTGGAAGAATGATAACAAATCGATTTTGAAATTTTAATCTATTTATTATATGCCTACAATGATATGGCGTTATGACCCCGGTTTGATTGATAACGCCATATCAGCCCATGCAGATTTGCCTTTATGAGTCATTCACTTCCGCCTTTATTGTATATTAAAGGACGAAGTCCTTATAACGGTAAGCTGTCCGATTTTTCCTTCTATATTGATAGCCAAATATCTGTTCACCGGAAGTTTAAAAAATAGATCAATTGATAATTTAGAAACGCAAAAGAAATATATTTCAATGAAAAATTCCCAATTCTTTAATTATTTACTCTATGCAAAATCGAAATAAACTTGAAATAAAGTTCTAATTAAAAAAATCGCTTTCTACGAAACTCCCGACGGCGTACAGTAAGTAAAATGAGCCATAGCAAATCGGCTACAAAATTCATTCAAAATAAAAGATAATAGCCTCACCGGACGGAATTACGAACGAAATAAAAAGTATGTCTCCTTCAAAACATGAATTAAAAAAATGCTTTTATAAATAGATACCCCGCTAAATTACTCGTGTTTTTGGGAGGAAATTATTCATGCGCAGTTGTTGAATGTTGCAGACGACGGGTTTTCATATTTGTAAACAGAAAACGATCGACAATTGCACTTGGAATATATCGCTAAAAGTCATTGAGGTACGCATATTTTGTTATCTTATGCCTGTAATTGGAAAGAATATGATCTCCTGGTTCTATGCATATGTAGAACACATTGAAATTAAAACAAAAACAGTCAATATAATACATTTTCCTTACCTTGATCTATCCAAAAATGTCTAAATCCGTGATGTACCTTATTCATTGAAGAGTCCAAGGAATTCCGAATGCAAACTGGCACACATTTATGGTATGAATAAAGGAAAGGTTTTTATTTCATGTGTATTATATACAAATGAATATGTGAACGTAAATGAATGAATGCTCTTTCAATTTTAACAGTTGTCATTAAATAATTTACACTAGAAAGGTTATTATGATGTCGTTCGAAATTGTGTCCGGATCTAGGTCACAGAGTGACTAGAACGGGGTCATGAAAATCTGTTTAAAACCGGGTGTAACAATGCATTGAATAATATATGGGCTATGATTCAAAAGGAATATTGGTGTTTAATCTGAAATATGAACATGCAATCAGCTTCATCAATTTGGTCAAATTTATTATCAAATGTCAATATCATCGAAATTGTTGGTAATTGCGTCCGGTGAGGCTAACGTGTACGGATCATCGTATTATTGAAATTTTAGGACTTCGTCCTTCAAACAGGTTGCCTGTCTCATTTTATATGGAAATTGTGTCAAACACTTGCAAAGACTTCATCATTAAATTAATGAATCGTTGATTATTTTTTTCAAAAACTGGACGATTTTTGTTTTTTATTGTCATCCATGACAATTTTATTGTCATCAATGACAATGTGTTCTATATCCGATTACTCTTTGACATTTTAGTAATTATCTAATTATATATTAATTACTATCTGGCATTTGTTACATTTTCGAAAAAAAATTCCGCCATCTTTAAATTTGAATAGATATTTTCTGAAGCATTGTAAACGTATACGTCATTTATTGTGCCTGATTAATAGGTTTTAAAAAAATTGTACTTTTAAATCCCTTATCGCATGGGCTCATATAACTTTGTCCATTATCATGCTTTTGTAAATTGTATTTATTTTCTATATTTGGTTCAGATTATCGATTTTTTTTATTGATTGAATTACCCACAACCCTTTCCGCTGTATGGCGTGAAACGAAGCAGATACGAAAATATCAGGGAGACTATCTAGTTAAAAAAAAAAAAAAAAAAAAAAAAAATCCTAATGTCGGGGAGTATTTTAATTATAATATTAAGATCGGCAAAAATGTTGTCGTGTTACATGTATTATGAAAACCTGGCTACACACGTAAAGTGAAGTATTTTTTGACTGGTAGCGTGCGGCGTGGTTACCACGTGTTCAACTTATTATGAGATATGTGTTCAACGAATTTAAATTGGTTTATAGATCGAATGTTGATTTAGACAATAAATGCTTTTTAATATGTCCGTTTGCTCGATCAGGAGTGTACTTTCAGGTTTTTTTTGGGGTCAATTTATGATTTCCAAATGTTTCCACGTGCGTGATACATACACTGAATAATATTAAAATTAAATGATGCACTTACTTACCTAAGGTAATGTTAAGACACCACAGTCCTGCAAAGTCCGGCAACAGTATAAAAAAAAACTTTGCGGGACATGTGAGTACACATTTACTGTAAAATCCGCGATTGCCTTTAATTAACAGATACACATGGATAAATATTTTAAGAATCGTAGTGTTGGTATTTGTGCCCATGGAATCGGTCTTGCACATAACTTCATAAGAAAATGTATGCATGGTGCAATTGCGTTTAGGTCACTTGAAAATTTGTTCACATTCTTTTCGTAGTGGCAAAACAACTGCTGGTGTTTCACTTGGTATATAATGTTTTACTAATGTTACAATGTCCATATAAATCTAGGGTTGTACTAAACTACGAAACGAAATCGAAACGCAACGAACGAAGCGAAACGAAATATTACGCAACGAAATATACTAAAATGCGAAACGAAACGCAACGAAACGAAACGCAACGAAACGAAATATACTAAAATGCGAAACGCAACGAAATATACTAAAATGCAAAACGAAACGAAAATATACTAAAATCCAATAAAAACAACATGAATGGAACGAGAAGTGATTAAAAAGTCTAAGCAGAATTTTATACTGATATGTATATATAAGAAGATCTATGAACCATTCTTCAAGACAAAAATTTAATGTATAAGATTTATGAACCATTCGTCAAAGCAAACAAAATAAAAATTTATCAACGACCATTATGCCAGGTAGAATCCTCTTTTATATAAGGAGCACCCTCAATAAATGAGATAAGAAGGATATCCAGGTATTCCTGTCAGGGTTTCTGTAATATCTCCAGAGTCGGACCTCAAGGCCTATGCGTCTGGTCTAGCAGCATAAAAGGGGGTGCAGGAAATACTTACATGCCACTCCATGATCATCCCTACAGTGATGTGAACATTATTTACAGTGTAGTGCAAACGGGGGAAAGAACCACGGACCGGGGGACAAATTCAGCCCCAAGCATTAAAAGGCTCTGTAACGGGGAATATCGACCTGGACAACTATATATACTATCTAGTCGAGTAGCCCCAGATACCACTGATGCCGATGTGCATGCACTATATACAAAACCGGCTGTATTAAAGATGAAGGAAAGCGGAAAATCCTCAAGAAACCATCGAACTGTCAGAGGAAGAACCGAAACCTGCAGACATCAAGTAAATGAGAGGTCTGCTTGACTTCCACAGCGTTCAATGAAAATCAACTGACAGCCCCACGTTTTCCATCTTCACAATACAACAGGAAAGAAATCCGCTCTTTGTAAAAGTGAATCAGTTTACCACAAAATTTAAAAGCGTTTTCGATTCACATTATCAGATGCATATTCGTCTGACATACAAACTGGTCGCCATGATATAGCTGAATATTGCTGAAAGTGGCGTTAAACACCAAAAATCAAAATCAATCAATCAAATCAATACGATGTACCTTTTGTGAAATCAGCATTGAATTTTACAGTACTAGCACAGAAACTCCTTTCGAAAAAACTATTATTATTAATAACTATTTTTATTATTATGACATTGCACTTCGTGGTCTGATAAATTCACCATGAAATGTATGCCCGCTTTATCTTGGACAGGGGCCACATAGACAATACCTATGCCTTCTTATGTGCCTATATATACATGTACATATATGTATCCTTAATATACAGAAGAATATATCAATTACAAGTTAACTTATTCACACTCTAAATTGGCAAATTTCACAATTATAAAGAATAAATGGACAGTTTTAAAATTATTACAAAATTTTGAATTTCTCCTAAGAAAAAATTCTTTGTACACTAATTACAATGTAAATTAATTATTCTTATCATTATACTTAATGTCCTTAGTTATTGAGGAAGAGCACTTACATAGGCTATGCCTGATGTGCAATCTCATTGGATATTGTATTTATGCATTTATTCAATAACATATTTGAATTGAATTGAATACCCATGTTTGTGGAAACCCCATTATTTGTTTGCATGTGAAGCGACAGGGTTTTCATCATAATAAATTATCCTCAGTGTCTTAAGATATTTAATTTCTTTTGACGCCAGATAATGTATATAGTACTTGAAACATGTTCGCTGTTCCGTTAATTACGGGTATTATGATGGAACCGTAACCGATGCCTATCAGAGAATTTCAAAGGCAGAGTATTGTCACTGTAACTATTACATTGAATTCTGAGTTTTTAATTAATAATGAAAATCACCTTGCTTCTGATGAATGATAATTATAGGGAAAACTTCATCGCGTTTCGCTAAATTCCGTTTCGTTCTATTGCGTTTCGCACTTTAGTATATTTCGTTTCGTTTCGTTGTATTCATTTCATTTCGTTTCGTATTATAGTAAATTTCGTTTCGTTGCGTTGCGTTTCGTTTCGTCTTTTAGTATATTTCGTTGCGTTTCGTAATATTTCGTTTCGTTTCGTTTCATTTCGTTCGTTGCGTTTCGATTTCGTTTCGTAGTTTAGTACAACCCATAAATCTAAGCATATTACACAGAATAATGATATTGCGTATAATTTAATTATTAGATATGTTTTAGTATATGCCGTGGTATACTGATGTTGCACATATCATGATTATCAGATAAATTTCAGTTTTTAAAAGGGTATATATACCGATGGTGGAAAAACATGATAATCGGACAAATTTTAATATATAATAGGGTATACCGATTTGGCTTGTAACACGATTCTCAGATAAATTTCAGTATATAACATGGTATGCAGTTGTTGCATATAATATAATTATTATAAATTTAAGCATATAACGTAGTATACCGATGTTGCATGTAACATAATTATCAGATAGATTTCAGTATATAAATGTGTTATACAATTTTTTATTATTTTTTCCAATTGTAGGGGGCGCGCGCCGGGAACAAGTTATGAAGCTTGTCATTCCACTGTTAAATAAGAAGAGTTTGAAGATACCAAAGGGGCAATCCGAATCCGCAAATTGAAGTACAGACAACATAGTGACCAAACCAAAAGGGACAAAAGGACAAACAACAATCTACAAAACACTTAAGGGTTAGCAGTTCCTGCTCCACATGTGACACCCGTCGTGTTACTGTTAAACTACCTCATCATGACTATATTGATGTCTAAAGGAATGTCCAAGATTACATTCCAATATATATTAACAAGATAAATGTTATTTAGCTTTTCAATCTTTTAGTTTTAGTGCACCTGATGATGGTTAGTCCATAAACGAGTCATGCTCACTAAAGTCGATATCTACGATTTTGTTAAATGTATTTGTTATGTCTGCTTAGAATTGAGGAAATCTACGTTACCATTTCATTATGAGTATGATAATAATCAACGATTAAAAGAAGAGTAATTTTATGAAAACATAATATTGTTGGTATAATGATAATTTTGGACAGGATAGGGTAGAGGGAAAACAGATACCTACAAAAATACTCTATACAATAAAAACGTAAATATCAAATTTCGTACGCAAATCAAAACATTGGAGAGCCAAATCATTTAAAAGTATTTGGGAGCAATAAAACCAAAGGGCCTTAAAATGATAGTCGACATCGTCTAAATAAACATTAAAATGATAGTCGACATCGTCTAAATAAACATTAAAATGATTGTCGACATCGTCTAAATAAACATTAAAATGATAGTCGACATCGTCTAAATAAACATTAAAATGATAGTCGACATCGTCTAAATAAACATTAAAATGATTGTCGACATCGTCTAAATAAACATTAAAATGATAGTCGACATCGTCTAAATAAACATTAAAATGATAGTCGACATCGTCTAAATAAACATTAAAATGATAGTCGACATCGTCTAAATAAACATTAAAATGATAGTCGACATCGTCTAAATAAACATTAAAATGATAGTCGACATCGTCTAAATAAACATTAAAATGATAGTCGACATCGTCTAAATAAACATTAAAATGATTGTCGACATCGTCTAAATAAACATTAAAATGATAGTCGACATCGTCTAAATAAACATTAAAATGATAGTCGACATCGTCTAAATAAACATTAAAATGATAGTCGACATCGTCTAAATAAACATTAAAATGATAGTCGACATCGTCTAAATAAACATTAAAATGATAGTCGACATCGTCTAAATAAACATTAAAATGATTGTCGACATCGTCTAAATAAACATTAAAATGATAGTCGACATCGTCTAAATAAACATTAAAATGATAGTCGACATCGTCTAAATAAACATTAAAATGATTGTCGACATCGTCTAAATAAACATTAAAATGATAGTCGACATCGTCTAAATAAACATTAAAATGATAGTCGACATCGTCTAAATAAACATTAAAATGATAGTCGACGTCGTCTAAATAAACATTAAAATGATAGTCGACATCGTCTAAATAAACATTAAAATGATAGTCGACATTGTCTAAATAAATATTAAAATGATAGTCGACATCGTCTAAATAAATATTAAAATGATAGTCGACATCGTCTAAATAAACATTAAAATGATAGTCGACATCGTCTAAATAAACATGAAAGAATACCGAAGGGGCAATCAAAAATGTACATTCCATAGAAAATGGCAACATAGGGTACACAGAGAGGAAGAAAAACAAAATAAAGGCAACACAATATGTCTTGGACACCACTATATGCAAATAAAACACAAATAATGTAAATAAGACATAAACAACTGGAGGTAAAGACGAACCGAACATCGTTTTTATGCGGAAATCTAAGTTCACCTATGAGTGATGGAGGAAAACCTTAGTTTTAATAATAATAATAGCATTATGTAGGAACTGTAAATTTCAATGATAAATATATCGAATGTCAGTGCCGAACAGCTCAATGGATGCCATACTCTGTAATCAAACATAATCAGTTTGAATTCCATAAATCTCAAGAAAACATTTTTAAATTTCATTTTCAATTGATGGTTCTCACACTATTTTTATAGTCTTTGAAGTTTTTTTTTTTTAACAATTCAGAAAATAAAATTAACATACGGACACATTTTTAAATAATGGACCAACAATTTTGAGATTAATTGTCAGAGTTCCTATATATCATATATTAATACACGACGGGTGTCACTAGTGGAGCAGGAACTGTTTACCCTTCCGGAGCACCTGAGTTCACCCCCGGTTTTTAGTGGGGTTCGTGTTACTCGATCTTTAGTTTGATATGTATGTTTTGTAGATCGTTGTTTGTCCTTTTGTACATTTTCTTTTGGTCATTGTGTTGTCTGTTCTTCTTCGATATACGGATTATGATTGCCCCTTTTGTATGTTCAGACTCATCGTAACATACATCTAGAAAAAAACAATTGTTGATATGCATGAATTTATAAGTTTTTTCTAAAGATTTATTTAAACCAAACTGATAATGCTACCATGATTTCTAATTCATGTAAGCAAAATCTTTTATATATTAATATTACTTAATTAATTTAATTTAATTAATAGATTGATTGATTGATTTTATTGTGTTTAGCGCCACTTTCAGCAATTTAATTAATAGAAAATATGTACTTACGAGTAACTTGTGAATTTAACCATATAAATAGTAACGTCCATATACAAGAAGACATATTAGATGTATAGATATTTATATATATACTATGTTCTGGGTATGTCTAAATAACACTGTTTGGTCAGATGTAGCGTAACACCTGACTATTATTACGATCTAATATGTCTCCTTGTATACGTCGACTTTGTTTATAATATTGTTCGAACTCAATCAATTGAGTAATGAATCGAATCTATCGACTCGTTTTAGCATATATTATAGAACTCACCTATTAATTGGCTTGGTATATGTCATTGTGTATAATTGCTATTGCAGCTATTTCTAGCTATTTTCCAATCAATAAGTTTTTTTACTAAGTAGATTTTTTTTTTTTTTTTTTTTGTTAATGGAAAAATTCAAATTACTTTTATTTCAAACAAATTGCTGAAAGAATGTTAAATGTTAAATGGAATATCTATTTGTGTGGACCAAAGTCATTAGAATTGATTACATCAGTAATATCAAAATCACGTATTTTATAACATTTTTTTTGTAAAATAAAGCTGTTAGCAGATAAAAGTAATACCTGTATGCGAATGACGTTTTGTTTGTTGTTGGTTTTTTTTTATTTGTTTTGTTTGTTTGTATGTATGGTGTTTTTGTCTTTTTGCATCAGATACTCCATTTGATTGCAAGGTCCGCTGTAGTCGTGACCGTATAGTAATTTGATTTACAACTATCTATGCGATCAGTGCATATCACCACTAATTCCCGCTCATGACGAGATATTCTCGATGCAAAATTATGTGTTGAAGCTTGTCAGTGACTTTCGGCAGGTCGGTGGTTTTCTCCGGGTACTCCAGTTTACTCCACCAATGAAACTGACCGCATCCATAGAGCTGATATTGTTGAAAACCCTAAATTTGATAACTCTTACCTCTAGTCATTAATACTGCTCATACTACAGTGTTCATACTATGTTAAATCTGGAACAGTTAAGAAATACAATTAGCTTGTAGTGGCGGATCCAGAGAGGGGTGCCCCCCCCCCTCCCCTAAAATTGGAAAAAATAAAAAAATTTGACGTAAAATCTAACTCGAATAATTTAGCGCCCTCTATCCGCTATCGCTACAGTCGAGGGCTTGAACTCGCCTCGTGTTAAAAATCCTTCAAGTGCTCTCTGAATTACGTGACCAATCAGCGAGCTTCTTTTTCTTGAGTGTGCGCAATTGCACTTCCGTTAGAGTATTATATTGTTTACAAACATGGAAGTGGACGCCGCCTTGAGTTCTATCGAGACAAAATACTCGTTTAAATTCAAAGAAAAGCAAATTCAAGCTATCAAATCAATTGTAAGTGGAAAAGACACATTTGTTGTTCTGCCAACCGGCTACGAAAAGACTAAAAATTTTCGCACGTAATTCAAGTAAATAAATACCCATAATTCACTGGACTATCAATTCTTCCGGTTGAAGGATTTCCCAGGTGAATGCATTCAGGCGTTAATGAAGCGATCGATAGTGAGTGGAATATAACGACTGGATTATTCGGGTTACGTAAAATCGTGATTTTTTACACGAAATACCCCAAAACTTTTCGCGCCTCCCTCCGCTCGGCGCAATTTTTTTAAATGCGCCTCCCCTAACTTGAAATCCTGGATGCGCCCCTGGCTTGCATAGCTACTGTATGTGAAATGATTTTAACATTATAAAGACCTAATGCAGAAAGGGATTTAGTGAGTCAGTGAGTGATTGATTGATTGTTGTTTAACGCAATATTTTTGCTATATATTTTGGGTTTTATTTTCGATGAGATAATGTTGATGTCATCTTTGTACTAGACCAACACGCTTAGTTGGATTTGTATAGTGCTAGCTCACTGAAACAACTGTCCACGAGATGATATATTGCCCCATTCGGACGCATTGTTCTGGTTCGAGTTGCTCAATTTTAAGCTTGTCTGTGTAGTATTTTGTGCATCATTATTTACCCTTTTTATTTTGGCCATTATATTGTTTGTCCTTCGATATACGGTTTCCATGGTTACTCCTGTGGCATCTTCAAACTCTTCTTAGCTTTCTTCGTTTAATTGTTCATTTTGTTTTCTTGTTACGATTCAGAAATACTGCAATATACATGTTGATGATTACAAAAATTTTATAACTAGATTTAAATAATCCCCAACAATTCTCAAATCTAATCATCACTTCTGAATCGAGTTGATCTTAATTTTTTTGTTTCGATCGGAAGAATTTGTTTCATTTGCATATTTATTCTGTGGTTTACAAAAAAATAATGCAGACACGTTAACACAGCCATATACAATGTCACTGATATAATAGTATGCTTTGTACCACATAAATCTAGGAAAGCATTATTAAAATATTAAAATTTACATATTTAGAATAATAAACAACAATATACAAATATGGCCTTCATGAGAAGTTAATATCCACAATTATTAAATTGAGAAAGAATTTGCAAGGTCCGAAAGACCGAGCGAAAATAACCCTTTCGAGATTTAATAATTATGGATATTAACTTCTCGTGAAGGACATAACTGTATTATTATACTGAACTAATATGAGGGAATATATAACTAGTTATTGGTTCGACATGCTGAGGGAAATAACTGGTTATTGGTTCGAGGTGCAAAAGCGCGCCAATTTCAAACAGTTATCTTTTGCTACGTGCAGATTCCCTCAGTTATTTGACCTACGTGCAGTTTTCCGCGGGAATAATGAGTTATTTTTTGTTCCATGGAATAAAACTTTAAAATATCTTAATTATTTCTTGCTTGGTTTCTATAGTAAAGTATAATAATAAAGTATACTATTTCAATTTGTTCATTGCTTATTAAATTATTCAAGAAATTAATGTAAAGTTTGCTGTATTGCTTTAACCACAACAGGAAAACACATATTTGCTAGATATATTCTCTTCTATGATTTCAAGCTTGTTGGACTGAAAATTTTGTAATACAAAGTTGACTAAAATTGTTTCACTATTATGTCTTATGGTGGCCTCGTATACTATTTAATATTTAAATGATGGCTGAGGTCATCAGCTCTCTTTGATAGAGCTTACATGTATATTATTCATATGACAATTACTGTGTCACGTAGATTAACCATATTATGTACAGTGTACACAGGTGGAAAATACTTGCTTCACCGCATCATTTCACAAAGAGGGGATGTTTGGTTCATAAAACTAGTTTAAACCCGCCACATTTTATTGAAGTAACTGTAACAAGCTAGGAATGTGAGCCGTCATTTGAGAAACAGATATTCCCCAACAGTTAACCAAGCCATGGTGGCCACCGTAAAACGTTGGAAGTGATTACTTCAACATAAGCACTAGGAACCATTGATTCAGTAGATTCCTGGATAGCAGCAACGCTATTTCAAGGAAATCCAGGTAGGAACCACAGGCTCTGGATTATCGGATCAACTGAGAGATGTGTACTCCATGTACAGGGATTTCTGGAATGTTGCTACATATAAATGGAAAGCTTACAATGGGAAAATTGAAATCATATCTTTTGTCGTAAAGGTTTGTTCTTAATCGGACCTCACTGTCAATTCCTATGTGTAGGTCAAGGAGTAAAATCCTAGCTGTATCTATTGTATCCTTTATTTCAAACTCAATGTGATAGATGTGATCAACAAAATCACCAAACTTAAGATTATTTAGTGAAAGGACATCCTCTATATAACGGAACGTGATACTGAAGGACCGGGCTAGTATTTTTGTTTTTCTTGGGAAGCCCCTGTATGAAGGTTGTCTTGTACGAATAAAGGAACAAGTCGGCGAGAAGAAGAGTCCAGTTTCAACCCATAGGTATTCCGACAATCTGTTGAAAAACACGTCCACCAAACATAGCAAATATGCAAGGCTATAATTATTAACTGACAGAGCACCATCAATATACAATATCACTTTTGTGTCATAGTTACAGACAGTTCTTTCGGAGCACCCTTAGTTCATCCTCCGTTTTCTGTGTGGGTTTGTTTTGCTAAATTTTTTGCTTTCTGTGTAGAGTTTTGTATATCATGGTTTGCTTTTTTGTCAACTTTAGCATGGCTGTTGTATTGTCACTCCTTCTATTTACGGCTTCTGATTACCCCTTTGTTATCTTCAACGTTTTGGGTCCATAAAGCTAGTTTTACCTCGCCACTTTTTTATTGAAGCGCCTGTATCAAGTCGTGAAATAGAACGGTCATATATTTGTGCCTTAGAGTTATAGATTTGGACTCATTTTCCACGATTTATCTGTTGGATTTTTGAACTGTTCCGACCGTGTGATATTTTTTCTTATTCAAACAAATAAAAGAACGGACAATATAATTATTTTCTCTATATAGATTATGGCATCATTATTAAAACAAGTGTAAAGAGACTTAGCATGTCACATAGACTGGGCAACTTTAAAGGGTACCATTTTCAGGTTATACTTTCCTTCGTTGTTGAATGTTTATTACTTGTGATAAATAATTCAAGGAAATGAATGTAATGTTTGTTTAATTACATTGTACTTTAAGCACAGCGTGGAAATACATGTTTGTTTTAATATGATTTTTAGTTTATTTAAATTGTATACGTTCTCACGGGTTTAAAAAATCAATTCAAACGTGTTGCACTTTAGATTACATGTATGCAATTCTTTAATTTCATCATTACTCCGGGGAAGGCAAAACAACGATCGTATAGTGTTTAAGGCGTAAAACATGATTTCGGATTGTTTAAGGTAACATTCCAGGATTATTAACAAAGATGCCTTGCATTGTGATTTAATTAAGGTTCTGTTTATACACGATTTCAGTTTATTCAGGGATAGGTTTATAGAGGTTTCATTGTTTTATTATTTTATAAATTAATTTGATGTGTTTAGGAGATTTTGATTGGATAAAAAATTTATGTTATTTTCCATAGACAAAATTTTTAACCGGAAGTCATATGTTGGGGTCTCAATTGGGAATTTTTTTAATTTTAATTCTTTTTAAGCAATTATTATCAGACAAAATATTTTTAGGACAAGAAAAAAATTAATTAGGAATTAATTTATAAGAATTGATCACAATTTGTTGTTCGGTTCATTCGAAATAATCTCAAAAATGTGGTACACATCCTTGCGTAACCAGCTTCGCGGGTTACACAGTGTCTACCACATTTTTGAGTTTGCGGGATTATACAGTGTGTACCACATTTTTGAGTTTATTTCTTCATGAACCGAAAACAAAATTATTATCATGATTTTCTTTTGTGTCGCCATTAATACAAGGTTCGTCAGTTTTTACGTAACATCATTTACAATAAGGGCCGTCATGGTAGTGATCGTATGGTTGTTGCTGGATTTACAACTACCTATGCAATCAGTGCCTATCACAACTAACATTGTGAGTTCTTATCCCACTCATGTGAGGTGTACTCGATGCAACATTATATGGCAGATGACTTATGGCAGTACTTTGGTTTTCTCCGGGTACTCCGGCTTCCTCCACCAATAAACCTGACCGCAGCAATATACCTGACACACTGTTGAAAGTGGCGCCTAAGCACCATAGCCTTAACCCTAGCACTCCACTATGATATAACGGCATGACTGTAGTACTGCAGTCATATACATTCATCCATCGTTGATCTACGAGGATCAATATGGTATGTCAAAAGCGTAGGTGTGGCCCGTAAAGTATGGGGGTAGGAATGAACAGGATAGTGGGGCAAGTTTTCAAAACTGTCAATCACTGTACGTGGAAAATAATACAATATGCATTATTTGTTTAAAAGTTGAACTCTTATTCCATTTGAAGAGAGTTTATATAGTTATGTATCTGTCCACTCCTAAACCTTGATTTACCATCAAATTCTGTTTTATCTGCCCTTTATTTCAGGTGTTCGGGGAATTGGTTACCTTGTTGTGGATATGGCAACCATGTTTTATAGCAACATATCAAAGCATTCTTGGATATTATGAATAATAAAATAACTGATCGTTATGTTTAAATAGATATGTTGCAAAGTTTTTTCTTTGATTTTTCAACGTGCACAATTCATAATGCGGAAAATTCAATCCTCGACCCACACCTGTTTTTTAAAAGGTGTGGGTCGAAGATTGAATTTTCCGCAGTATACATTATTCAAACATATTTCCAGTACAAAATTGTTATAGTATTTAGTGCATATATTATCAAAGGGGTGGGGCTTATGGTGCTGAACGCCACTTTCAACAATGTTTCAGTTATATCGTGGCGGTCAGTTGTAGTGGAGGAAACCGGAGTACACGGAGAAAACCACCGACATGTCACAGGGAACTGACAAACATAATGGTGTATTGAGTACACCTCGTCATGAGCAGGATTCAAACTCAAGACATATATTATTAGCATCTGCATGGAAACACTTACACGACTCTATCATTTCACCAAGAGGGGAAGGAAGCTTAGCTTAGATCCATAAAACTAGTCAGTTAATTTACCAAAAAAAGTCGCCTTCGATGTGAAATTGTTCATCTGAGAAATCCATTCTCGCAAAACAGATCAACGGTAGTATATATAACTGGCTTTTAATTTGTTAAATCTTGTTATTCAGTTTAACTGTATATACAAACTGGTTAGTTTTTATTATCACCTCTATTATTCTGCACCGAGTAGATTTACAAACAAGTCCAATAATCCAATTTATTTTAATATAATAGAGACAAATCCACCTCAATAGAAAATTAATTATTCATTGAATACGTCTATATGATTCCAGTATGCCTATGTAATGTTGAAGTTATCATGAGAAATATTTCTTTTCAATCTGTAGAATCTCCTTATAAATAATACAAATTCATGTAGGACCTTGTACTGGTTTTTATCCTCATTTCTTTCATTTGATACCCAATTTATTGGCCCAGAGAATTGCACTAACCTTGGAAGAAGATTATATTTCCTTCAATCTCATGAAAAGTATTTGGTGCTAGTTTGAAAAATTAAGATCATTTAGAAAATGAGTGATTTATGGTTGTCTTTGTAATGTGTGTAGACGCCGGAAGTAGGGAGTACGTGAGGGCTGATACAGAATTTACGTTGCGCATCACTATCAGTCCTATATCAACCCCGTGTCTGGCATAGGGAAGAACATTCCAAATTTTGTTTAACCTATACAAAAACTATTTATCACTATAAAATATGTGATATTGGCTTTTATTCTTTTCACCTTTCTAGTGCAAGGAATCTTGTCTCGTCCTGTTTTGATTTAAATGTTTTAATAAAATTGGATTGTGTACTCTCTAAATGTGAGGTTCGTGTTGCCTATCTTTTTTAATTTATGTGTTTTGTTTTTTGTTTGCTTTGGCTGTCTTCGTACTGTATCTTGTGTACCCAATGTTGTCAGTTTTTCTGGATTGCCAATTCTTGATTGCCCCTTCGGTTGTCTCTAGCGTTTATTCAATCTCATTTTGAGAATCTCAAATAGCATAACTGTATGGCTTTTAGAATTAAGTATCGATGCGGAATCTATGTGTTTCAGCTGATTGCAGACACATTTCCAATATATTCTTGAGAATCTCAAACGCCATAACTGGATTTTGGAATTACAACTTCATTGCGGGTACCACTAATACAACAGCAATATCTGCTCTTTGTTTTTATGAGAATTTTTGTTCTTCCGCATTGCTTTACCCTAGCGTTCGTATAGTTCGAATCTCCAGTTTGATCGACAATTTCCGATTTGGTATTCTGCCTTCGTCTTCGGATTATCTCAGCACATTTTGAACAATTACAGATGTGCCACAGGTTTTTCCAAATTAATTCAATGTTGGTATCATAGTTCACGTCGAAAGTTTTACGGTGGCCACCATGAATTAGTTAGCCAAAAATTACCATGGATATGTTTCCACTTGTCGTATGAACTTCCCGGTACTTCCCTTATACATAACTTATCTCCGGATCTGTAACTAGAGTAACACGACGGGTGCCACTAATTGAGCAGAGACTGTTTAACCTTCCGGGGCACCCGAGTTCACTCCTGGTTTTAGTGTGGTTCGTGTTGCTCGATCTTTAGTTTCCTGTGTAGTGTTTTGTAGATCGTTGTTTTACCATTGTGTTGTCTGTCCTTCTTCGATTTACGGTTTCTGGTTACACCTTTGGTATTTTCAATTTTTTCTTTATTGTGGGTTGCATAAGAATAATTCAACACGATTAAAACAAGGGC